>CM066173.1:29825859-31025859 GCA_033629205.1 Lithocarpus polystachyus | reverse complement strand
TCCATTAATTAGAATTTAGATATAATAATAACAATAAGAATAAGACTAGGAAGCTTCCAATGAACGAAGCTTTTGGAATATGTAGCAGAATGTTGAAATAGCCTGAATAAACCTGAATTTGAATCCCCTCTAGCTACCATGTGTTTTAAGAAAAACAAATTATTATATCGAATAAGAATGAGGAGCTTAGCCTATTTTGAATTTGGTTTGTTCATTCGTTTGTTAGAATTTTGTTTCCAACTTATTCATCTTATTTTATTTAAATATAACTTTCTAAAGTCTCACTTTAATTCTTTTATGTAAATGTGGACTGACTAAATTTCTTAGTTTGAAATAAAGTCAAAGAAGTAAAATAGTTTTACAAATGCAAATTGTATTGACGAATAGGTGATATAATTCTCTATGATTACAAAAGAGTGATCCTCTGATTCAATCACCTTGAAAGATTTGTTGATTGAAATTGTGGTAATGTGATTTTGATTCGAACACCAAATATACTTCAATTTGGCTGAAGAATGGATCGAAGATCTTTGAAACAAAATTACAATGAACCTCTGTCTATGAGCTTGTTAAAAATCCTTTGTTCTTCACGTTCTTCGTGTTTTTCGTGTTCTTCATACGTTCTTTTTTTTTGAAGGTTTGTGATGGAAGTTCTTCGGTGCTTTAGAGGCTTGAATTCATAGAGCTTCGCTGATTTGTAGTTTGTTGAGGTTTCTGGAGGCTTTTAAGCATGATTCCAGTGAACTTTGAGATCTAGGAATATGATTTGGATGATTTCTTTTCGAATATTCTTTGTATTCAAAGGTTTGTTATGGAAGTTCTTCGAGACTTTGGAGGCTTAAATTCGTTGAGCTTCACCAATTGTGGTTTCTTGAAGTTTCTGAAGGCTTTTGAGCTTGATTCTAGTAACCTTTGAGATCTAGGAAGATGATTTGGATGATTTCTCTTCGAATGTTCTTCATATTCGAAGTTGAAGTTCTTGAAGTTCTTGGAGGCTTCAAGGCTTGATTTCAGTAGAGCTTCTGTACTTCCGAATCTTGGTGTCTTCCAAGATGTGTTGGTGGGTTCCAAGATCTCTTGGTGTCTTGATTTGTCAAGATCTCTTGGTTCCAAGATGTCTTGGTGTGTTGAAATGCCTTAGGAAGGCTTCTATTTATAGGAGTTTGGGGGTGGGTGAGCGACATGTGGTGAAACTTGATTGGTGACATGTGTCACAGTCTGAATGAAGGAGCTTTAATACTTTTTCTCCAAGACACGTGGCATCTTTTGATTGGCCGAAATGTTTTGATTTTCAAGGTGACACGTGTCAACACCTGATTGGACAACCTGTGTCATCGTTTACACGCGTAGGGCTGCTTATGTCATCGCTTACACATGCTGATATGTGATTGGTTTTTGCATGCATTTTATGCCCCTATTTCAACAACACTTAGTAAATTTCTATTGGTTTTTTAGTAGTGATAGCAAAACTTAATAGCAGTATGTGGCGCTTTGTAATAGACTGTATTTTGTAGACTTGGTAGTATGATGTGTCAGCTTGTGATAGGTCGAAAATTTTCCCTCTCTACAGTATAGACTTTTACTCATCTTTATTTTTTAATCCAAGAAATCAATGGAAATAAATCCAAACAAATACTAAGATAAATGTAATACTAATAGTTAGGTAGTAGACTAATGATACTTCTCTTGTAAGGGGGCGGTTGACTAATGTTAGACTTATGATGATTTCTAGATTGTAAAAACTCATGCAGTGGAAGGCACTAGTTGGAATCTCTATTTTCTGCTCTACTCTTGAAGCCGAAAACTTATCAATTAATTAAAAAAAAAGTGTAACAAATATGAACATTGCTCTTATAAATCTATATATTGGACGCCATGAGCCATAGATCATGAAACGTTAACACGTGAAAAAGAATCATGCAAATCCTTGTCAACTGTCAAGTATCATTAGATAAGGATTTTAATGAGGTAACAGTCACATAGCTTTACTTAATTGTATAATTTTTTTTTTTTTTTGAGAAGAACTTAATTGTATAATTTAAGGCTCCGTTCGTTTAGAGTGAAAATAAGAAAGATAGAAAACATAGGAAGGAAAATAGGATAGAAAAAACTGTTTTTCACTGTTCGTTTGGGAAGGAAATTAGAAAGGATGGAAAACTCGAGAGAAAGTTTTCTCTCCGGGCCCACTTTTTTTTTTCCTCCCAAATCGGAAGGAAAATCTGGAGAGAAAAATTCTATAATAGCACTTTACAAAAATGCCCTCTTCCCACCTATTTTTTCAACTTTCTCCTTTCTTTTTCTTTTTCTTTTTCTCAACGTTATCTGAACTTTCTTTTCTTTTTTTTTCTGTTCAACGTTACTGAACTGAACTCAGTAACGTTGTTTTTTTTTTTTTAATTCTTTTCAACGTTACTGAACATTAACGTTGTTTTTTTTTTTTTTTTTTCTTTCAACGTTACTGAACTCAGTTCGGTAACGTTGTTTTTTTTTTTTTTATTCTTTTCAACAGTAACGTTTTTTTTTCTTTTTAACGTTACTGAGAATTTTTCTTTTCTTTTCAACGTTACTGAATGTTGTTTTCAACATGATCTAATCTAATTTTTACATTATAATAATATAAATTTATATATATGATGTGATAAATTTTATATTATTTAATGATTAGAAATAAATCTATTTCTTACGTATTATGTAACAAGGGTATAATAGTCAATTTATATAAATTACATTTTCCATTATTTCCTTTTTCTCTCCAACCGAACACAAGAGTTTTCCATCCTCCCACTTTTCCACTCCTCTAACTGAACACACAAGAGGGAAAACTAAATATTTTTCATCCTCCCACTTTTCCATCTTCCCATAATTTTCCATCCTCTCACTTTTCCACTCCTCCAACCGAACGGACCTTAAAGGCGCAGACCACATTTTCGTTCCTACATTTTCACGCAATTCTCACTTCAGTCCAAATCTTTTATTTTCACCGCTTTTAGTCCCTATTAAAAAAAATGACATCCATTTTAGTCCTTTCCATCAGTGCCCAAACAGCAAAGTCCTACGTGGCAGATGGAACTATTAAAATAATAATAAAAAATTTTATTTTGGCATTAAAAAATGCCACATCAGCATCTAAATTAAAAAAAATTAATTTATTAATTTTAACTAAATAAAAAAATTTTAAAAAGAAATAAAAACCAAAAATTACATTAATTGAAATCTAAGTGTGTCTTGAACAAGAACAACAAGAACACAAATCCAAATCTAAGAATTAAAATCCAAAAATCATAAACTCAAAAACATAAACCCAACAACAGATCTTCCTTGTCAACCAAACACAAAAGCAACAAACACAAACCCAGCAACTAATTTTTCTTGTCAACCAAACACAAAAACAACGAACACAAACCCAAACATCAGTAAGAATACAAACACAAACCTAGCAATCCATTTTCAGAAAACCCAAATCCAAACATAAACCCAAATCCAAACAAGTGAAAGTAAAACAAGTTGGGTTTAAAGACGAGGGAACTTTCTTTGTTTAGCTCAACGCACAAACCAATCTTCCAAATTTTTTTTATCTTAGTAAAAGTAAAACAAAAGAGAAGCAATGACGACAAGCTGTATGTGTTGTAGTAGGCTTATGATTGCACAAAAACCAATTGACAATAGAATACTCGTATCATCGATTGGTATTCGGGTGTTTGTACCTCATGGTACAACCAATACTACAAGGCCCACCTCGAGTTCTAGGGTTTGTGTTGTTCGGGCTTCAATGGTGGGCTCCTTTGAAAGCTCCTTCAATTTCGTTAAGTGCATGGAGAAAGAATGGTTAATCTCTCAGCTGTTGCTACTTCAATTTCAGGTTTTTTTTTTTTTTTTTCATCTGGGTTTCACTTGTTTGGATTTGGGTTTTTTGGATTTTCTGAAGATGGATTGCAGGTTTTTTGAAGATGGATTGTTGGGTTTGTGTTTGTATTCTTACTGATGTTTGGGTTTGTATTTGTTGTTTTTGTGTTTGGTTGACAAGAAAAATCAGTTGCTGGATTTGTGTTTGTTGCTTTTGTGTTTGGTTGACAAGGAAGACCGGTTGCTGGGTTTGTGTTTGTTACTTTTATGTTTGATTGACAAGGAAGATTTGTTGCTGGGTTTGTGTTTGTGTTTCTGGATTTGTGATTTTTGGATTTTAATTTTGTGTTCTTAGATCTGGGTTTGTATTCTTGTTGTTCTTGTTTAAGACATACTTAGATCTCAATTAATGTAATTTTTGGTTTTTATTTCTTTTTTTTATTTTTTTATTTATTTAAAATTAATAAATTAATTTTTTTTAATTTAGATGCTAACGTGGCATTTTTTAATGCCAAAATAAAATTTTTATTATTATTATTTTAATAGTTTCATCTGCCACATAGGACTTTGCTGTTAAGGCACTAACGAAAAGGACTAAAATGGATGACATTTTTCTAAACAGGGACTAAAATCGGTGAAAATAAAAGATAAGGACCAAAGTGGGAATCGCGTGAAAATATAGGGATGAAAATGTGGTTATTGCCTAATTTAAATTTGAATATATGTTGTAATTAACCACTTAAGCTAAAGCGATGTGTTGTACATAATTTGTATATAATATGTATATGGGCAAGCTTGTAAAACCCACCTCCCAACCTTTAATTTATGTTTTTCTTTCATGGTATCAAAACCCTAAATCTTGCGACAATGGCATTTTCCTTATTTCTTAATGTCTCTCACATTGTGTTGATCAAGCAAGCTATTATTTGTGGCTTGCTCAATTCCTCCCTCTTTTGAAAATTCATAATTTTATTGGTTTTTTTTTTTTATCGAACTAAATTATGTCCATCTCACTTTCTTCTTAATTATAATGGGAAACCAACAACTGAGTTAATCTATTAAGAACCTAGAGAGTTTTGTGGTGTTAAGGGATTGTAGTAAATCTCTTCGGCGGGATTTGGACCTCCTTAAGAAGAAGATGGAGAGAGATATATTGAGAGAGGAAGACAGTAATGAAATCATAATCAAATTATGCATATCTCTACAATCACAGCTTAACCCTTTTATAAAATTCATATTAGTAGTAACTAACTCCAATTGACTCCACTATTTCAACAACTAACCTCAATACCTGTAGGTAACTCAACTTCCTAACTAACTTAATCACTAGTAACTAACTGTTGCCACTGCCAACTGCTGTTTATAATTGAGTACAACCTTACAATTGAGTAAGTACTTATCATTACCCCTCTCATTCAAAGCACCTTGCCCACAAGGTAAGGAAAGGAAAGCTAGAGCTGGTGCAAAGACTCCTAAGTAGCCTCCTCTATGGTTGAACCTGACCACTAAACTAACACCTCAATAACATCATGAGATCTCAAGGTCTTTGTTCTAGTCTGCAAAACTACAATGGGCTCAGAGCAGAGCTGTCCTGTATCATGCACTACTGGCAGTGTAGGAAGAGGAGTGACATGCTTACCTAACTTCAACTTGAGGCAAGAAACATGAAAAACAAGATGGACTTTAGATTCTGGTGGCAAGGCCAATTTGTAAGATACTTGGCCAATCTATTGAATCACCTGAAAATGCCCAAAGTACCTAGGTGAAAGCTTCCATTTACCCTTATAAGCTAGGGTCCTCTACCTGTATGGTTGCAGTCTGAGATACACCCAATCAACAAGCTGATTAGGTCTATCACTAGTAAAGGCTCGCAGGTGTTGCTCCAAACTCCTATTCACCACCTCAATTTAGCCATCGAATTAAGGATGGTATGCAGTGCACATGGCTAGAGTAGTACCTTGCAATCTGAACAGCTCAGTCTAGAAAAGAGAGGTGAAAGTGGCATCCCTGTCACTCACCATAGAAATAGGCATTCCATGAAGCTTGAAGATATGTTGCTTGTATAGAGATGCAATTTTAGCAGCAATGTAGGGATGGGAAACAAGCACAAAATGAACATATTTTGTCATCCTGTCTACCACTACTAGGATGACTTCAAAGCCCTGTGATTTGGGAATGCCTTCTGCAAAATCAAGACTGATATCAATCCAATGAGTGGTAGGAATAGGCAAGGGTTGAAGCAGTCTAACAGGATTAGAAGTCTCTGATTTCACCCTCTGGCAGATATCACACTCCCTAACAAATTGTATGAGGTCAGTTTCATGCCATGCCAAAAGAATTCCCTTTTAGCTCTCTGATAGGATTTAAGGAAGCTAGAGTGACTAGCCAAGGGGCTACTATGCACATGATCTAAAACCTGTGGTTTTAGAGGACAAGTAGAGCCCAAATATAACCTTCCCTTGTAGAAAAGCAAATCATTTTGGAAAGTGAAACCTTTTGGGGCCATACCAAACTTGATTGATTGAATGATATGTTGAATCTCAGCATCTGAGGAGTAGCTGTCCTTAAGAATGAGCAACCAAGATGGATCTAGAACTGACAGAAGGCACAAACATCCCTTAGGAACACCTTTACCACCCAATTGGTCAGAATCAGATTCAGGAATGGATTCAAACTGTCTAGAAAGGGCATTAGCAACCTTGTTTTTTACTCCTTTCTTGTACTCCACCACAAATAGATAACCTAACAGCTTAGCCAACCACTTCTTTTGTGCTGGTGTTGCAATTCTTTATTCTAGTAAAATCTTCAGACTTTGATGGTCAGTCCTTACCACAAAGGGTTTTCCCACCAAATAAGGCCTCCATTTCCTCACTGCAGTAGTTAAGGCTAGCAATTCAGTTTCATAGGTAGACAGATGAAGATGCTTCCCTTTCAAGGCTTGGCTATGAAATGAAATGGGCCGGTCTTGCTGCATCAAAACAACTCCCAATCTAGAACCAGATGCATCACATTCAATAATAAAGGGTTGTGAAAAATCAAGGAGTGCCAAGACTAGGGAATGAGATACTACTTCCTTAAGACTATTAAATTCTTGCTGAGCCTCATTAGTCCAGTGGAATGAGTCCTTAAAAAGATTAGTCAAGGGTTGAGCAATGGAACCATAACACTTGATAAACTTCCTGTAATAGCTTATGAATCCTAAGAAGACCCTTAAGGCCTTAACAAAAGTAGGAACATGCCACTACTACATGGTAGATGTCTTTTTAGGATCAACTTGAACACCATTGCCTGAGATGATGTGCCCCGAGTACTCCACTTCAGAACAACCAAACACACACTTTGACTTCTTAGCATACAACTGACGGAGAAGTAATGCATCCAACATAGTCCTTAAATGAGTCAAATGAGCAAATAAAGAAAAGCTAAAGACCTAGATTCCATCAAAGAAAACCAAAACAAATTTCCTCAAATAAGGCTTGAAAATAGCAATCATCAATGTCTGAAAAGTAGATGAAGCATTGGTCAACCCAAAGGGCATCACAAGAAATTCATAGTGACCCTCATGTGTCCTAAAATCTATCTTATGCACATCCTCAGGCTTCATCCTTATTTGGTGATAGCAAGATCTGAGGTCGAACTTAGAAAAGATGGATGCACCAACTAATTCATCCAATAACTCATCCACAATAGGAATTGAGAATTTGTCCTTAACAGTGGCTTTATTAAGGGCCCTATAGTCTATACGCATCCTCCAATTACCATCTGCCTTCCTTACTAGCAAAACTAATGAAGAAAAAGGACTCTGACTGGGTTGTATAGACCCCATGCCTAGCAATTCATTAACAATTTTTCAAAATCTGATTTCTGGAAGTAGGGGTACCTGTAGGGCCTTTCACATACTGGCTGTGTTCCTTCCTTAAGTGTAATACCATGCTCATGTCCTCAGAATGGTGGTAAGCCAGATGGGACCTCAAAGACCTTAGAATACTCATCTAATAAGTCAGAGAGAGTTGTTGGGAGTTGTGACTGTACTACAGCAGCAGGTATGGCATCAGTGATCTGAAGGATTAGTCCCTTCCTAGCTGAGCCATTAAATAACCTATCAGCTTCTTGGAAGGAAGAAAAAGTGGGTTTTACCCCTTGCCAAAACTCCATGGTCAATAGCTGGAAGTCCCAGCTAATTACCCCCAAAGTGCACAACCATTGAGTCCCCAACACTACCACACAGCCCCTAAATGCAAAACATTAAAATCAATAGTAAACCTATACCCTTACATCAAAAGAATCGCTGCATGACAAACCCCAAGGGTTTTAATGACATTACCATCAGCAACCTTAACATCCAACAACTGAGAAGAATCCAAGGGCAACTTCAATATCAGTAATATAGCAACATCAATGAAATTATGTGTACTACCTATGTCTAAAAGTGAAACTACATCATGATTATTAATTCTTCCCTTAACTCTCATGGTTATGGAAGAGGGATTACCAAATAAAGCATATAAGGTAATTTCAGCAACACCACTACTCTCTTCTTGCTTCTCATGTTGTTCAATCACGACTCCATTATCATCTATCTCAACCAGTCACACCCCATGAGGCTTCTGCTCAACTTCCAGAGGTAATTCTTCCAACAAGAACAACTTAACTCCCTTACACCTATAACCACTCTACCATTTTTCATCACAGTTATAACAAAGGCCTAACTTCCTTCTTTCCTATTAAATAGAGACATATTGGCTGGAATTGGGTCATGCTACCCATTAATGGATGATAGGCCAAGAATGTATTAACCCCTTGTGATAAATTAACTAATTGATTTAGCTAAGTTAATTAATTAATTCAATTAACATGCAAAACGCATGGTAGCACAAACAAATCACCAACTAAGTTAATATGCAACAGAAAATAAAGTTGACACGGTGATTTGTTCACGAATGGGGAAAATCTCCAAGGCAAAAATTCCACCCGGTGATTTTATGGTCACCACTCCCGAGAATTCACTATTATCACAACAAGCGGTTATAAGTAAAGGAATCCCAGTACCTTATACTAACCTACAGTTGAACTCTTACCCCAATACACAATTGGACTTGTTCTGTAATGACAATCTCTCTTTTTCAATGCACGACTCCTAGTACGTGACTAACCAATCAATGCGCAGATCCCAGTACGCAGCTTACTCACCAACTTAAGAAAAATGTTGGCTACAAAGTTCTTCAGTTCATCAACACGATGAAGATCACGAAGCTCCTTGGTCACAAAACCCAACGTCGTACAAACGCAACAGCTTCTTCAAGAGAAAGATGAACTAGGGCAAATTCTGTCTCTGGTCACAATTTGCATGAACAAAGCTTTGCCTCACACTTGCGTAACCTTTAACGACCCTTAAAATAATCCTTATATATGTTTAGAGTTGTGAGAAAAGAAAACCTAAACAAGTATACACGGATTGGTGTGAAATTAGATTTAAAAAACTGATTTTCATAAATCTCGATAGATAGGTTATCTATCTAGCAGCTGTCAAGCATCGGGCAAAAGCTGCCTTTTAAACCTCGATAGATTCTATCTGTCGAGCTAGCTGTCGAGCTTTAAAATCCAATACTTCTTCACTTGATTCTTGGACAGATTTGCATTGCTTTAACACTTAGACTTGAAACCTTGTTTCTTGAAGTATTAAACACTTCCTAAACATACCCAATTACAAGTAAAGTGCATTTTGTCAAAAGATTAGCTAATTATATATGACATATATTCCTAACATCATTCACATATGTCCTAACAATATCCCCCTTTGACAATCCGTGACAAAACCACAAGAAAACAAATGAAATATGAGAAAAGTCATAAATCACTCAACTCATACTCTTGAAAAACTTTGCAAGAAGAGAGTTCATGGCAAGAAAGACTTTGACAACCTGTATTTTTGAAACACTTTAAACAAGACTCATCACGGCATCTTAGTATGAAACAAAAATAAAAGATTGCATACAAGTAATAAGAAGCATGTGCAAAAAGAATGAAAAGAAACAGCACATGTAGAGACAGGTGAATGAATGTAATAGCAACCTCAATATATATATATATATATATATATTAAGAAGAATATAAGATTTGCTATCACAATGTAAGAAAAATGTATCTAAAAAGGAAAGAAAAGAAAAAAATACAAAAAGTCCTCACTACATTCCTCAAAGATAATACGCTCCCCCTAACAAAAAATATCTCCTAGACTAACTCTCCCCCTAAGTACATGACTACTCTAATATCCAAAACTACTCCCCATTTTTATCACAAATGACAAAAGGCAAGTAACTTAGGCAGTCATCACATCGTCACCGAAAGAGCTAGCATCCTCATCCTCAGCATCCTCATCATCGTCGAACTCACCAGCATCGTCCTCATCCTCTTAAGCCTCTAAAGAAGGAGAGGGAGGCGCCATGAAGCCACCAAGGGACAAGGGTGTTCACCTAACACAACTCATCACTGCGTGTGTCAAGGCAAGCATCCATGTGCTGAAGCTGCACCATGACCGTCTCAAGGGTCACACCACCCACAGAAGAAAAAGGAGCAAATGCGGATGGAGCGGAAGAAGCCGGGAGAGCCGCTATCTCTGTCACGCCCCGCCCCCGTGTGCATAATATTGTCCTCTTTGGGCGGCTCGAAGGCTTTCTTAGTCCTTCAAGGTTTTGTTCTTCCCCAAGTTGTGCTAGGGAAAAGGCCTCATACACAACAAGGGAGGGCATTCCTTATGAGCACATCCCCATGTGCTTCCCTAGGCAATGTAGGATTCCATGAAATGTAAGACACCCTTTTGGATAACTACAGTCACAGTCCGTGGCCACTTCGGTCGAAACTGGGCCTCGCTTCGTCTAACAGTCGTCATGTCGATGGCACCCATAACAAAGAAGTGGTCCGACTCGAGATAGGAGACAGAAAAGTGGCAAATGATCTGCATGATAGCCAAAAGAAAGATAACTTATCACAGGTCGCCGTATCCCTATAGACATCTATAAGAGAGAGTATAAAGTGAGAGGAAAAGTCTATGGTAATCCTCTCAATGAGGGACAACAATAATCGAGCACGAGGCTCAGTAATGGAGTTATAGTGAGACAAGGGATAAAGAACAAATATCATCACCATATTAAGGAACCATGGACCTTTTGCAAAGCCTGTGCAAGGGGTGTTTTGACAATCACCCCAAGATGATGGTATCTCAAAGAAGAGAGACGAAAGTTCATCTTTGGACACAGTCCTAAGACGATCACAGCCGGGGAAGTCAGGATGCGCTACCCTCGGTACATGTAGTACCTCGAATATAAGATCTAGAGTGACTACAATGTGCGTACCCCAAACGCGAGTGAAGAAATGAGGTACAGTATAATTAAATCTGTGCATGTTGGAGTAAAACTCCTGTATGATCAAGGAGGGACAAGTGACTGGGATGCCACACAGTGACTCCCAACCCCTACTGTACATGACAGTGGGAAGGTCAGTATCAAAAAAATCTGATAGGATGACTTGGCGTTCCGAATGAATGCCTTGTCAAAAAAAGCTATCCTAAAAGTCCTTACGGGCTTTATCATCACAGAACCTGACATGAGAGGGGGTAGGATCAACAGAAGTAGAAGATGATACCCCATAATGAAAAGGGTTCGGGATGGAGTAGATTTTCGTTTAGGTGCCATAGAGCAACTAACCGAGAGAGAGAGAGAGAGAGAGAGAGAGAGAGAGAGAGAGAGAGAAACACGTAGAAAAGCACCAAACAATTTAATATTAATAAGATAGAAACAATATTGGTATGTATGCATGAAAAATGCATAAACATATGACATGCAATATTAAAAACATCATGGGCTCAGTACAATCCAATCCTACTAGCACACATCATTTCAACAAAGTAAGCACACATCTAAAATGCATGAATCATTGTTAAAGTGCAAATGTGATGCAATGTGTGAACATTTAAGATCATTTGAACAAAACTCATCCCAAAAATTTCATAAAAACTTCATCAATTTTGAAAAACCCCTAAAATTTTTCAAAAACCCCAAAAGTTAGGTCAACAAGAGATGAAATGCATGATAAGATGAGAGAAATGAGATCATACCAGAGATGAAATCTCTCTTGAAGCCAAAAAATGAGTAGGGAAGAAGTTTAGAGTGAGAGAGAGGTGTTTAGGAAGGTGAGAAGTCTGAAAGAGTTGAGAAAGATCGAGAAAAATGAGTGAGAAATCGCACTGACCCTTTATATAGAAATCCATGATTTTCAATGGATCGAGAGGTGTCAAGATTTAAATTCAACAAATAAAGCTATTGAGAAGCTATCGAGAGGTGTTCACACTAAAAGAACCTCGATAGATCGAGAAGCTATCAAGCATCTATTAAGCATACAGAAACTTCCTCGATGGATCGAGAAGCTATCGAGAAGTTATCGAGATAAATTCTCAAAAATTTTGATGGATCGAAATTGTGATAGCAACTATCGAGAAAGAAAGTTCAAGAGGCTCAATAGATAGCTTAGCCGTCGAGAGGTATCGAGAAGCTGTCGAGATTGCTTAAAAACAATTTTTTAAAGAAGAGAAAAACGCAGATATGAATGCAATCAAGCATGCTACTAAACCAAGGATCCAAAAAACATTTTAAGCTCTCAAAAACATCTCTTAACAAAAAAAATGACAAGCATTTAGATCCAACACACACACACACAAAACAAATCTAACCAATTTTATATTTCAAAAACAAGTCAAGACAGTTTAGTAAGTATACATTAACACATGTATTCCTTGTGATGGCCAAATCATATTGTACCTACATATGTATCAAAAGTAATAAAGAATATTGCGTGTTGTGTGTGAAAAATATTGCAAGATTGCATAAGTGTCTACACGTTATGACAATTTGAAATATGAGAAAATCACTTTAACTCACACACAATCATAACTGCTTAATAGAGACTGTCACCTTTGAGATACATCTTATAGCTCCCACATCTCCTAGAAGACACACTTGCAATCATATATAATGTATTTTGATTCTTTTTGTTTTTATTTCTCTTTGGATATTTTCTTTTGTTAAACATATCATGCATGGGCATATAAGAGAGAGAAAAGAGATACACAATGATGTTAAGGTTTTGACATTGTACTTTTACTATGCCAAAGCATACAGATGTCATTTCATGATTAGCGGGCAACAGTGGTAAGATGATTATTTATGCCTTTCTCTTAGAATTTTATAGTCTTTCTTGTCAAAAAGAGTGATACGAGTGTTAAGTACAAGTAACTACTTAATCTTACTGATCACAAACACAAGCAACAAAGCTCACTTACTTAGTTGTGCATAAAGATGCTCATTTAAGCTACAAAAGATACAAAGTTTAGAAAACTTTGTTTCAATGGCCATCCAAGGTACACAAGTACCAATGTACATAAAATACACATTGTTTTTGTATTTTTCTGATTTTTCAATTTTTTTTTATTTTTATGAAAAACAAAAATAAAGCAAAATTGAAAACAAACAAACAAAAGCATATTAAACAAAGCAAAGCATAAAACTAGACTGACTCAAAACTACAAAGCAAAACACACAAGTAATGCAAGCAAAAGTAGAGGGAGAGAGAGAAAAGTAACTAAATCACTTAGAGCCTTTTTCCTTCCACACCTTGGAAGGACCTTTCCATTCGACGGACCCTTGATCCGGTGGTGAGGGAGAAGAGTTGAAACCGTTCAAGTTCGAAAAGAACATAAGGGTTTTGAGTAAATCTCTAAGAGGAACAAGAGAGGATGGAAACTGATTCTGGTTTCTCGATGAGATCATACTGTTGTTCTGTTGAATGGCTAGCCACTTATAGCAATCAGGTCGATTATGTCGGGTTGTTCCATAGTGATGGCAGAGATGCTGCTTCTTCTGTTTAGACTTTTAAGTATCTCCCTTCTTAGCCCTAGGGTTTTTAATCTCTTTCTTAACAAGTTTAGGGGGTGCTCCTAAGATAGACTTACTCTTGTCTATGTTCTCACTAGCTAAAATTGTTTTGATATCAGTATTCTCAAATTCAATATTATTAGCAGGAAAAACAAAAACAGTAGTACTAGAGGAAGTAATATTAGAAGAAAAGAAATCATACCCTAAACTGGTTCAATTAGAAGCAGATTTTTTAAGGCTGAGCATCTCGTCAAACTTTGCACTTGAAGTCCTCTCCAGCTGAGCTCTGACTTGAAACAGCTCCGCTTCAAGCTTCTTGGTCTTCTCAGCCAAGAAATTATTCTCAAATCTCAGTGCTCCAATGGTCTAATTAGCTTCATCAAACTTTGTGGAGATTTCTTCTCATTCAAGCTCCACATCACTGAGCTTCTTGGGGGCCAACCTATACAACTTCTCATGCTTTTCTAAGACTTTGTATAATTTTGCATAGGCTATGTGAATGTCATCTTGCTCATCCATCTTTTCAAACTTAGATCCCACCAAGTCCTCTTCTTCATCTACATCTTTAACAATCCCCTCAGTAGTATTTATAGTGGCAGTGAAGGCATTCAGAATTCCATCATCCTCATTATCATAATCATCCTCAGGTTCGGTGTCGCTCAATGTAGCAACAAGTGCCTTGCTTTTCCCAATGGTCTTGAGATACGTAAAGCACTCTTGTTTCATGTGTCCAAAGCCTTGACACCCGAAACACTTAGGTCCTAAGAGAACTTTGTACAGACCGCCATCCCTAGCATCCTTCTTCCCTTTGTCTTGGCTCTTAAACTGAGACGAACCAGATTTCTTACAATCTTTGTCAAATCCTTTAGCATTGGCATTCTTCATAAACTTTTTGAACTGCCTTGTAATGTAGGATTTCATTTTAGAATCTTTATCGTCTGAAAACTCATCAGTGTCATTGCTCTTGGCCTTCAGTGTCATGCTCTTTCCCTTACTAGATTTCTCAATCCTTGTCAAACCTAACTCATAGGTCTACAGATTGCCAACTAGATCTATTGAAGGAATTTTGCCAATATCCTTTGATTCCTCAATTGCGGTGATCTTGGCATGAAATCTTTCGGATAGAGATCTAAGAACCTTTCTTATAATCTTAGGTTCGGTAATGGTTTCCCCATGATTAAAGGTTAAGTTCACTATGTCCTTGAGCTTGGCATTGAACTCATCGAATGACTCATCCTCCTCCATCTTGATCTCTTCAAAGCTTGTAAAGCCTCTGAAGCTTCGAATCCTTGACAGTCTTGGTTTTCTCATAGGCTGTCTGGATAATGGTCCATGATTTCTTGGCAGTTTCAGTAGATGATATCTTCTTAAACTCCTCATTCATGACCACACTAAATAAAGCATTCAATACCCTGCTGTTGAAGTTAGCCGCCTTGATCTTAGCATCATCCCAATCAGCCGACGCTTCCTTTGGCTTAGTACAGCTTATCTCCACAGCTTGCCACACATTTTCATTTAATTACTACAAGAAAGCTCTCATGTGTACTTTCTAATAAGCATAGTTGGTGCCATCAAATAAAGAAGGTATAATCAACGATTGTCCTCTATCCATGACAATAGGGGTCAATGGATCACACAGTAAAGATTAACCCTAATCAGAGTGTGACTGCTCTAATACCACTTGATAGGCCAAGAATGTATGTCACACCCCAAACCTGAAAGGGTCCAAAGTGTGAGAAAGACATCTCAAAAGCACCTGTAGATATATGTATGTATATATATATATATATATATTTCCCTTTTTGACAATTCAATCCAAATAAATTATATCAAGTACCAACATCAAAAATTATCATAATAATTTCATTAAATATACTCCCAAAATAAGTCAGAACTCTATGCAATAGTTACAAGGACCATTAGTCACAAAAGAATGGAGGTCTGAATAAGTAATTACATATCATCAGCTTGTCCCATCAGTGGGAATAAAGTCACAACCACTGTAATATACAAAAGAATGAGTCAAGCCTACTCTAAGATGTACATTGTTTAATATCTCCATCATAAGTTCAGCCTCCATCAGTAGTTAGTCTAACTACTATAAGCCACCAAAAAGTCCTCTCAAAAGATTTTGTCTACTCTAAAAAGTTTATAAAACAATGGGATGAGAAAGAACCCAATAAGCAGCATAATCAATGGGGGTGAGGGAAATGCAAGTTTCATGATAATAAACATATTTTACAAAACATGTTATAGTTTGGGAATTTCCATTTAATTTATGCAAAAACAATTTCACTAACCACGTGACAAGAACGATAGGAATAGTTTAGTACCAAGCTTCCAAAAATAACTATAAAACTACATTCCATTCACTTTGAGCCATAAAAATATCCAATACCATTTCAAAACTATAAAACCTCACCCAAGATGCAACAAGGACCAATAAGGACGACGATATCACCCAGACATCATACCGCCATAAACAAGTTAGAACCCAAACACACTAGCATGATATGTACCTCTTTGGCATGTGGTCTATTGACCCTACCAAGCCTCACCCACCCCTCAAGGATTTACCTATCCCCTCCATGGGCAGCAAGGGATAACACGTCATGTAGTACCTCTTTTGCATGTGGTCTCTTGGCCCTGCCTAACCTCACCCACACACTTAAGAATTTACCTCTTCCCCCCATGGGTAGCAGGGAATGACGTGGCACACAGTACCCCTTTTGCATGTGGTCTTTTGGCCCTATAAGCAACGGCCTCACCCACACACTCAAGGGTTTACCCTTGTCATGCAAAGTGTGAGTCTCCAATTTGGCTTGTTGTCACCAAGACGGGGTAATCACCAACATCATAGCACAAGGGCAAAGCCACATCAAAATCTCACAAGTTCAATGTATTCAAAATACATAGTTTACTTTCAAGTAGTTTCATAAGGTATTACACAACCAAATATCCACAATATCCTCAAAAGTATTTCTTGTCAAAAATGTTTTGCATCAATATTTCCCAAATAATACAAGACAAGATAAATAAGCACCTTTAAGTTTCCAATATACCATATAGTCCATGAATTCCTTATCATAGGATTAAGTCAAAGATGCTCATATTTTCCATGTCAACAATCCATGCATTTTCCCAAATGCAATACCAAATATGATGCATTTTTATATATAATAATATATAATAGGGTCACAACACTTTTAAGAAAACATATATCCATATATAATTTTCCAAAATGTGTTTGACCCAAAAACAACATTTATGCAACATAATTATTTTCCAAAAAAATCCCATTAAAAAGCTACTTACCTTGTAACCCGCAAAAGCCTAATTCTCCAAGCCCCAAAGAGATTAGCTAGAACCTAAACAATATCAAATAAACCTATTACAATAAACATAGAACTTGAAATTGTATTTATCTACAATTTAGGAATTTCCAAATAAGCACGTAATTAGGCAAGCCTAGTATTTAACCCCATCAATAATAATATATTTCACTTCTAAAGTTTCTCAATAAATTGATTCACAAGGCATAAACTCTAATTTATAAGCTTAACCCATTTAATATCTTCAACATTATGACTAGCTTCCATAAAATTTACACTACATCATTAAGAGACCCATGAAACCAAAATCACAATATTCTCCAACACAAACCATTTAAATCTTTTTCTAACTCCATATAACTTAATAAAAAATTATATTCAACATCTATCTCAAATTAAAGAGCCAAAACACCCAAATCTTCACCACTTAGATAGCCACCATTGTAAAAATTATAAACCCACTCATCAAATAAATCTACCAAGAAAAAACCCATACATATAAACACATAAATATCACTTCCAAATCTTATAAATCACATGGATATCATTATCAAAGCTTAGATAAAAAATATAACCTCAAGCAAAATATAAAACCCACCAAAAATATTAGAAATTTTACCTCCAATAAAAGATGTGAAGGTGCTTAGAGTTTCTTAAGGATTTTTCGGTGATCTTGCCGAAAAAAGATGGTGGAGATGGTGGTTTGGAGTGGAACCCGGTGGGAGAGTGAAGGAGATGAGTGTGTGTGCTTAAGTGAAAAGAAAAGAAAAGAAAGCAAATGAGAGGAAAAGAGATGACCGGCCAACCCCAAAAGAGTGAGGGAGTGTGTGAGATGTGGTGGGTAGTGATTGGGTTAGGTGGGGCACGTGGGACACCCAAAAATATCTGACCATGTATTTTTTTTTTTTAAAGGGATGGTGCGTTACAATGTATTAACCCCTTATGATAAATTAACCAATTGATTTAGCCAAGTTAATTAATTAATTCAATTAACATGCAAAACGTGTGGTAGAACAAACAAATCAGCAACTAAGTTAATATGCAGCGGAAAATAAAGTTAACACAGTGATTTGTTCACGAATGGAGAAAACCTCCAAGACAAAAACCCCACCGGGTGATTTTAAGGTCACCACTCCTAAGAATTCACTATTATTACAATAAGCAGTTACAAGTATAAGAATTCCAGTACCTTATACTAACCTACAGTTGAACCCTTACCCCAATACACAACTGGACTTGTTCTATAGTGACAATCTCTCCTTTTCAATGCACGACTCCCAGTACATGACTAACCAAACGATGCGCAGATCCCAGTACGTGACTTACTCACCAACTTGAGAAAGATGTTGGCTGCAAAGTTCTTCAGTTCATCAACACGATAAAGATCACGAAGCTTCTTGGGCACAAAACTCGACGACGTACAAACGCAGCAACTTTTTCAAAAGAAAGATGAATTAGGGAAAATTCTGTCTTTGGTCACAATTTGCATGAACAAAACTTTACCTCACACTTGCGCAACCTTTAACGGCCTTTAAAATAATCTTTATATATGTTTAGAGTTGTGAGAAAAGAAAACCTAAACAAGTATACACGAATTAGTGTGAAATCAGATCAAAAAAACTAATTTTCATAAATCTCGATAGATAGGTTATCTATCGAACAACTGTCGAGCATCGAGCAAAAGCTGTCTTTTAAACCTCGATAGATTCTATCTGTCGAGCTAACTGTCGAGCTGTAAAATCCAGTACTTCTTCACTTGATTCTTGGACAGATTTGCATGGTTTTAATACTTGGACTTGACACATTATTTCTTGAAGTATTAAACACATCCTAGATCTACTCAATTACAAGTAAAGTGCGTTTTTTCAAAAGATTAGCCAATTTTATATGACATATGTTCCTAACATCATTCAGATATGTCCTAACAATGGAAATATCGATTAACCAAGCTAGGCAAAATCCAACACTTCAATTCCTTGAATGGCATCAACACTTCAATATGTTAATCCCATCAATTTTCCAAATCCTACACTTCAATATGTTCCTAATTTATCAAAGTTTCAATTACAGTTTCATTTAGCAATAGAATTACCAAAAAATTCAACCTTTAAAAGCAAGATGGTCTAAATATTTTATAATGTTTCTTTTGATAGATTAAGATATTGAATTAATGCACTTGTAAGGATATGGGCATTCATGCACTCATTAGAGTGGGGTTTAGGGGAACTCAAATCCAAGACCAAAGTTTTATTTGCTTAAGGCCTGGTCACTAAACCACCTCCCACGTTGGTCTCCATGCAATATTCAATTGGTTAATTACTTATATTTAATTGATAGCTTAACCTAAAATTTGGGATCTAAATTATTATTAGGTAATTTCTTAATAATAATCTACTTAGGTAGTAGGCTTATAATTAATATTAGCAAAAAACAGACAACAGATTTCTAAAGTTTATCATCAAAATAATATTTTTACTTGGAGATTTTTCACTACGTTTGGCTTATCTAATCATTACAATGTGCCTACACACCTAAAAGTCATAACATAGTTATGAATATCATTATCATCAAATATCTACGCAGGGCGGCCCAACATAATTTGGGGCTTAAGGCGAAAAATTTATGCAAGGCTTTTAATATATAAATATTAATTAAATAAAATTATTTAATACCAATCAAATTAAGGTTAATTTGATACATTAAATACATAAATAATACCAACTAGACTAATGTTGATTTCATATAGAGAATTGAATATTATAGTTGAGCTATAAATATTAATAAAAAGAAATAAAAATATATTGCGATTAAAAAAAATATTTTATTTTGGATATAAGACAGTGCATAGTTAAATAAAGTTATAATCTAATTTTTAATTTTATATTTTGATTTTAAGACAGAGATAGATATTATTTGGTATGTGTCTTTGTAGGATATTAGTTTACAAAAATCAAAGTCTCAAACTATCAGGGAAGATTAATTTATAATTGATGATTTAACACATTTGCAACATCTTTTTGAAATATTTTAGAGTTTCAATTGAGTTAAGGTTCTTTTGGTCTCGTACTTTGAGAGTCTTAATGGAAATGAAAAAGAAAAATGTGTTAATTAAAAGTACTATAAATGTTGAAAATATAATGTGACATTGTCTCTCACTAACGAGCTTCATCAATTTAACTAATAAATGTTTATATCATTTTTTTGTGATTAATAACATGGTAATTTATAAATCAATAGTAAAATTTATAATATCTTTAACATCACTAATAAAACAAATGTACAACCATTAGAATACATATATATATATATATAATTTTTTAAAAATTTAGGTCTTTAACTATGAAAAGTGGAGCCTTTTTTCCTATAAAAAAGATTGTCTTTTGGTGGGGACCTTAGGCCTAGGCCTAACTTGCCTAGGCCTTGAGCCGGCCCTGTATCTACGACTATAATATAGATCTGACCATTTGCTTGTAAACCGGTAAACGTTAAGTTTTACTTTTAACAACTTCATATTCATTGCTATCATTTTCAAAAATTTTATAATTATAGCAAATTAAAGCTCCAAAGAATCTACTTAGGTAGTAGGCTTATAATTAATATTAGCAAAAAACAGAACAGATTTCTGAAGTGTATCATCAAAATAATATTTTTACTGGGAGATTTTTCACTACGTTTGGCGTATCTAATCATTACAATATGCCTACACACCTAAAAGTCATAACATTGTTATTAATAATATTATCATCAAATATCTACGACTATAAGATAGATATGACCATTTGCTTGTAAACCGGTACACGTCAAGTTTTACTTTTAACAACTTCATTGCTATCATTTTCAAAAATTTTATAATTATAGCAAATTAAAGCTCCAAAGAAACTCCATTTGTTGGGTTAAATCGATCGAATTACTTGTATAACAAGCCAATTAATATTGATTGAGAAGGCTGAGCCTTAATTAACGTGAGGTACATTTCATAGACACGCATAGTAAACTTCTACATATTTAGCAATAACGTTGGCGAAATATTATACACTCATCAGATCTCTTTACATGACCCAGTATCTGTCTATATAAGCAGCTGGTAGTAATATAATGCTTCACTCATGCAAGTATAGAGATCACGTAAAAATGGCTAGTGCTTTCTTTTTCATTTCCTTTGTCTTTCTTATTACATTGAAACTCAGCCCTGTCAATGGTGCGCCCAATTGTGGACCAATTGTAGCCGATGATACTGATCGGATTCAGTTTGCTCTTAACCTTGAATTCCTTGAAGCAGAGTTTTTCTTAAATGGTGCACTTGGCCATGGTCTTGACAGCATAGAGCCATCTTTTGCTCAGGGCGGTCCACCTCCAATTGGTGCTACCAAGGCCAATCTTGACCCTCTAGTTCGTCAGATCATTGAGGAATTCGGTTATCAAGAAGTTGGTCATCTCAGGTCCTAAAAGAAATATTATAATTCAATTACACTTATTCTTCCAAGTTTACAATTATTATGTTTTGCATATGTATATTATGCTATGTATAAGCTTATACATAGCATAATATACATATGCAAAACATAATAATTTTTTACATTAAAAGGGTATCCCCATCTGTAATTATGGAGTGTTTTTGTTCACTAATATGATTGTCATTCTTCTTATTGTTATTTGATTTGGTGACTATTATTAATGGTGTTTATATGCAGGGAAGATTATTAATGTTTAATAAATGGTCTTTAACAATGATTTTTCAGGGCTATTATTACAAGAATAGGTGGAATTCCCAGGCCGCTGTTGGATCTCAGCCCTCAGAATTTTGCAAAAATATTTGATGAAGCAGCTGGTTTCAAATTGAGCCCTCCATTTGACCCTTACTTGAACTCACTGAACTATCTCTTAGCAACCTATGTTATCCCTTATGTAGGACTAGTGGGTTATGTTGGCACCATTCCAAACCTTTCCAAAAAAAGTTCTCTAAGTGTAAGAATCTCATCACTCCCTCCATGGATCCATTTTCTTCAAAAATATATATATATATATATATATATATCAACTATGGATATTTAAATATTATTAGAATATTTACATTATTATGATATTCTCATAAATAACTAGATCATGATTTAGAAGAATCAAGGTCAAATTAATACAATTTGATTCATAATGCGATAATTTTAAACTTGGGCATGTGTATTGAATTTTTCATAACACACAATTCATAACAATAAATATGTAGCTATTTGGGATTTTCCATCATGGATCTAGGCTGTCAAACTAAATCATATTAATTTTATTGCTTCCACACTTTCTTTCTATATATATTTTATTTTCTTCTATATTATTTTTTTCAGTTGGTTGCATCGCTTTTGGGCGTGGAGGCTGGACAAGATGCAGTGATACGAACATTACTCTATGAGAGAGCCGCAGAAAAGGTGTTGCCATATGACATAACTGTGGCACAGTTCACAGACTATATCTCTCGTCTTAGGAACAATTTGGCCATGTGTGGTATCAAAGATGAAGGCATTATAGTACCTCTATACCTTGGTGCAGAGAATCGTACGGACAGCAACATACTCTCAGCTAATACAGATTCTCTTTCATATGCTAGGACACCTCCTGAGATCTTAAGGATAGTGTATGGAACTGGAAATGAACACGTACCAGGTGGGTTTTATCCTCATGGTGGAGGTGGTAACATTGCAAGGAGCTTTCTCAAGAAAGCTTAATTATTTGGGGACTTTTATTTGTATTAATATTTATATTTTGGTACATCGAAGTCAAACATGGTTGTTAATTTGTTGCGTCTATTTATGGAGTGGTTAATAATTGAATTTTGTAAAATAATTCAAAGATGAATGTCAAAATTAGGTGTAGATGTGTTTGAATTTCAACAGTATTAAATTTCTGTCAAAATCCTATAAATGATCCGTCAAAACACGTACTTACATGGGAATATATATGCCAATATGCCATGTCGAAGTTGCCTCATTGCTTGTTACCTACCTGCTCCTTTTGATCCTAAATATCTGTATGTATTACTAGGATAATTACTGCCGCACATGGAATATGAGAGAGAGAGAGAATAGTTTTACACTTAAAGGCGTTCATTTTAATGTTAAGTAACTTTTCCATATAAAATTATAAGAAAAGGTCCCCAAAAAAATCTAACAAAAGGTTCTTTTTCTTCTCAAAACGCAATTGTTATGTGCCTAATTTTTCCTCAAAAAAAAAAAAAAGTTATGTGCCTAATATCTCTTCAAAAAAAAAAAATTGTGTGCCTAATAATAACATGTTCACAATGTCAACCAAAGTTGAGAAAAAGACTAGTGGAAGCTTTTTATTGAACCAAATTCTAAAATTAAGATTATAATTATCAGAAACAAATATTCAAGAAAAAAATATATACTCGGCCCAAATTTTGAGGTGCAAAAATTAAAAAATATAGTATAATGTTTTTTTTTTTTTTTTTTGCTTATAACCGAAGAAAATGTATAATATTTGCTTGTTAATGTTAACAACATAATGCTAGATTATAATGTTAGCTAACTGAACTTGGGCGAGTGACCCTGCTCAACTATCTTTGGGATCTGAATATATCCAAAGGTGCAAAACCAACCCAAGCCCAAAATTTATATTATTCTGATGGGTAAAAAAGAAAACTAAAACCCATTAGCTTTATGCCAAAAGCCCAACTGCTAAGAGTATTGCCACACTTTGCAAAAGGCTCTCGACAAGTTACAGTAAATATTTTAGGCGTTGCCGTTTTGGTTAATCTGATACCGCATGGTCAGCAACCTTATCCAAAATACTTAGCCCAAAAAATAAATAAACAACCTTATCCAAAAAAAATCTTTGCTCCAAAGTATGTGACTGAGAGAAAGAGCACTCAAAACTTTTTAGCTTTTTTTTCCTAATGAAATAATGGGACTGCTTTACATGCCTCTCGCCCTCCACATTCCTGTCTTCTCCATAAACTTAGGCTTTCATCATTTGCCAACAGACTTTGAAGCTCTTAATTCTCATCGAGAAATTGGCTCTCCAATGCCTTTATGTGACCAAACGTAGCTAGATTCAAAGAATGGGACCTAGAGTGTTCTCTTATTTGATCTAATTTACAATGATAGGTTACCTACTATGCAATTCTCTTTGCAACTAATCCACCTTTATTATAATGCTTTCAGGATATTACATGGTACTTATGATGAAATTTCAACTTTAGAGAACAAAATATATATGTAAAAAAATGACATGACATCAAGGTCCATTTGATGATTTATTAGTGATAATGTACCCATCATGTAGAGCATGCATTTTCTATTTGAGCTGTTATTTAATAGCTTTCTCCTTTTACTTTCTCTATGGCCCATTGACCTATTTGAGAAGTGGATACTAAAGTACATTGCAATCCGTGTGGTGGGGGAAGAGAGGGCTTAAAGAGGGGGGACCCGGACCACACAGAAAAGAACAAGATTCGAATCCATCCTCTTCATAGAGCTATAGTAATGAAAGATATTCAACCTGTCTTTGCAGATTTTACTTTCTCCACATTTGATTTTTGTAAGCATGCTACTTGATATGCTATATTGCTCACAATCTAGATACATTCAAAGACAATTAATCAGGACCTAAACGCATATTCATTGCAACTTTGAGAAATTAGTCATTATTATAAATAGTTTGAACGCATTCGGTAACCGATCTTTTCAACAACAAACATTGAGGTAAGACTGTCTATCAATTATATTTCTCAAATTCCATAAAAGGAAAAATTGTGTGCACTAGATACAATTCTTTTAATATATTTGAAAGCATTGGGCTAGAGATTTGTAAGTAAATAGAGGACTATATATTAAATTTTTTCACATTGCAAGTCAAACTGCTGTAACTTGAACGGTTATTGCTCATGGTAGTACTTAAGGTTGTCAAAATCGGGATCCTACGTAGGATCGTTGAAGGTAGGTGGGATCGTAAATCGTAGGATCGGATCGTGAATCGTAAGATCTTACATATTTTCAAATTTAAAGCAAAAACACATTGATAATGAATTTATATGTTGAATAATCACATAAATTATAAATTCATCTAAAAAAAACTAAGATTTGCATCATATGATGTAATTTGCATGTCATACATCACCAAGTTTATACTAACGACACAAATATATTTTAGTTTTGACCCAATATATTTAAAAAGTTCAATAAATGTTTAATTAACAACCAAATACCAAAATATTTATCAAAACATACATATGGAAAATATTTTCCAAGCTCTAAGTTTCAAGTTTGAAATCCAAAATAAGTTAGCAAGTGGAAACTAGCTAACTACATAATGAAATCCAAAAGCAAGATGAATATTAAGGTGAAGTGAACATTTAATTATTCTCATTCTAAGGTTCTTATAACCACCGTCCTAAATTCCTAATCATCATCATCCATTTCATCATCTATGTAGACATTATACATTTGTATATTAGAACTCTAAAAGACATTAAGATTCAATTTCACACTCAACTATTCAAGTTATACCACTCAGCAATAATTAAAGAGCATGCTCAAAAAAATCAATCAATCAATATAAAAATAAAAGCATAACTGATAAAATTATATATAAAAGAATATTTTAGTAATATTAAAACACAAATTAGTATATTGATAAAAAAAAAATTAACAACATTATAACTTAAAAGACAACAAAACTAACATCAAATTTTTTATTTAGAAATGTTGAAGCATTCATTTATTTTGATTACAAGTGAACTAGAAATAGAAAACATTTTCTTAGGTTAACATAATTTTATAAAAATAAATTCAAAATTCATTCCATCACAACATGAAAATATAAAAACCCTTAAAACTTCATCAAAACAAAAAAAAATATCCCATAAAAAAAAAATCAAAATCAAAATTTTTTGTTTTTGGTAGGATTGGTAGGATCTCATACAACCCTATACAATCCTACACGATCCTACGTACAATTCTACCATTTTTACCATCCTAGTACGATCCTAAACGTTTTGGTGAGGTGGGATCGTAAAATCGTGCGATCTTACGATCTAGATCGCGATTTTGACAACCATACTAGAGCAAATTACAAAATATTAACAGCCTAAAAACCATAGAACAAAACCCAAAAACTGAAAAGAATGGTGGAGAGGAAGAGATATTCTATTTTTCATGAGTTTCACAAATGAAGGAAGTTACACCCTTTTGTAACCCACTTATATATAACTTATATTAGATGGGAGTTAACCCCCCATTAAATTTGACCAGCCAAAGGTCATGCCTACTAATGGGTGACCTAATTGTCCAAAATTCCAACAAAATTCAATTCTTTACTACCGCAAAATCAATATTTTAGTGAGTTCATAGGACTTTCCTTAATTTTTAAAATGTATTATTGTGTCTTTCCCTATACCTAAAATCAAGTAAATGTATCACTTGACTATTTCAAATTAGTAATTATTTAATCATCTAGATACAGTCAAAGATAGTTAATCAGGACTGAAATACAAATTCATCGCAACTTTAAGAAATTAGTCATTATAATTAGTTTGAAAACATTTGGGAATCGATCTTTTCGACAACAAACACTGAGGTAAGATTGTCTTTCAATCACATTTCTCAAATTCCATAAAAGAAAAAAAAAATGTGTGCTAAATGCAATTCTTTTAATAAATTTGAATGCATTGGGTTAGAGATTTGTAAAAAAATAGAGAATCATGTACTTGGTTTTTCCATGTTGTAAGTCATGCCACCATAACCTGAACGGTTGTTGCTCATGGTGATGCTTGCTACTATAGAACAATGTCACAAAATATCTATAGTCTAAGAACCATAGGACAAAACCCAAAAACTAGAAAGAATACTGGAGAGGAAAAGATATTCTATTTTTCATGAGTTTCACAAATGAAGAGGGCTACACCCTTTGTAACTCACTTGCATGTAAGTATGTAACTTATATTACATGAGAGTTAATCTCATTAAATGTGGCTAGCCAAAGGTGATGTCCACTAATGGATGACCTAATTGTCTAAATTCTAACAAAATTCATTTCTTTACTACCACAAACTAAGGTGGTCGATACCGTACTGGCCGTACCGACCGGTGTGTATCGTACTATTACATATACTGGTATCAAAACATCAACGTTTCGTACCAGTTTATATTCAGCCAATTTCGAGCAATACCAGGCATACCGGCCAGTACAGGAAAAAAAAAAAAAAAAAAAAAAAAAAAGCTTTTTTTTTAATTTTGTAATTTTTGAATTTTTGTCAGGATAGAATAGTAATTTACTTGCATTAACTTATTAGTATTATTTGTTTTCTTAATATGCAATGAACAATTAAGCTTTCTATTTTTTTATATTGTGTTTTATTTTAATTGATACTAAAGTCTAAAATCATGAATAATTTGTTCTGTATTGAGGTAATATTTTATGATAAACTTTTATATTTATTATAATACACACACACATATATACATGTATAATGTGTGTGTGTGTGTGTGTATAAATATAAATATATAAAAAATAACGGTAAACCCGAAACGGTACACTGATATTGACCGGTACCAAAATATATCGTTCCACTGATCAAACCGGTACAGCCTCTAATACGAGATTGACTCTCTTGTCACAAACCAATGTTTTAGTAAGTTCATAGGATTTTCCTTAACTTTTAAAATGCATTACTGCGTCTTTTCCTATATCTAAAATCAACTAAATGTATTTCTTGACTATTTCAAATTAGTAATTGTCTAATAATTTGATAGTTGAAAATTTGAGGATTTAAATCTTAAATATCTCTATTAAAAACATCACAAAGAGGCAACCATTTGAGCTATAAAACTCTTGACAAATGATTAACTATTTTCTCAACCAAAATGTTACTAATTACTATCTTATAAATATGAAGTTTTGAGAACCCTTAATGTTTTAAGTTCTTCTTCTTCATTCTGGGTAAATGGACAGAGCATCGACACAAAGCCTTTATAATATGACATTGTTTCTACATCATCAAGGGAACTGTCTTTTCGAGCTCACACAAAATATCGGCCATTTTTACAAGGAGGGAATTGCATGCGCATGCTGGGGCACGCTTGAACATGGTGCCGGGGGCAATAACAACCACTCTTTATGATTAGGTGCATGACTGCACAAATTTCAAAACAGGTGGTGGGGCATATTTCAAGATTTCAAAGCTTGTGAAAACTAACAATAATTCAAACCTATGTTTACACAGAGGCCATTGCTGATTGGAGTGTCCCAGAGAAAGTGGCATATAACTCAGAAATATCATGTAATATAGTATCAAATACAAGATCAAGAAGTTGACATCCTGTTGAAATATCTGGTGCACGTACATAAAATATTGCTACAGAATGTACTATGTACCAACCATGTTGGTCATGATGCAAGCTATTTATGCAGTCAATGTTCACGTGTTTGCAGTATTCAATATTATAATAACGCTGTCTCTATGAAATGGTTAAGGCGATAAGATGCAACCAAACTACCAAAGTCTTCCGATAAAGTGCTGTTATTATGTGATATTCGTAAAGGTAATCATACTCATATACTTTAGGCATATTCGATACAACTCTACCTTTGTATTTCTTTCTAATGACATCAACTCAAGTTATAGTGCTTTCACTCATGGCTATGGAAAGAGACTCATGCTATGTGAAACAAGATCCTCTCAATTTTAAATGATGTGTTATAATATATATAATTTTGAAAGTATAATTTTTTTTTCCCACTTTTGCTAACAAGGGTGTCTAGACTCCAAAGTTTTCCGAACATTATAATCTTTTTTTTTCTTTCCTTGTTGTATGAAGTTTCTTTATCTCACACATACCAAGTAATTATAAAGATCAATTTCTTGAAAGTTTTGAATATAGGATCTTATGAATTTTATGAGACTTTGAAAATCACTAGGATAAATTATAATATTTAATTTAAAACATAATTTAAAAGGAAAAAATATATATATGCATAATTCAATTATTGGAAAAGAAAAAAAAAAGAGAAATTTAAAATACATCTATTTGAAATAGAAAAAATAATTTCCAGGACATTGAAAGGTAACTATTTTTCCCATCCACCTTTTCCCAAATGTGATCATCTTCCAATATCTCGTTAATATTAGGAGTTTGTCAACCCTATTCAGACTTTGAGCTCATGCCTATGCTCTTATTGTGCCAAAAAAAAAAAAAAAAAAAAAGACATGATGTAATTTTTAGTGATGAGGTGCTTTCTCACCATGTTACCTTTACTAATGTGACAATTATAAGTCATATGGTACCTCTTATGATGTGAGATGAAGGCATGTCCTTTTTTTTTTTTTTTTTTTGTCTCTTGGCCTGAAAGTCATAGTTTTTTCTTCTTTTATTTATTTATTTATAAGGGCTGAAAAGTTATGGCTTTTATAGTACTAAGAATAAAAAGTTTCTCTTCAAATTAGTTTGAATAAAACTTTTCAAATTTTATCTATTTCTTTTTATTAGATGTGAATTTTGAAAATTTAACCATTAGATTGAATTTTTTTTTTATTATATCCCCCATACTTGCAAAATTTCAAAAAGATCAAAAATCAATACCTATGTCATTAATCAAATGTTTAAATTTCAAATTATTGTGTTCTAAAATTAGGCATAAAAATAAGTTTGTTGATTAAATAGAAAATAACATCCGATTTGAACGAAGATGCATATTAAAAATATAAAAAACATGCAATCTAATAGTTAGATTTTCAAAATTCACATCTAATAAAAAGATATAAGAGTTTAAAGAATTTTTTTTCTAAACTAGTTCGTATTGAGGTATGCAAAATTGTGCACCTAATTCTAATTTCTAATTTCTATTTCACACTACATTTTTTCTAATAACATAACTAGTAGTCAAAAATCTTATGTTTAGTTCAATATTACGGCTTATTTCTTTCCATTAAAAGAAATTAAAGGGTGATGACTGATAATGTTTTGCTTTAAATTGATTTGAAACTATCTCTTCTAACTTATTAAGACTTGAGACTATCAATGTATATTATTGGGTAGTGTTAACGGGCATTGCAAAGTGCCCAGTGCCTGTAAAGAAACAACTTTTATGTCAATAAAGTCAACTTTTTGTTAAATTTTTGACCAATTTTATAGGATGTAAAGTCAATAAAACCAACTTTTTAAATTTCACTTGTTATTTCAATACTATTTTTAGTCATTTCATCGATTTATATCAATTTTTTATTAGATAGACTCCAAAATAAATTATTTTTAACGGATACTTTACGATGCCCATTAACATTATCCTATATTATTTAAATAAGCCACATCAGTTAAAAAAAAATTATCATGTAATTAAAATTGCACATAAATAATATCTTCAATTGTTGCATATTGAGTTATAGGATGATAACTCCAAACCTACATTGAGGTAAATGTTTTTCAGGAATATATACATATTAATGGACTCCATTTAGATCCAAAACCATGTGGTGAGAAAAATAGAACGAGGGAAATGTGCACCCATTTTTGGGGGGTGCTTTTGCTTTGTCTTGTCAGACTATGAGACATGTTGAGTAATGACACAGCAGGTTATCCTGTTTCCCATGTTGCATAACAGCTGGCAACTTCAACTTCAACTCCATTGCTCGACACATGCATGCATCAGTCAGCTTTTAGCTGCGGCATTTATCCACACCAAACTCTGTCATTTCCCCTTCGGTCCATGTGAATATGGTTCACCTATTATTCTATGCAATCACAAAAATATCTTAAGGTCTTGCCTGTACTGCAAGTTATTCGCTTAATTGTAGCGTAAAATCTTAATTTAGAAGCAAACTAAGAATTACTATAATTACACCTTTTTTTTTTAGAATATACTATAATTACACCTAAATAGGAAACTCACACTAGTCATTTATCTCTAACCATTTTTTTTTTTTACCAAAAAGAACACTAATATCCAAACATTCTTGTGTTTTTTTCCCCTCTTTAATATGAAATGATGAACTAATACAAGTTCTCCAGAAACGCATATTATTCATTAAAAAAGAACGCATATTAAACCGTTCCACATGCAAGAGTAGTGACACCAACAATTTTATGATGCACCCCCTTTAAACTTCAAAATACAATTAGGAGGACTACAAAGAAATAAGGGAAAATTATTAGCCATAAAGTCGTGATTCTTCTATGGCAAATCATTCTAATTAAACCCCCCACTTTGGATCCCTTGGACTAAAAAAAGAAGCTTTCACATGAGAATTAAGCAACTCAAGAGCCGCTATAGACTTGATGCACCTTGGTGTTTTATATTGGTTGATCGAGGCCCCTTGATTGATGAACAAGTCCATCAACTCCTCAAACGTACCTAGCTCCACCACTCGAATCTCAAGGGGCCCTATAGACTTATCAAACGTACGACATCTTCTGTATATGTAATCTAGCTCTTCTTCCACAGCAATGCAACATTCTTGTAGCACCTTGTCATCGAGTGCAATATTGGCCAAGTGATCTGCCTTTGATGATCCATGAAATCGAATTTCCCAATACAATACATAATGTCCAGGCATAGTTGATGCATCCGCATAGCTAGTGTACTCCACGAGTAGAGCACTGTAAGGTTCTAGCAATTTCTTGGCCACAGTTATGCTCTTATGCAAATCCTCTTCGTTGGTTTTGTCATTGTCAATGCTGAGAAGGACATTTCTCCTACATATGAATCGAAATTGTGGGGCTCGATTGTGAAAGCCGCTCACTTGTAGCACGTCACCAATACGATAACGATAGAGTCCTAATAAGACATGTACAAAAAGCTTAGCATTAATGACAATACGACACTAGTGGTCTCCACTGATGTATATATTAGTGCATACATAGCATAATTGGTATGAGGAAAAAGTTTTGGTTAAGAATCTGTTCTCTCTCTCTCTCTCTCTCTCTTTGTTATTGTATTGAAAAGGACTTTCATTTCAAGGGTAACAAACGTAAAGAATATTTTTCAACCTTAAAATGAAAGTAAGAAAAATAAGAATAAAAAGCATTTGTCCCATTATTCTACCCTTATACTCCATCAATTAATTACTCGTCCATTTTTTTTTTCATATAAGATAAATATGGAAAAAAAAAAAAAAAAAGATACATATTACAATATAGTTAGTAGTACATAAAGTATAACACACAGAATAAGATATACAATTTTTATTTGAAAATTCAAGTGCATTTGCAAGTAAAGACTCACCAGCAAAGGTAGTGACCACCAATTCATAATAACAGCCAAGCCTAACTTGTACCAGGTCAACAAGCTTATCATTGGGTACTTCATCTTCTTCACCTACGTTCATCAACATTGTCCCATTCTCTCCCAAGGGAATAAATTCAAAATAACCCATATTGGGCATGAGGGTAAATGCTGCATCAGAAGGGTCACATAAGGGTTTCAAGTTGACCCCAAAGAAACATTCTGATGAGGCATACATGGGTGACACCAACGGCAATTTCCCATCACTATAATACTCTAAGGCAGGAATATATTGTGCCATAGAGCCAGTGACCACAGCCTCAATGTACTTAGCCCTTGGCCAAAGGTGGCACAAAATTCCCTTCCATGGTACACGGCTACATATGTCCTCAATCTCATTAGCAAGACATGGGTTTGGTGATGAAAGCAAGGTAGACATACATGAAAGGCATTCAAGGTCTGTGATCGTGGGGTCTAGTTGGCCAGTGCGGATATCATTGCACAAACGAACCCAGTTGCGTTCAAGGAATGTGATGGCTCTGAGGAAAGCTGAGGCAAACACAGCTCCTAGCCTTAGGACTTGGTGGCGGTGGATTAGACCTGCTAGCATTTGACAATACATGCTTTGGCTACTATCTTTGCACAAAATGGCCTGGTCTGGGCTTGTGTAGTCATTGAAAGGGTCTTTTGCTCTGCACTTGAAGTGCTTGCTCTTGTAGTAGCTGGTGAGCACAGGTCTAGCTGGTAAACCACAAGGAGTGGACATTTCTGCCTTGATAAAGTAGAGGTACATGGCCTTGCCCTCGTCAAGACCAGGTACATACCTGGAATTAGAATGTCAATAACACATGCTTAATTAATTTGAACAAAGAAATATTCTTGTATAGCTAAAGAGACATTAGTTGTGTTTGTGTTATAACTAAAAAAAAAAACTTAAAATACAATCAAATTCAATGCAAGCTTTTGTGATTAAGGTTTTATGATATGCAACGTGTTACTATGCACCAGCTAGAGAATAAATGATTTTATATGATAAATCATAAATCTAAGTCATAACGTAAATTGGAATAAAGATAGAATTATCTAACCGATTCATGATTGGCATGATGAGGTTATATAAAAATGTTCTCCTATCAAGATCTTCTGCAATGGAAGGCATCAACTTTGGCTCTCCAGCTGAAGTCCCTGAACTGCAAGTACCATGACACCAATTATTAATTTCCTCACAAAAAAAAAAAAAAAAAAATTTACTATATGAAGATAACCCACAAAAAAAAAAAAAAAAAAAAAAAAAAAAAGAATCAAAGAGAGAGAGAGACCTGGATAGCATTTCAGTTATAGGGTGACCGGTAATAAGAGAGGAGTCTTCACCATTGACAATTCTTTGGATATAAGGGCGAATACCCTTGTAAGTAATGACAGGGACATTTCGCTTGAACTCTAATATATTTTTTGAACCTTCCATATACTTGAAGAGATACTCGGTTTCACAATTTCGAGTTAAGATCTCTGTCAAGATGCTCTTTTGTACTTCATCAGCCTTTTCTGTAAGTCTCTCAATTTCCTTTAATGCCTCCTCACCTTTGTACTCCAATTTCTTCCCATCCATGTCATCAGATGAAGGCACTTTGAGTTTCAATGTTCTTCTCATGGACAAGTTTTAGAAGCCAAAGGGTTTTTATAATGAGTTTGGCTAAGTAAAATGTCTCTCTTTGCCACCTCATATATGGACCCTCACAAGCTTTTCTTGATTTGAAATCCATCCTTCACCATGTGAAGTAAAAACTGTGAAATTGATTTGTATACAATTACTTCTTCATCTTTTTTTAGAGGGTGAATATATGTCTTTAGTTTATCCAAACAACTTAACCACTATATTACAACATCAGGATTTTCAGGGTTATGATGCCAAGAATCAACTCAGTAAGCTGCAAGGCTTTCACGTACTTCGGACGAACCTGCACAAGTAGAAAGAACCTCAAAGGGAGGTACCGGCGTGGTACCGGCCAACGACCCTCCGATGGTTAAGTTAGTATTACTCACAACTCTAGAGTGTCAGAGTCGGGGTAGAAGCATGCGTACCTAGCGTGGAACGCAAGATACTTCTTGGACAATCAAGTGTATTGGACAAGACATCCCTTTGGGAGCAATCATACTCCACAAGATATCTGTCCGAATAACAGTGTACGCGACAAGACTCATTTACGGAGGGAAGCGTACATAGCAAGATAGGCTTTGGTGCCCCATGCCTCCCTCCGTCGACAGTCTCTCCTGTCACCCCGTTCAAGGGTCGTGTCATCAGGGTCTAATGTCCGTCATCATACCTCGCACCGTCATCCTATGCAGGGTGCCAACGTCTAGTGGAAGTTTTATCCCTATCACAGGGTAATACTTTTTTCTTGCGTACGTAATACAGACAAGAGCACTCTAATGTGACATGCATTATATTTAAAGATTATTGTCTTATTTGAATAATGTAATGCATGTGACTACAATGTGATTGTTTCCAATTAAGCTATTGATATCAAAACTACATTCACTGCACCAAAATAAGTCTGTTATATTAAGTGTTAATACAACAAAATTAGTATAGTGGTATTAAATGTAATATCATATTTAAAAATTAAAAGTCGTCGTAATAGTAACTTAAAAGTAGTAAATTATTACATTAATATTAATTAGTTGTAATAATTTATGTTAGGTTCTAAAAGTTTAGAACAATTGGCAAATCGTGAACACACAAGAACATACAAGCTGCAGAAAGAAAATTTCAGAATTTACCTGGTTCGACCAATCGAAAGACAGGCTTGACCGATCGAAAGTCGTATCTGCAGAATTTTAATTAAGCCCAAACAGCAGTTCAAGCCCATTAAGAATTAGGGTTTTAGATCTACTTCTCCTAGTATATAAAGGAAACCCTAAGTACATTTTTATAAGGCTTTTTAGAGAGAGAAGAGTGTGCCTCTTTTGTATTTAGGGTTTTGTTCCTAAAAAACTCTCTCATATCTTCTACCGGTGTTATTACTTAAAGAATCTCAAGATCCGGTGTTGTTGAAGTTGTTGCCTTCTAGAGTCATCAAAGATACTGATGATTTAAACCTTCAAGAATGGTCTTGAAGTCACAAACAAGAGAGTTTGTGTTGCTAAACTTTTGAGTGAAATCTCAAAGTTACAAGCATAGGTGTTTGTGTTTTGCAAAGGCCAAGGAAAGAAGTAGTCCGTGGACTCAGAGCTGTCACATGATCGTGGTAGTAAGTTTTCTACTCGAGGTAGTAATAAGATGTTAGTGGTCTAAGTCGTTATTGTATAAATTTCAACTCTTTCATAGTGGATTTACTGTTTTACCTTAAGGATAGTTAGGTTAAATCCTCCCCAGGTTTTTTACCAGTTTAGTTTCCTGGGTCATCGTATCGTGTGTTCTTTACTTTCCGCACTTTGTATGATATGATATATTTGTGTTAACCTAGATCTGCTTAATTTACCTAAGTTAATCACTTTGCTAAATATCTAGGTTAATCTGTTTGGGTTTAAGGGGTCCAAAATTCTAACAAGTGGTATCAGAGTGGGTAACTCTTCTATTGTAGATTCTTTGATCTAAGAGTTGATCCTTGATCTCTGTTATCATGGATAATTTTAAATGTCTTATTATTTTTAATTATGATGATTTGAATAAAAAAGACACTATTGTTTCTGTTGATTTTATTGATGCCTGTGAAACTCTCCGTAAGAAATTATTGAAAACTATGAGAATTGCTAAGAAATTCAAGAAAGAGTTAAAATTGGCTAAGCTTGAAAAAGAGGAATTGGTTATTAGATTAGATGAATCTAATAAAAAGAATGAATTTTTGAGAAATTAAATTTCCTCTCAAGATAAAAAGATGAAAAGCTTGAAACAAGAGTTAGTTGAATCTAAAGCTAAAATTGAAAATTTGACTAGTACCAAGCCTGCTGTTGATAACAGAAGTATTTCTGTTTCTCTTAATCCTAAAATTGAAAAAATTTATATCTCTGCTTTCAAAAGGAATAATAAAGATAAGGCTTATTTTACTAAGTTAGACAAAGGTAAAAGTTCTAATGTAGACGTTGAAGTTTCTACACCTAAGTCTAAACCTACTATTAGAGAACATAATAAATCTATTTTTGTGCCTACTTGTCACCTTTGTGGTGTTGTTGGTCATATTAGACTAAATTGTTCTTTGTTGAAGTAAAAACCAAAATCTAAGACTAAATTTGTTGTTAGGAATATTGATGTTTCTAAATTTGTTCATGTTTGTCACTTTTGTGATGTCTCCAGAAACATTCATCCTAATTGTCATAAATTGAAATTTAAGCATTCTGTATTTCAGTCTAGGATATGTGATGATATTTCTCCTGCCATAAGTCCATATAAATTGTTTCATATTCTTTTGAAAAATTTGAGCTTGTTGGCTTATGAAAGGAATTTGCAGGATTTCAGTCTTTCTCAGAAGATTGGTGTAATCCCTCAAACACGCTCTACTTCACATGGATTTTCACCTACAAAGCCAAAGACTCGTGCTATATGGGTGAGGAAAGATTCTCTAAGGTGAGTGTTGCTGACTTGTCCCTAATTTAATTCTTTCAATTATTTGTGGACATGTTTTGTTTCTGTATTTGGTTGTTTTGTTTTTTTTAGTTTGTTTTTATTTTTAAAAAAATCCAAAAACATTGCAAATTTCAAAAAGACAAAAATATTTTATTTTGTGTCTAGTTTTATTTTTCTTGAGGATTACATGAATTATGATATCTCTCTCTTGATTTAAAATATGCTTGATATTGTGGAGAAATATAAAAAGTATGTGTTCTATAAGTGCTAAGATATTTTTTGATTTTGTTTGAGTATGTACTAGTTTGTACATGTACTCAAGTGTTAATTAAGAATTTGATATTTCTGTTTGTGTACCCTCTATAGCTTAGTTAAGTACTGTCATGCATTGCATTTGCATTTTTAATCATTTAGCATAATGTGTGCTTTTAGTTTTGGTCATAAATTTTTTTTAAACCAAAAAGATTTTTATGTATTTTGTATTATATATCTTAGATTTATAATCAAAGTTGGTCATATTATCTTTACATAACAAGTTTATGCAGCTTGTTTAGCTTGGACGAGCTTCTTTATTGCATGTTACTAGTGTGAGTTTTATAGTGTATGTTGTGTGGGAAGATGTTTATAGTTTTTGATCTTTTTGTCTTGATCTTAAAGTCACATGCTTTTGATTGTCGGACTTGATTTTATTGAGAAAGGCATAAATAACTATCTCACTACTGTTTACTAGCCAATCATGAACACCTTAGTACATATTGTAAGATTTTGTGCTCGAAAAAATGTAGCACATGCACAAAAAGAAAATAAGGTGTAGCCTCGGTTTTAACGCTAAAATTGGTGTGTACATTATTGGGCTATAATAAATTCACAATGAAATAAAATTGGTGTGTACATTATGAGGCAAAACAAGAAACTTACATAATTGCAAACTTTTATTCAATGAGATGTGAGAGTTATATGATATAAGTCTTTAAATGATAGTCTCTTTCAAACTTATATGATGAATTTTGTAAAAATTGTGATTGATTACTATCTACATATCACCTCACACATATCTCTTACTTTTGCTAGTTGCACACACTACATAAGTTATTCTTTGCTAAACTTAGTACATGATATTGTGTGTGAATTTTTTTTGGCCATCCAAGATTATATGTTCATTGATTTTGATGTAAAATGTGTTTAAAGTTTGAGATTTAAGGTCATATTGATTGAAAAACTTGTTTTTGAGAGATCTGGGTTGTATTCATGTGTTTTTGAAAAACTTTTAGTCTCATACTCATACATTTCATTCATGAAATACTATGCTTTAAGGAGTTTCTGCATAAAATTGTTTTGTTTTTCAAAAATCACATTTTTCCAGATTTTCGATCGATCGAATCTGTCTCTCAACCGATCGAAATTGCGATTAAAATTTTTGGTTTGAATCTGCCTGATTCGATTGGTATTCGATCGATGCTCGATCGATCGAAACTGAAAAATTTTCAGTTTCTAAGTTTTTGTCCAAATTTTTTTTATGCATCATTTATGGTTAAGATTCACATGAGTTGCATTGTTTTTCTGTATCCATCTTGCAGTTTTGCAGTCATATCTCTCATTATTTTCACACATAACATGCATACACTTTGCTAAATTGGGTACTCAACTGAAATTAAAAATTGATTGATTAATTTTTGAATTCTTTGTACATTTTAGTAAATGCTATTTTTTTTTTTTTTTTGTGAATTGCAGAAAATATTTTTCTTAATAAATATGATGGATAATAATATGCAAATATTTTCTCTACTCATGCAACTATTTATGGATCACATAGTATCAAGTTTGTATTTATTGAAAGAGAGAATATTTTTCTTCATGTGTATCCTCAACTCAATTTTTTTTTATTTGTGCGTTTTTTTTTATCCCCACCTCCTAAATTTTCTCCAAAACTATTTTTCTCAAAACTTGTATTGTTTTTTCTATTTTTATAGAGGGAGAAAAGTTTTTTTTTTTTTGCCTTTGTTGTTCATAGAGAGAGTTGTTGCTCTTCATAGAAGGAGTTATTGCTAAACTATTTTATATTCTCTTGGTTCTTTTTTTTCTCTCATGTTTACTGTCACTCTACTCTTTATTTGAGTTGTCTTTGTCCATACGTGACAAAAAGGAGGAGAAATAGATGAAATGTGGGAATCTTGTTTGTCTTGTTTAGGGAGAGATAAAATTGTTTTTGAAAATGGGAGAATATAAATACTTTTAGAATATAAAAACTTTTTTGATGTATCTAACTTAGGGGGAAAGTTAGAATTTACTTTTATTTTTATATTCTGTTTCATATTATTGTTTATATGTCTTTCTTTCCACACATGTGGTGATGTTTTTTTTAGTATTTCAAGAAAGACAGGTACATTCTGATCAAGACCTTCTACCTCTTCTTGCAACTTCTAGGTTAGGAGTCTTAGTTTGGGATTTGTGATGTAATTGGGCATTTTATTATATTGGATTGTTCTTGTACTTGAGCATTTCATTTAGTATGTAAGTTTTGTCACGAATTGCTAAAGGGGAAGATTGTTAGGTTCTAAAAGTTTAGAACAACTGGCAAATCGTGAACACACAAGAACATACAAGCTGCAAAAAGAAGATTTCAGAATTTGCCAGGTTCGACCGATCGAAAGACAGGCTCGACCGATCGAAAGTCGTATCTGCAGAATTTTAATTAAGCTTAAACAGCAGTTCAAGCCCATTAAGGATTAGGGTTTCAAATCTACTTATCCTAGTATATAAAGGAAACCCTAAGCACGTTTTTATAAGACTTTTTAAAGAGAAAAGAGTGTGCCTCTTTTGTATTTAAGGTTTTGTTCCTAAAAAACTCTCTCATATTTTCTACTGGTGTTATTGCTGGAAGAATCTCAAGATCCGGTGTTGTTGAAGTTGCTGCCTTCTATAGTCATTAAAGGTGCTGATGATCTAAACCTTCAAGTGTGATCTTGGAGTCACAAACAGGAGAGTTTGTGTTGCTAAACCTTTGAGTGGGATCTCAAAGTCACAAGCATGGGTGTTTGTGTTTTACAAAGGCCAAGAAAAGAAGTAGTCCGTGCACTCGGAGCTGACATGTGGTCATGGTAGTAAGCTTTCTACTCGAGGTAGCAAAAGGATGTTAGTGGTCTAAGTGGCTATTATATAAACTTCAATTCTTTCATAGTGGATTTGCTGTTTTACCTTGAGGATAGCTAGGTTAAATTCTCCCCAAATTTTTTACCGGTTTGGTTTTTCTAGGTCATCAGATCTTTGTGTTCTTTATTTCTGCTGCTTTATTGCTTATGATTATTTGTGTTTAACCTAGATCTAAATAATAAATCTAAGTATCCACTTGGTTAATTAATTAGGTTAAACAATCTAATTTTACAGGGATCTAAATTCTAACAATTTATAATTGTCAATTACAATAGAGGCTTTAATACTAAATTGAATGTAGAAAATTTTTTGCAATAACTTAAATTGAAGAAATCAAATTTTTTTTGCAATAACTTAAATTGAAGAAACCGTTGTAATAACTTGATACCAATTATTTTTCAATATATTATAATAGAAATTTCAAAGAGACGGCTTATTGCAACAAATATAACATTGCAATAACTAAATATCAATTATTTTACAATCTATTGTAATGACAAACATGAAGCTGCAGTGAATATGTTATTACAATGATCTAATACCAATTATTTTACACTCTATTGTAATAAAAAAAATATGAAACAATCATCTATTACAATGAAGATACCGTTGCAATAATTTGGCCCAAATTATTTTTGTCAATTCTTTGCAATTTATCGCAATAAAATTCGTGAAATGATAACCTATTGCTACAAGATATTCAAAGTAGTAAATTGCTTATTCCAACAACAAATATATTATTACATCAAAATTGTCATTAAAATATGTAAGGTTTATTGCAACGAAATTTTTTTTAGCACAAATCTATTACTTCAAAATTTATTGCAATACTTCGCATAAATTATTGCAATGACTCTAATGTTATTGCAACCATTTTTTTTGTTGTAATAAACATTTTTGTTGTTGTGATTATTGACACATTAAATGAAGGTTGCACCAAAAAAAAAAAAAGTAACCCCTTCTTTTTTCCAAACAAACTTTAAAACTACATTACAGGATTTTTAGGGTAAATTTTTTTTCTTGTATAATGCACAAGAGAAGTACTCTAAAGCAACGTGCATTTAAAAATTATTGTCTTATTTGAATAATGTAAATTGTAACAGGAAGAGCTAATAGGAAGAGGGGTCTGTAACGAAACATTATTGTAAAATTACAAAGTACAAACCATGAAACTTTATACATATACCATTTGGTATTGATTCGATAGAGTGCACAAGTAGAATTATATCATTTTATTTATTTTTCTAAATTTGATAGAACTTTGGACAATGTGTGACAAATTGTAATAGGTATACATATATATATATATATACACAGTGGACAACATTGAACAACATTGAGATTGAAAGTATCTGGTTCTATATATATCATTAATTATCCACATAATAGAGGTTTTTGCTCCTCCCTTATCTCAGTGAGATAACAAAAACAAACCAAAAAAAAAAAACGAGCAAATAAAATCAAATCTTATTCTACTATCTGTTCCCTCTCTCAAAACAGAATGTGACATGTAACACACGCAAAGAAACCCTACTTACATTCCTTTCAATAGCAAAGTAGCTAGTGCTTTACAAGCTGTACTGTGCACGCTACAAAGAACATTTAGAACACACAAAGTCAAAAATTTGCAGTCACAAAAGGTCATTCAATGTCCCCAATAACATAAAGTTATTCCCAAATACCATATTTATGGAACTAGATGGACTTACAAGGAATTTCATTTCCTTAATTATGTTGAATTCTATATGCATGGCCCAAGTGGACTGCCGACTGCCTATCTCAGCAATATCCTTACCTATAATGCATTAAAATCAAACACAGTAATACAAGTCTACAATGCCATAATCGACATCTTTGCCATTTAGTTGAGGTTGGTGCGAGTTGCATCTCTTTCAATCCTTTTGTACCTTATTATTTCAAGCATGTGAGAGTTAGCTATATACGTTGTATCAATACGGAAGCTGTCCTCTTCGCCGCGAGCCATATGACAATTCAAGCAAGACAATAGCACTAGTGTAATGGAATATCTTTAGCCATTCTTGGGAAGCTTGTGATAATGGAAGAGAAAGTTAACATTACTACTGGACCTTATTTTTTCTCTATGACTAGGTGGAGCAGCACATCGCGTGCTATCACTCACATCATGTTGTCCGCCAATATCTCTATGGAAGTATTCACCTTATTACCAAATTTTCTGTAAACTTATTTACCAACATTAGAATCACATCGACCCCTTATGTACAACCAGCTTATTAGAGGTTTGGACATAAGTAAATAACTCTCTTCTTTGAATTTAATCAATATTATTGTCACCATAAAAGTATAGACAACAATTTCTTCAGCAAAAAGAAGATGATATATATCATATAAGGCTTAAAAATAAATGGTAATTAAGAGCAATATTTGGCAAACCTTTCGAGAATATATCATGTGTGTGATATCTTTTTGTGATATCTTTTTGTGTAACGGGAATCATTCTCAGTGTATAGCATATTAAGGTGGGTAAGGGTTACATATATGGGGCCTAGTGAAAGTCATTATCTTTATAGAAAATTGTTCACATTGAAATGTGGTCTGATATCCAACTATCCTCTCGTGGCACTTTAAAGGGTTCTATATAGTTTTAAAGACCATATCCTTTTCTCTGATGAAATAAAGCCACACAAAATATTGACATGAAGAGCACTAACAACACTATCACACTAGTGAGACAAAAAAAAGGACTAGGAGAAAAGCTTCCTATAGAGAATAATGCAAGGGCGAGAGTATTTCTTTCGAGCAGCATATAATGGAGGCCAACTTTTGGAAAGTGAAAAGGATAGGGTATGTCAAAATGAGACGTACAACCAGCTTTAACATGAAAAGTTGTCTATTTTTTTTTAGAAGTCCGGGTGTAATGACGTGTATATTTCCTGAATAAGTATAGCATATTGAGTATGCATATAGCTAGGCCATATAGCATAGCTGACACATTAACACACTTTCATCACTTCATTTCATGTCACATAGTGAGACATGCAATTTTGTTCGGTTGTTCCTAACCTAGCTAGCTTTGATGCTTTAGCTTCACTTTTATTGAGATATATTTGCGATGTGTTAATGGAATCCATTCTTTATGTCTATTCTCGAGTACGGATGTACATTTACTTCCCAGCTTTTAATTGAGTATACATATGAATGAAGCAGATATCAAAACTAAAGTATGAGACAACTTTTTTTTAATGGAGTTTATCTTAGATAATATGTACTAACAGAATGACAATGTATCATTGGAGATAATGTAAACAGATTCTATATATAATCAATTTAATAATAATAAGTCTAGTAAAACCATGTTTTTTGAAACTATTTTCACAGTTAATATGATTTGTTGTAAAAGTATAGTTATTGTTCTTAACAAGTAATGTCAAAAATGAATGAAGATAAAAGTAATGCTGCTCAATCTTAACAAAAAAATGTCAAATTCTTGTGAAAAATATTGCATCCTTAGTATTACTCTTTTATATAAAGACATGTAATACGGATGAACTAAGAGAGAGAGAGAGAGAGAGAGTTTTTTCTGGGTTACAAAAAATTAAGTATTATAAAAATTCAAAACCGTTGTTCTGGTCTGCAATCTACATAGCCAAATAACACAATCACGTACCGAAAGTACATGTATAAACTACTCCTACACAAAGTAATCAACAATAAGCAGGAATCTAAACTTTCCGATCACGCAAGCGCACACGTCATTGAGAAATGATTTCAGCATGTCGGTAAGAAATCACGTAAATGTATGGAATATTATTATTGCAAATATATATTCTCTTTGAAAATCATTATTGCATGTATAATTGCAATAGGAACTTTTGTGCCTTTGCTATGTATATTCTTGAAGACTTTTTAACTTTTTACTAACCTTTCGGTAGTTGAAAAGTCGTTATTACCGCACATTCTTGGTGCAGTAGTCACTCTACAAGTATAAATATTTGTGGAGTGTAGAAAGTAAGAACCGAGATTTAAGTCTTCAGGAGGGAGTTTCACACACATATACACTTAAATTATGCTAGAATAAAAATTTTATCTTGTAAAAAAAAAAAAAAAAAAAAACCGCTAGTATTGGTAACAGTTACGCTCCTATAAATGTTTTTTACTTACCAGCAGATCATGCATATGGGCATGATTTTCAGCATCAGACCATACCATATCGATCGGATAAGAAAACTTAAAACCATGAGCTTTCTTGAGTAATATATGCATGGTTGAAACTTGAAAAAGGATCAGTGGGGAACATCTATCATCTATGAAGTCCCAAATCACAAAAAGCAAAGGCCGGCCATAAAGATTTTTCAATGAATTGGTCCAATTGGACATGTACAACCATGAGAACCATTCCGAAGCATTAATTTCAGTGACTTATATGTGAAAGCGAAACCACTCAAATAATATGACATAACAAGAAGTAAAGTAAGTCAGGAAGAGCTAGCAGAAAAATAACTTGAAGCTAGCCTAGAACGAAGCTTGATTATATCAACGAACAAGGCTCCTATTTTTTAAGAAAAAATTAAAATCATATAATGAAACTTTTAGGGTTTTGGAAAAATAAAAAATAAAAAAGCTGCCTCCCATCATAATATATTATTACACAGGTTGAGGTTAAATTATCTTGGTATTTTGGCCATGTTACTTCACCCAATTATGTTTATCTCCATTGGATTACATTATCTCTTTCTTATATCATTCATGCATACAATAATATCAAGATAATTAAAGATTAAAAACTATCTCAATTATAACTATTAACTTTTCTGTATTTTAAAGTTAAATAAAAATTGGTTTTGGCCCCTTCCATCTCTACCAAACCCCATCCTTGCACTCCCAAACACTCTATAAAAGGGAGAGCATCAATTTAAGGCAAACCAAAAACAACAGGAGTTAAAACTATAGACAACTAAGAGTATAACAGCTGAAATTTGTCGCTAGACACTTTTCTCTTCATCTCTATTCCTTAAGAATTTTCACTTTCTAAACCTCATAAGACCTACCTCACCCACTTAGAATTATAGAATTCCTCACTAACACTACCACTTCTTAAGCATGTATTGATGAGAACAACACTTGCTTAATTGACATACAAATGCACACAATTAATTGGACACTTTTTCTCTCCTTTCAACTACATTGAGTTTTCCCTCTTTTACCTTATAATTATTATGAAATAACTCCTTTGTATTATTGTTTCTCTATTTATTTATACAAGATAGAAATTTTGTTGGGTCCCAAATAATGTTATCAACAATATGTTAATAATATAAAGTGAGAGAGAAATATTGAATAGTCTGTGTATTGTGTAAATAATAATGTACAATAGAGAGTCTTATATAGGCTAGGTATGTGTGCAGTACAAGTAATATGAGTAAACTACAAGTACAGTATACTAGACTAAGCACAATTGGCTAATCTAATCTAAACTATACACTAACATCCCCCCCTCCCCCTCAAACTCGAGGTGGCAAAGAGGAAGCCAACTGAAGTTTGGATATAAGATCTCGAAGACGACCAGGCGGGTGAGTCTTGATGAAGATATCAGCAGGCTGGTCAGCAAAGAAGATGGAGAACAACTTGAGATTGCCTTTCTTGAGATGCTGGCGAGTGATGCGGTAGTCGATTTCAATGTGCTTGGTGCATTCATGGAAGACATCATTATTAGCAATCTAGATAGCAATGGGCTATGGAGCATCCATGTCAGCCAAGAGCCAACGAAGCCAGACAGGCTCGCAGGTGGTGTCGGCAAAGGCACGATACTCAGCCTCAGTATTAGAACAGAAAACCACATCCTGCTTCTTGCTACGCCACGAGACAAGAGAAGTACCCAACAAGAAACAGAAACCTGTAATAGAACATCGTTCAATTGGATCACCTGCCCAGTCTGCATATGAATAAGCATGAAGCTCACAATAAAGAGGAATGGCAGTGGGCTGTAGAGCATCCATGTCAGCCAAGAGCCAACGAAGCTAGACAAGCTCGCAGGTGTGTCGGTAAAGGCACGATACTCAGCCTCAATACTAGAACAGGAAACCACATCCTACTTATTGCTATGCCACGAGACAAGAGAAGTACCCAACAAGAAACAAAAACCTGTAATAAAACATCATTCAGTCGGATCACCTGCCCAGTCCGCATATGAATAAGCATGAAGCTCGAGGGAAGACCGAGAGGAGTAGTGGAGACCATGATAAAGTGTGCCCTTAACATATCAGAGAATCCAAAGAACAGCAGCATAGTGGACAGAACGAAGGGCATCCGTGAACTTACTAACCATACCCACGGCATGTGAAATATCTAGATGAGTAACAGTGAAATAAATCAGACTACCAACCAACTGAAGATAGCGAGTAGCGTCAGATATAGGTTCACTATCCAAGGGTGTGAGCTTTGCATTAGAGGTGTCCAACCAGACCTGGAACCCGACTCACCCGTCCAACCCGGCCGATCCAGCCCGAGAACCGGCCGACCCGACGCCGGCGGCGGTTCTTCGATATCAAAATCTGAGACCGGCGGGTCGGTTGACGGGTTAGAGCATGGAAAACCGATTTCAACCAACCCGACCGGAAAGCAGGCCGGAAATAACTTTCTCCGCCGATGGAAGTGGTTTGCCGATATAATTTTGTCTGATCTGTCGAGATCTAGCTCGATCTCTTTGAGATCCATCGAGATCTCGTTGGATCTCTTCGAGATCGGGCCTGATCTCGTTGAGATCTGCCAAGATCTCTTCAAGTTTGACCTAATCTCGTTGAGATCAACCAAGATCACTTCAAAATCCGGTCAGATCCAACAAAAATAAGCAAATTTCGGCAAAAATCCTACGCGATTTGCACATTCTGAGCCCAACCGAAAACCGACTGAAAAACGGTGACGTCCGACCACCCGATCCATTGCCGTTAGCGGGTCGGCGGCAGGTACATGTTTTGGAGACCCAAAGTAATCGGGTCGATTTCGAGTTGGGCACAAACCCGACCCGGACCGACCCGTGGACAGGCCTACTTTGCATTGTATTCTAAGGGAGTGGAAAAAGTCATGTTGTCGGTGATACCGGCTTTGGAGAGAAGATCAAAAGCATATTTTTCTTGGGAAAGATAGAATCCATCAGAGGATGAGGTAACCTCAAGCCCAAGAAAATAACTGAGAGTGCCCTGATCTTTCATCTCAAAATGCTGACTAAGGAAGTGCTGAAGAAAGCGGATACCTGTAGAATCATCTTCAGTAATAATCATATCATCAACATAAAGAAAAATAAGAGTGATCCCAGCGAAGGATCTTCAAACAAAAAGAGCAGTGTCATAAGGACTCGAATCGAAACCTTGCTAAGCAACAACTGAGCTAAACTTTTCAAACCAAGTTTGAGGAGCTTGCTTGAAGCAATAAAGAGCAAGGCGAAGGCAACAAACTTGACAGCCTAAGTGTGGATAGCCAGGGGGTGGTTGCATGTACACTTCTTCTTGGAGGTCTCCATTGAGGAAAGCATTCTTCACATCCATTTGATAAAGAGACCTACAATGTACAGCAACCACAGCAATGAGACATCTGATAGATGTAAGGTGAGCAACCACAGCAATGAGACATCTGATAGATGTAAGGTGAGCAACAGTAGCAAATGTTTCCTTATAGTCAATGCCATACTCCTAAGTAAAGCCTTTGCCAACTAGGCGAGTCTTGTATCGTTCAACAGATCCATCAGCCTTAGTCTTGATTTTGTAAACCCACCTACAACCTACTACAGACTGACCAGGAGATAAATCAACCATATCCCAAGTGTGATTCTTATGAAGGGCATCTATTTCTTCGTTTATAGCTTGCTGCCAAAGAGGGTCAGTATGGGCCTCACGATAGGTGTGAAGTTCATAGAGGGTGGCAAGAGCAAAAGAGCAGCAATAATCTATGAGATAAGGGGGAGTTGGAACAACGAAGTTCAAGACCACCAGGAGACTCTAGAGAGGGTGGTGCCACAGGATCCAAGACAGGCGAGTCATATGCCAGGGACAAAACCAGAGATGAGTCGTCTGGAGAGGCAGCTGATGTCGAAGAATCCTCCACAAGTTTAGGATAGAGAGGGAGGAAAACATCAGTAAAAATGGGAGACTCTAAGGAAGAGGACACAGGAAAATGTTGAAGACTCGTGAAAGGACAATGTTCCCAAAACTCAACATGACAGGAGATACGAAGGCGATAAGAAATGGGATCATAGCAGCGAAACCTCTTTTAAGATACACCATAACCAAGGAAACTACAGAGACGAGCACGAGGTTGGAGCTTTGTTCGTTCATGAGGAGGAAGAGAGACAAAGTAAGCACAACCAAAAATCCAAAGAGAGGAGTAGCCAGGGTTGTAACCATAGAGAAGCTCAAATGGAAATTTGTTGTGTGTAGTTGGTAAAGGAATACGATTAATGGTGTATACAGCAGTGAGTGCAGCCTCACCCCAAAAGCACTCAAGAAGAGAGGCAGAAATGAGAAGGGTGTGGACAACATCAAGAATGTGACGATGTTTTCGTTCTATACGACCATTTTGTTGAGAGATGTAAGGACAAAACCGCTGAGCAAAGGTCTTGTGACTGTCTAAAAAGGATAGGAAAGATTTATCATGATATTCTTGAGCATTATCTGATAGAAAGACTTTGACAGTGCGATTGAACTGTGTTTCAATCATTTTATAAAATGTTTGGTAAATAGACACAAGTTCAGACCCAAATAAATCCAAGTATATCAAGAAAAATCATCCACAAATATGACAAAATATCTGGATCTCCCCTCAGTAGGAACAGGTGCAGGAACCCAAATTTCATAATGTATAAGATCGAAACATGCAAAAGAAAATAAGTCACTATTATTAAAGGGCAATTTTGTTTGTTTACCAAAATGATAGGAAGTACAATCAAATTTTTGAAATTGAACTGAACCTAAATGACCTTAAGAAGCTAACAACTGAAGATGAGATAAGGATGGATGACCAAGACGAACATGCCATAAATCAGGTGAAGGGGTGGCAGTGGTAGCAACTGTAGAAACAACTTGTGAAGGAATCTTCAAGTTATGAACCTCAAACATGCGACCAACCTTACGGCCTGTCCCAAGCACTTGACCCGTCCAGAGATCCTGCACATCCACACCATGATTAGTAAATAGAAGATCTATGCCTAATTCACAAAGTTGACCAACAAAAAGCAAATTAAGGGATAACTTTGGACTATGAAAAGTTTCACTAAAGGATAAACAAAAAGAAGAGATTGTTCATTTATAACTAACAGGCATAGGAGTTCCATCAACAGTGTAAATGGGTGTTCTAAGGGTGTTCTAAAGGTGTCTTATCAGAAAATTGAAATTCATCAGGAGTCATATGGTTACAACATGCAGTATCAAAAAACCAAGATTATTTACCTGAGGTGACAGAAAGGGCAATGGAAGGTCGGGATAAAACCTGTTGAATTACTGCCTCAATATCAGCCATAGTAAGTGAGGAAGCCAAAGATGGACCTGTAGGAACCAATAAATCTGAAGGGCATACAGCAGCTACCTGAGAAAGAGAAGCTTTATTCTACTCTTGCATAAATTTCTACAGTTTGCGACAAACTGGGATGTAATGGCCTTTGGCACGGCAAAACTCGCAGCGGGTACCTTTGGAAGATTGAGAGGTAAGACGCCCAGAGTTTATTCGTGGAGGAGCAGTGAATGCAGCAACAAAAGGCTGTGGAGATGGTGTAGCCAATACATGATCAGATGATAACATGTGATGAGTAGGCCAACAGTTTTTCTCAGAAATGAGCTCCTTAACTGCAGCATCAAGAGAAGGAGTAGGAGACCGACTAAGCAAAGAAGCCCAAGTAGGCTCAAAATTCTTACGTAAACCCATCATGAAGTGCATAAATTTACGGCAATCCCGAAATTTGACAAAGAACTCAATGTCTTTAGAACACACTAGTGGAGGATCTGCAGCAGAGAGTTGTTCCCACATAGTAGAAGTCTGAGAATAAAAATCAGAAATATACTAACCTGTCTCTTGGCGCATTTGATAAAACTTTGATTCAATGTGGAACTCCAGGCTCGAATCATTAGTGCAATTATAGCGATCGGCCAGAAATTTCCAAGCAGCCTCAGCAGTCTCAAGACGAGGAAGAAGATTGTGAATGGAGGGAATAGAGTTATTGATAAACCAAGACAAGATCTTACTCTGAATACTCTTTCATTCCTCTAGGCGTTCTTCATAATCATCCACCACAGTAGTATTGGAGGCATCTTCAGTAGCTGTGGCTTTGGACTGAGGTTTTGTTACTGGCTTAGGAATTGAACCAGTTACATATCTCCACAGTTTACGACCCTTAAGAAAGATAGTCATATTTTGAGACCATGCATGATAGCTAATAGGACCATTCATCATAATGGTGATAGGACGTATGATATCTCATTCATTTTGTTGAGCCGTAATGAGAAAAATGACCAAAAAGTGGGATTTAGAGACCTTAAATGAAAAAATGGAGCCTAAAATCAGAATATATGCGAAAAACTGAGCAAGATAGGCTCTGTTGAAAAATTTTGACTTTGGTGTCAAAAAGTCAACGCAAAGTCAACAGTATTGTTTGTTGACATCACTGGATGACGTATGCTGCTGATGTGGTGGATGAAGTGCTAGGGCTGACGTGGCAATCAGAGGGGCTGAGCACGTGTCACGACTAGAGGCGCGTGGAGACGGCTTGTCAGGCGCGTGAGGAGCTTGAAGATCGTAGCGATGCGTAAGAGCGCATGCGGCGCATTTTCGACAGGCAAAAACTTGGGGCAGCGCATGAGGGCGCATGTAAACTCCGTTGGGATTATTTCTGGCTGGGTTTTGATAAGAGAAGTCTGATCTATCACGTCGTAATTGTGGTTTGACGATTTTACTGGTGAATAGACTAGATCCGAAAGGTAGTGGTTGGGTGTGACAATGATGACTCGCTTTTGACGGTGGCTATCAGTGAAGGCGAGAGCAACGAAAGAACGCCGGAAAATACCACTAGGTCAGAGCAATGGCTTTGATACCATGTTAACAATATAAAGTGAGAGAAAAAGACTAAATAATCTGTATATTCTGTGTAAATAATAATATACAATAGAAAGCCTTATATAGGCTAGGTATGTGTGCGATACAAGTAATATGAGTAAACTACAAGTACAGTGTACTAGGCTAAGCCCAATAGGCTAATCTAGTCTAAGCTATATACTAAAAATTAGCAATCCAAAATAGCAATCCCACACAAGAACACAAATATTTACGTGAAAAACCCTTTCTCTTGAAGGGAAAAAATCACGAGACAAACTCCGAATAATTTCACTATTATCAAATCAATTACAATAATTTTTGTGTATATCTCACGGCTAAAGAAAAATCTTTCTTATTTTTCTTTTCGTACACACACACACACACTAATTATCTCTGTAATACCCGAAAGAAAAAAAAAATTAAAAGGAGGGTATTTAAGTAATTTTCTTTTATGGAGCCAATTTTACAATTTATAATTATAAGAGAGTTTTTAGAAAATGAGGTTGAAACCCTAGCTATATATAAGTTTATTAAGTCGACGAACATGGAGAGATATTTTGAGAGAAAAGACTACCCAAAGGACAGAAGTAGAGAATGATTGGGCATGAGTTTATTTAGTTTGAGAGAGAAGACTAGCTAGATATAAGTTTATTAAGAAATCTTGTTCTTTTGTCAAATTTAAAATTTATGTGGTATTAGAGTTTTTTTTTTTTTTAATGTGGATATTTTGGCCATGAAGTGAAACTATTTAAATATCTAATGAATTTTACGATCTGAACCGAAGAAGGGATTAAATTATATTCTCGGTATCTGTACTGTTTTGATAATAGATATTCTTTTCCTACGCCACTATTGCGTTAAGTATGGATGGATCTGCAGAAAATTAGGCATGGTCATGGTGGTCGGGTTCTACACAATTTTTGCCTTAAAAAGTTGTACTTTTGGTGAATAGGAAAGTCGATGCAGCAGCAGCGTCATTTTGATGATGTGAGTGTCAGTATGATGAGGGCTAAAACAAGAAACAAGCAGCCTTAAACTTCTTTTTATTATTATACTAGTTGAGGGTCCATGCATTGCATGATTTTATGTTAAAACTTGTAGAATATATATATATATATATATATATATAATTATTATAATCAAATAAGTAATTATTATAACGAAAGAAATAAATTGCATTGGTATAACAACCATCAAATATAAAATGATAGCACATTAATACAAAATTATCTTTTAACATACCAATTGTGCTATAATATCATTTGTAGTTACACGTATCAAACTATTCGCATATGAATTTTATATCTAATGAATCTACAATATAAGTGATTTGCAGTATTGTTAACAATAATATTAATGATTAATATCTTTAGACAAAGTAACATAAAATTGGTCACTTTTTAAAGATAGAACTATTCGAGGAATAAAACATTTGTTCAAATGTAAAAAATTGCAAAATTCTACATCTAGATTACAAATCTTTCTTAGGATGCTTGAGATCTTTTTTGACAAGCCTGAAAAAAAATATATATATATCTTTTAACATACCGTATAGATTGCAAAATTGTATGTAAATTTAATAGTCTATTATTGAAATTTACTACCTCAACTTACATATTGTGGGGACTATTTTTGTCCGTCCTCGGCAAGGCTCTGGGCGCAGTGCCGAGGAGGCTCAGAGTGTCCCATATCGAAGAGAGCTTCCCCCACTTTCAACTTTATAAGCCATGAAGCGAAGGAAGTAGTGTACCATCATTTCCGTGTTCGAACCCGGGTAATGATGGTACACTACTTCCTTCGCTTCATGGCTTATAAGGTTGAAAGTGGGAGAAGCTCTTTTCGATGTGGGACACTCTGAGCCTCCTCGGCATTGCACCCAGAGCCTTGCCGAGGACGGCAAAAATAGTCCCCACTTTCAACTTTATAAGCCATGAAGCGAAGGAAGTAGTGTACCATCATTTCCGTGTTCGAACCCGGGTAATGATGGTACACTACTTCCTTCGCTTCATGGCTTATAAGGTTGAAAGTGGGAGAAGCTCTTTTCGATGTGGGACACTCTGAGCCTCCTCGGCACTGCGCCCAGAGCCTTGCCGAGGACGAACAAAAATAGCTTTTATTGTGGGGACTATTTTTGCCGTCCTCGGCAAGGCTCTGGGTGCAATGCCGAGGAGGCTCAGAGTGTCCCACATCGAAGAGAGCTTCTCCCACTTTCAACCTTATAAGCCATGAAGCGAAAGAAGTAGTGTACCATCATTTCCGTGTTCGAAACACGGAAATGATGGTACACTACTTCCTTCGCTTCATGGCTTATAAGGTTGAAAGTGGGGGAAGCTCTCTTCGATGTGGGACACTCTGAGCCTCCTCGGCACTGCACCCAGAGCCTTGCCGAGGACGGCAAAAATAGTCCCCACACATAAATATTAGACAACAAAATAAGTAAATTTGATCAAACCTTCAACATATGAATTAGATCAAACATAAGGAAATTACCCCCTCAAAAAAATAAAAACAAAAGGATATTAGCTTAAACAAAAGGCAACAAATACATAAAACATATTTAATTGATTATAATAAAAAATTAGAGTAAAAAATACATACCTACATGATTGTAGGTAGAAAAATAGAAGCCTAAATAAAAAACTATACAACTAACGGTGTATATATATATACATACTCCACCTAAAAAAGGAATCCAAGTAAAAATCAAATACTCTAAACTCTTTGAAGTTACCTAATCAAGAAGTTTAGGTTAATTACATATTAATTTTTTTTTTTTAAATACTTTATCCCAAAAAAATAGTTAACATTATTAGCTAGATTGTTATTAGATTTTTTTTTTTTTTGTTTACATTAAAGTTAATAAAAAATTAAAAAAAAAAAAAAAAAACTTACGTGAGTGCTTGAGTTACATCTTCATAAAACCTAAGGCTTTGCTAAAGGCGCACCAAATCTTGGAAATGCAAAGGAAGCATACCAGAGGCTTTATAGGTAATCAGGATAGTATTTCTCTTGTTAGCTCTACCGGAACATAACACAGTTTAGCGTTTGTTTGTTATACCGCATATCATAACAATGAATTAGACATAAGAATGAATTAGAGTCCTGATTTTTTGAATTTGAAATATGAATGAATTAAAGTCCTGATTAATTTAATATTAATTTACCTACAATCTTACATGAAATAGCTTTTATTTTACGCTTACTATATAATATTTTTTTGATTAATCTAATATTAATCTATACTTAAAATCTTACATGAAGCAGACGTGAAGTAATTTTTTATTTCTTTATTTTTTTTAAAGAGACAAACTATTTAATGATAAAAATAAATTAGAGTCCTCATAGTATACTATTCTTTTTTCATTCTTTAAAAATCTAAAAATTTAATAAAATTTTTACAATTTGGTGAAGTCACGTGACATAATCACGACGTCTAAGTCTAACTTTTATTATATATAATATGATTTTGTTTATTGATTTTGGTAGGGGTGAATAGGGAGTTAATGAAGTCTGACAGGTCATAAATTATAGTGAAAAAAAAAACAAAAATAATGGTTGTTTTTCCGTAAGGCACATGGCCTAGCTTGTACTTGGAGTTGTCTTCATCTCAAAAGATGATAATGGTGGCAGGTGGCGGGAAAAAAAAAAGTGTACCTGAAAGGGAGTCCACGTGTTGCTCTTCTTTTACAAGTGACTTTTACCCTTACGCATTTTATAGGTCTTATCCTAGGGTAATATTAGTGGCAGAAAGTAAAGAAAATATATACGGTGAATATATGGATTTTCACGGTGAGATAATAGTGAAAAACTATAGGATATTTTTAGTAGTCTCTCTTTTGGTCGGGTAGCATTATACATTTCTCTTAACAATTTGATTATTGAATATAGTACTTGAAAATTGTTCTAGGTGATATCTAAAGATTTTAGAGAAAGTGTTAGGGAAAAGTTCCTTTTAGAATAGCTTTTGGAGGTACGTAACCTTATCTTAATTAGGTTTTATTTTGCTTATATTAATGTATTTTTAATTACTGAAAATTGTTTATAATTGTTAGAATTTTTATTTCTATTGTATTACTGCTTTCAAGTAAATGATTATTACAAATATATTTTAATAGTGAGTATATGATTTTTATATACATGCTTAAATAAGATATATTTTTGTTAGAAACTATGATTTCATATATATGATTATGGACAATCTGACTATGAATTGATTCTAATACCCAAACTAATGGAGGTTATTCATTGGTGCTCTGATACCCAACCAATGGGGGTTATTCATTAGTATTCTGATACCAAACTAATGAAGGTTATTCATTGGTACTCTGATACCTCAGCCAATAAGGGTTATTTATTGGTACTCTAATGCCCAATCATAAGAATATAATGTGACCATAGTCATAAGATTGTTAAAAATATGAATTACATTTGAATATTTGAACTATTTTGAGTCATTAAAACTGATTATGTGATTTTGAAACCTATTGTAAGTTATAGCTTTTGATATATAGAAAACTGACTATTTTCTAAACCATCTATAATATATTTGTAAGATTAAAGTTTGTGATCTATGTGCAACTTATTATTTCAAGACTATAAAACTTCTTCAGTTATTTTGAAAACACATATTACATCTTATACTTTACAGATCTACTGCTTGATAGAACTTATTAGGACTCTGGTTACTTATTGAGTTGTCAACTCACCTCCCTCCCTTTTTTTCCATCCAGTTTTAGATTGTGAAGAATAGAAAGTTTTGGGAGTTTTGATATTGTGTTTTGAGCAGGAAAAGAAGCTTAGTGATTTTGAAATTGGATGGTCTTCTAATAATTTTATATATATTGTCCAATTGGCATTATGTACATGAGGTTTGGATTTTGTTCCTATTAAATTATTGGAGATCTATTCATAAAGAAATTGTTGAGGTATTTTGGATTTATTTGATTAAATTTTTGAGGATAAATTTTAGTTGCTAAGAAGGCCTTGCACACTTGTAGGGTACTTACTTTATAAGTGTACGACGATTATCACGTGCCTATTTTTATAGTTGGGTTTGGGGCGTGACATTTTTAATGGTATCAGAGCTTAGGTTATGATCTTGCATACTCTATACTAAGATTTGATTTGGAACAAGGTTTGTGCACTAGGGATTATAATTATAATCACTTTTTATGAAGGTTATTAAGCCATAGATAGTGTTCTTTTGATGACTTGATGAGAAGTGTAAGTGAGGTTCCATTATAGGATGATTTGTTAGGTCATATTTGAAGGATTTGATACTTATGTCTACGTGGTTTTGCATACGTGACTTATAAATACAAAAGGGAGGATTTTAATTGATATACTTCTATGATCTTATACTAGTATTAAGTGGGTGTATTTTTGTAATTGATCTGATTGATTGTTAAAACTTCTTCTTCTTATTAAAAGGAAAAGAGAGTGAGAAAAGAACAAGCAAAGGAAAACTTCTTGCTGTTTTGCCACTGATCTTTTGAAAACTCATTTGATAGTTTTGCTTAATATAGTTGACCTATCTAAGGTTAGTTTGATCTATAGGAGATTCTCATATGTTTAATTATTGAATGATAGTTTACTTTATGCCCTATTCAGAATTTGGAGTTCTTTTAGGGAATTGGAAATTGCAGAACTTTATTTAGGGGTTAAGGTTTGATGTTAGAGCTATGATTCCCTGATTTTAGTTTATATGGAGTAAGGAAATTAACAGAAAGTTCGTAGTGTGAAGGAAATTAATTTGTGGTTATTGTAGTTCACATTATACTATATGTTATTATATAAATTCTAAGGGTGTTTAAAGAATTCAGTAATATATCGGTGGACTTCCTTGGATTCTAATATAACTGATGAGGAATCCACGTGTTGCTCTTCTTTTACAAGTGACTTTTACCCTTATGCATTCTATAGGTCTTATCCGAGGGTATTATTAGTGGCAGAAAGTAAAGAAAATATTTATGGTGAATATGTGTGGATTTTCGCGGTGAGATAATAGTGGAAAATTATAGAATATTTTTAGTAGTCTCTCTTCTGGTCGGGTAGTGTAATACATTTTTCTTAACTATTTGATTATTGAGTATAGTGCTTGAAAATGTTCTAGGTGATATCTAAGGATTTTAGAGGAAGTGTTAGGAAAAAGTTCCTTTTGGAATAGCTTTTGGAGGTAAGTAACCTTATCCTAATTAAGTTTTATTTTGCTTATAGTAATGTATTTTTAACTACTGAAAATTGTTTATAATTGTTAGAATTTTTATTTCTATTGTATTACTGATTTCAAGTAAATGATTATTACAAATATATTTTAATACTTAGTATATGATTTTTATATACATGCTTGAATAAGATATATTTTTGTTAAAAACTATGATTTTATATATATGATTATGGACAATCTGACTATGAATTGATTCTGATACTCAAACAAATGGGGGTTATTCATTGATACTCTGATACCCAGCCAATAGAGGTTATTCATTGATATTCTGATACCAAACCAATGGGGGTTATTCATTGGTACTCTGATACCCAGCCAATAGGGGTTATTAATGGGTACTTTGATGCCCAGTCACGGAGATATAGCGTGACCATAGTCATAAGATTATTAAGAATATGAATTACGTTTGAATATTTGAACTATGTTGAGTCACTAAAATTGCTTATGTGTTTTTGAAACTTATTGTAAGTTATAGCTTTTAATATATGGAAAACTGACTATTTTCTAAACCATCAATAATATATTTGTAAGATTAAAGTATTTGATCTATTTGCCACTTATTATTTTAAGACTATGAAACTTCTTCAGTTATTTTGAAAATACATTGTATATCATAACTTTTGAAAACATATATTACATCTTATACTTTACAGATCTATTGCTTGATAAAATTTATTAGGACTTTGGTTACTTATTAAGTTGTCAACTCACCCCCTCTCCCCCCCCCCCCCCCCACCTTTTTCCCTCTAGTTTCAGATTGTGAAGAATAGCATATTTTGGGAGTTTTGATATTGTGTTATGAGCAGGAAAAGAAACTTAATGATTTTGAAATTGGATGGTCTTCTAATAGTTTTATATATATTGTCCAATTAACATTATGTGCATGAGGTTTGGATTTTGTTTCTATTAAATTATTAAAGGTCTATTCATAAAGAAATTGTTGAGGTATTTTGAATTTATTTGATTAAATTTTTGAGGATAAATTTTAGTTGCTAAGAAAGCCTTGCACACTTGTAGGGTGTTTACTTTATAATTGTGCGGCGGTTGTTACGTGCTTATCTTTATAGTTGGGTTCGGGGAGCGACAATCTCTTTCAAAGGTGACAACCATTTGCTTTCTCCTCCTTAGCTATCTTCTTGAAGGCGGCAATACCTTGTACTCTCCTTCCTCTTGTGTTCCTCCCAAGCGAAAATCTATTTTCTCTCTCTTGGTTTCACGCTCTATTTTCCCTCTCCCCATAGGGAGAACCCTTGAGCCAAAGCCATCAAATTCTTTATAGCATTGTCTATTTATAAGACTCTTTTGTTATTCCCTCTTGAACAAGAAATACATTACCTCTTTAACAAGTAGTCTATTCTTTCTTGGACTAAGAATACATTACCTCTTTAATAAGGAAAAGACTTCATTCCACACCAAGAAATAGTCTTTCCTTCTACAACAAGGAAATCCAAATTAATTTTTCCTTCTTCAATTAGAAAATTTAATTGACTTTCCAAGTCACATTTGGAATTTGAGGTAATTTCCCAACAAATTTTACTCTATCTTAATCTTAATGTATATATGTATAAGGCTCCATCCTGAAGACTTGAATCTCAGCCATTACCCATGCCTCACACCCCAACTCTTGCATGAATTTACTATCAGAATATGAGATGCAATAGCTATCAAAAAAAATTTTGAGTTATTTACCGCTGTATTTTTATTGTACTGATTAGCTGCTAAATAAGTCATATATGTTGATTTGCAGTTGAGATTCTTTTGCGCTGAATAATTATTGCAAGTGGTTTTTTTTTTTTAGGCAATTTAAAAATTAGGTTAAGGGCCTTGTCGAGAGTAACTCTATCCCCAATCTGGGCCTTATGCTGGGTCTTTATTTTGAAGTAAGAAACACATTGGAAGCCCTTGATTCCTTTACTTGGGCCAACATTGAGTTCTGGGCTAAACTCCAAAATCTGTTCCAACACAACTCCTCCCCCAACAATGGTTCACCAAGTATAACCATGATCATGATGTTTCAAATGAGGACATTTTAACTAGCATATTATATTGATTTGAGAGAACTTTCTTTTTTCTTATTTTGGGACATTATGATTATAAAGTTTGTTCAAAATTTGTGGGTCATACTTGGGTTCACCCATGTTTATAAGTTATAACTTAGTTTAGTATCATAAGATTAAAATTTTAAAAATAAATAAATAGATATCCGCATACATTTGCATATGTGTATATTTGAGCTTGTACGTCTTGACTAATATATCAATATTAAGATTCAACTCTCTAGGCAACAATTTTTTATTCCACCTTGAGTAATTGTTATAAAATAAAAAATACTTTACTAACTAAATTGGGTGACATTTACATATTATTTTGTTCTATCTCTAAATATATTTGAAACCATGGATATTAAGAGAGAGGAGAAGCTATCGTTACGAGAGAGAGAGAGAGAGAGAGAGAGAGAGAGAGAGAGAGAGAGAGAGAGAGAGAGAGAGAGAGAGAGAGAGAGAGAGAGAGAGAGAGAGAGAGAGAGAGAGAAGTATGGGTTGGGTTCGGAGCATTTTGACTATTTTCAACCCAAACTAACCTATGTAGGTTGAGAAAATTTTAATCCAACCCAAGTAAATGGTAGTTTAAAAACCAACCCAACATGTAAGAATCAAATTGGATTGAATTGCCGGGCCTAAATTAAAATTTCGGATTTTCATTCAAATATTTAAGCCTATTGTTTAATAAAAAACTACAAATTAAACAATTGGATGTAATATTACAATTTCATAAAAGCAAAGTTTCAAAATACCAAAATAATCAAACTAACAAACTTAAAATACATATATTTTTTGTGAGTTCTCGTTAACATAAACTGGTAAAATTCATTGTCGTCATACAAATAAACTGAGTTCAAATTCCACTTACAACACAAACTAATTGATGTTTTTTTCGGTTGAAAAAGATTATAAAGTAGACGCGGCCTAAATTAAAAATAAAACCCAATTGTTAGATTGAAAGTAACACGAGTTGGGTTGGACCAAGTTCGTTGGATTGTTAGATTGAAAGTAACACCCTAAGAGCATCCACAGCAGTGGAGTTAAATTTTTAGCAATTTAGCTCCACCAAATGTTACTTTATCTATTTTAGCTACACACGTACTGCAGCAGTGGATCTATTTTAGCTTTCAACATAATAAAATAATATAAACATAACAATAAAATAATACATCCCTATAATAAAATAATACATCTCTACAATAAAATAATATATCCCACTACTAAAAAAATATACTCCACACCAACCACAACCACCTCTACCATCAGCCACAACCACCACCACCACAACAAAAACAACAACAACAACAACAACCACCACCACCACCACCACCACCAGTGGTCCACAGCAGAACAAAAAAAAAAAAAAGAACAGATCGGCCACAGCCATGCCCACAACCACCACCACCACCACCACCACCACCACCGGTGGTCCACAGCAGAACAAAAAAAAAAAAGAACAGATCGGCCACAACCACCACCACCGGTGGTCCACAGCAGAACAAAAAAAAAAGAACAGAAAAAAAAAAGAACAGATCGGCCACAACCACCACCACCACCGGTGGTCCACAGCAGAACAAAAAAAAAAAAAAAGAACAGATCGGCCACAACCACCACCACCGGTGGTCCACAGCAGAACAAAAAAAAAAAAAAGAACAGATCGGCCACAGCCACAACTACGCCCACAACCACCACCACCGGTGGTCCACAGCAAAAGAAAAAAAAAAAAAGAGCAGATCGGCGACCACAACCACAGCCACGCCCACAACCACCACCACTGGTGGTCCACAGCAAAAGAAAAAAAAAAAAAGAGCAGATCGGCGACCACAACCACAGCCACAGATCGGCGACCACAGCCGCAGATTGGCGACGGGCTTGGCGTGAGACGAGAGTGCTGGCCGGCTGTTGAGTTAGAGAGAAAAAAAAAATGAGGAAGAAAGAAGAAAGAAGAAAGAAGAGAAGCCGGATTGAGAGAGAGAGAGGATGAGATTATTTTAATCCGGGAAGAGAGAGAAAGTAATAAAAAAAAAAATTTTTTAGCTGTGTGCTACAGTGCACACTTATTTATAAATGTGCACTGTAGCAAGTTAAAAGTTTTAGATTTGCCTCTACTGCTGCGTGTGTTTTTTGTTATAATTATGGAGCTAAAATAGCAATATAGCTATTTAGCTCCACTGTTGTGAATGCTCTAAGTAGGAAGGTGAAGGTCCACAGGTAGGTTAATTGCTTTGGTATCTGAAACGACTTCAACAGTGTGCTTGACAACTGTTGAAACGACATGCCGTTTATAAGAACGAGATCTGAGCCGTCACCTCATAGAGCTACGCTCAAACTCACGGCCCAGATTTTATCTGCAGGAGATAAGGGCCCCACTGCGAAAGCTGTTCGGATAGATTGGCAACGGTAATCTGTGACTGTACCCTTCTCTCTCTCTCTCTCTCTCTCTCAATGGCTGTGGCTACTCTTGCTCTTCACAGTCAATTGCTCAGCTTCTCAAACTCAAAAACAAGACCAAGACAAAAACCATGGCTTCCACACAAACCAAACCTTTTGAATTCTCAAACAAGAACCCATTTTTATTCCATTTCATGCTCTTCTTCATCTACTTCAGAGTCCCCAGAAGCCAATTTAGAGACTGCTGAGTTCTATGTCAACTCGGGTCTCCAGCTCTTCTCCAAAGGACGGGTATGTCAACCAGTTTTCTTCTTTATTGGTTTTGCGAAATGGTTATGTTGGATTTTGCTGATTTATGTACAATTTATGTTTTGTTAATCATAGTCTGCCAAACTCATGTTCTGCAACCTGGGTTCTGATTTTGATGAAAAATTTCCTAATGGGCTCTGTAGTGTTTCAATTATTTAGCTTGAATTGTGTTTCTCACACTTGAAAAGTTTAAGACTTTGAATTGGAGAGACGAGAGAAGGAGTGACTTTAGTTTTGCCCTTTGTTGGGAGCTTAAAATTTTGTTTTTGATATGTTTTTTGAGAATTATGTTTGTGAAAGAATTAAAATTTTGGTGCTATGTGATTGACTTTGAATTTTTGTGTTTCTATTAATCTTTACATGGATTTTGTGTTATTAGTTTTATAAATAATTAAATACTTCCTGAGTTCCTGTATTCTCTTATGATATATTGAACAATTTAATGCAATGCACAAAATATTCCTACTGTTTAGGGTTGCTACAATGATCCTTTCACTGTTTTTTCATCTATAAAATTATAGGAGATTTTTTTCCATTTCTTATAGAATTGACTCACGCCATATTTTCAACTGGAATATATGGAGAATCATAGCACCTCTATTTTCCAACCTAAACAATGATAAGCATCTAATTGTATCCATTTTATAAATTGATCTTTTGTTGTCCTGCCACCTCTATATCATCATTCTCCTGTTACCACTGCTCAATTTTTGGGAGCGATTCTTCCACCTATGGATTTTTATCTGACATAGAGATTAAAAGTTTAAATGCTTTGTACTTATCAAAAAGTTTAAATGCTCTGCTAAGTAAACCTTTTGGATGCTTTTTTAGATACTTGTGCTCATATCATGGTTAATTAGTTGCCTAAACAATATTTCCTTCTTCAGTATAACTTAATAGATGTTCAACATGCCTTTGCATGATGTATTCTTTGCTTTTGTACATTAAGTAGGTATTTTTTTTTGTTATGACTATCTCTTTGTAGTGGAGAGTTAGTCAGTAAACTCTTTATGCAATTATGTAAATGAATTTAATTTTGCACCCATGGCAATGGATTTCAGGTAAAAGATGCTCTCGTCCAGTTTGAAACAGCACTTAATTTGGATCCTAACCCATTGGAGGCCCAAGCTGCACTTTATAACAAAGCTTGCTGCCATGCCTACCGGTGAAATTTCATTTTTGTTTTCTTTTAGTCTCAACATTATTCAACTATGTTGAAGCTGCTTCTAAGGGGTTAAATGAATGGTCACTAGTAATCTCTAGTTCAAATAGCAAATCCCCCTCACACAAGAATGGAGGGAGGGAGAGGTCATTGGTTCAAAACCCACTGCTGAATGTGTAACTTACCAATTAAAAAAAAAAAAGGTGAAACAGATGATCAGAATAATTTAAATGAAATAACATGAACTATAGCTAAAGACATTAGGTTTAATGCTTCCTTGGAGTTACTTCCACAGTAGCCATATAGTGTAGCTTGTCTATCAGACTCCAAAGTAAGAATCTTCTTTCAAAGGAAGGCTTTGATTTAGTCACAGGTACTTGCATACGGTTATTAGTCAATCACATTGATCATATTCAGTTTTCTCAATTTCCATGTATTCTTCTTAAAAAGAAATTACCAAGATAAAAAGCTACTAAAAGGTTTTGGTTTGTATCTTTCTATGAGGTTAATGTTTTAAACTCAATTTTAAATATATTACACATTGCTTAGCAAAGCTGATGGATCCTTTTTTTTTTTTTTTTTGAAGAGGGGAAGGAAAAAAGGCTGCTGATTGTCTACGAACTGCATTGAGAGAGTATAACCTCAAATTTGGTACAATTCTGAATGATCCTGACTTGGCCTCCTTCAGAGCTTTGCCTGAATTCAAGGAATTGAAAGAAGAGGTTTTTTCGATGAACTTTGGCTATGTTATTTCTACTGCCCAACCCCCCTCTTTCTCTTGCACACAATGAGAGCATTTCTAGCCACCTTTAACTGTACATGTGTCTGTGCTTAGTGTTGTATAATTTGTCCATAGCCGGTCCCAAGCTCAGAAATAAGGAGGGTTGCAGTAGGTTGAAGGTTAACATAAAATTTAGTCACTTTATTATGAAGGATTCAGTACAAATTTTTTTTGGAAAAACTAGTCTGTTGAGGATCTATACAGCCAACTCCAAATTTTAGGACTAAGGCATGGTTGTTGTATGCATATTCAGTTTTTCCTAACCACCTAAAAGTAGGAAGTGAGAATTTCTTGAATGGATTTTACCAATGATTGAACCCTCGCCATAATTCTTCCATCTATGGATTCAAATTCTTAGACATTATATCACATAATTATTTTTTATATTTACAGGCTAGGCTGGGTGGGGAAGATATAGGCTACGGTTTTCGAAGAGATCTCAAACTCATTAGTGAAGTCCAAGCACCATTCCGGGGGGTTAGGAGATTCTTTTATCTGGCATTCTCTGCAGCCGCCGGAATATCATTGTTTTTTACTATTCCCCGGATATTTCGTGCAATTAAAGGCGGTGATGATGCCCCTGATTTATGGGAAACTGCTGGAAATGCTGCCATTAATATCGGAGGTAAACATTAAGCCTCTACTTCATACAAATAGATTGATATTTGATTGAGATGTGTGTGTGTGTGTGTGTGTGTGTGTGTGTTGTCTATGGTGAGTTAACCCAGGATATTTTGTTTAGAATAGTCATTAGCGCATTAGTATGATTGTTGAGCGAATATGTTACAACTTGCTTCTTAAAATGACTAAGCTTTTGAATCAGCATTCTACAGGTATCATTGTTCTTGTGGCATTGTTTCTCTGGGACAACAAGAAAGAGGAGGAACAACTTGCACAAATATCCCGAGATGAAATTCTATCAAGGTTGCCTTTGCGCCTTTCCACTAATCGAGTTGTTGAACTCGTGCAGCTGCGAGACACTGTTAGGCCAGTTAGTATCAACACCTAATTTTGCTCATTTTGTTCATATCAAAATATTGGTTGCACTTTGCTTCACCTCTACTTTTAAACGAAGAAAGAACTTTTATGTGATATACAAATTGAACAGTTTCAGTTTTTGTCTGAAAATATCTTTTATTTTGTATTTTCATTAATATATTGTCATACTTTCCAGAGTGATATCATTGCAACATAAACTAGTAGGTTTGTTTCAAATTAATACTATTGTGTCATAGCTATAAATGTTGGTTTCTCAATATTTTAAAGCATCTCATGTGCTTGGAATATATAAGCTCAAGCCAAAAAGCCACTTGTTCCATTCCAAATTTTTAGCATAGCCTACTCATTAACTGATTGTTAACTGTTCTTTAACTTGTAGAAAGTTTTTTTTAAATACAAAAACAAAGTTGATGAAGAGCTCCGAATTAGTTTGTTCTATAGCTTGTCTACAAGCTCTGGCAATAGGACAATAAGAAATATATATATATATATATATATATTTATATATATCTTAAGTAGGACAATAAGAAAGTTATCCTGGAACAAGTAGTTGAATGGACTGATCTTCATGCACCCAATGGAAATGAAGGCATAAAAAAGTTAAAATCCAAGTTGAGAGTTAGGAAATTCACTAGAAGATGTTATTTAGATTGAATGAATGCAAATAAGGGATGCTTATTGAATCAAGAAAATATAGAAATAAGACATATAATTGAACTCAGCCTTAAAGTTGACGTAGGACAACCACCAAAAACAAGAGAATAAGAATAAAACCCTAGGAGTCAGCACCTAAGGGTTGCTTGGAGTCAGCACCAAGCGTAAAAGAAAACTCAATAATTTTTATTATCTCAAAACTGTCCCACAATAATCAGAAAAAGGTGCTTAAATAGCTAAAAAATAAAGTGCATAAAGAAACCCTAAGCATTAAATGTTTGGGCTTGCTTAGTCTCAAGCCCAATAACTAATAGGCTCCATCCATAAGGCCACAGGTTGGGCCGTCTTCTTTTTGGTCTTCCTCCCATACATGCGTATAATTGGAGGCCTATACCTCGTGTCCGCACCAACTCCCCCGGGGTGAGAAGAACTCGACCCTGTCGAGTGGAAATCTGAAGAGCTCTGATAGTACTCCAGCAAGTCAGGATCCAGTCGCTGTAGCTCATCTCGAGTAATCCATGTGCAATCAGAATCTGGTCGCCCTCGCCACCGAACTAGGAAACGGTGAACTCCTCCATCCCTGGTAGAAACAATCTGCTCATCTAAAATAGCATCAATAGATTCTTTATGTGCATAAGGTAGATTTAAAGGTAAAGGGGTAGGAATAGGGGTATCAATAGAATCAAGCAAAGGCTCATCAAAAGGAGTATCAGGAATAGCCATGGGGCTGTTATAAGCAACTAGATCCTCAATATTAAAGGAGGAGCTAATACCATAATCATGAGGAAGGTCAATGACATATGCATTTGGACCCATTCGTTTCAATACCTTGAATGGACCGGCACTACGAGCCTGCAATTTCTTAACGGTCCCAGAGGGAAACCGCTCAGGTCGAATCCGAATCATGACATAATCCCCTACCTGAAACTCTGCATGACGCCGATGAGTATCAGCATGAATTTTATATTGAGAATTACTTGCCTGAATTTTTTTGCGAATCTCATTATGCAAATCATGAATATGTCGTGCAAATGTCTCAGCAGATTCAGAAATCCTAACATGTGGGGACATGGGCAAAAGATCTAAGGGCTTTCTAGGCGTATATCCATGCACAACCTCAAAAGGACTAGCACCTATAGACCTATTGACAGAGCTATTATACGCAAGCTGAGCTACAGGAAGAATTGAATCCCAGTTACGATTGGCTTCACCCACTAGGCACCGAAGGAGGCTGCCTAGACTACGGTTAACTACCTCAGTTTGACCATCAGTTTGAGGATGAAATGCCGTGGAAAATTTCAATTTGGTGCCCACTAAATGCCACAAGGTCTTCCAAAAATAACTCATGAAGCGAACATCCCTATCAGACACTATGGTTTTGGGGAGGCCATAAAGCTTGACAATCTCATCAAAGTAGAGCTTTGCAATCTTAGAAGCATCAGAGGTCTTAGAACATGGTAGGAAATGAGCCATCTTAGAGAAGCGGTCAACAACCACTAGGATAGAGTCATGCTTCCTAAAGGTGCGGGGCAAACCTAATACAAAGTCCATACTCACATCTTGCCACGGGCGATCTGGCACAGGGAGAGGCATGTACAGGCCAGTGTTTTGCTTGCGATGCTTGGCTAGTTGACATGTACGACACTGACCAACTATCTTGGCAACGCCCCTCTTAAGACCAGGCCAATAGAATTGACGTTCCACTTCCTCAATTGTTTTATCCCTACCGAAATGACCTGCAAGGCCTCCTGCATGCACCTCCCAAACTAGGAAATCTCTCACTGAAGACTGAGGGATACATAACTTGTTGGCCTTGAACAAGTAACCATCTCGAAGGATATAATCATCTAGAACAGGCTGTGAGGCATTACTTAGGTTAGTGTAGAGTTCCCCAAAGTCTGGACACGACTCATAGTCATCCTTAAGTCGTTCAAACCCAGTAACCTTAACACTCATGATTGATAGCAAAGACACCTTTCGACTTAGGGCATCAGCAGCCTTATTCTCAACTCCCGCCCTATGTTTCACTACAAAGTAGTAGCGTTGCAGAAATTCAACCCAACTACCGTGCCTAAAGTTCAGCTTCTTTTGGGAATGGAGATAGCGCAAAGCTTCATGATCAGAGTAGATAATGAATTCTCGAGACAACAGGTAATAGCGCCAATGCCAAAGAGCTCGAATAATGGCATAAAACTCTTTGTCATATGTGGAGTACTTTTGTTTGGCATCATTCAATTTCTCACTGAAATAAGCAATTGGGTGGCGCTCTTGACTAAGTACTCCCCCTATACCTATACCTGAGGCATCACATTCCACTTCAAAAGGCTTGGTAAAATCAGGGAGACGCATGACAGGTGCCTCAGTCATCTTTTGCTTTACCTCATTGAAAGCCTTAGTAGCAGCTTTAGACCAAACAAACTCCCCTTGTTTCATGCAGTCAGTGATGGGGGACATAATGGTACTAAACCCCTTGATGAATCGGCGATAAAAGGAAGCAAGCCCATGAAAGCTCCGAATTTCATGGATATTTTTGGGCTCAGGCCAATCCAAAATCGCTTGAACCTTTTGGGGGTCGGCAGAAACTCCCTCAGAGGATACTATGAAGCCTAGGAAGACGACTTTACCGGTGAAGAAAGAGCACTTCTTGAGGTTACCATACAAACTCTCCTTCCTAAGGGTGGTACAAACTTGAGTTAGGTGGTCTACGTGCTGCTCTCTAGACTTACTATAGATGAAAATGTCATCAAAGTACACAACCAAGAACTTCCCCATAAAGGGCTTGAGTACTTGAGTCATCACTCTCATAAAGGTACTAGGAGCGTTGGACAATCCAAAAGGCATGACCATCCATTCATATAAACCATCCTTTGTCTTGAAAGCAGTTTTCCATTCATCACCAGAACGAACCCTAATTTGATGATAGCCGCTTTTCAGGTCTATCTTGGAGAAGATTGTAGCTCCAGCCATCATATCTAACATGTCATCCAATCGAGGGATAGGAAAACGATATTTAACAGTGATCTTGTTGATGGCACGACTATCAACACACATCCTCCAAGTCCCATCTTTCTTTGGGGTTAAGAGTGCAGGGACTGCACAAGGACTCATGCTTTCACGAACAAAACCCTTCCTAAGTAGTTCTTCTACTTGCCTTTGCAACTCGGCATGCTCTGCAGGGCTCATCCTATAGTGAGGCAAGTTAGGTAAGGTCGCTCCGGGCACAAAATCTATGGCGTGTTGTATGTCACGCATAGGCTGTAAATGATCAGGGAGTTCCTCAGGGAAAACATCCTTAAATTCTTGGAGCACTAACTTCACTTCTTCAGGTTGCTCCTCACGGGTCTCTCCGTGAAGCTCCCTAGCAAATAGGACAAACACGATAGATTCTTGAACGGCTACCCTTTCAAATGCCTTTGGGCTTATGATGTTCAGACCTTTCGCCTTTGGTGCTTCTGCCTTCTTGCTCATGTCAATTGGCTTGGGTTTCAAGGGATTGAGCACAATCTTCTTACCCTCAAACATAAATGAGCAAGAATTGGATCGCCCATGAAGGGTGACATCCAAATCATAAAGCCAAGGTCTACCCAAGATGATATGCCCTACATCCATGGGAATTACGTCACACCATATTTCAGCCTTGTAGGTGAGGAATTGAAGTGGGACAACACACCTTTCTTTTATGGATATGGAGGAGGTATCCACCCAAGAAACTTTATATGGGTTAGGGTGTGGGGTCAATTTCAAACCTAGGCGGGAAACAACATTAGCGGACACTGCATTAATGCAACTCCCACTATCTATGATAACCTTGCAAGTCTTGTTGCCACACTTAGTGTAAGTTTGGAAGATGGCACTCCTTCGCCAATCATCAGTGTCCCTTTGCTCTGCTAAAGCACACCTCACAACATTCACTCTTGGGACACCAAAGTCCTTGAAGTCATCAGCCTGGGGAGAGATGGCTCTAATGCATGTGAGATACCTAGGATCATCTTCCCATTCTGCCTCAACATCCTGGGTTTCTTCAACATTGGGATCATACACCAGCTCCTCAACATCTCCTACCTTTTCATCTTCCTCTTGAATGACAAGGGTCCTAGAGGGACATCTAGCTGCGATGTGTCCAATCCCGTTGCATTTGAAGCATTGGAGTCGAGAGCCTAACCTTGAAGGTTCATTGATCACACCTTTTCCCTTGTCCTCTTTATCTATTGGAATACTATTGGGGTTGACCTTAGGGGGTAAGGCAAGTCTAGATTTGCTACTAAGAGGTTGGGAGCTGGGAGGAACACTTCGGGACTCAGAACGTCGCCAGAAGATAGATTTAGACGCTAACTCACAATTCCTAGCAAGGGTATACGCTTCTACTAAGTTAGTGACTCCTCGAGTGATAATCTCACCTAGTAGGTTAGCATTTAAACCTGGCTCTGATACCAAAACTGACGTAGGACAACCACCAAAAACAAGAGAATAAGAATAAAACCCTAGGAGTCAGCACCTAAGGGTTGCTTGGAGTCAGCACCAAGCGTAAAAGAAAACTCAATAATTTTTATTATCTCAAAACTGTCCCACAATAATCAGAAAAAGGTGCTTAAATAGCTAAAAAATAAAGTGCATAAAGAAACCCTAAGCATTAAATGTTTGGGCTTGCTTAGTCTCAAGCCCAATAACTAATAGGCTCCATCCATAAGGCCACAGGTTGGGCCGTCTTCTTTTTGGTCTTCCTCCCATACATGCGTATAATTGGAGGCCTATACCTCGTGTCCACACCAAAAGTACAGTGTAGAGCACACTGCACATATAACTCCAACAGAAAAGAATCAAGGAATGACCACACAAGAGAGGATATAAAATCCTCTTTCTTGCCTTTGTTTTTGTCAATTTCTTCACCTAAGCCAGTTAGCATCAATTCTTAATGTTGCTCAAATTGTTCATGTCAAAATTTGTGTGCACTATTCTAAATTATTATTCATGCACCAGTGTCATCAAAGTATTTCCTGAAATGTTGGTTGCATCTTGCTTCACATCTACTTGCTAAGTGAGGAACAAAAATTTATGCAATATACGCATTGAACAATTTCAATTTTCTGAAAATCCATTATTCTGTATATTCATGAATATTTTGTCTTACTTCCCAAAGTGGTATCATTGCAACAAAAACTAATAGCTTACAAGTAAATTAAGACTGCATGTCATTGTGTGATCACGCATGTTGGAAGCACCTAGACTATTTCTGCCGGTGATATTTATTTTACATTCTTTCCACTTTTCCAAACTTTCTGATGAATTAACATCAAATGGGGCATATAGGCAGCAAGTCATACATGTGGAGAAAATAAAAGGAATAAGTAGATGTGCTCAAAAATTGCAAAACCTAGTGGGCTTTTCCATTAAAAGATTTCATCTAATACTTGCAACTAGAGTTTCGTGTTTGTCCATCTCTTTTTGTTCTATTGCTTTCCCTCTCTTTTTTTTGTTTATATATATTTATTATTATTATTTTTTCTTGCATTGAATAGATTCTTAGTGTATCTGTTAAGCATAATTTAAATATATGCTAATGTAACTCATATATATGTGTGCTTCCTTTTCTTTTCTGTGTCTATGCTGTTTATGTCTGAAAATGTCAATGTTGTAAGGGTTGGATATAGGTTATTTTAGCAGGAGAAAAAGAGGCTATTTCTTTGGCTATCCAGACGGCGGAGAGGTTCCGGACTGATCTCCTTAGACGAGGTGTTCTTTTAGTCCCTGTAATCTGGGGTCAAGGTACAGCACCACAAGTTGAGAAGAAAGGTTTTGGTGTCCCTCGAAAGGCAGCCGATGCTCTTCCTTCTATTGGGGTAAGATGCAAAGGCTCATATATAAAATTTATGGCTGCAAGCATCCTTAAAATCTTTTATTCCTGAGTTCTCATATCATCTGTCATGTGTATAGTTATGTTTATTTAATGACTTAAAAAATAAATGTATAGTGTAGGTTAAATAATGGGCTGTAGAACCATGCATATTTCAAGCTTGCTTTCACATATTAATTTTTTGTTCCATTCTTGACATTATATCTAATGGCACTATGGTAGGAAGATTTCGAGAAACGGACTCAGTCTATAACTACAAGATCAAAGTTGAAAGCTGAAATTCGATTTAAGGCTGAGGTTGTATCGCCTGCAGAATGGGAAAGGTCACCTGCCACTCTATCTTGTCTGCATGCTTGTTTTGCCATCATTTAATGTTCCAAATGAAAACAATTCTGTGCATTTCTTCATATAAGAGAAAAGAATGCTTCTCGATAATTTGTATGTTTATATTTAAGAAGTTCTTCTTTTTTAGCTTTTCCTAGGAGGCCAGTGGACATCCTTAAATGTTGTATTGCATCTACCATTGATCATTATAAGCTAAAAATAAGCATAACTCATGCAATTTTTTTTCCCATCTAATGATTTTAATATCTATAGACTGATGAATTTTTCAAAACTAGTCTAGGTGGATAAGGGATCAGCAGAAGTCTGAAGGAGTTACTCCCGGTGAGGACGTCTACATTATACTGCGCCTAGATGGTCGGGTCCGAAGATCAGGGAAGGTAAGTACTTTGGGAGTAAAAATTTTGTTGCTTATCCCTGGATGGAACTTGACCCGATTTTAAGTGCCGTCCGTTTTTGGCTATAAATAAATTTTCACAAATAAACTGCCCTAGGCTAATTATTCTAGACGCTTCTTTACAATAATTATGATGGAGAAAAAGTCCAATTCAGATACCTGTAAGTGAGGCTTATTTAGGTTGTGTTATAAATGCCCTAGCGAAACCTATTGATGGTTGAGGTGAAATTTACTTCATTTTCTATTAGCACGCTCAGTGGGTATCAACATGGAAATTGGGACTTAGTAAGTGTTTGAATAGCTAAAAACTTGTATGTTTTGGTAGCTGGGAGCCTGAGAGGCAGTAAAACATTGAAATTTTGAAATTCAACAACATCGTAAGCTAGGTCTTGAATTCCTTTTTTTTTTTTTTTTCTTTTGTGGCGGGGGGTGGTGGGCGGGGTGGTACCCAGCTTTAGCATTTGATTTTCTCAAACTGATGATTAAGTTCATGTTGCATGCACCTCTAATATCAATAAGTGGTACAGGCATTCCAGACTAATATGCCTTAGAAATTTTTTGAAATATAAGTATTCTTTGAAGATTTTCAAAGACCAGTATAAATTTAAGGATACCTTTTTCTCAGAGTCTGATGTTCTCAGTTCTGAATTGTCTTTTCAGGGCATGCCTGACTGGCAACAAATATTGCAGGAGCTGCCACCATTGGAGGCAATACTAAGCAAGCTAGAAAGATAGGAAGAGTTCCTTGCATCATCGAGTCTTACAGAACAGAATTTTGAGCCAAGAAACATGCCATTTTTTACTCTATAATTGTTATCATAATTTCCGTCCCATCCTTGATGATACCACATGAGACGATTTCTATTGTATAATTTTCTACACCCAGGACCCGATAGTTGGTCCTTCGACACTGCTCAAAATCTTTTACATTCTTTCATTTGTCCTAAACATTAATGTATTAGAACTTTTCATAGCAATTTTTGAAAAAGGAGAAGTAGATATTGGTATTTGGAAGTGATATGTGGTCCATCTCTAGGGTTGATAAAAAAAAATTGCATACTTGAGTTATGGATCTTGTTGGTTCCATATATTTATTTTCCTTTAACATCATCATGTCCCACACCGTCACGCTGTTCCTCTTCCCCATGTTTGGATTCTCAAAGAATTTCTTATTTTGGGATTGAATATTTTTGTTTTAAAATAATTTACTCCACAATCTATTGATTAAAAAATATTATCTCCAAGTGTTGGTTTTCGAGAAAAGCTTGCTGCTTGTAAACCTCTAGGTTCTTGGGGTGTGAATAATATGGATTATTCTCGTTAAACAGTCCTCCTGACACTCCCCTGGAGACAAAATTATATTTTGTCACAAGCATACTAAGTTAGTTATATAACAAGCCAATGAATTGAATATCGTGTAATTCAATTTTATACTTCTTTGTCAGTGTTGGTTTCACCAACCTTCTGCATAATATTCATTGACTTTTGCTGATTTTGTTACAAAGGATACTTTCTTCTTGACTTGAATATAAACTTATTCACCAAGAGTCTTATAAGTTGTAGCTCAATTAGTTGCTACCTTATGGTATTTACAACGAAGACATCTCGTATTCAAATCTCCCTTATACTAACTATCGAATTATCAATATATATATATATATATATATATATATACACATATATATGAACTTATCCAAATAGTTAAAATTGGTCTAATTCTATTGACACCTAATAGTCTTAAAAACGAACTGGTTGTTCAACAAGAAAAAAGTAAGCCGTCCTTGTTCATCAATCTTGCTTCACAATGAGTACTAATTCGACCACCTACTTTTCATCCCAAAATAGTTCTTCCAAACTATCTGATCTTAAGATAGTCAAGATAGTAAACAATAGATGTTTAGAACTTAGGTAAAAAAGAACATGGACATCCAGAATTGGGAGGGCCTAGAATAGATCAAGACGCAACTTTGAGGCACATGCTTTTAAATATATTGTCACAAGCCTACCGCTTCAATTTGCTCACCATTGACCAATGTTAAAAAGATAAAATAATTCACAACTTATAAATCGTAATTGGTACATCATTTTTACGTGGTTAATCGTTGATACCACTTTTATTGTATATCATAAGTTATCATCTCAACAATTATGAAATTTTCTATATTACTAGGATTATTGTTCATAGAAACTTAAAAACAAACCTTTTTTTTTTTTATATCAAACTTGCACTCTCTTTCAATTTTATTGCATTTGCATGAGTCAAATTTATGAACCATTTGTATAGGCTTCAATTACTTGTTTAATAGCAATATAGAAGCACTTTAGAAATGGCATGATGCTTCCAGAAGGCGGTGCTGCATTCAAGGTTTTCAGATTCAACGTGTGATTGTGTGAACACGTTTTGACATATATATATATATATATATATATATATATATATATATATATTACTGTGCTTTAACTTTAAGTGAAAGTTTTTATAGTACTCGTTGCAGCAGATGTTGAGTTATTGACTATTGAGCTTGAAACCAATTCAATTTAAGAGTATTCTATGAAGGGTCTGACTCGGTTTGATGGTATTTTTCTTATTAAATAAACAAACAAAAAAAAAACTCGGTTTGATGGTAAGGATTGCGTAATCAATAAAAATTGCACCTATTTTTTTAATTAATCCGAAAACCTAAAATGCATTGAATTAGAGCTAATCAATCTATTATATGTAATAGTCAATATCATTTTCTTGGTAGGTTTTGAAGAGGCCTGGCATTCAAAGATCCAGCTTTCTTTACATCAATCTTAACAAGTTTGAACTCTTAGAAGAATCATATAAAAATTGATTATGAGCTTTGTAGAAGAAATAAACACCCATGTCACCTTCTTTTTTTTCCTTCAATTCTTTTTATTCTTATTATATGTTGGTGAGTTATTATTAATTGGGTCATGTTAATCGATACTTTAAGACAATTATTAATGGAGAACAGCTTGTGAACAGTGAAACTGGTCACTAGACACAAGTACCACTCTTAATAAATTATAATAGAAAAGTTTTGATACCATTTTCATGAAAAATATAAAAAACTATCAACAACTTTTATTGTTTTAAACTAGGACAGCCATGCTGCTGAGGGTGGTTGAATGGTTCATAGCATACTTTCTAATCCTTGAGTAGTCAACTAATGCCTCTAGAGTCTTCTTATAAATTAAGCCACTATCATCCACTTAATTACAGAACTACCATTTCATTATTGTTAATTAAGTAAACTTATGTGAGTGGGTGATATGAGAATCAAAAGGGGACCTGAAAATTTCTTGAACTCGCAATTGATTCATTTATTTTGTAATTAAATAGACATATTCCATCTTACATTAAACCTTTTTTTTTTTTTTTGAGAGATCAGCTTACATTAAACCAGGAAATAATTATTTTGTACAATTGTGCTATCTTTTATTTAATATTGTATCATAATGGTTGATAATAATGCATTATAATTTTTCTTGCCAACATTGGCTAATTCCATTTAGACAATCATGCAATATTTTCATAGCAAAATTATGATTGAAAATAGTTATTTTTTTATTTAGCCTTGTCTATTTCCTCGATAAATTTTTAAGAAGGTTCATAATGACAATTACGTGAAAATCTAAGAATGATATTTATAAATAAAAAAGAAAGAAAAAAAATTATTATATACAAACATTATTCAATTTCAAATTATATAACTTATTAATAGAGAAACATTGGGATGGAACCTAGATATATAACCACCACAAAGGTGAAATGTACAGAACATCAAAGGTCGTTGACCTCAAAAGTATATAATTAGAATTAAGTAGGAACAATAAAGAAATCAACTGTCTCATTTTTTGTATTCTAATATTTTTTTTTTTTTTTTGAAGTATTTTAATCACTTTGTATTTGACCAATTGTAATATGTCATGTATTTAAGTAAAGCACAAAGTAAAACACTCAAAATGGGACAAATGATTTTTATTCTTAAGAATGTAGAGTAAAAACATAAACGTCATTATTGATCGCTAATTAATTACACAAGCTTGGCATTTTCGTAAATGTCCACAAATGCAATGCCATTCTTTGAGAACCAACTCTACTTAACAACAAATTGCCACCCGCTCTTGTCCCAAGTATCATACTTATAAAGGAGTGTTAACAAATTACAAGAGAGAAAGATAGTCAGAATAGCTAAAAGAGAATAAAAACTAGAGCATCATCTAGCTACAACAATGGCTAACTCAACCTCTTTTATCATGGTCTTCCACATGTTACTGATCACAACTCTGATGATGATCTCCTCCACCAACGCAACCTTGGACCACAGCTTGAGCTGGGTGCCAAGGAAAACCTCAAACCACTGCCAAGGTTCCATTGCTGAGTGCATGGCTGATGGCAATGAATTTGACATGGACTCGGAGATCAACAGGCGCATCTTGGCAACCACTCAGTACATAAGCTATGCAGCACTGCAAAGGAACACTGTGCCATGCTCTCTAAGAGGTGCCTCCTACTACAACTGCAAGCCTGGTGCCGAGGCTAACCCCTATAACCGTGGTTGCAGTGCCATCACTCAATGCCGTAGTTGAAGCTTTTGTTTGTTTGTTTGTTTGTTTTTGTTCTTTAATTTTCTGCAGGTTTGGTTTCTACTTATTTGTAATATAAGGTTGTAATAAAATGGAGGATTTAGTTAGAAGGGTTCTAGTTCCTCTCTGTTATTGTAGGGTGTCATATTCATGTCTTATAAGTTTTACTTTTTAACAGAACTACATAGAAGGATGATTATATATTACTGTAACTTTTATGTTCTTTCACTCTTTTCATTTAATAGTTTCATATATACTTTGATTCACTTAATTTTTAAAAAATTTTGTTGTGATTTATTTGAAAATTTTTTAACTTTGCCCTGTTCTTTCAAAATCAGCTCTCAAGTTCCATTTGACTGCCAAGAAAGATGGAGAATCAAATAAATTAACACAGGAAATCTTTCAGGAATCAACTGGTTTAAGATCCCAAGTCTTAATTTCTTTGCCTACGACTTTCAGATAATAGGCTAATCCAAACTATATGTATGTACAAGGAACTCAGTCTAAGTAAGCAGGTGATGATACATCTTTTTATTAGATATTTTGATGATGGTCATGGATCCATGAGTTTTCCGAAGCAAGAAACTTGAGCTGAACAGAAAAATTTGCAGTATGGCGAAAATTTTGGTTATAAAGTTTCAAGATTTCTTATAAATTTGCCACCAGAAAATAAAGAGAATTCAACGGGTTCAGGAATACATAACTGTTTGCGTGTGCGTGTGTTTTTGTTTACTTTTTACAATTTGACTTCATTTAAATACGATAAGAGAAACATACATTATTTAATATAAAATATTAGATGTGCCTTAACTCATGCTCTTAGAAGTTAATTCAGTTGCTGTCGGAGAGAAGTTGCTTTCTACAAAAGAAGAGGGTTTGTTACCGGGTGCTTTGGTGGTAAAAGAAGCAAGGCTTGAATTGAACTGCCCTAATTGTCACATCATGGTATTTTCAAATAAGACATTCAAGGTTGAAATTGCCCTGTTATCAAATTATCAAAGAGAGAGTGAGAGCTTGGATTGAACCGGTTTCAGCATCCAAGGGGAAGCAAACCCAATCAACAAACACTTTAGCTAGGTATGCTTAGAATATTAAGGGGGGGTTTCATAACGTTGTTTTAATAACGCTTGTATTTTTTGGAAATATGTGTAAGTGAAAAAGTGTGTAAAAATACGTATAATGTTATTTTAACACTAAAAACTGTTGTAATTACACTACCAAACAGCCCCTAAGAAATTTGTAGCTTGTATAGAGGACTTTCCTGAATTGCTACCGGAAAATTGAAAAATAATGTAGCTCAAGTGTTTTAATGGGAATGAAAGTCATTTGATTTTCAAAAAATAAAAAAGTTGAACACTCCAACTTACAAATATTCTAAAATTTATAGTTCCCTTCGGCCAGTCCCTTATTGTGCTTTTCACCATCGAACACAACTATTGTCAAAAGCTGAGCAGACACATAGGGATGGCAATTTCTACCCAATCCGTGGGTACCCGGCTCGGCCAGACCCTAATGGGTCGGATTTTACCCGGTCCGATAAAGAATAGGGTCGGGTTTGGGTTTTTTTTTTTTTTTTTAAAAAAACCCGAAACGGGTCCGGGTCGGGTTCGGGTTTTGGTAAAAACCCGGCCCGAACCCAACCCGACCCGTTTACAACTAAAAAAAAATTACTAAAATACCTACCTATATATGTATAACTTGTGTCAAACCCTAACTCATTTTCTCTCATTTCTCTTTTTTACTCCAGCCGCCTCTCTCAGTACTCTCACCTCACTCTCAATAATTTTGTCTCATTTTCTCTCAAGCCAAGTCATGATAGGGGCAACTACTTGAAGCACGAAGGTTAGATTGGAGAGAGATGTGCGCGGTTTAGGCCGTGATAGGTTAGAGAGGCCCACCGCCGATCATCGGAGATAGAGCCGCCGATCAACTGGATCAAGTTCTCCAATATTTTTTTTGGGTTCTTTTTTTTTTTTTTTTTTTTGGTTCATGTTCTCTCTCAAATCTAAGTTTGTGTTAGTGATTCTGTAAATCTATGTTTGTGAATCTATGTTTGAAAGGGAACTTTTTTTTTTTTTTTAAAGATTGTATGGCACAACAATGGTGGACACAACGACGCCGTTGAGTTCTTCTTCAGGTCTCGTGGCATTCAGCCTCTCTTCAGACAGTATATGGTGGGCTTTATGTGTATATGTCAAATACAAAGTACAAAAAAAGGCATTGCCAGAAACATTTTCAATATTTCCTTATGCTTTTATATGTATAATTGTATATCTAAAAATCTCATTACATGAACACAAACACAAACACAACCAATTCAGCAAAAAAAAAAAATACAAACACAACCTAGATTTTGCATGTGTGCGCCGTTGAGTTCTTTTTTTTTTTTGGTTGGGCCACAATTTGGGCTGCTGCTTAGCCCAAATCAAGCTGGGCTAAACGGGGCCCACGGGACCCACAGGGCCCGGAGGGGCAGGTCTGGGTTTCAAAAAAAAACCAATTAATAATCGGGCCGGGTCCGGGTCGCAGGTCTAGACCCGCAAGTCGGGTCCGGGTATGCAAAAACCCGGCCCGAACCCATCCCGTTGCCATTCTTACAGACACACTTGAGATGGAATTTGAGACGGGTATATTTGAAACTTGAAAACCATAAAGCCAAGTTGGGTGATGTTGAGGAACAGGGCCACTTGCACTGCATGATCGATAAAAATATAATAATAATTGAAACAGATAATCATATTCATAACTTCCCTATTAATGTCAAACGACCAACACACTTCAATGGGGGAGGAAATAACTACTCCCAGCACTGTATTTCTGAAAGAAAAACAGCATTACATTAACTACAAAAACATATGAGGCACTAAATAATATTCCATAACAGTAGTGTTTTCATTCTCCAGACTAATCGCAGACAAAGAAAGTGTGCATCAAACCAAACTCATCAGAGTCCATGTAAAACATGCACAGCATTAACACTATGCAGAACCTTCCTCTTTCTTCACATCATCTAACTGTGGCTTGGTTGGGGGAACTGGAGATGGAGAGCTCTCCACACCCATCTCTGTTCGTAGATCATTGATGCTTTGCTCCAATTCATTTATGCGGCCTCCCATCTCATCAAGTGAGTAGCAGTTAAGGAGACATAAAACCTCATCTTTTACCAGTTTTGCAGAAAAGCAAATAATTACAATAACATGGTAAACAACAAATTTCCAAATGTATTTAAATCTGTTGCTTTAGTAAACTGGTAGACAAAACCAGGAACAAAAAGAGACAGGTTCCAACTTATTCTCCCTGTCAAGCTTCCTGCTTGGGTGGCAGGGTGGGTCTTTTTTTTATTTAAAATAAATATCCATGCATGTGTGGTCCAAGAGCATCATCTGCGTGAGAGTGAAGGTTTACTTACACTAATCCCTAGTTCCCTACTGATTATTCTTCCCATATGACCTGTTCATATATCAAATATCCAGAATATGAATGGCCAGAAATCAGGGGCAGAACTAAGTTCAAGCATTGGAGACCATCAAACTCCCCCCTGCCCCCCTTTTTTTCCCATTCTGGTTTATTGTTAGGTAACACACATCTAATAGATATTGAACCTATGACATAACATCACCCTCTATTTCATTCTTATAAGATGAGGAAGTACCATTTGAGCTCATTTTTGAAATGCTTCCCCACATTCAGTGAACCTACTTCTCATATGGCAACTGAAGCTTAAATCACACACAATCCCCTCCCTACCCCCCCACCCCCACCCCCACCCCCACCCCTTCTTTTTCTTTTAGCTTTTTCACCCGATGCTAAATTCCCAGCTCTGACCCTGAGCCAATAATGAATTGTTCAAAGTAGAAATGATAGGCTACTTTCCTTTACATAAGATTCCTATATGAGAACCAATAACCGTTAATTTAGTCTCACAGCAGATTTAAATACATTAGGGAACTTAGTTCATTTGTAGTGTTCCTAGCCTGGAGAAGTTATTCACCATCAAGTTAACAAATACAGCTTATCAACAACAAAAATCTAGTTAACAAATACGGTCAAGGATATTCTTTGTAACAATCGAGTCAGACATTTGTTGGAACCTTGTTTGCTGCAAACAAAATTTTGTTAGTTACAGCAAGACATTAGCTGAACATAAGCTCTATATTGTAACTTACCATCTGCTGCAGAAGATTTTGCACCTGAAAAGTTAATTGAAAAAGCATATCAATAACACCTTAACAAGAAAACTACAAAAAACAATGACAACAGTGAATTAAGAAATTCCTCATCTGTGCACAACCTACACCAATATTTATCTAATTATCATTGACATGCAAATGAATCACCATAGATTTAAGAAGCAAACGCTCAAAATCATCAGTAATAACAAATAACTTCATAGGTTCAACCTCAAAGAATATGCATGGCCAAACAATTTTATACAATTCAAATAGCTCAGACATCCGACTTCATCAGTCACACAACTAATAAGCAAAAAAAAAAAATTCATTTTGATCCATTCTTAAGGCCTGATAGAGTCCTTGGACATCAAAAGGCAAGTAAGTATTAAAATGACAGCATTTATTTTTGGGGAAATTATGAATTAACTCCCATTTGGAAACCATCACTAAACCTTCTAGTAGTTTGGAGAAAAATGAAATTGTCATATTTTCCATCCTAATTGATGGACTCTTGCAAATGATGAACAGAAGCCTAAAATCTAGTAATAAACACCATTTACAGCCAAAAAGACTTGCAGCCAACTTTGCAAACACTCAAAAAAATAAATTAACACCAATTTCTACTACTACTACTACTACTTACCCACATGCAAACACTTCATATTCAAGATACTTAAATCCGTGTTCTCATCTCACACACGCACATCACATGTAAGAATCCATAAATCAAAACAACAAAGCATTAGTTCCAAAACTACAAGGTCGAACAGTTATTGATCCTCACATGTGAAAATAACGAATTGGGTTTCGTTCACATTTGTTCTTCTCCATCATTCTATTCTATCTAAAATTCGATAAGCACACTATTCTATATCTAATACGACAGATTTATTAACCTTTTGCATTATTCAGAGAATGTAGAGGAACTTACAAAAACAGTCATATCAGCAGTGCTTTGCTTAGGATCTTCCCCATCATGTCCATCCTGCCCCAAAAAAAAAAAAAAACCCCTATATGAATGAAACAGAGTCATCTCCTTCACAAAAGCTTGGATAAAAACATACATGACCCAAAACAGAAATTCAACCCATCACCAATTTCTTCAAGCGCTTGCATAGAGATTAATCCAAAACCAATAATAAATAAATAAAAAATTCCAAGATTTCAAAGCATGTCCCCTAACATATAATGGAAAAATTGCACACACACAACTACATTACACACACGAATTAGCCCTAAATTCTGGGTTTTTTTTTGTGTGTAGTAGTGAAAATTGTTTGTCCGTGGAGAATAGATCTAAATGCTTTTGGGAAATCACATTTTGGTACAAAATAATAGTGTTGAAATTCTTGAAACCCTAAATATACCTAAATAAACCAGAAAAATTAACATACAGAAACGATAGAGTGAAATCAAGAAGAATAAAGAAGGGCATACCATTTTGTTTTTTTTTTTTTTTTTTGGGGGGGTGCGTGGTCCGTACAGTTGCTACAATTCAATTCGAAATTTAAAAGCGCAGTGTGGTAGTGGGAGACTGGGAGTGGGATGGGAGAGAAGAATGAAAAATGGTCCGCGTTAAAATGGGAGTGGGATATGTGTGTGCGTGTGCTCATTCTCAAATTGGTCCCCCTTCTTTTGCTACAATTACATCAAATGCCATTCTTTCAGAATAGTAATTAAATTAGAGAGCATTTGCATCAAACATTTGCATGGAAATAGTATTCACTTTTACACTAGGGTCCGTTTGGATAGAGCTTATTTTGTTGAAAACTGAAAATTGAAAACTGAAAACACTGTAGCAAATAAGTAAAAAACGTTTATACGGATACTGTAGCTCAGCTGATAATATAAAAGGGTTGCGTTTTTTACTGTTTCTTTTTTCTTTTTCTTTCGTTCTTCAATTCACTCCTCACCCAGCCAATGCCTGTGCCTTCAGAGAGTTCCACGCCCACCAGAGAAATCTAGGAGGAAGACCTACATCGGTCCGGCGCCGGCGAAGAGGTCAGATGAGAAATCCACGCCGAAGGCAACCCTCGTCCAACGCCGGCGTGTACTCTTCCTTTCATAAACCCATTTCTTCATTCTTTAGAAAATCCTGTTGTAGATTAACTTTGATAGCAAATTGAGGCTTTGAGCTTGAAGAAAACTATGCGCTAGCTCACAGTCTGTGCTCGATTCAGGCCGTTAAGGTCGAAAGAGCGAAGAGATCATGGCGACAGTGTTTGCATTAGAGTTTGTAGACACTGTTGAGACTTTCATTCTGAAGGTTAGCTTTTTTCTTGAATGTTGTGTTGTTACACATGTTAAAGTTAGTCTAGAAATTGAAGTGCAGCGCATGGTTGAATTTGATTTGCATTGAATCTGTGATTATTTTTAGTGAAATTTGAATTTGATCGTGTACGATGAGAACTGAGAAGATATTATATTTAGCTTTGATAGGGTGTTCTGTGAGAAATCAGGCGAATTAAGCTGCGGTTTATGAAATTCTAGTTCTGCCTATTGTTCAAGGTAAAATTCAGACCCTTTTTTACATCTGTTTTGAATACAAACAAGTATGTTGAATCTTATAACTTAGACAAATTATGGTCATAGTGATTAATTGTACTTATTCTACAATCATCATTAAATTAAGGGAAGGGTTTAATTGATTAACATTGTTTGGTTCTCTAGTAATTTGATGGTGTTTTCTTGATAATGTTCTATTATCTTTTCAAAAAAAAAGATAATGTTCTATTATATATGTTTGTAATTTCATACATTTCTATTATGGGAACTAATTAGAAAGATAAAAAATTTTCCCACTGTCACTGTAAGACTTCCATTTTCTGTTCCATCTGGTGAACTGAGCAGCTAAAAGAAAGATGATATTCACTACTCCAAGCATATTTCCTAGAATTGTAAAGGTTAAATATTTTATCATTGAAGTAAAACTTTAGTGTTCCTCCTCTGTACATCCACAGGTTATAACACAGCACATAGAATGACACTTTATGTTGACATAGGTTTTGTTTTGTGTCACAGGAAAGGAAACGCTCAAATTTGCAGCTAAGGAAGCTCATTGTCGACTGAGAAACTGGTACATCAGTGCACTCAATGTTAGTAATTAGATGATATACATGCATCATGTACTTAGATGCATATATCAGAGTTAAGTATACTTATTGTATTTTGTTGTAAGTGGGATAATGAGGCTGTTGGTGAAAGTTATGCCTGTGTGTTGTATTCTTAATAGAGAATGACAATGGCTGTCAAAATATATTGGTCCAAGATACAGTGAATTCTCTTATTTGTATTCTTAATAGGGACATTTCCCAAACAGAGAGGTCAGATAGTGAAGATGTCAGTGGATTGGTTGAAGAATGGCCTTCTACGAAAGACATAGGCCATATGTTTGAGTTTATAGCATACTATGTTGCATGTGAAATAGCTAATGTCTTGAGAAGTGTCTTGAGTCAGATTTTAGAATACTTGACATCACAAAATAATTTTCCAACTAGCGTTTCCTCACATCACATAACTTCAACAATAAGAATTAGAAGCAGGTGCTTGCCCTTCTAGAAGTAGTGCCTGAGATTGACTAGAATGCTTCTTCTGTATTAGGCCTATGTGAGAAAGCACAATTTTATTAGGTATATTTAAATATATTTTTTTATGATGTTTACCTGGGAAGCATATTGCTGCAATCTACAAATCCTCTGTTTTTCTTACCTGTATATGTGTTGTATTGTACTGTGTAGGATGATGACCGTGCATGCGGTGGAAGTTGACAACGAAGAGTCAAAGCAAGCACACACCCTGACGGAGGCAGCATTGGAAAGGAAGCGAGTTGCAAAACGAAAGGCTGAAAGAGCCAAGGCTGCACACATGAGTAAACCGAACAAAAAGCAAAGAAGTTGACAATAGCTTTAGTAGTATCCTAGGTCATGTTTCTAGTATTACCTACCTTGTCTACTAGTTTGGGGACTCAAAATCAGGCATATGTGTTTGCCATAATGAGATGTGTATGTATGTAATAGTACGACTTGTATTTTCACTACATTTGTTTTGTATGGTAATCATACTATTGCAAGTAACAGTTTATGATATGTATGTAGTTGTACTTCTTAAGGCAATGTGGAGACATTTCAATTTGCTCTATGATATTAATGGCCAAGTTGATGGAGATTGTAAGTTCCGTTGTTGTATATGTGTGTCTATCGAGTTTATCTCTTGTTCAGATAAGATTGGAGTCTATTCAGAAGTCCCCTGTAAGCTAGAAATATACTGTTGCAATACCCATGAGCTACCCATTAGTTTCACATGTAACGATATATACAAATGCATAAACCCCTTCAAAGATATTACAATCAAGTGTTGAGCCATCAGTTATGGTCACCATAAAACAAAATGATATTACATATTGAAGTTTGTGAACCATCAATTATGGTCCCCACAAAAAATTTAATACATGTTAATGGGAATACAATGGCCGTAACAAATGAAGTCCTATGATGGAGGCATCCTACATATCGATGCTGTGATATTGTCACGAACCTCTCTCATCTCAGCTTCTTCCAAGATTAAGATCACATTTGCCGTGGCATCGTAATGACCTCTTCCACTATGTCCATATGTGCCCTGTGCATATCTGGAATGTTCAACGTCATTGATTTCATGCGCTCTAATGAAATTGTGAAGAACCATTGTAGCAACAATGATGTGACATTGAGTGCGTATATGAAATGGTGGCATACTTCTCAAAATTTTCCATTTATTCTTCCAAACTCCAAAAGTTCGTTCTATGACCGAACGAAGTGAGGAATGGAGATAATTATATTTCTCCTCTGGACGATGCAAATGTTCACCTCGCTCAAATTCGGGGATGTGGTACCTCTCCCCCTTATATGGTGCAAGGAAGCCTCTCTTCATGGGGTACCCTGAATCAACAAGATAATACTTTCCTGCATATGAAAATGTATAGTACATTAGCTTTTTCACTACATAATACATACTTTAATACTGTAATTAAACTGCATATTTACAAACCAGCTGGAGGTTTTGGGAAGTTGTCACTTTCATTATTAAGGCAGTTTAAAAAAATCCTTGTGTCATGCGCGGACCCTTCCCATCCAACACATGCAAAAGTGAATTTCATGTCGAAATCACACGCGCACATGCAGTTTGTTGTTGTGGTCCTTTTCCTGCCTCTGTACGGGTGTTGCTCATCAACTGGTACGACCACGGGGACGTGAACCCCATCAATCGCACCAATGCAACCCTAACCATTGCCATAAAAATACCATGTGAAATGAAATATGTGGTATGACCATAAAAATAATGTGAATAAAATCAAGTCAAGATACCAAATTCACAAAGTACCTTGAAATATGGCCAATATCGACTTGAATGCCTAATATGTTCTGGCACGTTACGAAATGTACGATCAGCATGCTGGATAATGTCCGCTGCCATAACAGTGGCTAACAACGTAACTACCGTGGCCACGTGTCGATGCACTGTCTCACCCAAGTGTTGAAATCTATCCTGCACTATTCTGTTACCCGAGGCATGACCAAGTACCACCAATGTCATTGCCACAGATTCTTCCAAGCAAATTCTTCTGGTACTGTTATATCCATACTTTGTGCGCAATGTAGTACACAATTGTCGGAACACATGGCTTGGCATTCTAAAAGTTCTTAGACACTTCTGCTCATTTCCATTTATTATATACTATACCCATTCATACCCTGTTTGTATATTCGTATGCAATGGTACTTTCGTCATATAGGTCTCCACGTAATAGCCACATGCACACCCGGCTATATATGCTGCAAGTACAATGTTGTCGCTTAGGTTGAAGTCTGCGTCCTATGTTACCAACTTTAATTACATGCCCAAATACTAATGTGTGTGTATAATATGTAGGCTAAAAACAAGTTGTTAAACTTTATTTGGCATTTATTAGTACTAGGCTCAAACTAGGATGGCACCAATAAATTAACAATCCTAAGCATATGCTTGCACGATTTCATCCAAGATTTATAAAAATTGTATATTCACATCTAGAGGGGAAAGTATAGAAACTCACTGGTGCTCGGAATCAGATGAGTCGTTTAGCAAATCCATCCTTTCGTATACCTTGAGCCTTCTTTCTATTTCTGTCTATGGGCAGCCAAGGACAGTGGAGATGTTTGCCCACTTAACAGAAAGCTCTTTATTTGGCTGGGGACTTGGTGTTGGGATCATGTACCTGATGTCAGTAAGGAAAACTGAGATCAGTAAGTTGAATCCATCAAAGTATGAGAAAGATTTTTGAGGAGACATGGAGACTACTCAATCAGATCAATGATTTATGGTACCCACCATGATTATAGCATTTAATTTATTTCAAGTATATTATTATTTATTTTCTTCCCTAAGAACATCAACAGAAACATCAACAAATACCAATTATTATATGGTCAGTAGATAATTTTCTTTTCAGGAATGAAGGCTTACATCTCACTAATCAATGCATTAACAATAACCTAAGCAACTAATTAACTACCCATAACCCCCTGCTCTAACTGTCTAACTAACAGAAACATTGAAGCCATCATCTAATTGATGAAAAGCTAAGCAAAGCTTGAATCTTGAAAATGAAGCAAGTAACTCAGATTTACAAGAATGAAATGAAGAACACAACGAGAAAGGAAAAAGAGAGAGAGAGAGAGAGAAGAAAAGAGAATTCTAGAAGAAAATACTTTGCTTCATTATCATAATGTACAAGATGATCCCATATATATACAATGAGACTCAATTAATAACTGTATAATTTCAGTTCCTTAAATCACGGAACTAATCCCTCAAATTAGGGAATCAGTTAAGCATAACTACTTTCTAAGGCTCCAGGAGTGCCAGCATGGCATAGGACCATTAAACCAGCAATGTCATTTGAAGGTCTCTGTTTCAAGCCTTAGCCGTTGGTGTAGAATTGGGCAGCAGCTTTAGCTTGACTGTGGGCTGTTATTTAGACTGTGATTGGGCCTTGACTGTGGGCTGTAATTTAGACTGTGATTGGGCCTTAGTCTCAACATCCCCCCTCAAACACGAGGCTGAATCAGCCAAGATTTTGGAACGAAAAAGGATAATGGAGGGCCTGGTAAAGGCTTAGTAAGAATATCAGCATAATTATCCTTACCAGAAATGAATTTAACCCCCAAATCACGCCTTACAACCTTTTCTCAGACAAAATGATAATCAACGTCAAAGTGCTTGGTTCTAGAATGGAAAACTGGATTTGAAGCCAAGGCAATAGCTGAGATATTATCACACCAAAGGATTGGAATGTGATGAAGGAACAAATTAAGCTCCTTGAACAAGGTACGAAGCCAGGACAACTCAGCAGCTGTTGAGGCCAAAGCACGATATTCAGCTTCTGTGGAAGAACGAGAAACGGTGGACTGTTTCTTGGAGGACCAAGAAATGGGATTGGAACCAAGGAAGACCAACAAACCAGTTGTGGATTTCCTATCAAAAGGGTCTCCAGCCCAGTCCGCATCTGAGAAGGCTGATAGAGTAAGGGGACCTGGAGAGAGATGGATGCCAAAGTGTAAAGTACCTCTAACATAGCGTAGGACACGCCTAGCAGCCTCCAAATGAGCAGTGGTAGGATGTTGCATAAATTGACACAACTGACTGACACTAAAGGCCAAATCAGGACGAGTGAAAGTCAAAGATTGCAATGCCCCAACCATGCTTCGGTACTCAGATGGATCAGGTAAGCAAGAGCCATTGTAAGGAGTAAGTCTGATGGAAGAACAGGAAGGAGTTTTAGTAGGCTTTGCATTCTCCATGTGAAATCTGTGGAGAATATCAGAGGCATACTTAGACTGACATAAAGTGAGACCAAACTTAGAGGGCACAATCTGGATCCCAAGGAAATAGGAAAGAGCTCCAAGATCTTTCAATTCAAAGGAGTGACTCAAAGCTTCAACCAGATGTGAAATTTGAGGAGGATCATTCCCAGTAATAATAATATCATCCACATAGACAAGGAGATAGATGGTGATGTGAGAATTGTGATAAATGAAAAGAGATGAATCTGCCAAAGAGGCAATGAAGCCCAAATGAAGAAGCTAAGAAGTAAAACGTTCAAACCAAGCTCTAGGAGCCTGTTTGAGGCCATAGATAGACTTGTGCAATCTGCAAACATGCTGGGGAAATCTAGAATCAACATAACCTTGTGGCTGTTGCATATACACCTCCTCTTGAAGAATGCCATGAAGAAAAGCATTTGAAATATCCAATTGTCTAATAGGCCATCTGAAGCTCACTGCAAGAGACAAAATCAATCTGACAGTAGTTGGTTTCACTACTAGACTAAAAGTCTCAGTATAATCAATCCCAGCCTGTTGATGAAATCCTTTGGCAACCAATCTTGCTTTATATCGAGCAATGGTGCCATCACTGTTCAACTTCAACTTGTAGACCCATTTGCATCCAACCAAATTCACACCAGGTTTAATAGGAACCAAGGACCAAGTTTGTTGTCTCTGTAAGGCAGCAAATTCATCATCCATGGCCTTAATCCATTGAGGATATTGGGAGGCTATTTTATAGGATGGAGGTTCAGTGTATGTGTAGTCAAGTATGGCTTTGTAACAAAGCTTAGGTTTGGTAATACCACTTTTGGATCTTGTTGTCATAGGATGAGTGTTGGTGGTAGGAGGTAGGGTAGTGATAGCATTTTCTGTGAATATGGGACTATGAGGTGTTGGAGTTGTCTGTGATAAGGTAATGGATGGAGGCTGTATGGGAGAGGTATCTAGGTTGGATGAATGAACAGGAGCTGTATCAGTATGGGATATAGGACAAGGAGGAGTAACAGTGGTGTCAGATTGAAGTAAGCTAACTGGATGACTAGAAGTAGGAGGCCTATAAGGACCCAGCACAGAGGGTAGATTGGTAGAGTGAAGATAGAGGAGATTAGAGAACCAAGTATCATGTGAAGACTGTAAAATGTTAGTAGCAGATTTTGAGCCAGTAAGAGACAAGGGAAATTTAGATTCATTGAATAAAACATGCCTAGAAGTATACAAGTGATTAGTAGTGAAGTCTAGGCACAAATATCCTTTGGAATCAGTAGAATAACCCAAGAAAAGACATTCTTTAGTCTTGTTTTCTAGTTTGTGATGTGTGTAAGGTCTAAGCAAGGGATAGCAAGCACAACCAAAGACTTTGAGATTTGTCAAATTTGGATGGTGACCATACAATTTGTACCAAGGTGAGACTAGACCAAGAGTTGCTGTAGGAAGGAGATTAATAAGATTCACAGCAGTTTGAACAGCAAAGGACCAGTACTGAGAGGGTAAAGAAGCTTGGGAAAGGAGTGTAATGGTGGTTTCTATTAAGTGTCTATGTTTCCTCTCTACTAGGCCATTCTGTTGAGGAGTGTATGGACATGAAAGTTGATGAGCAATCCCATGAGATGCAAGATAAGAAGTGAATTCTTTTGAAGTATATTCACCCCTACCATCAGATCTTAGAGTCTTGATGGTGGTTGAGAATTAATTTTCAACCATAGCTTTAAAAATGAGAAACTTAGAATAAACCTCAGATTTGTTCTTTAGCAAGAATAACCAAGTAAAATGAGTGAAATGATCAACAAAGAGTACATAATATTTGAAGCCATTTACAGAATTTTGAGGTGCAGGACCCCATAAATCTGTGTGAACAAGCTCAAAAGGTGAAGTTGCAACAAATTTAGAAACAGGAAAAGGAAGCTTATGCATCTTGCCATGAAGACAATGTGTACAAGTATTTACAAGAGGCATACACTTATTAACAGACAAAGATTTATTAGGAAAAAGTAAACTAAGAACATGATTATTAGGATGCCCAAGTCTGCTGTGCCACAAAAGCCAGTCAGGATTGTGTGTGAAAACAGAGTTGCAAAGTTTAGGAGAATGAAGCAACTGAGATGCTTTGTGAGGATAAATTGGATACACCCCACCTTCACTCTTGCCCTGGTAGAGAACTTTCCCCGTGGACAAGGCCTGGATAGATAAGATGTTTTCATCAAAATAACACCAACAATTGTTATTTTGACATAGTTTGGGGACAGATGCAAGATTAGAAGCAATGGAAGGAACTCTTAGGACATTGTGAAGGTGAATAACAGAATTTTGTGAAGAAATGAGTGAATTACCTATATGTGAGATTGGTAGGTTTTTTCCATTCCCCACTGTGAGATGCTCCTGTCCATTGTATGGTTTTGGAAATGAGAGATGATTAAGGCTGGAGGTGACATGATCAGTGGCTGCACTGTCTGCAAAGCCAAGGTTGATCTTGTGCAATCATTGAATTGGATGAAGTAGCCATTGCTGCCAATTTTGTTGGTGGATGTTTACCATGATAGGCATAATCCATCCTATGATAGCAATCTATAGCTATGTGACCAACTTTACTGCAAATCTGACAGATAGGTCTCTCTGACTTTGAACCTGATGCTTGATTTGGTGAAAACTGATGCGGGGAAAACTGATTTGGAGTAGGACCTCTGCCTCTACCTCTGTTAGAATTCCCTTTGCCTCTACCTCTATTGAAAGATTGATTGTAGGAATTATAGCCATTGTTATTTCCTGGCCTAGGTGCACTGTTAACTGCCATAGCAAAGGTGGAATCTTTGATTTCCAAGCCTTCATTCAGTGATTCTTCCTCAGCATTTAGCATAGTAGCTAGTTCATCAAAACTCAACTTTGTACTCCTGGTTCTAATTGCTGACCTGAAGGCACTAAATTCTCTTGGAAGACCTTTAATTGCAACATGTAGGAGTTCCTCATCATCAAGCAGAACACCAACAGCCATTAATTTGTCTCTAATGACCTTGATTTTCTGCAAATAGACATCTACGGAATCAGATCCCTTTCTGACATTGTGTAATTCTCCCTTAAGATTCATAACATGAGACCTTGAGATGGAAGAAAATCTGTTTTCCAATACTCTCCACACTTCTAAAGCTGTAGAACAACCAACAGTCAAAGCAAGCACTGAAGGTGTTAAAGTTGAGCTGATGAAGGTGAGCAATGCTTTCTCCTTAGACTTCTAGGTGAGATAATCTGGATTAAGAATCGTTGTAATAGAACCTGAGAGATTCTTAAGAAACTTCTCTGGAACAAGTTGATCTTCATCAAGAAGTTCAATCATTGAGTAAGTCTCTAACACCATTGAAATCTGGTGCTTCCAAACTATATAGTTGGAATTATCAAGCTTGACTGTCATCATGTTTGCCATATTTGACAACATCAACAATGGTTGATTGACCAAATTCATTTGAGAGGTTGACATTGATGGAAACATCGTAGAGGATGAAGTTGTTGAAGCTGAAGCTGCCATTGTTGCGTTTGTGCTAGCAGGGATCGTTGACTGCTCTTATACCATGATGAAAAGCTAAGCAAAGCTTGAATCTTGAAAATGAAGCAAGTAACTCAGATTTACAAGAATGAAATGAAGAACACAGCGAGAGAGGAAAAAGAAAGAAAGAGAGAGAGAGAGAGAGAGAGAGAGAGAAGAAAAGAGAATTCTAGAAGAAAATACTTTGCTTCATTATCATAATGTACAAGATGATCCCATATATATACAATGAGACTCAATTAATAACTGTATAATTTCAGTTCCTTAAATCACGGAACTAATCCCTCAAATTAGGGAATCAGTTAAGCATAACTACTTTCTAAGGCTCCAGGAGTGCCAACATGGCATAGGACCATTAAACCAGCAATGTCATTTGAAGGTCTCTGTTTCAAGCCTTAGCCGTTGGTGTAGAATTGGGCAGCAGCTTTAGCTTGACTGTGGGCTGTTATTTAGACTGTGATTGGGCCTTGACTGTGGGCTGTAATTTAGACTGTGATTGGGCCTTAGACTCAACACTAATCAGCAGCCTACACTCCTCACAGCAGCAGCCCACGCACAGCATAGCAGCAATCCACGCACCCCAGTGCACACCCCAATGTGCACAGCTATGCATCACACAGAACACCCACATACACCAGCTGCCTTAGCACAGCTGTCCAATTTCTGTTAATGGACCATTTTCAGAACAGAAAAAATGCTAATTTCAATTTCTATCTATGAGTTTCAGAGAGAACTGAAAATAGAACCAAATGGGTTGATATTGCTCTCTTATAATCCATAATTTTCTCTATCAGCATTTGAGAATTATTTAATTCTCATAACTCAGCATGTTGATATATATACGTGTTTGTTTTTGTAAGTGTGTGTGTGTGTGTGTGTGGCTGTGGATGAGAATTCGTAAGACTCTTCAATCTATCACATGTGATAAATACAACCTGATGCAGCCCTAATGCAGCACCTGATGCAGCCCTGATGCAGCTTCTGATGCAGCCCTGATGCAGCTTCTGATGTAGCACCTGATGCAGCCCTGATGCAGCACCTAATGCAGCCCCTGATGCAGCCCTGATGCAGCACCTGATGCAGCTTCTGATGCAGCACCTGATGCAGCCGGGATGCAGCCCTGATGCAGCTTCTGATGCAACACCTTCTGCAGCCCTGATGCAGCACCTGATGCAGCACTGATGCAGCCCTGATGCAGCTTCTGATGCAGCACCTGATGCAGCCCTGATGCAGCACCTTCTGCAGCCCTGATGCAGCACCTGATGCAGCCCTGATGCAGCACCTGATGCAGCCCTGATGCAGCACCTGATGCAATCTTGAAGCAGCACCTGATGCAGCTTCTGATGCAGCACTTGATGCAGGGATGCTTGATGCAGACCTGATGCAACTAGCTTCTTAACAATGAGACTGCAGATAACCCATCACAAAGAAGTTCACTTTTTGGAGTTTCATTTTGTACCCATTGATATTGAAGAAAAATGGTTGAGTAAAGAGAAAGGTAATGATACATAACACATACAGATTGCAAGTTCAACTGCATTATTATGAAAGACTTTTTTTTTTTTTTTTGGGATAAAAGTTTAAAGAATTGTATTCAAAGGGTTGGATTGAAGAAATGGGAGGGGAGAGATTTAAGAGAGGAAGAGTCTCTATTATGCCAAATATGTATACAGTATATTATATAATATTGATAAAATAACAAATCAAAAACAACAAAATGAACTCCTTAATAGCTAATGAGTCCATCAGTAACACAGTAACACCGTTTTTCTTGAATACCAAACAAAAGAAGTATCTCAACAGTTGTGGAGATGTTTGTGCCACTAACATGACAATTAATTAGTAACCATTGTCTTACATACACACCCATGGTAGGCATAGTTTTTGCCAATAACAAAAAGGAAAAAAAAGACTGCAACAGGTACATAAAGAAAGCCCTATTTACTACAACACCAAGCCCAAGCAACCCTATCCAGAATAATGAAATTCAGGGTGCCTTTGGTACTGCATCTCTAGCCACTTCAGCTAGACGTCCTTGTCATTGACAAGTGCTGCAAACATGCTCCTACCTTGTTCTTTTTCCATGAAGTAGAGGGAGCTGAACATATAAAGGCGATCACCCGATTGCACCCCAAGAAGAGTCAACATTATGTCCATAATTGATTTAAGCTCAACAGTTGTTTTGGAAGCACATGGTGTACGAGTACTTATACTTCTACTTTCAACAATAACATTTGAGATGCTCTTTAAAGACTCGGACATGTCTTGCGCAAATGAATGCTTTCTTCTTGGTTTCTTGCCAATTGGCCTAAAGAGGTGGACACCGCTTGCGAAGCCTTTCCCCTTATCTGCCGGTCCTGCCCTTGACAATGATGGGCCTTCAACGTCCATTAAGTCAACAGTCACAGAGGGTTGACATTGGGGGTCAACAAATTCTTTGCTATCAGCGGAGTCCCCAGACCCTTCAGTGCTTTCCTTTGGTATTTGACCGCTCGAGCAAAATGCATTTTTCCCCGTTGCAACCGTGCCTCCGAACATGATGTCCATGGAGTCTTTATTCGGCAAACCTTTTTTTTTAAAGGTTCCTGCCTTGGGACATTCCTACATGTGAACAACCACTAGTTAGAACACAAATATAGTTGTAGACAGCGGAGTTTTTCACAATTATGTAAAGTGAACTAATCGCAATCTTTCAGGTCCACCACTCATCAGTGGCATCAAGCTTCCCAATTCCAGGATCACGACCCAACCCAATTTCACGCTCAAAACACTCGTTATAATCCTTCCACCGTTTTCTCAAATGATCCCATTTGTTTTTAAACTGCGTGTGAGTCACCACTTTTCCTAGTTCACCCAACTCCTTAATCACTGCATCAACCCCTTCTTTTTTCAAAAATCCTCCACTCCTCCTACCCTCTAGGACTTGAACAACACAAAAATCACAAAAAGCTTTTAGTTCTGCTGGTTCTTTCCAATCAGTTCTCCCATCATTACCACCGTCCTTCGATTTCCCCTTAACCATTTCTGCTACAACTTCCTTCTATACTCATTGAGGCATTTCAACAAACAGTGCATGTGCATATCATAATCGGTTACACATGCCCACATGAAAATGTAAAGTAAACTCACATAGTCCAAATACAACATAGGTAGGAACAAAAACTCACAAAATTACACGCAGGAGAGAGAAACCCACATACTAGTGTCATGGAAAACACAAAAACCACACACAACAAAAACCACACACAAACGTTGAACACAAAAAACCACAGATTGAAGCCTCATGGAAAACAATATAACCACATACCAACAGATCAGAGAGTATGAGAAGTTAGACACAACTTACCCGTGAATGAAGAGACCCACAGTGGCGGCGACGGCGTCCCAAGCGGAGAGAAGGTGAGCTCGAGCGAAGGAAGTACCGCGGGGATGGGGTGGGTTTGTTCCGCGTAATGGGTTTGCAATACAATAGACCTTGTTTCATCTGTTTTGATGGGTTTTTGGTTGGTGGGTAGCTGCAAGTCATTGATTCGGAAGAGGACAGAGCATTGATGAAGAACATTCAAGACATCTGCCACGGTAGTTGAGAGGGGAAACTCCTGAGCATTCACAGAAAAAATAGCCGTTGGCTGTTCCGTTGCGTTTTGAGTTTATGTTCCTGGGTTATTTAGGTGTGAACAGTTCCGCCCGTTTTGTGTCCATGAACAGTACACACACACGCCCCTGTTTTAATGAAACGGTGCGTAATGTTTTTTCATCCTGCGTTTCAGCTGGGAGCTAGCGCGTTTGTTTTGAGTTACTGTACGTGGGTCCTCTGTGTTGTAAACGCAGACGCAAAAACGTGCCGTGAGAAACGTGTAATACAAACATATACTTAACTCTCAAAATCAACCAAGCTAAAAATGTGTAAATTTATGAAGTTGCTATAGTTATTATGTAAATTTATATCGATATTATTCACTTTGCATAAATTTTTTTTATTACTTCTTTACATATCTCGAAGCTAAAGGAAGTGAGTAAATGATGGCTATTGTGTGTGAAGAAAGATAAACAACATAAAAATTATGAAAAATTGATACTTTAATGTAATGTAGTGTAAAATAGAAAATTTAATGTGAAATGTTTTGAACAGTAAGTATATAAAATAGAAAAAGTACGTTTGTATGTTAAAATAGATGGAATTTTTTGCAAGAACTAATGTGAATGCTCTTACACATACCTCCTGTAGAATAACCCTTATTTTGAGTTATGAGAAAATTAAAAAATTAGATTTTTCCGATAATAATAGAAGCATAATATTCTAAATATTTATAATAAAAAAATCTTTTAACCAAGCCCTAATCACGGTTTGGTGAGAAACAAATAATATTTCACCTAAAAAAATTTCTAATCATGGTTAGGTTTGATTGAGGGAATCTTATCGAAATTTGGGATAAGTTTGATTTTGTAAAATTAACCCTTTATGTGGCTTAGAATTAATTTTATTTTAGACTAAAATGAAAATTACACTCTTCAAATTTGAAGTAATTTTGATTTTTTCCCTTTAAAATTTCAAAATTTTGATATGTTCCCTTAACATCAGATATCAACTAAATTTGCTCCATTCTAAGCATTAATATTACATTAGACAGTAAAATTACTAACTTGTTATACAAAATCCTCCCAACTCTCAATCCAACCTCAACTTCCCATGCTAATAGGTACTCTAATTTCACACCCAAAAAAAAAAAAAAATGATTACTACAACAATAGGTGTCATATCTAGTATGTGAAGGATATGAATTAAAAGCAGACAAGTGTCAACTACCAATCTTGAAGGACTTTCTTACATCACATTGTTCTTGAGGACCACTGGCCAAATCAAGAACATGAACAACTTATTAGTAATTCCTCCAATAAATAATTACAACCATACAACGAAAATGTCTACATCACAAAGCTTCCCTTCTTGTTAAGCATTAGACCTCAATTCAAAACACAACTTTAGAAGCTCCTCGTATTAAAATCATTGGAACTTTTTTTTTTTTTTGAAGGGCTTCTTTGAACATCTATAAGTTTAACTAAAATAAGTACACGGTAAATACTAAACTCCATGGTCATTTTTGTCTTTTTAGCCTTAGCACTTTTTCATTACTTAATCAAATTTGAAGCCATATAGGCATATAAATTTATATGAGGTAATCCACTCAGATAATTGAAACTTTGAAAGCAATGCTAGGAGCGCCATGGTGTTCAAATTTCAAATCTTTAGGCCTTAAAAAGTAATGAATGATACGGGAACAGTAAAGGGGACTGGGCCTATTAAAGAATAAATAAATTAATAAAGGGGACTGGGAGAGATGACTATAAGGTACAGTGGACCCTGAAGAGAGTCAAAATGCCCATTTTTTATTGGTACGAATAACAATACATAAACCCATCCCACATGAAAGCCTCAACTTTAGCCCCAAAGAGAAAGAATTAAAACCAAAAACCTTCATCATTATACTAGAAAATCCAACCAAAACAAAAACAAAAAACAACCAACTCGGATTAATAATGTCACTCCAAGCTAAGTACTTCATAATTCATAATGCAACATATAACTAGAAATAAATAAATAATAATCCCAATCTAGTCTTCTATATACCAAGTATCCTAAGACTTTCCATCCAAGGGAGTCTAACTTGAAAATAAAAGGACCCTTAAACCATTCCTAAATCATTTTTAACAAGTTTACCATATGGGACCTGTGCTTTATAGGTTTTCTTTTTCTTTTTCTTTTTTTCTTTTTTTTTTTTACTTGTAGACTCCACCAAGGTTCAGTCCTTAAGCAAATCTAAATCCAACTATGTAAACTTGCTATACACATCCCTAAGTGTGCAAATAATATAATCTAAGTCAAGAAACACAAGGATGGGATTCAGAGTAAAATGAAGTACAGAAGTAGGGAAAGTGAAGCATAAACAATTTCATAAAAATTTGTTGAAATATATAAAATAAAATAGCAAGCTTTCTTGAAACCTAAAAAATTGTATTTAGCATTCATAGTATAGATGGCTGATTGAACATTCTTCAATCTTAGAACAATAAACCAGTCACGGCCAGAAAAGAAAACTCAACCAGCTGTTTTACAGTCATGGAAAAATTGTGTAAGATTTTAAAGAGACAATCAAAATTCAGCTAAGGGGGGTTTAAATCTACTTTTCCTTTCGTTTTTCTTTGTGTGCTTTATGGTCCACATAAGGATATTCAGATGGAGCAGACCATAGACCCCATAGTATAACCAGATGGAGACAGAGAAGCAGTGCAGATGAATAAGCATTTGAAGGATAGACATTCCAGCAAATTTCAACCCCTATAAACAAAAATATACTGCACAACGCAAAGATGGACATTAAGTGAATATGATTGAAGAAATAATCAATAAATAACTATAGCAGTAACGCATGGATAATGTGAGCAACCTACCGTAGCAATGTGGGAAAGGGTGTTCGCCACAATAGGTAAGGTAAACTATAGAAATACCTGCAGCAGACATATAAAATGCGAGTTGAGCGCTTTTTCACTTCTAATAAAATGATATGTTTTGACTATCAATAGTTAATTTTATGAACACTATATTTTAAAACCATAATTGTAAACCATGATATCAGTATGCACTAATTATATGGGCTTCTACTGGGACTTATCCTAGCAGTTTCAACACAAAAGTGAAAGTATATAGAATTATAGATTACTCCCTCCATTAAATGAAGGCTCAACGAACCTCAGTAAAATCTAAAATAGAAGGCAGACCAGCTACTGCTTCAAGTTGCAAGAGAGTCAGCTCAGCAAGGAAGAAATTAAATTGTCAAGGTCGACTTCTTTGTCAGTAGACAAAAGGTTAAAAGGCACTAGTGATTCTGAACCGGCCTAGATTTCCAATTCCTTGGGAAATTGGTCAAGATAGATGACAGCACCTTTTAACTATTTTCTTTTTCACAGAGAGAGCAATCTCCTCTAAGGGCCTCGCATCCCGAAAACATACTTTCATTGATAAAAGAGTTAGTCTATAAATGAAAAACCTCATCTTAATGCAAGGATAGATGTGGAATGCAAGGTTCCTGTTTTCAGTGCAACTGACTTGAAGTAAGTGTTCTATGCTATAATTCTGATCCTTGAGCACTTTAAGGGTGCGTTCGTTTGGAAGGAAAACAAGGAGGATGGAAAATAGGGTGGAAAATGTTATTTTTCACTGTTCGTTTGGGGAAGGAAAATAGGAAGGATGGAAAACTCATGAGAAAGTTTTCTCTCCGGATCCACTTTTTTTTTTCCTTCCAAATCGGAAGAAAAATCTGGAGAGAAAAGTTCTATAGTAGCACTTTTACAAAAATACCCTCTTTCTACCTATTTTTTTCAACGTTTTTTTTTTTCTTCTTTTTTTTCTTTTTTTTTTTTCCTTTTTCTTTCAATGTTGACCTGAAAGTTTTTTTTTTTTTTTTTTTTACTGAACAACGTTGTTCAATGAACAACGTTGGTTTTTTTTTTTTCTTTTCACTGAACAACGTTGTTCAGTGAACAACGTTGGTCTTTCTTTCTTTCTTTCTTTTTTTTTTTTTTTTAACGTTAACAACAACAATGTTAACGTTGGATTTTTTTTCTTTAAACAACGTTGTTCAGTGAACATCGTTGGTCTTTTTCTTTTTTTTTTCAACGTTACCAACAACAATGTTAACGTTGGTTTTTTTTCTTTGAACAACGTTGTTCAGTGAACAACGTTGGTCTTTTTCTTTTTTTTTTTCAACGTTACTGAACAATGATTTTTTTTTCTTTTCAACTTTATATATATAATGTGATAAATTTTATATTATTTAATGATTAAAAATAAATCTGTTTTTTACATATTATGTAACAAGAATATAATAGTCAATTTATATAAATTACATTTTCCATCCTTTCCTTTTTCTCTCCAACCGAACACAAGAGTTTTCCATCCTCCCACTTTTCCACTCTCCCAACCGAACACACAAGAGGGAAAACTAAATATTTTTCATCCTCCCACTTTTCCATCCTCTCACAATTTTCCATCCTCTCACTTTTTCACTCCTCCAACCGAACAGACCCTAAAACTGGAGGTCGAATTTTCTCCAAATAGGGCAGAATGATGCAAGTCAAGGTCCTAGTAGTTTTCTCAAAAAAAAATCTATTTTAATTTAATCTTATTTTATTTTTCAAGTCGAGGTCCTAGTAGTTTATTAGGTTATTAATATAATAATTTCTATAAAGAAGGAAATTTTTGTAATAAGGCAATTAGGGGTTCCTACACCAATTAGAATTAGGGCTTAGTGTTCCTTTATAAGCAAAGTATTCTACTCCTATCAAAGGGAACTATTTTGATGAATTAAGTTTCTGTCGAATTTGTCTCTATAGTTTGGTGCCAACTCCAACCAACCCTAGGTGCTAACTTCAAGCGGTTTTTCATCATTTGGTGTTGACTCCTAGGTTCTATCTTTCTTTTTCCTGTTTTTAATTTTCCTGTTGAATTGTTCTGGTTTGTCTGGAATCAAGCTGCCTAATAAGACAGTTATAATTTGGACGTTTGCTTAATACTTAGGGTGAGGACCTTTGAGGGAGGTTTTATCCCAAGGGAGTGATCCTAGGTAATTTTCTAACAGAGGATCTCAAAGAAGCTTGTTGAACAGAAATTAAAATAGTAACCTCTACATGGTATAAAGCTACATGTACAGAAGACATTTATATAAAACAGGTTATTGATAAAAAGAGTTTCCCCAGGAATCACTCAACTTCATATCTCTTGACTTCTCCATCCTATACAGAATAGTTTTGAGGGCCCATTAACAACTCACATGTCCTGGCAGTGGCACCACAAACCAATCTTGGCAAATTTAAATGGATACACGCCAGCAGCATTGATATCCTAAAACATAGTATAGATTATGACTTCCCTTCAACACGGCCCCTTACTCAAATAAGTATATATTATTTAAGGATGGAAAAAATGATGCAAAAAAATGCAGAGGAAGAAAAACCAGATGTTCAATGGGAAAAAAAAAAAAAAATTCTTGATATAAAAGGGGAGATGACCACTTGGTCAAATAGATGATTCACAGCCCAGATAAGAAGCAACCACCCATTCAAGAGTAATGGTGGGACCAAGCAAATTAGTCTAGAGTAGGGTATGAGAAAATTCCAGAACATATATCATGTCAGAATCAAAGAATATAAACAAAATCATTCACACAAAGCTTCATAATCATTTACCCTCTAATTTGAGATTACAATTTAATATATCTTGCTATAAAAAAAATAAATAAAAAATAAAAAATTTGGATAAAAGGTAAGCAACTGCTTCAGCAACTAGCACTGCTGCTCAGCGACCAAATCAATGATATATAGAAAAGGTTTTTGTCCAGCAAAACTTACCATGAGTAGAACTGATAATGCAATGAACGGGCACATACAATGCCAATGAAGTTCCCAACAAACATAGTTGTCACAATATCTGATCCAATCACAAAGAAATTTAGTATCCAATTGGAGGAAAAGAAGAAAGAGAGAAGAAAAGGGCAATGGGTTAGTGTCTAGGCAACAGAGATCAATATACAGAGACTGAAATCTAATATAAAGAGTGAATAAACAAAGATACAGAGTCAGACATCCTCCTAGTTTCATTTGGAAGCGTCCACAACTTACGTTCTTTATTGAGTATCTTGAAGGATGAGCCACTATTGTCAGACTTCTTCAAAGAGACAAATCTAGAATGCAAAAAGTTGAGAAGCCCCCCTTCATGCCTACAATCAATCATTAACCAAACACAATAATCCAGATACCAATCTTCTATTGGGGGCGGAAAAAAACCGCCTGCATATTACTATTGCTTGACAAGAGGGTGTTCAAAACCTCAGATTTATAACTTCACACTGAACTTTTTCCGCGTTGAAAGAAACAAAGTTTTTCCACAAATTCCATATCCACATTATTGTTGCAACTTCCAATTTATTACTTGAAATGGAAAATGTAAGCCCATGTACTTACTTGCACCATCTATAGTGAGTGAAAGCTGCAAGTAGTACGAGGTGAGCAATCAGCAAAGAGACTGCAAGTTCCTTTGAAACAAAAAGTAGTTCAGGAATGAACTTGAAGTTAACAGACCTGGAAAAATTGAGTGCAGGTTATTCTTCAACAGAATGACAAATTTATCTTTGCTAATTCAAATAACAACAATAACAACAAAAATAGAATACTGGTCATGTAATCACAATGTTACATCAAAACAATGTTAATAAAAACCATGTTACAATGTAGGACAATTTCACTTCAAAAAGACTTCAGCAAATAGACCACTGGGCATTGTATCCGCCCTTTTTTGATGCACTACAACTCATCCAGTTACTAATTCAATATGTATTGTATTATGATTCAGAATTCTTAGATTGAGTAATTGTCACACTGGCCCATGATCCTTGAGAGTGTATCTGGTACCAACCTCAATAAAATTGACCTCTACTCGGCCCTAGAATGATTTCTAACAGCCTATTTGGGGAACAGATGTATTCAAATACACAAAAGTACGAAAATAGACTTTCTTCATATATATATATATATATATATAAACAACAAATTTATTTTCCTTTGTCAATTTATTGCAGAACAAGCTAATAAGTTTGCATGGAGAAAAGTTATCAGGAATCTGAAACACATGAAGTCAAAAACAAAGTACCAAAAGTGGATGAAGACACGCCCAAGATTGAAGGCTCTGGATATGTAAGCAATTGGATGTGATATGAGAAAAGGTAGCCCCAACAGGATCTGTAGAACCATTCACCAAGTAGGTGCAACAAATGAACACTGTACACAATGCCCTCTCTTACAACATAATGATAGTTGAACTCCAACTCACCTATGCACATTGGAAAAATAATCAAAAGAATAACACAAAACTTCCAGATTTAAAAGACTTTTATCCTCTGCAAAGAATTTAACATGAAAAAAAAATAATAAAGCATTTCTTATTAATCAAAGAAAAAATTCAAGCCTATGCTGACAACCCTAAGAATGAAGAAGACAGAGCAAGCACCTGCACCAATGCTGCACCAGCTAAAGCCGATATCACCCCAATAATATCCATACCCTATACAAGAAGTGTTCCAAGAACAAAAATGGTTACTTGAGAAAATTTAATGAAGAATTGAGAATAAAATTGAAGAAATATACTCAAACAGAGATTAACGTACTTTTAGCATGAGAAGAAATAGAGATGGAGCATATAGTAGCACATTCATCTTTATTGAAACGGCACAACTGTACAGATAAAAAAAGATATCATCAACCAATTTCTTTTACCATTAAAAATAAAAAAAGGAAGAACAGAAGTGCAGTAAGAAGCCAAGATGCTACCTGAATATGATCAACCCTAGATGCCACCTTTGGTAAAGAAGTGAAGCCATTGCAGCATGAAGGAGCGTCGTGGCAAAACAGTCATTAAAGAGACGGAGCACAAAAATAGAGTGCACTCTTTTTGACAGAAAAAGCAAGCTAAGAGCCCACCATGGAAGCTACAACACGTTTCAAGAATGGAAGCTTATTAAAGCATGGAAAGAAGGAGAAAGGAGAGAGGAAGAAGCCCAGCTTGAGACAAAGTTAAGAGATATGTAAACAGTTGGGGATAATTCTAAAGACTATACTTCTTAGAAAATTTACTTTCTCGTTAATTCCCAGAGAACACTTTCAATATAATATATAACATAGTCTTAAATTGAGTGAAATCGGTTTCAAAATTCACATGTCAGACACTTGACTCTATTTCAAAGTTAATGTTGCGCACATATCATCAATATCAAGGCCAGTGGAGCAAGCACATGGCACAATAGTTGATCTTGAAAATCTACTAACCTTCTAAGTGGCAGCAATAGCAATATCCAGGGTCTAAACTTATAAATGCTGACAGCTATAACACCTCAGTAACAGAATATTAGTAGATTTACTGCTGAAGGTGAATAAAGCTCATGATGTAATTTGATCGTATCATTGGACCCACCTAGGAGGCCTTAAACTAAATTTCAACAAAGATAAAGAAAGAAATTCAGGAAAAAAAAAAAGCCCAATTCAGTGAACAAAGCAACTTTCATATCAACAATGGAAATAAGCACATGTTCATGCATAGGCTCAAGCAGAACACAAACTTTACCACTGCTCTGACCGAGCATCATTGCCCATACTGACATGCAAACAGACCACTAAGCCGATTCAAGTCAAGAATGATAAATTTCACCACACACATCTATGCAGAACCAGTACCATGAAAGCCAAAAACTGATTAACAGAAGATAAAATAGAAACTGAGTTTAGGCTTCATAGTAGCAGTGCCTGAAGAAACCTGAGAATCTCATCAACATTGAATTACTTGGTCATCCTATAAAAGCTTCATTGAGGACAAATGAGGAAGAATCTAATTATCCCGAAAGCTTTACTGGTACAAGCCTCATGCTAAATCAACCTAGGAGGGGAGCAGGTACGCTTGAGGTCCATGGCAATGTCCTGACAAAAGACCACCTATCCTGCAATTAAAAGGTTGCCTGTATCTATGCGTGCAAGAAATTCTCATATACTAAACCAAGCCTGGTCCCACAAAAACTTTAGTCTTTAGACATCTAAAGGATTTCTGGAAAATCTGTAAAAAACCAGAACTATGGAAGGACTTTAAAACTCTATCACTTTCTTTCCATGCTCCAGAAGCTCCTTTCAATGGACTAATAAAAGCAATACCACTGCTAACAATTGAATAGGCTTAAATGAAGTCAATCTCATTTTTCTCTACATTGCACCTCTTGTATTTCTTCAGTGCCTCTCAACTCCATTTAGATTTCTCACCCTTTCACTCCCAGTCCATCTCCCTTCTAATTTACAGATATAATGAATACCCAGTAAGTCCACAGCTAGGGCTCATTATACTACCTAGAACTTGATATCCTAGACTAGAAATGTTGCCAGTTCTAGCGAATTGATAGCCCAATCAGTAAATTGTATAGTTGGTGGCAACTCATAGTAGCCTTATAACACATTCACTAGTTTGACAATAAATACGACATACAACTACTGAATCTTTCAATAATACTCCATATATCAACTAAGATGTACCACACGTTTATGTAAAAATACTACCATGCACACATCAGTGACATACACATCTCTTAAAGCCAAAATTAGCAATTATCTTCAACAGACTAAAGCACATTTCATACCGCATCAGTCTTCATGTAGATAAATAATACGATTCCCAGATTTATGATGTACAAAAGGCCGAACAAAATCTGCATCAACAAACCAGAATATAAACCATGAGGCAATCTGGAATCACGTATTAGTGTAAGCATATATAGAGTTCAGTAGCCATCAATAAAAGGGCCTTTGGCCTCTTTTTTTCTTTTTCTTTTTTTTTGGGGGGGTGCCGCGGGGGGGGGGGGGGGGGGGAAGGTGTTTGTGGGGGGGTTGATTTAGGATATTGGCTTACAACAACATAATTACAACCAAAATAACTCCCTTGCAAGACCATTAATTTTACTTTAGTAAACATCAGCACTAGTTGTTTGTGCCCGGTGCCAACTGAACCAACTAGGCAGTCAGCATTGATTCAATGAATCAAATACCAAGAACTTGTTCCCAATTCAATATCACAAACAATGACTTGTTCCACTAAGATAATTCCAACCAAGTTGAATCAAAATAATCTTCTAACTAAACCCATCAATCATATATACTAGTTACTTATCAAATTTTACAAGAAACCCCCAAAAAAAATAGAAACAAGAGTGAAGTAAATTACCTGAGCTGGATAGACCTCTCCTCCTGTAACATACTGAATTGCAGAATAAACGTAAAGAAAGCCAGCTGGATAGACCAAAGGTCCAGTGTCCCCTTTCAAGTTACTGTAATCTCTTTCTCCTCCAACAAACCCACTTACCTGTTTCACAATTATCAAACCAAATTGTACCAACAACCCATTTATCTAAACTAAAAATTACACCAACCCAGATAGCAAAAACACTTAATAAACTCGTTTGGTAGCTTAGAGAATCCAAAGACAAAGAAAACAAACTGAAAATTCAACCCAACATTTTCATTTTTTTTTTTTTAATCTCTCTTTATTTAAACCAATTCAAACTAATATATGTAAAAAATTGAAAATTTAATATAGAATATTCATTTATTTCATTCAAAGTATTAAGACTTTTTTGTTTCGTTTTCTTTATAAACGCATACCTGAGACATGTAAGCGTCCCAGTCAATCTTCGTATCTGAAAACCAAAACGATCACATTGTAAACAAAACGCCGTCGTTTTTGAAACATAGCCCAAGCAACAAACAGAGACAAACTTATTCAAAAAGAAATGGAATTTACAAGGGACATAGGCGATGATGAGAGCGACGAGGATGGCATCGGCGAAAATCAAAGCGAGAGCGAAGGGTACTTTTGGGTTTCTGAAAAGTTCGGAGGTCAGACCTGAGGTTTTGGGTTTGGGTTTTGCAGCACGAGGTGGTGCTGATCGGAGCGCCATGGTGGTTGTTGACCTTTGACCGATCTCAGTTGTGAGTCTGGTTTCGTTCGTTGTAATAAAGGAGCAAACAATGTCGTAAAAAGTCATACGGCGTCGTTTTATTTTTTTTTTTTTTCGGTAGGGCTTCGAATTGGGTAGTTTGGATTCAATTTCAAGCGCAAAATCTTAATTGGTTTAGGGCTTTTGATATCCGGGCCTAGGTCTTATTTGGAAAACCTTTTATTATTAAACTAGCCTCGGAGCGCGCTCAGAGGCTCTTTTATTTGTTAGGTAAAGGTTAATTTAGAGCATTTATTATAATTTGAAATTATTATATTTTTCAATTACAAAACGTAGAACACTCATCAAACCCCTAGGTTTTTTTTTTTGTGATTGAAAAATGTAGTAATCCCAAAGTATAATATATACTCTAAATTAACCCTTACTCAAAAAATAGAAGAGCCTCTGAGCACACGCGTGAGCACGTGCTCAGAGGCTAGTAATTAATAAAGCCTATCAGAATGGATTCTCAAAAAAAAAAAAAAAAAAGTTAAACAAAAGTCACGAAAAAAAAAGGAATAATGAAAATGAATAACAAAATACTAACCAAATTACAATATGTCTTCAATCAGTGCTAGCAAAAAAAAAAAACATCCTACTAAAATCCATGTTGACGAAACACTTTGTTCCGTGAATTCGCACCCATTCAAACAAAAAATATAAAATACCAAATCCATAGAATATAATGGATATAGAAATCTAAACAACAAATTAGTGGGGGGAAAAAAAAAAGAGTACTCATCCAATGGGGTATTTTGTCGAATAACTTCCAGGCCTTCTTAATTACAAATAGCAAGTAGTAATCCAAGGAGCCAATAATAACATGAAATTAAAAAAAAATAAGAAATGTACATATTTGTTCAAAAATGTACCTATGAAAACCCATTACTAAAAAAAAAAAAATCATACTCTCAAAGTGAGAGAGATACCCTTATTGCAAACCACTTGACTCGGTGCCCCAAAACAGAATCTTTCTTTAACCTCCACTGATGGTGACTCGGTGTCCCAAAACAGAATCTCCATTGTTGGAGACTAAGGATGACTGTGAAGAATTCAATTTTTAAGGAAATAAGAAAAAGGAAGGTGTTTACTATTGTTCTTGTGCTGTCAATTAATATCACAAATTTACAAAAAGAATTTCGAAAACAAACCCATTTGAATTTTATTAAAAAACTAAGAAAGGCACGGATTTTTACAACCCCATATAATATTAAAACACAAACACATTTTTTTCATGTATAACACAGTTTCTTACAACTGAATAAAAACCAAAAGGCAAACCTTCAAATGGCCAGCAACCTTTTCCTTTTGGTAAAAACAGTAGTGGACTCAAACCACAAAGTTGGCTCTAGCCTGACCCATGGGATCTCTTCTAGGTTCCTGAAAAATTTTGATCTTTTAAGCAACAACACTCAATCAGTAAAACCCATTTTCAATCTGCAAAATGAAGATAGAAAAGAAATGCAGTGATGAATTTCTCACCGAAGAGAAAGGTCTACGGTTTTTTTCTTAAATCTAATTGATAAGTGGGGGGGGGGGGGGGGGGGAAGCAATCTAATTGATAAGGTGGATAAAAGCAATTTGAAAACTAACAGGAGATTAATCCTATTTTATAGGCAATGTTATAGTAGGAGTTAGATAAGTATTTTTACCAAATTATCCTTTAGTTTTATCTCTACTTAAACCTAGAGAAATAAGGGTATTTTAGAACCAATAAAAATCCAGTCCAAATAGGAGCAGCCTCTTAAATAGTAGTATAGATAAAGTATCAAGTTCAAATTCTAAAGATAATTATTGATGTACTTGATCTTATGATTAAAAACAATTTTTAAACAAAATTTTAAGTAAATTTTTTTTTTTTTTTTGGGATTAAACGCAAGAGTACATTATTAGGGTGTTGTCTTTTCATCGATTTATAAGATCTAAGGGCACTTAGAAGGGACAAAACTTCTTACATCTCCAAAAACATCACAAAACTTTTGAGGAAGCTGCCTAAGTATTAGAGAAAAATAAAAGCATCAAAGAATTAGAAGCAAAAGAGGAAATAATTAATGAGGCCTTACCAACATATTGTATTCATTATTATGTAATAATCACTATTGCGTTATGTTGTGGTATGCCTTTATATTAGAACTCCTTTCTCTCTCTCATGTGTGCGTGTGTTTCTCAAAAAAAACTATTGCCTTATGTTTAAACATGTGCAGCAAATGAATTCTAGACTAGGGTCTAGGGATAAATATTAAGACCTAAAGCACTAACAATATTTTCTAACCGATTTATCTATTCTCACTTCTCAGCATATATATAATTATGGTCTTGATGAAGTAAGGAAAAACTAGTAGGATTTGAAGAAGTACAATAAAATATTGCTCTGCATTTGGAATCAAATTAATAGTGTTGGTATTGTATATATAAAGGGGCGACGATCTCAAAACCATAAAGCATATATATTTGTGTATGGATAGAGGAACCCCTGAATCCTTGCATGGCTATCTTTCCGATGATGCGGTACATGAAAACAATCAATTAAATTTATCCATTTTCCCTTTTTTATATATAAAAAAATCTTCAAAAATCCATTTCATTTGAATGGTCACATATTCATAATAATTTTCAGAAGATCCAAATCCTTAAACATGCAAGTGCAATACAATTTATTAAAAAATAAATAAAAAGTAACATATATAAAAGACAACTGCCTTAGTGTTAGGGCTGTCAATGCTCGACCCAACCAGCGAACACGACACAAACCCGACAAGGGTTTTTTCGGGTTAGGGTTAGGCCTTAATGAGTTTGGGTCATAAACGGGTCAACTCGAAAGCGACACGATAAGAAACTTGTCATAAGCGGGTCAACCTGCATAACCCGGCCGTAATAAACACGTTTGACACACCAATTTATCTGTGTCAACCCAAAATAACCACTTAACATAACTCGTTTAATTTGTATAACAAATAAATTTTTATTTAATTTTAGATTTGTCAAATACCTTTTATATCCAACATATATTTTAAATTTATAAAGAAAAGTGAATAATTACGAAAACATACAAGGAATATAATTAGAAATTGAAACTTTACAAACCCTAGATCTCTAAACCCTAAAAACCCTAAATCTCTAAACCTTCTTATAAATATCTTCTTCTTTTTTTCTTTTTTCTTTATAAATTTCAGCCGTACTACTCACTCTACTATCTTATAGTTTCACACCCAATTTTCAAACTCAAAGTCTCAAACTAGTTTTTACTCTCCATCTCTCTCTAATGTGTTTATTTTTTTAGCATAATACTTTTTTTCTATAAACTTTGAATTCATGTGCCGTTATTAATATATGAGATATATTAATTGTTGATTAAGGCCGCGGTTGAGCTTTTGTCTTGTGCCGTGTGTTTTTTTTTTTTTTTTTTAGGTGTTTGTTTTAGTGTTGGACACCGTCTACATACTTTGTAAGTGGGTTTATTGAGATAGTTTATAAACTAGATCTGATGGGTATTGCTTTTAAAGATTACAAGAATGTGGGTTGAAGACTTGAAGTATATGCATTGTTTTTTAGATGTAAAAAAAAAATATTTTTAAATGGATGTTATATTTAATATTATACAGGTTGAAATGAGTTGTGTTACAGTTACGTCAACCCAACACGACTCGTTTATTAAGTGTATCAAATGGGTTGAATCAGGTCAACCCACCTTATTAACAGGTCGAGTTAGAGTTAAAGGATTATGACACGATTATTAAATAGGTCGGGTTAAGATTGAGTTATTTAGTCGAAAACCCCTATCTCGATACAACACAAACCCTACACACTAACCCGAATTGTCACCTCTAAGTGTGATCATATACCAATACCCAAGCAATTGACGCGTGGAAGTTCTCCTTTTTCTCATGTAATTAAGCTGGTGAACCCACTTGCTACACTGAACAAAACCTAAAACTAGAAGTCCAATCAGTATACAAATGCTTTACTCGTATATATATGATACATCCAACTCCATTAATTAATGTCCTTTCTTATCCGATCACTGCCTGCACCTATGCTAACCTCCGATTACTATATTATCATTATGAGACAAGTAAAATGTCCCACACAGTTCTAATCTGCAGGGCTTTCAAAATCAAGCAACAAAATGGCAAATGAATTTGGATGCATATACTATATACTATATAGTGTAATGCAACGCAGCAAAACTTGATTGCACCATTTTTATCTCTCTTACTAATTTGCTGCATCAAAACTGAACACATACACTACTCAGCCATGGACACCCACGTGTGACATTTCTGTCCACTTCTTATCACCTCCTACTCCCACATGTCACTCACTTGTAATATTTTCCACCGAGAAAAAGTCGGTCTTATCTATATATATTACTTCACCTACAATTCCTCCCGAGACACATGTATATACCTTTCTTCCTTGTATAGACGCACACGCATTCATGGCTTCCCAGAACAATAACCTTGATACCACAAACACTGCTTCCATGGCTTCCCAAACCCTCAAACATCGTTCTAGGGATGACCCCAACATCACCACCACCACCCGCAACAACAAGAGCACTAAAAACAGACGTGCAAACAACATGGCCATGGCCAAACGTGGCCTTAGGTCACTTGCCATAACAGTTTCAATCCCACTTTCTCTTTCCCTTTTGACCATTTACCTCACCTCCACTCACAGCTACGTTATGGTAACGAAGCCCTCTTGGTTCCCACCCTTGTGGGCCATACATATCACAAGCTTGGCTTCGAGTTTCCTGTTGGGTCTTTCGGCTTGGCTTGTGTGGGCTGTAGGTGGGTTTCATCAGAACCCAACGGCTTTGTCTCTTTATTTGGCCCAGCTAGGCTTGAGTTTGGTTTGGGATCCGATTGTTCTTGGATCCGGAGCGAGTTGGGTCGGGCTGACTGTGTGTTTGGCTTCATTTGGGGCTTTGGTTGGATGTTTTCGGATCTGTAAGGCGGTGAATCCGACGGCTGGTGATATAATTGCACCTTGTTTAGCTTGGACTGCGTTTTTGGCTATTGTAAATTTTACACTAATTTTTCTTTGAAGTTCAGTAGGTTTTTTTTTTTTTTCTTTTTTTTTTCTCTATCAAGTATAAATAAGAGTATATACTTTGGTGTTATCTTCTTTGTGTTTTTGGGTATAGTATATAATTTTTTGTAAACATTTAATAATAGGTTACTCTCTCTTTTAATTTTATTCCTGAATATTAATAGGTTACAACTTACAACTGGTTGCATGGCTTACGTTGCTATGTATTTTGTGTGTGTTGAAAAGGAAGACAATAAATAAAGATCGAAGTTGTTTCGATGTTCTTATGTTAAACTTTGGATTTAGCTAACTATGGTTCCTATCCTGTGATATATATACGTAACACATCCAATCATCAAAACCAGCCGATTAAAGTAATTTCATCCATTGGGAGGTAAAATTAGCATCAAATCTCGAAATGGGATCCCAATTGAGAAAAATTTTTTATAAAAACTTTAGCTAAAGACCCTTGCAAGATTGCCACAAGCCACAGCACAACTCCAGCACCTACAGCTGCACATATCACACCCCTTTGCTTGCAAGGCCATCCTCAAGCCTTCAAGAGGTTAACACATGTATTCAATGATTTTCAATTTTCAATTTTCAATCTCAATACTCATGATTTGATTTTGGATTAATCTATTTGGATCATTATGGGTTCCAGTTAACTGAATTGAGTTCCAGTTAGTTCAACTGATAAAGTTTCTGATGATGGTTGAATAAGAAATTTGGGCTCAATCTCTGCCCCCAATTGAGCTTAACTAATAAAGTAGTCTCTGATGTTGGTTGAATAAGAAATTTGGGTTTAATCTCTACTTACACCAAAAATCGATTAGAGTCTTATTCTGATGATAAAAAACTATCTAAATCATCCCAACAAAAGTTTTTCGATGCTCAAATCAAAACATCAACAAAATATAACAGATGAGACAGAGTAATTGGCAACGACAGGACATATGAATAATGATATTGACGGCAATAATAATAAAAGATGTGTAAAAAATAAAATAAGTGAAAATTTTAAAGTAGGAAAAAGGGTAATGAAGCATATAACATTAGTTTTCTTCGAGTGAAAATTGGATTGCCATATAAGCTTTTAGGAAATATAAGGTAAGGGTTAGTATGCATTTCAATACGTCATGTTCAAGTAATTGATTAATAATTTCAGTAAAAATATTAATTGATTAATAATGATTTCTTTTTTAGAAAGGATTAATAATGATTTAATTAACTATGTAGCGATTTAGGGACTGAAAAGTGGATTTTTTTTTTTTTTAAGTCATAGGTTAAGGAATCTGTATATATATATATATATATTTATATTTATATTTATATTTATATTTATATTTATATATATATATATTAAAAGATAAAGCTTAAAGAAAGTTCAATTAGAATCCAATTTTATGTCTAAATTTATATTGGGACCATACCATAATTATCCACTTAAATTTGTATCATGTGTCTACTTAAGTTTTTAATCTTTGTGTCAAATAAGTTAATGAATGTAAAATACTAAGGGTATATTTGGTAATTATTTTTTCCCCTTATTTATTGTTTTCAAAAACAATTTTCTATTTTTGAAACTAAAAAACTTGTTAGGCAACTCAAAATGGGTAGAAAACAAAAACTATTTTTAAAACTCAATTTGTGAAGGAAATTGAAAGCATGCTGTAGGGGTAAAATGCCCAATTCCAGATGTTGGTCGTGGGCCTGTCCGAGGAGACCTGCCCGTCCGAGGGCAGTCAGTCATAAGGATTAATAATGATTTAATTAACTATGTAGCGACTGAAAAGTGGATTTTTTTTTTTTTTTTAAAGTCATAGGTTAAGGAATCTATATATATATATATATATATATATATATATTAACAGATAAAGCTTAAAGAAAGTTCAATTAGAATCTAATTTTATGTCTAAATTTATATTGGGACCATACCATAATTATCTACTTAAATTTGTATCATGTGTCTACTTAAGTTTTTAATCTTTGTGCCAAATAAGTTAATAAATGTAAAATACTAAGGGTATATTTGGTAATTATTTTTTCCCCTTATTTATTGTTTTCAAAAACAATTTTCTATTTTTGAAACAAAAAAACTTGTTTGGCAACTCAAAATGGGTAGAAAACAAAAACTGTTTTTAAAACTCAATTTGTGAAGGAAATTGAAAGCATGCTGTAGGGGTAAAAGGCCCAATTCCAGATGTTGGGCCGTGGGCCTGTCCGAGGAGACCTGCCCGTCCGAGGGCAGTCAGTCATAAGAAGGGTACCTGGTCTAACTCCTCTCTGAAGTATAACTTATAAGAAGGAGGCAGAGAATGGTTCGAGGAGCACTGCCTGGTCGGATGATCAAAGGGACGATCCAGATGAATACCCCAGCATTGATCATAACATTTTCGGAGAATCTCCTGATTTATGTAGGCAAAAAGGACAGATGACAACCATGAGATATTATGTAAAAAGGCTGCTACCACCGCATTTATGATCATGCAGCTAACCTCATGGCCGCATTAATAGGGAAAAGACATCTGAACAGTGACTCCCATCCTTTACAGCTGCCGTATGAAGACCTTAAGGGATCGTTGATGGGACACGTATCAAGGGAGAATCACCTAATTGGCACGTGAGGCAAGCCGGCGTATAAATAGAGAAGAATCGGGAGGAAAAGGGGAGTAATCTGAAAGGAGAGAAAAAAGGAGAGAGAAACATAAGCATTCAGACAATTGCTAAAACTCACTCCTCGGACCAAGCCGAGAGGAACCCTGTGCCACTTCATCATTTCATTTTCGTCAGTCTGATCACAACTAGACTTGGACCATCAACAAACCCACTCGTTTTCAACCAAGTTTACTCGGCCCACTCTCTACAAATTCATTGCAAGGATATTGTTCACATCTCGGGCCAAAGTCCACCTCACTTGTAGGCCCATCCTACAAATTGTGTCCTTACACATGCAAAAAACTGTTTTCAGTTTTTAATTTTCAAAAGTAAATGAAAATACGCATTTAGTTTAATAAATCTATCTCATTTAATGAGTTAACATTAAAATTCAAATCCTAATAACAACATATTTTAGTATTTTTTTTTTTTTCTTCAAAAAACTATCTTTTTTAATTTCAACTAACCAAACATATTTTTAATTTTAAAAATACAAGAAATTGTTTTTTCTTTATATTCCCAAAAACAAGTTTTTGAAAATGGAAAACAAAAATAGTTACCAAACATAACCTAAAAATCTAATATTAGTGAACTATAAAATAAATAAATAAATAAAAATCAATCACATATACTCAATAAAAATCAGCATACAACAAAGATCACCACACGTTCTATTTTATTAAAAATTAAAAAAAATGATCATAAATAATATTAAATTTAGGTAAGAATTTTAATATGTGACCAACTATGTATACTTTTAAAAAAAAATTTGACTAATTATTTATATTTTTATAATAAAAATTGTGTTTAATTTTAAATGTATTTATAAGTATACATGTGTTACATACTAATTTTTTTTAATAATTTAACTAATAATTTATATTTTTATAATAAAAATTATTTTTAATTTTAAATGCATCCATACATTTACATGGGTTACATGCTAGTTGAGGTTAAAATATGTGACTTCTATTTCTTAAATTATTAGTGTCATTACTTCAGGTTTTGATCTTGGATTGATCTATTTGGGTCGTCCCAAGACAAACGTTTTAGAAGTCCAGCTTGAAATACAAACTAAAAAAAAAAAAAAAAAAGAGGAGTAACACATAGTTACGTTTTTAATATTATCCTTTTTTTTAAGGATAAATATTATGTAATAAGTTATAGACAAAAGAATAATGATAATGTGACATTGGCAAGTTTAATGCAGAAATTAGATCATCATACGGCTTTTTAAGAAGGGGTGTGTTACTTGTGTATCGTTTTTTTGTCCCAAAAAAAAAAAAAAAAGAAGAAGGGTGGTTAACCGCTATTAGGTTAAGGTATTAATTTTCCCTTAAAAAAAAAGTTAAGGCATTAATTTGTTAGTAAACTATTTTTTGAAACCGTTAATAAACTATTTTGAGAAAGTTTTAATACTACTTTCATTAAAAAAAAAAAAAAAAGTTGTAAAAAAAAGTGAGGTACTTTTTTGTTCCAAAAAAATAGTCTCTAAACTAATACCCTTATCATATCTGTTAACTTTTTCTTTTTCAAAAATATTTTCCTTTTAAAAAATAAAAGTTTAAACCGTTAACTATTTCTTTTTAATAACTATTTCTTTTTTATAAAAGTTTAAAAAGAAATAGTTAACGGTTTTAAAAAAATAACAGTTTAAAGTTTAAGTGGGGTAAGGGTTACCGCTTTCAATATATTTTTTGTGTAAATAATACTAAGATTTACTTCTTTTTATCGAGAGTAAATACAAAGTGTCTAGGAATTAGGAAATACATTAAGAGGAATACAACCTAAAGAAGGAGAAATTATAAGGTCCATATGGTGGACAAGTGACATGGTCTACCATTCTATTAAAAGACTCACACATGTTTAAAATTGCTGAGTTGGAAATTTTTTTTAAAACATTGACTCAATAATTTTAAACAAATAGAAATTTTTAAATGAAATGGTAAATAGATGACATGCTCTACTAAATCACATTATAATTTCTCCCAAAGAAGAGGAAGATAAAGCCCAACAATCCAGCAAATGTGACATGGACACAATGAAGGAAGACTTGGTCAGGCAAAGTAGTACCAATGAAGTACAAAATGCCACTTGTTGATTAGTGAGCAACTTTTGGTAAAACCAGCTTTCAATGGCTGGTCCTAATCTCAAATCAACTCAAGCCTCTAGTACCTCCAACGCCACCAAAAATAAGGAAACTTCGCCTCGCGTTCATTCTTTGTGACAGTTTTTTGCATTTGTCACCTTCTCTCTCTTCCTCCTCATTTGGCAGCACATATTGTAAGGATGAAAAACCACCATCATAAACTTCTACACAGCAAGGAACCAAAAACCACCATGTTACACTATTCATGCATTTGCATTCATTGCTGAACTTTTTGATAGAACCCCATTTTGCAAAACTATACATAAAAAAACTCAGCCAAGATGAACGACTTGTTCTCAAGCTCATTCAAGAAATACACAGACCTGAAGCAGCAGGTTTTTCTGGATGACATGGAAGCTGGCAAAGAGAGTGTCAACCTTGATAGGTTCTTTGGAGATGTTGAGAATGTCAAGGAAGACATGAGGCAAGTTGAGAAGCTGTATAAGCAATTGCAAGAAGCCAATGAAGAATGCAAAACTGTCCACAATGCTAAAACAATGAAGGAGCTTCGAGCCCGGATGGACACAAATGTTGGTCAAGTCCTCAAACGTGTTAAAGTTGTAAAGGGAAAGCTTGAAGGCTTAGAACGTTCCAATGCAGCCAATAGGAACCTTCCTGGTTGTGGTCCAGGTTCTTCTGCAGATAGAACAAGGACCTCAGTGGTTAGTGGCTTGGGAAAGAAACTCAAGGACATGATGGATGATTTTCAAGGATTAAGAACCAGAATGACAGCTGAGTATAAAGAAACAGTGGAAAGAAGGTATTTCACAATCACAGGAGAGAAGGCAAATGAAGAAACTATTGAGAATTTAATATCAAGTGGGGAAAGTGAAAGTTTTCTGCAGAAGGCAATTCAGGAACAAGGGAGAGGTCAAATATTGGATACCATATCAGAAATTCAAGAAAGACATGATGCAGTGAAGGAGATAGAGAAGAACTTGATTGAGCTTCATCAGGTATTTTTGGACATGGCTGCTCTGGTGGAGGCACAGGGTCATCAACTCAATGACATAGAGAGTCATGTAGCGCATGCTAACTCGTTTGTGAGACGAGGCACCGAGCAGCTTCAGGAGGCCAGGGTGCAACAGAAGAGCTCTCGGAAGTGGACAGTCATAGCCATTGTTGGTGGTGTAGTGCTCATCTTTATCGTCCTATTTCCACTCTTAAAAACTGTTATGCCTAAAATGTGATAGGAAGAAGGCAAAAGAAAATATTTTCTTCACACACACAAAGCATGTATTATGATTTTCATTCATCAGGAGAGAAGAACAAAGAAGTTAGTTCTTACCACAAACCATGAAAAGGTTTGGTTCCTTTCTGCATGTATAGAGATTAGAGTCTCAGGACTAATTTTCTGACATAGAGAGAACCAGAATTGGAATTGGGAGACATGGGAAACTCCTTGACTTTCAGGTATATATCTCTCAAATGAAATTTCCGATTCAGATCTAACAGAATAGCATACATGAAACTCTTCTGCAAACCCCACCTCGTAATGGCTATTTTGCATTTGTTTACATCAACTACCATAGCAAGGGAAATGGGGATGTATTATATTATATTTAAAATTGGGAAGGCATTGTAACTGCAACTTTATACCCATTTTATAATGAAATTGCATTCAATCAGTTTTTCCTCTCCTCTTTGGTCATTTTTTTTGTCTGTACAGAAATCATGATAACAGTGTAAAGAGCTGTGTACTCAAATATCGTGATATGAGGGTAGAAAGTCCCCATTATTGCATAGAAATTTTGAACCAATTATGTTGTTAATGAACCATTAACCTACCCTGCTTCCACCAAAACAAGGAAAAAGGGAAATCCTAAACAAACAAAGATTAAAGCCTCCCAAAAAAAAACAAATAAGGGGGACTGGTCTAACTCATTCACCATACATTCTCAAGCTCCACAAGTCTTCTTGGGAATCACCTGTCCGCAATAACTCATTCTTATGCGGGCTGTAGACTCATCCAACACATACAGATTAGTGTGGCACCGAAACTTACCTGCATGGAACCTATTACCCTCTTCACACTTTAAAATTTTTTGCATCCGCTCCTCAACAATTTATGGTAGTCTTTCCCCGTCAAATTCATCAGCACACATCAAAGGACGGCTACTCCCAACAAAATTGTCAAAACAAGCTGCAAAACACAGATTAGGCTTGAAACAGACACATGTGCTTCCAATGTTAACAGCAGCCATTATTGACATGACTGAGAGATAGGAAGGTGTGCATGTGTGTGTGTATGTGTCTATATCCATGCAAGGGCGTTGCAAATGGGAGAACCACAATGCAACAATGAAGGTGGTGGGGTGGTGGCAAGCACTATTAACTGTGAGGAGCTGCAACATTTCTATGAATCTATTATTGTTTAATGAAGGTAAAAGAATCTCTAGCTAAGCCAACCATCAAGAGTGCCGAAGCTCAAGATACTCCTGTGTCTAATTGAGCAAGTGTGAAACATTCTTATCAATAATCTACATAACAAGCAACATGGGATAAAACGAAATACATTATACTCAGAATCACCAAACTTCCTAGTCCAGCGAAGGCCATCTTCACATGTTTAGTTTTGCAATGATCATGGTTAAAAAATTGAGAAGCTCTGGAAGTTCTGTAAAAAAATACTGCAAAAATAAAACGTACAACATTTGGAATAGAACTTCAAATTAAGGATCTCAGAAGCTTTTGTATAAGTCAAATTTGTCACTACACTCTTCAACATTCTCAATTGTATATTATTCTCAAGTCAACCCACATTTAAAGTACAAGTCCAAATAATCAAGAAGAATGAGAACTGCTCAAACACAATAGAGCTATGTATTTTGCAGCTCTAATGTGATGATTAACACGCTACTCAACCTTGCAGAGCTTCCTCAGTGTTACCGAGATTCTCCTCTTCTGATTTAGCTCCTGCCCTTCCCATATTTGAAACCCTGGCTTGCGATTTATTTCATGTTTCCAACAGTAACGCGCTTCTTCAGACATGAGAACTAGAGATCCTGGTGTCAGATAAACAGGGATCTTTGTCATGGGTGGATCCATTTTGACGTCACAATCTGTTCGGTCAACTTGGGTGAAATGCATCACACATGATGACTCTAAGGAGACAATGGCAATTCCATCTTCAAAGCGCATAAGATCAACATGTGCACTGATCCCCTGCACATACATGCTGAAATTGTCATCTCAATTTTATATTTGCAGTGTGTGTGTTTATGAGCTGTGGTCCCCAACTGATTGTATTGTCCCATACACTAGTAACAGATAGTAACTAACAAGAAACAGTCTTTCAAACAACAAAATGAACAAAGACCCAAAAGAAAATATAAACTGAAGAATGTTATACTACCCAAAGATGCAAAAACATTTTCTTTAATTAGTAATTACACACGCAAACAATGGGTCTCGAACCCATTATCTCACCCTTCACCTTACTCTTACAATAGGAGGATGTGTCATTTGAATTAGAGATCGTTAACAACATTTTCATAACCATTCCAACCTTGTGTTACTATGATCAGACAAGTAGTACACTGCACAATTCTAAATTGCATTAAGATGAAACTTATCTGCAGGGATTCATAAGAAATGGAGATATATTATTGATGTCTTAGTTGGGAACCTACAAAATGACATGGAATTTTAAATGTATGCTGCAACCAAACTTGATTACAGCATTTCCTTTCTCTTTGCTGCATCAAAATTGAATAAACCAAATGTATACAACTAGCATTCTCCATTGGTGATCTTTGCATGTTTCTTTTTTGGTTTCATTAAATTATTTATAACCTCATACCTATAAAATAAAAATAAAAATAAAAAACACTGAATACACCAGACTACCAACATGACAAGCGGCATTTTAATCTAAATTTTGAAGAAAACCTTTTTCCACACCCTTGCTGGGATCCAAATTCCAAACTAAGCAAAAGAGGGGGAGAGAGAACTAAAGTATCATTTTATATGTGAATTAATAACAAGCATTTTGAAGGTTCTACTGAAACAACGCTGATCTTTATTCATATATTAATATATGTTTGAGTTCAGGAATCTTCATTAAATCAATGTCGCGTGATTTTGGTTATACCCCCCTTATAAACAAAAACAAAACAGAACATAAAGACCAACAACAAAGACAACCATCAAAGCAAATTCTAGAAAATCCCATTGCACAAAGGGTGAAATTGAACACAGAAAAAAATATAAACAGATAAGCTAAAGGTACCAACTCACTAAGTTCAACAACTTCATGAATACTAACTCTCTACAGCATGGCCTACATAGAAGAAGTCGCATCGCACCTCACCTGGTTGATATACATTTACAATGAGTTGGTCAAAGAGTGGCTCTCTCCGCAATAAATCTGATGGAAATGGACAGGCTTCTTTAGCTTCATCATAAGTTCCCAAGTCCATAGGATCAAAAGCAGGGCCACAAAAAAGCACCAGCTCACGGATAGAGTTTGAAATTTCACTTGCCCAAGCTGGAAGATCTCCAAACCTCATAGCCTGTAGAGAAAGGAATACATAAGCTTATCTGAAACAACCTAAAGGCACAAGTTTGGCATGCAATTGTCTTCATGACTGTAATTATGATCCCCAGTTTGCAACAAAATTCTACAAAATCCAAACTAGAAACCATAAACAAAATTCTTCATCATCTATCTCTCTTTATATATATATATATATATATATATATATTCTTCATCCTCTATCTTATTTCTTTCTTTTCCTTTTGCCTTTTCTTTTTCACTGATAAGTAAGCAAATATGCCAACAGAGCACAAAGTGATGCAAGAAATTTCCAAGAAAGACAACGCTTAAGAGGAAGAAAACAAAAGGACCAAAAAAATCCTTCGAAAGGAAGAAAGATTATAAGATCTTGAAATAGAAGTAAGGAGACTAGGAGAGGGACAAGATTAATGAACTTTGTCCAAACACATAAAACCAAGCATAAGGTAACTCCTCCCTTGCAGGGTTTTAGCTTGACTCATTGCATTGCCAGATCAGCCTCCTCTTCATCCATCTCAATGTTTTTCATTTAATTTTAGTAAATTAAGAAACATTAAGAAAGGAAAGACTACACAATAAAGATGAATTCATAATGAAAATTCCAGGCAAGCTCAAAATTTATACCATGAAGAAATCTAAGAAAAACCATAACATAAACATCACAACAGGTTCTTCAAAAAAGTCCAAGTAGTGTGCTCTGTTGCTAGTGAACCAATCTGCCTTCAAATATCAAACGCTAGAAACCATTACAAGGTGCAAACAGTAGATACATCAAACACCTCTAACGATAACATATCCTCAAGAACCACCAAACTAATTCCTAGCGTTCTAGATTAAATTTGTTGAGTACTCTCACTCGATTAGTGAAAGAGTAGACTACTACCCCATCAACTTTAAAAGGAATTTATCACCCTTAAAGAATACCCACATATAGTTTGTGATTTTTTTTTTTTTTTAATGACGTGAAACCTCACCAAGGTAGGGCCTATCAGACCCATTCCATTCCTGAGGAGTAAACCGCGTATAGTTTGCAATATCCCTAGCACCCAAAATGTCCAATGGATCAAACTCCTACAAGTAACTATCTTAAGCATTTGATTCAAGAGTGAAAGAACAATAATCAACCAACTTGGCAAGACAACATATGTCATGAAGTAAGCGGAGTTGTACTTCTCAGTCAGGTCTCTGACATACGTTACACATTCTATGCTACAAGAATTGAAACATCAAATTTATGATAATTACAAACTGGGCAATCCTAAAACTTTAATGAATATAATAATAATTATAATCCCATGAGACCATACTAAAAACATTGTACCCTGTCACAGCATTTCCAGTAGCCTAATTAAAGGTTAAGGAAAATAACAACCTAAAGCACCTGAAATTTCATGAGAATTTAAATGGTGGGACCTATTGCAAATTATCATAAGAGCTGCTAGATGATCTCATTTTAACATTAACCTTAAGATATGGTACGGACCTGGTTGTGTGAGGGTTCAGTGAACCATCCTTCTGCAAGTGCAAACACAAACGTTAACAATACAAAACACACAGTGTGTCAACGTGGGTGAGACCCAGTTGAGCAAAAACGGCGTACATAACAAAAGTGAAACGCACGCACCGTTTAGAATAGCGGAGACGAGGGAAGATTGTTGTCGAGGAGAGAGGAAGTCTCTGCACAACCAAAGACCTTTGATCTCTTTGATTTGTTCCCAACTCCGGTTTTGATGATCTTCTTCTTCCTCCAATCCCAATTGAGGTTGCTGTGTTTGTTGTTCGTTGTCTTCGCTGTCCGATGAATCGCCGAACACTTCTTTGAAAAGTGCCTTGTTGTTGTTGTCATCATCCATTTGATTAGAAATGATTCTGACAAGGGTCTCTGAGAGAGAGAGAGAGAGAGAGAGAGTCAAAGAGTGGAGGAGGATGGATATCGTATTGTTGAGACGACGTCGTTCCTTTATCATTTTTTCCCTGTTCAATTCATGTCGTTTGCCATCGAAGCGCATCATTAATTTCTGCCGTTCATCTTTCAAAGTCCTTTTCTTCGAGGTTTGTATGTTGTACTTGAATAATGAGGCTCAAATTTGCTGCTTCTTTTTTTTTTTCCAATATATTTATTTGACTTTTAAATGTCATCACATATTATTCTACATCTAAATAGAATTATTCAAGAAAAAATCTTATCCCATACTTGTGTGTTTGGCATTGGCACATAAGTTATATCTTGCACAACATGGATCCAATATTGGATTATCATGTTTTGGAAGAAGTGAATATGAGAAGCCCATCTATGTTTTTTTCTTTTTTTTTTTTAAGTAATCATTGAGTCATTAACAAGTGGAGAAGGAATCAAAATTATTTTAAATCTCCTCATTTATGTTGTTGTAATAACAAAATATCTAATTTAACTCTTATTTACGTTTTTGTAATAACAAATATCTTATTTAACCCTCATTTATGTTTTTGTAATAACAAAATATCTTATACCAATTCGTTATAGAATAAAAAAGACAAAATATTTTTTTTTTAGTGAAACAAAATAAGATATTGTAAGCAACATAAAGCACACACTTTAGCAACAAGAACAATTAATCAAACTTTAGTAGTCGATTAAGACAACAAATTTAACATAATCCAATATACTGTGTGTCCATGCCTTCAAATAATGTTTTAAAAAAAATCACTATTAAAAACTAATTGGTGTCTTGGTAAAGTCTCTGATAGTTGAATAAGAAATCTGAAATTCAATCCCCGTCTACACTAAAAACTAGAGTTGTCCAAAATGATCCGAGACCCAACCCACCAGAGGAAACCGACCAGATTCGATTCGACTCCGACCGACCCGACTACTCTGACAATCGGCGGCAAATCTTCAACCCCAGAAACCGATTTTGGCGGATCTGTCTCGGTTTTCCTCCTCTAAAACCCGAAAAACCCAACCAACCGAAGAAACACAAAGGCTGGCGAAAATTTCCAAATTCTGGCCAAAGTTTTCCAAATTTCAGCAAAAAAACCCAGATTTCGGCCAAAGTTTTCCAGATCCCAGCGAAAAAACCCAGATTTTGGCGATATTTCACTTAGATCCGGTGAGATTTTGACCAGATCTGGCGAAATTTCATCGAATCCAGTAAGATTTTCACCGGATCTGAGTTTTTCTCGCCATTTTCTCTCTGCCTTCTCAGATCTGTGACTCCGACCGTCCAGCCCGCCACCTGTTGATGGTCTAATCCGCCCGATTCGATTACTTCGGCAATCGGCGGCAAGTTCAAAATTTTGCCACCCGATTCTGCCGAGTTGGTTCTAATTGGGCACAAACTCAACCCGAACCGACCCGTGGACAGCCCTACTAAAAACCAATTAGTATCTTAGTTTCATGATAAAAAGCTATTATTATAAGCAGACTTCATAAGTTGAAACTCTTCTAAAAAAATTACAAATATTAAAAACAACACTTACAAAGACAAACACACTAAAACCTGTTCACAAACAAAAATTATCCAAAATCCCAACTTAGATTACAAATTCTAACTAACTCAAGAACTTTTACACTCACAGTCTCAAACCCTATACACACATTAGTACTATCAAAACAACAAAATAAACATACTCTCAACTAACACACGTAAGGATATTTTAGTATCAAAAGAGCTACCAAATTTTGTTTAGAAGAACCCACCTATGTTATTCTAATGCTATACTTCTGTCTACTGTCACCACCTTCACAAACAAATCAAAATTAATACTTACACGTAAAAGTGGTATGGGTTTCACCTTTTCCTTTTCCTCCCAATCAAATATGGATCTTTCAAAATCAGAACATATATCCATATATATAATTTTTTTACTCTCTAAAATGAACTTGAATGTTTAACATATGAATTTCACTCTATTTAAGAAGCATATAAACTTGACACCACTTTTACATGAATACACATAATCCGTACATTTAACAACCGAATTACAATCCAATTTTTTAATTTACAAATTCCTCACATTTATAATTCATCTTGTCCAAACTATATAAAAAATAAAAACTGAATTTATTTTGTAGTGAACCATTATTTGTCAAACAATGCTATAAATACAAATTTTTTCACAATAGTTGAATTAGTAATGAAACTATAAGGCCTTGTTTGGTTTGTCACTCACTCATATCCCAACACTCATAACTCTAATATCTTCACTCAAACTCATATCCCAATATCTCACAACTCTAACTCAATAAAACTCATAACTCACTCTCACGCTCGTTTGGCTGAAGATTTTCACAACTATCTCAAAATCAAAAACCCACCTTTTTGTCACTCACTGGGTCCCACATAGCATTGATTGCATTGCAAAAGCACTGCAATGGCAACAGACTACTCGCGTGTAATACCTCTCTCCTCTTCACGCCCTTCCCACAAAATCTCATCAGCTTCTCTCTCCAATCTTTCCACAACTCCTCTATTATCAACAACTTCTCCTCACCCAAACCATTAACCTTCACATCTCCGAGAAGCCCTCTCTCCGACTCTCATTTTCTGCCCTTCACCTATCCTCCTCCCCATCGTCCCTTTTTTCTCCATCAGAACCGATTGCCGCTACCTCTGTCCCATCCTAAGAAGACCAAAGGTCCGTTCAAAGCTTCATCTCTTTGTTCTGTTCTTCAAATCGGGAAACCCACCCGGAGGAATTCACGAGCCCAACTCTGATCACAACCTAAGTATCCCTATTTCCCCATGTGCTTGTGTTGTGGGTTTGGGAGAAGGGAAAAGGGAAAGTGATGAAGAAAAGTATGGTCTGGTGGTTGGGAAAGTAATGAGGAAAAATATTCGTTGCTCACAAAAGCTTGCAGTGATGGGACGAGACATTGCTGTAGGACCTGTGTTTGCTGAAAATTTACAAAACTGTCACTGATAACTCAAAATTATTAACTTAAAAACAGTCTCACCGCGTTTCCAAAATTACTCACCCATCACTCAAAATTATGAGATATCATCACTGAGTTAATGGTTTGAAAATTTATCTGAACAAGTATGCTACCCGTGAGTCACACCAATTTTGGATTATGAGTTAATAAAAGTAGAATTTGTTAACTCAGTTCAAGAAAATCCAAATAAGACCTTACTTACCGAAGTTTTTGTTAAATAGTGAGTGTTCATACTTGAACCAAGCCCTATTTCTTTAACTTATCTCTTATACTCTTTAGCTTTTGTAGTTGCCACGTCATCACATGAAATTTTTCTTTGAATATTTGAGTTTGACTCTCTTGTTTGCCTTCAACGTTTCCAATTGCACAATTGGAATAGAGAAAAATCAAAAAGTGCAGGCAGCCGATTTTTCAAAAAAGTAAAAAAATTCCCGCGATGATGCAAAAAATTGATGGGTGCATACAAGAGTGAAGACACAAACCTAAACCTCGATTGTAGTGCCACTTTGCCTTCCGTGCCATGCAGAGAGAATATATATATATATATATATATACATATATATATATATATATATCTTCCTCACCCCCAATCCTCGACACGTACCGATAACAGTGCCACCTGACATGTCCACGTGTCCACATCCCACACATCCTCGTCACTCATGACTCACCGTCCACGTGTCATCTCCCTTTGGCGCTTCATATTGGCCGGTTTTGATTTCCCAAGTCGAAGAAGCATAGCTGCAGAGTCAAACGACTTGACCCATGTGACCTCACCTCATCTAAAACACGCCACGTGGCAATCTCCTCGCACCGTAGCCGTTTGATTCCCACAAGGAGATCGACTTGGATCCCTATTAAAAGGGAATCGTTGCAACGCTTGGTCTTCACCGTTTTTGTATTGTGCTATTTCAAAAGACTCTCTCATTCTAGGGTTTCGTACTTTCTAGAAGAAATCGCATTAGCTTTTTTTCCAAAAATGGCAGACTCTTCAGAACCCAAACAGCCATCAGAGACGGAACGGGTACGATCACTCATCACTGATTCATTCTTGGCTCATCAACTGCTTTATTTTCTTTACAGCCAAACAGAATATACGTTGAAAATTTTTAGTAATATTATTTTGTAATGTGATTTTTGATTTGGATATTGAAGGTTGAGGAAAATAAGAAAGGGCTGAAGTATCTGGATTTCGTACAAGTGGCGGCGATCTACATCGTGGTATGCTTCTCGAGTCTCTACGAGTACGCGAAAGAGAACGCCGGCCCGCTTAAACTGGGGGTTCAGACCGTCGAAGGCACCGTCAGAACCGTTATCGGACCGGTCTACGAGAAGTTCCACGACGTTCCCTTCGAGCTCCTCAAGTTCGTCGATCGCAAGGTGCCTAAATCCTAATCACCACTCTATTTACGATTTTAACGCGCTGTTTTAATTCCTATTCAATATTATATGTTTATTAATTTTTAAAGTATTGAATAGAATAGAAAAAGCGAGGCGTAAAAAACTATGGAAGCATATAGGAGAAAGCTTTGCTAATATGTTACTTCCATTAGTTATTAATTACTTTTTGCTTAAAGCTGAAGCTAAAAGGAAGCTTTTTGAAACTTTGAGCATTAATTTTGTTAAATCTATTGTGCTAGTTTATTTTTTTTCTTTATTATTATTATTATTATTATTATTTTGTATGAAAAGAATAAGCCTAATTACATTTATAAATTATAATATTTTTTTTCACAATTATTTAAAAATGATATGTTAATATTTTGTGTTTGCTTTTACAATGATATGTTGCTTCAATTAAAATTGTAAGGTCAGGAATTGCGGAAAAAATTATTAGCTTTTTGTACGTACGAGCCTTCTTATTGAAGAATCCTAGGAACTGTAATATGAAAATGCAAATTTTGTATTGTTTTTTTCTTCCAACTTTTTTGTTTGTACTTTTTGTCTATTTTTGTTAACTTTTTTTTTTTTTGTAATCATCCAAAATTGTTGGTTTCCTCCGAAATTGCTAGAACAAACCGATTGCGAGAAGAAACGGATGTGTAGCCTATTAATTTTCTTTCAAAACTAGTTAGATAATATTAGTTTATAAAACTATCTAAGTATATTCTCAAAAAATATATATATATATATATTCATTTACATGATTCATTAAATCACTTAAATAAGTTACATTATTATTAAATGTAACTATCTGGATTTTGGAGATTTGTGCTGCACCACTTTATACAGCAGAAACAAAATACTAGATGGTTTGAGGGTTAATTCTTGAGATTAAAGTCTTTGTTCTTTCCTATTCTCATTGAATATCATTATAATCTAAGCTCTTAATTTTTACACATTTTCAATGCACTTGGATTGACTGTTAATAAACTTTGTTCCCTTAAAAAAAAAAATGTTAACTGGCATCTTAAAGTCTTAATGTGCTTGTTAAGAATGATTTATTGTAATAAAAATTTGGTATAAATGAAAGAGGTTACGTACTGAAATTATTATTAAAGTGACAAGAAAGAAGTGACATGTGTTCGCAATTGCAGGTAGACGAGTCCGTGGGCGAGTTGGACAAGCACGTACCGTCACTGGTGAAGCAAGCATCGAGCAAGGCCTTGATAGTGGTTCACAAGGCGCCAGAGGTGGCTCTAGCCGTGGCTTCGGAGGTGCAGCGAGCCGGCGTGGTTGACACAGCGAAGAGCGTCTCAAGGACCGTTTACACCAAGTACGAGCCGACAGCTAAGGAACTATACACAAGATACAAGCCAGTGGCTGAGCATTACGCGGTATTGGCTTGGCACTCGTTGAATCGGCTCCCACTGTTCCCTCAAGTGGCTCACACAGTTATCCCCACGGCTTCTTACTGGTCCGACAAGTACAACCAGGTGGTTTGCCATTCGGCACAGAGGGGTTGTGCCGTGGCAACATATCTGCCGTTGATTCCCAAGGAGAAGATAGCTAAGGTTTTTAAAGAGGCTGATAGTGGGCCCGCTGTTTCAACCAATGGTGAAGCTGTTGCCCTGTCACAGTGACTTCCGTTGATTGGTTTTGGGTTTAATCAATGCCATGCATCATGATCATAAAATTCTTAAAAAGGGTTGCCTGTATAAGGGGTTTTGTCTGGTAGATTGTAGTTACTCCTCTTTTTTACGTCTGCTAAACCTTTTTTTTTGAACTGTTGTAATTTTGGGGACTTGCAGATTCCTTTGAGCTATCAGCTATGTGATTTTGGTCTGAACTGTGGAATGTAGCTATGGCCTATGTGATTTTGGTCACGCTTTTTTTTTTTTGTCAATTGTTTTTACGTTTGGTTCCAATTTTTTTTTTTTAAATTGTTTTCTTATATTTGGTTAAAAATACTTTAGAAAGAGAAATGGTACATACATAATATTTTCACAACATGAAATTTTATTTCTTTTTTCTAAAATATCACATTTTTTAAGAGATTAATTCTGATTATACAGCAAATGTGGCATTGCCACATATTTCCCTCCTAGAATTTTAAGCCACATCATAACATTAATTAGCACACACTCGTTATCTCCATTGCTAAAATGCGCACAATATGCTACTCGCTTCACTTAAACACATGGTTTTAAAAATTGGACCAGACCGAATCGGACCATTCGGTCCAACTGGTTCAATCGGGGACCGGATTGGTCGGTCCAACCAGTTCAACCGAGAACCAGCCTTCAATCCGATCCGGTTATGGCAAAAACTCGGAAATGACTTAAAACCCGGTAAACAGTAAAAACTGGTTGGTTCGACTTGAGAACCAAAAACCGACGTGGTCAAACTGGTTACTGACCGGTTGGTCATTTTTTGTCCTTTCCCACCTAAAACTACGTTGTTTAACCCCTAAAACTAACCCTATGTCCTCCTAACACTCTCACAGACTCACTCTTATCTTAGTTTAACTTCTCACGCTTCTCAATGCTCTCAGTCTCACCATCTCACGCCTCAGCCTCTCACAGCCTCACACGGTCATGCCTATCTCGCCTTTCTACCTCGCCCTCTCCTCCTCACTCTACCTCACCCTCTCCACCTCGGCCTCTCACAGTCACTCACCTCTTTGAGCTCTCTTTGCCTCACGCACGACACACCTCTCTCTGCCTCACGCATAGCAGCACATACCTTTGAGCTCGGTTGGGTTTTTTTTTTTCTTTTCTTTTTTTCTTCTTGGTCTCATCCTCGCCCTTTGAGCTCAACTCTCGGCATCTAGGTAATGTTCTTTTCTTTTTATTTTGATTTTCATTTTCTCGGGGTTTTTTTTTTCTCATTTCTGATTTCTCTATTCTTCATCTCAGATTCTCAGCTCATGTTCTTGGCTTCATCTCAGGCTCTCATTCTGTGACTTCACTGGTAAGTGGTAATTTCAATTATTAGTTTACAATAGTATTTTAGTTTATTTGTGATTTTATGTATGCTGTTGATTTGATTTACAGAGCATTATTGTTTGTGAAATATAGTTTACAAAGTATTATACTATTGATTGTGTATGTTGTGTTGATGAATTTATTTGTTGATAAAATAGTTGCTGTCAGTCTAAAATTATTGACTATTGTTTGTGTATGTTGTGTTGATAAAATGGTTGCTGCCAGTCTAAAATTGTTGAGTGAAATGGAGTCCACCTCTGTACCATCTAATGAACATGCTTCTACTACTAAGTCTAATGCTAATTCTTCATCTGTGAGAGCGAAATGTGATCCCGTATGGGATCATGTAAATAAAGAGTTGAAAGACGGAAAAAGTAGTTATAGTTGTATACATTGTGGGAAAAGTTATAAAGGAGGGGGCATCAATAGGATGAAAAGACATCTAGCTGGTATTAAAGGTGATGTGGCTGCATGTATGGGTGTACCTTATGATGTTAGGTTTCAAATGGTTAAGAATATGAAGGAAATTTCTAAATCTAAAAAACAAACAAAAAAGAATCAAGAAGCATCTAATTATTCGCCACTAGAGGACTCACCAAAATTTGAAGATGTCCAAGAAATTACTCCTAAAGGTAGGCGGTTAGGTAGGGGAAATAGAAGTGGTCTTAGTAGTTTTCCACCAAAATCCAATCTTGGCAAGAGAAAGGTTGGTGACATTGTTAATTACTTCGCTCCTAGAACAACACCAGGAGCTCAACCTTATATTAAAAGTGTGCTTGCTGGCAAAGAAAAGAAGTGGAGAGTTGATATAGCTGTAGCAAGATGGATGTATGATGCTTGCATTTCAATTAATGATGTGAATTCTAATTATTATCAACCTATGCTCAATGCTGTAGTTTCTTATGGTTTTGGATATAGAGGCCCAAATTATGATGCCCTTTGAGTGCCTTTGTTGAGAGAAGCAAAAAGAGAAGTCCAATTGATTGTTAATTCTCATCGTTCGTATTAGGCTAACACTGATTGTACAATAATGGCTAATGGGTGGACTGATACTAGGCATAGAACATTGATTAATTTCCTTGTCTATTGGCCTAAAGGAATTTTTTTTTACATTCTGTTGATACTTCTGACTTGGTTAAGGATACTATTAATTTAAGTAACTTGTTTGATGAAATTGTTAATTAGGTTGGTCTTGCAAATATAGTAAATTTGGTCACTGACAATGCTGCAAATTATGTAGCTGCTAGAAGAATTTTGTGTGGAAAATATAAAAACATTAGTTGGTCACCTTGTGCAACACATTGCATAAACCTAATTTTTAAGGAGATTAGGAAGATGGATCATGTAGCTAAACTTGCAAAGCGTGCATCCAAAATCACAATGTTCATCTATAACCATGTGACTTTGCAAGCCTGGTTGAGGACTAGAAAAAATTGGACGGAAATTGTGTGTCCAGGGCCAACTAGGTTTGCCACTACTTTCATTACCTTAGGGAGTCTTAAGGAACATAAGCATGACTTACAAGCATTGGTGACTAGCAAATTTTATGTTGAATCAAGATATGCAAAAGATAAGAAAGCAAAGGCAGTGGTGAAAATCATTCTTGACAATTAATTTTGGAATGATTGTCATGTAATTGTGCATATTATGTCATCATTGATTCGTTTATTACGCATTATTGATTCTGATGAAAAATCATCTATGGGTTATGTATATGATGGCATGTATAGAGTAATTGATGGAATCAAAAAAATTTTCAAGGACAAGAAGAGACTATGGGAGTCTTATGTTAATATTATCAAGGATCGTTGGGATAATCAATTCTATAGAGATATTCATGCTGCTGCTTATTGGTTGAATCCTGCATTCCAATATGACTCATCTACCCTTAATAAGAGGTTAGAGACACAATCTGCTGTGACAGATGTTATTGAATCAAAAGTTTCAGTTGGTGGTTTGAAGTTGGTGGTTTGAAGTTGGTGGAGGAATTAAGGTTATTTCGAGAGCGTGAACAAAATTTTGGAACCCAACTTGCTCAAGAATCAGCCAAGACATCTCAGCCGGGTAAGATATTGTTTACTTTAGCTAATAATAAAATAAAAATAAGTTTTAAAGATCATAGCTCTTATTTATATTTTTGAGATAAGTATAGCTGTGTTTATTGATTCATTGTATCTTTGTTTTGTGTTGTATATGGAACTTAGATGAGTGGTGGAAGTTGTTTGGATCTTGTGCTCCAACCTTACAAAAGTCTGCAATTCGGATCCTTAGCCAAACAACTGCCTCTTCGGGATGTCACCGAAATTGGAGTGTTTTTGAACAAATACATACTGAAAGAAGAAATAGATTGAAGCATCAACGACTTAATAATCTTGTGTATGTTCATTATAACTACCGATTAAAAGAAAGGTATATATTATATAATCTCTTTGTTTTAATATTTTTGTGGGGAAATTTGAGTGATTCATTGATTTGGTCAAGTGGGTTCTTTGTGATTGTGAAATATAAGTGATTTGGTTACTAATTATTCATTATGTTCATCTTATGATATAAAGTCAAAAGGAAGAAGTTCAATTTTGATCCTATTAATTAAGTTTCATTTTTCGGTTCTTTCACCGTACCGGTTTTTAAAACCATGCTTCAATCCCATAGTGGGTGACAATATAGCCAAAAAACTTGCCTGAGTCAACGCCAAAGGAACATTTAGAAGCATTAAGGCGCAATTTATGCTTTCTCAACACCTCAAAGACACTTCCAAGGTCACCCACATGCTCGGCCACTACCTTGCTTTTCACCACCATATCATCAATATAGACTTCAATATTCTTGCCAAGTTGGGATTCAAACATCCTAGTCATCATTCTCTAGCAAGTAGACCATGCATTCTTCAATCCAAAAGGCATTACCTTATAATAATAATTCCCAGTGGGCGTTACAAAAGCAGTCTTCTCCTGATCGACCAAAGCTAATGGTATCTGATGATACCCTTGAAAGGCATCTAAAAAACTCATCCAAAGATGACCAACTGTTGCGTCCACTAACTAATCTATTCGGGGTATTGGGAAAGGGTCCTTGAGGCAAACTTTGTTTAAATCCATGAAATCTACACACACTCACCACTTCACATTTTTCTTCTTCACCACTACTGTGTTGGCCAACATTGTGGGTAAAAAACTTCTTTTATTGCCCCTATACACTTAAGCTTTACCAGCTCTTCTTTAACAGTATCAGAATGTTCTTTAGAAGAGTGCCAAGGTGATTGTTTCTTAGGGGTAATAGATGGATTGACATTCAGATAATTACAAATGAAATTCGGGTCCACCCTAAGAGCTTCATAAGCACTCCAAGAAAACACATCAACATTCTTTCTAAGGAAAGCCAACAGCTCCTCCTTCTCCTGAGGAGGCAACTGAACTCCCACTTGAAAATATTTGTCGACATCAATATCTATAATAACTTTCTCCAGCTCCTCGCACCTCACTCCTTCAGCTACAACGTCTGAGGATGTTTTTGTTTCCTTTGATTGCTATAAAGCCTTTTCTAGGTGGCCGAGGATTCACCCTCGGACTGATATCTAATAGCCCAACTAGGCATTGCCTAGCCATAACCTAACTTCCATTCAACTCCTCAACCTGGTCTTTTGAGGGATACTTCACTTTCAAATGCAAGTTGAAAAGACAGCCCCCATAGCATGAAGTCAAGGTCTTGCCATGATAGCAGTATAGGAGGAATACACATCAACCACAATGAATCTACTTTAACAACTTCTGACCCTGCTTGAACAGGCAGTCTAATCTGACCCTTTGGAAGAACTGTTTTCCCATCAAACCCCACCAGAGGGAAATCATAGCTAGCCAAATCCTCGAGTTTCAACTTAAGTCCCTTGTACAGGTCAGGATACATAATCTCTGCCCTGCTGCCTTAATCCACCAAGACTCTTCTCACATCATACCCCCCTAAGGCATCGTCATGTGGTTAATAAGTTCCAATTTTATCTTCATTAGAGAAGCTCAAAGCTGGTCGGACTTCCATTCTTCCTTGCTTAGACTCAGGGATTGAATCCTCAACGTGTGGTTTTCCTATGGACATAACCCCTAATGGATATGCGCCAGTCCAACCTAGGGCGGTGAGAATAACACTAATTGTTCCCAGAGGCGGTCTTGAGGAAGCATCCCTCTAATGTGCCAACCCAGCCTGACTCCCTTTTCAGAGGGTTGGTACAGGAATTGCTTCAGCTTCTCAATCTTGACTAACTAATCTAGGTAGGCACGTAAAGTTCTACAATCTTCTATAGTGTGTCCCTGGTCCTGATGGTATTGGCAATGAAGGCTTTGATTACGCTTCATAGGGTCTCCTCCCATCTTATTCAGTCACTTGAAATACGATTCATTCTTTATCTTCTCGAGGATTTGGTGCATAGGCTCCCTGAACACTGTGTTAACTACCTGGGCAGTAGTGTGCTCAGTATGTCCAGCAAAATCTCTTTTGGGTCAATTGTAATTATATCTCTCCGACCTAAAATATCTTCGATCAAAGGGGATTACCTTCGCCTCCCCCATCTCTTGCTGTTGATCCTCTTCAACCCGTTTATACTCATCAATTCGACATATCAGCTGACGCATGCTTCAAGCAAGCTTCATAATTAAAGATTTTCTCAAATCGTGCTCAGTGGGCAGGCCGACCTTAAATGTCCTTATTGTCACATCCTCAAAATCTCCATATATCTCGTTAAGCATCTCACAGTACTATTGGAGTAAGTCTTTAGAGTCTCACCTCTCGCATAGCCATAGATAGCAAAGAGTCCAGGGGATGAGGAACCCTACTACAAGTGATGAATCAGGGCCCGAAAGCTCTGGTAAGCTCCTGAAATGAGCTAATTGATCCTTCCTCAAACCCGTCAAACTACCTCATTGCAACTGGCCCGAAACTAGATGGGAATACTTTGCACATCAAGGCCTCATTCCTCGAGTGAACAGTCATTCTCTAGTTAAAATGACTGACATGCTCCACCGGGTCCGTCCTACCATTATACATGGTAAATGTTGGCTGCGTGAACCGCTGAGAAAGCTTTGCCCTCTCAATCCTCCATGTAAACGATGACTTTGAGATTTGACGCAAAGCCTTGCTCATAGCATCATTCCCTAAGCCCCTATAAGTCGGGCTTCTACTCCTTTGCCTATAATGGCGTTCTTCATTATAAAAGAAAAACTCACTAGGAAGAGTCATTGATCTAGGTCTATAATTGTCATCATCATTAGACTGGGACCCTGAGCTCGATGGAGACCCCCTCCTTTGCTTGCGACGTAACTTCCTACGTAAATGATCTATCTCCAGTTACAAGTTCCTGTTATCTTCTCCATGCAAAATATAACTCCCAGTTCTAGGATGACTACCACTGGTGTGAGTCATGTGCACACTAACTTCACGATCTCTCCTTCGCTCAAGATTAAGAAAATGATCTTAACGTTGCAATCCCACAGATTCTTCTTGGTTTGGCCCTAAACCCACCATAACTGAACAAGCTCAAGAATGTTCAAGTTTCCCGCAGACGGCGCCAATTGTAAATGCTCATTTTGATCCACAGCCCAAAAGATTTGGACAATGGCCCAATAAGCCCACAACAAAAATTTTTTAAGAGAATGGGTTTGTTACTAAACGTTCAATGAGGTAAAACGTAAATTACAATAGATTAGCTGATGTTGGAATGACTAAGACAAACAAATTGAAAGGAAAACACTCATCAGTCAGGTTCGAGGATAGAATGTTCTTATATATATATATATATATATATTAGACTTGTACAAATATTCGAGTTCTTGGTTACAGAATGGTTTTCTTCCTTGTTTTTCCTCCCCTTGCATCTGGATCCTCCTTTTCTTTTTATATCCAGCCACAAATCATCTCAAACTTACACTTGAAGGACTGAGATTGTACTCCTAGGACTCCTATCCAATCCAGAGCTTACCAGTAAGCTTTACCCTATAATCTTAGCTGTGCCACCATTATTCATGATCATTTCCTCATTAATGTGGCCAGAGGAGTGGTTGTCTTATATTTAATGCGGAGAGGATGGCTTCTATATCCTTCTTTCTTCGTCCTTCTCATATTCCGTGCCAAGTCTGCTTTCTTTCCTTTTTGATGTTTTAACTTTATGCACCTCACATAACTAATGCTTGTCCCCGAGGTCCAAGATGGATCCTCGAAAATAACATTGACTACCCGTTTAAATCAGATTTGGGATCCTCGTCCTCACAACCATGATTGGCAACAGAGGAATGGACAATTCATCAAGGCAGAGTTTGTTTTGAGTATGGTATCATGAAGATGATTAGATGGCAGATCAAGAAAAGGCTGGAGTGCAAAGGAAGATTCTGTAATTCATTATTGTTAGACCTATTAACTATCTGTTAGTATTTCTTCTTCTGTTCTAATTAGCATTCACTAGTCCTATCTTTTGTAGCTTAGGAAGTTTACTCCCAGATATTTAGTTGGGAATGAGTTTTTGAGCTGGCTTGGTTGAAGCTCAGTGTACTTGGATTATTTGAACCTTTTGCATTTCAAAATTTTCCGTCTGTGATAATACATTTGTTCATTCATCTAATAAATAGATTCACGTACTAAATACTTCCAGGTGGATGGTACCACAAACAAGAAAAGGTTATCAAAAAATAATGTGATGATTTATTTAATTTAATCTTAATGGGGGAAACAATGAAAGTGTAAGTGATATATTGTGCTCTTCAATTGGTGTTTGCAATCTCAAGAAAAAGAAGAAAGCTAAAGGACAAATGATATAACAAATTGATGAAATACATAGTTGTATGGTGTATGTGTGTGAGCCTGCACACACAGGTGTCTCGTGCATGTGGGTTGGGGAGAGAGAGAGAGAGAGAGAGAGAGCAACTAATGGAACTACCCTAGGGCAGGATAGGCGGCTGTAGTGACCATCCGTCTTCCAAAAACAAATTATTAGTCCATGGATCCAGGTCTGTTCAAAGTTGAGTTTCAAAGTCCACAAAAAGAAAAACCCATGAAGATATGGTTTTAATTTTTATTTTTTATTTTTAAAGAAAAAATAAAAAAGGAAAAAGAAGAGTTACTTTAATGGGTTGATTCACAGAAATTATCAAAATGAATAAACAAGAGTACAAGTCATGAATATTCAGATATGTTGTTTCAACAAGCTACACCCCATTACAGCTTATCAAGTGGGACGGAATGTGACAAAGAACCTTCGGTCTACTTATTCTCTACCTAGCTATAAAGGATTTCAATGCAAGCAATTAGATAACATTTACATATAAGCAAACAGAGAACATGGTATCAACATCATACATAGTAACTTAATAAAGCTAATAAACAATGATATATTAGATTCCCTCTTGGTTCCATCTCAAATTCGATACAATCAATTATGCAATGAAAAATGTATCTGATAAAAAGTAGAGGTTCTGGAGCGAATAAAATAAGCATTATTCAGGACACTGATAAAGACAACAAGTAGGATATGCTTAATCTATACCAACTTCGGGGTAACAAAAAAGTGCATATAACTAGTAGATGGAGTAATTCTCACTTGCCCCAGGCCAGATGGTCTTATAGATAGACCTGACGATAGGAAGAATAGCCACCAGTGCAAGCTGAAGTTGCTCTGAGCTGCTTGTTCTAACAGATATCTGTCCACTGAGCTTGTTGTTCAGTCCTGCACGAACAGCTACCTTGTAACTCCTTCCAATTGAAATCTGGGACTGAAAATTGGCCCCTAGTGCCAGGTCACCCCTCCACTTTACGAGAGAGAGACCCAATGAAGATTGATCCTGGCCAATTGGAAAATCTGCTTCCCTGAGACGCACTTCCAAATTTGCTCCATATGCTGAATCACCCTGAGATCGAACAGTTCCAGTGCTGCCTACCAATACCAGGCGCTTTCCAAGTGCAATCTGATCCTCAACTTTAATTCCAGTGGAAACATTTTCACCTAAAAATGTCACAGATACCCCAGCAGTCGTCTTGTTCTTTTTGAAATTTTTGAATTTTGTCTCCCCTCTAACAATGTATGCAAGTTGCTTTCCAATATTTTGGATATCAAAGCCTGCCATGCTCGATCCGTTCTCCCCATGCTTAGCAGAAATTGCAGAATCCAAATGGATATTGAACTCCTTCTTATCCTTTGTTATTTGGACAGCAACAGCACCTGGAAACCGACTAGCAATGGCTAGACTGTGTTCAAGATTGACACCATCATATCCATAATCATGGTCCCAACCATGGGTGTCTAAAACAGGTCTGGTCACAAATTGAGAAGATGGCTCCAAAAACCGGTATCTGTAAGCTGGATTATCACCATCAAAGGTGGGTGGCAAAACCATATCAGGTAATGCAACTGGAACAGCAGCAGGGCTTCCATTTTCTGGGTCATCTTCCCCTATGTAACCATAATCTTCTGCATTAACTTTACCTTTCTTCTTGATCTCTCTCATCCTTTTTAACTCCTCTTTCCACTGCTTCTTCTGGAAGAGCTTCACCCGATACTCATACTCCTCAAAATATGCCTTTTTCTGCTCTTTGCGGAGCTTAGCAATTTGAGATTTCCTGAGGGGCTTGAAGGGTGGTAGTTGGTCATACTCATCCTCCTCTTCCTCTTGATCAGAATCGGATAAGTCATCCACGTCAATATCAGAATCACCATTGTCACCACCATTATCAGCAGGCAGTTTTGGGTGTGTACGAGACTGTAACAACCATGACAAAAGGTATGGAAGTGGGGGTGAACGGGTACGTAAACCAAAGAGCCTTCGGTGGTCAAACAAATCTTGAGGTTTTGACAGATTACTCACTTCAGAAAGGATCCTCATGGAGTAGCATAGGAGCAACAACTGGGGTCTCCAAGTTAAACCATTAGGGAGTACCTTTTGACCTTCTCTATTCTTTCGACAGGAGGGATGGTTCTCAACAAGAGAGACGGGAGTCATCATTAAACTGGGATTCATCAGACGCAGATCACCAACAGCTTGTCCAATGGTTTGCTGAACAACATGAGACCGTTGGGCAACAAATGCATCATAACGCAGAGGGGAACCTGATGGTCCATCTGGAGGAGCAGAGGCAGCATGAGTTAGAGTGATTATGGCACTTCTCCAGATTGAAGAGCCAAGAGAACTACTGATTGATCTTAATAACGGCAGATCATTAAGATCCCGAGTTTGAGCATCCAACCGATCCACATAGAGAACAATATCTGGGGGGCATTTTTTTGTTAACTTATTCACTGAAGATAAGATTCTGCGATTGATACTTTGTTCCAATGCAGAAGATTTCAGACCAGGGGTATCAAAAACCCTTATCTTAACTCCATCCACCATCCCAACAATTTCATTCACAGTAGTCGTGGCAGGTCCAAATGCATCAGTCAGGGTCTTCTCTTCACCAAAAATAGAATTTATGGTAGCACTCTTGCCCACACCAGATTTCCCAAGAACCAGTATGTTCAAGGAAAAGTCCAAATCATCTTTCCCCTCAGCTTCAAGCAGGAGTGCTGTCCTTTTTGCCGTTTCAAGGCTAAAAAGTTGACCAGTTTGCCTCCCTGCAAGAAGTGCCATCCTGTACAGAACCTGTGCTGCTACTGACTCTTCTGGAGAAACACCTAGTCTCTGAACAAGCCTTAAGAATTTTACCCTTGTCTGCTGTAACTTCTCCAGCTTCTTTTTCTCCTCATCACTCAAGTTGTTCTCAGAGTCCGCCCCTGTTGTGAGATCAGACGGAGTAAAAAGGCTAGGACGGTTTTGTCGAGGAGTAGGTTTCACAGACCTGATAGAGGATCCCAAACCAGCAGGACGCTCAACTGAAAAAAGCCTGGATCCATCTTGAGAAGTTATCGTGATACTACCACCATCTGAGTCACCACCCGCTGCAGCTTTCAATAGAGCAGCTAATGCAGCAGAATCAAATAACTCTTTCCCATCCCCCTCCTCATCGGTGTCCACCTCTTCATCAGAGTCTGTGACAATTTGACCATCAATTCTCTGAGATTGATCGTGAGAACTCTCTGCACCTAAGTGAGAATGCGCACCTGAACCTCGTTCCAACTCCTCCAAGAACTGTTTGGCAGCTTCAGAACTTCCAAAGATCATACCATCAGTCTCCCCATCAGTAACTTCACCTTCGACCTGGTCTTCCACATCTGAATGCTGCTTTTCCTCATCTTCAGCTTCTAGCTTTATTTCTCGGGTCAAAATGGAACTTGATTCCATAGATTGAGGTGCTTCATTAACACCATTATCCAATGGCTTTGCCACATCATCTGATTCATTTTGAGCTAACCCAAGGTTATAGTACACTTCCTGAGTTTCAACTCCTCCCCCTCCATCTAGTTTGTCACTGACCACATTTTCACCTTTCTGTTCAGCTTCAGAATTATCTTCCGGCTCATTTTCTGCTTCTGACTGCTTCCCATTATAAACAAGAGCCACACTTTGTCCCTCATCATCCTGCTTATTCTTTGCTGCCATGTCAATGTTAAACGATTGGGTGTCTGAGCTTTCATCTTTCCTCAGTTCTGCAGTTTCACCACCATTCTTTTTTAAGGACTCAACAATTTGATCAGACTCAGCATCCATAACCACAGACTTCGAATCAACAAGTTCTTCTGCATCATCTCTAATTTGATCAAAACCATTATTCAAGCTCACACCTCCATCAATGGGGACCCCCATCCCTTCAAATTCAGTCAACTTAATTTCTTCCACATCCCCAGCAACATCTGCTCCTGACTCCAACAAATTGACATGCGCAGCATTCACAACTAAATCTCCTCCACTGGTACCATCTACTTCTACCAACTTCTCATCCACCGGTTCTACAACTCCACCCTCCAGAATTTTACTGTCTTCAACTGCCACAGCAGCCTCCTCTGTATCTGTTACAACCACAGACTCCTTTTCATCAAAACCCTCACTTTTCAGCTTTTCCACAGCCTCCTGTCCCTTCAATTCATTCCCTTCCACCTCCTCATCCGTTTTCAAGCAACCTTCAACCACATAGCTCAAACCCTCATCCAATTTCTTATTCTCAAACACCTTATCCTCTCCACCACCCACAAAAACCTCAACACTGCCCTTATGAGCATTACCAACACCACTTCCAATTCCCAATTCACCCGAATTCCCATTCTCACTCCAACCCTTTTGCACCAAAACCTCCTTCTCCTCCAAAACCCCACCACCAACTCCCAAATTCTCAACATAACCCTCAACCCCACCAATCTCCAAACCCTTATCACCAACTCCCTCACCCCCCAAGACCCCAACTTTTTCACTTCCTACAACACCATTTTCATCATCATCCTCAACCGATGCCTTTGCAACCGGCGCTACACCAACCTTATCTAACATCGAAAATTCCGAATAATCAACAAAAGGGACATCATTATCACCTCTTCCAATGGCTTTCTCTACGGTTCCTCTATCTGGGTCTCCAGAAGCTAATTCAAACCCATCTTCAACACTCCCAAACCCCTCATTTTCAGACCCAACATTACTACCATTAACCCCACCAACACTACTATTCTTATCACTCTCAGCCTCTAAACCATAGTTATTCATTGAATTATCAAAACCAGAACCATGAGAATAAGAAGTAGGAGAAGAAAAATAAGAACCTGATGTTGAGTTGGAGAAAGGTGATGTGGTTTCTGGGGCAGAGGCCTTGGAGTCCATGGAACTGGAATGTGTTTCTCAACTTCAATAAACAAAACAAAACCCAAAAAGAGAGATTAGGAGATGCAAAAGGGTATCAAAGGAGTGAGCTTTAGAAGGCTTTGTTTTGTGTTTTGGGGTAAAGGGTGTGTTTTTTGGATTGGGTTTTCTTCAGAGAACAAGGTTGTGAGGATGTACACACAGAAAAAAGAGCGAGAGATAAGGTTTAAGCAGGACTCTTCTATCTCTCTGCCTCTCTGTCTCTCTCTCGGAGCCGCACGGGTTGGTGTATGTGTGAATTTCCTCGATGTTTTTCATAGGATGGAGGAAATGACAATGTGGCCCTTGGTCCTTTCTGTGTTTAGATTTTATCTTTTCTGTCACTGAATTTGTAGCAGATTTTTTAGGAAATGTTTTTTTTTTTTTTTTTGAGTTAAGAATACTACTCTTTTTTTTTCTTTTTATGAATAAGAATACTATTTCAAGAAAAGAGACTCATGAAATAATAATAATACTTTGTTGTATATTTGAGAAAACAAAAATAATAAGTTTACTAAAAGTATACTCAATTATTATTAAGAGTCTGATAGTTCCATTAACTAAAATAATAATAATAATAATAATAATAATAATAATAATAACTTTGTAAGAGAGGAATTCATTAAAATTAGAAAGCAACATAGGTCTTAGGGCGTCACATGTTTAAGAACAAACCACAAAAATCAAAATAAAAAACATCACTTATATTCACAGGTAGACGGTTAAATAAAACAAAATCTAAATTCTAGTGGGAGCCCATTCTTGCTAGAGCATCTATATACTAATTAGCTTCACAATAGTGATGGTTATTCCAAATTTGAGAAATTTGGGAAACTAACTGCTTGTTGATTTGGGTTTGTCAGGATATCAACAATAGCTTTATCATCAATGTCTACTTCAACTATACAAACATTTAGAATTCAAATTCTCCAACTTCCAATTATCAATATATCCACACACACAAAAAAAAATTTTAAGTACACTCAATTAATGATGCACATGGCAACAGAGCAAAAATCCAACCTTAATAAAATACTTTTTTTATTTTTCATACATATTTGCAAGTTAAATCCTATATTTCCACCTTCATGGTTAGGTTATAAAATCACTAGTTAATTTGTACACAATTTTCTTATCAAAAAAAAATAAAAAATAAAAAAGTTGTACACAATTTCTCTAATGTCAACTGGATATACTTTTAACGTTTTTTATGTCATATCTATATATATAATAAGATGTGAAACTGGAAAAAACCTAAATTAAAATTTCAAATTAGAGTTCCAATTTTTTGTCATGTGTCCTAGATTATTTATTCTTAAAAAGTTTTATTTTTTAATTTTAGAATCAAATGTGAGACCACATCATAAATATCCATCCAAGTGAGTTATTAAGTACAAAAACTAAAGAGTCTAAAATAAATTAATCGTAAAAAAAAAAAAAAAGTGCTTCACAATAAGTTAAAAAAAAAATGAACAATTTACATTTTGTACCTAATAATATCCTTACAAATTTTTTTAAAGAGTTAACAAAATATAATAATGACTATCAATAGTATTTAAATTATATATATTATATTATACATCTTATTGTATATCTTTAAATATATTCATGCATATGCATTGAGTTACAAGCTAATTGGGAAGTAATTGTAAATTACTAGTGAGATTATCTAATCAACTTCTCAACTCATTTGTCTCACAAGTCACAATTTGAATATATGAATTATCCCTTATTTAATGAGGGAAGAAAAAAAATTGACAATAAAGGCAAGTGGTCGATGATGGAATCTTTATTTAGAGAATACTATGACACATCAATTTTATAAGTTTTTATCCATGAGTTCACTTTTGCCAAATTATTTTATACATCAATTGTGTTGGCTTACAAAATATGAAGTGAGAGTTTATATTGAGTTTTAGTTAGCTTATAATAATAATTATTAAAGTCTTTTGTTTTGATTGAGTATCGAATTTTTTGTATCTCATCATTTTTTTTCAATCTCATATTGAGTATCGAATTGAGCTTACATAAAAAAAAAAATAAGAAATTCATCAGTCTCTACGGTCAATAAAATAATAATCATTAACTCACAAATCCTGTAAAAAACTGATTAAACCTCAAAGTTCTGCCTTGCAAAGATTTGAAAAATTGAAAGTAGTATTGAAATTGAAAAACATTGGTAACTTAAGCAATTGCCTAAGGCTTCTATATTCTAATCATTATCAATATATAGAAGTACTAATTAAGCCCCAAATAATTACCAATAGATAAAAATATCTCTCTCTCTCTCTCTCTCTCTCTCTCAACAGAAACTAACGCTCTGTTTGTTTTGATGTAAAATATTTTCACATTTTACCATGTTTGTTTTGCAGTAAAATAATTAATCAAATGTAAAATATTTTCAGTCAAAGGAAAAATCAAAGGCAAAAACTGTAAAATATTTTACACTTAAAAAATCGGTAAAACATTTTACAATTTCTTCAGCTCTCTCACTCCCGACACTCTATCAAATTCTGCTCTCTTAACTTTCTTAGTTCTTCCTCTCTCCATCTCTCAGCTCTCTCACTCACAAGTCACAAGGCCACAACCCTCTCATCTCCAACCATCTCACACCGTTGCCCACCCACTGACCGACCCTAACCACCATCATCAGCACTACCAACCTCATCATGTCTCTTCTGCACAAATCCTTCTTCTCTTCTCTCTTGCACCGCCTTGGATCTGACAACGATTTTAAGTTTTTGGTAGCTACCCGATCTTGCCTCTGCTGGGCTTAGATTTTCAAATTATGTTCTTTGTTTCTTGGGGTTCTTGATCTGAGTTCGTGGAGGTTTTTCTTGGTTGATGGTGGTTGTCTTTTGGCTGGTTTTTCTGATCTGTTTTTTTTTTTTTTTTTTTTTGGGTTTTTCCGATCTGGATTTTTGGTTGATGGTGGTTGTCATTTGAGTGGTCAATGGTGGTTTGTTGGTTGGTGGCTGTTTTTTGAATGATTGGTGGTGTTTTGGTGTCTGTTTTTCCTTCCGATGTGGAGTTTGGGGGGTGGGTGGTGGTGGCCTGTGCACCATTTTTTATTTGTTGAAGGTCTGTACACGGTAAGGTTTGTGCACCAGTTTTTTTGGTTGAAGGTCTGTGCACACCGCATAGGTTTGTGCACCAATTTTTTTTTTTTTTTTTTGCTAAAGGTCTGTGCACCGGTTGAGTTTTGAGAAGTATGATAAAAAATTTATTTTACAGTGAAACATACAATTGAAAAATGATTTTCACTGTATTTTCATGTTGACAACCAAACATGGTAAAATGAAAATATTTTACATTTGCAAATATTTTACTTCGAAACAAACGGAGCGTAAAAAAATCACTCATTCTTTGTCTCTCCCTCTCCTCACAACAAAGAAAAACTAAAATCATAAGAACATTAAAAAATAAAAAAAAATCCAATCTCAAACCTCTTTTTGTTTGTTTTATCCTTTGTGTTAATTGACTTAATTCATTGCCTTCTTGTTTTACAAGATTCACCCTATTCTGTTAAGCACAACATGTCGATAGATACACTAAAGACAAGAGTCACAAGATTACAAGAATTTGAATAAGTTGGTTTTGTGGCTTTACACGGTCCACGACCATTGTCCCTGTACTTTTTTATATTAAAAAAAAAACCTATTTAATTTCTTTTGAAAATATTAAATATTTTTAACACATACACGGAGAAAGAGGAGAAGATTTTAAATAGAAATTAAATAATTTCTATTTAATTTCTTGGTTGTTACAATATATATATATATATATAATATAACTTTTAAGGAGAAATTATTATTTACACCAGAATGACTGTTGATGTGGTCCTTCCTGACCAGTGAGATGATGTCATTTATGCAAATGTATGTATGAGCTTTCTAATCAGCACAATGAATAAAAAATAAAAATTATCATGTTACATTTGCATAAATAACAGCATTTATTGGTTGGGAGGTTAAGGAAAACCACGTCAGCAGTATTCCTAATGAACCTAATAATTTATTGCTTTTAAGTTATGTGAAAAAAAAAAAAAGAGCATCAAATAAATATGTAATTAATGATTAAAAAATAAATTTATAACCAAAATTTATTTGGAAATATCAAATATAAATTATTATAATTTTTTAATAATTGGTTGCTTAACCCGATAGATAGTGTTTATTTTACTTGTATTGTGTTGTTTTTTGATTTGTTGAGTAATGTAAGGAATACTTTTTTATTACTTTATTTATGCAAGTTGAGGCTATAAAATATTTTTAGAGAGATATTACGTCCACAACATTTTCAACAACAAATCATAGGTGGCTAGTTGTTATTGATTCTAATTTGAACCTACCACTGAAATTACTTTTCTACCCCACCAATAACAACTTATCACATAGAATTTGCTGTGAAAAAATTATGACCATAGCATTTTTCATATTTTTATGGTTAAATGAAATTGCAATAGTGCATTAAATAAATCAGGTTCTATCACTCAGCCCTTTTTTTTTTATCCTAGTTATTATAATTTAATAAAATATATATGTATATATATATTTATATTTTTTTTTGCTGTAACTAAATTTACATCTAAAAAAGTGAGAATAATATATTTTTAAGTAAACAAAATTACGTAAGTAACTTAAAAAAAATTACTTAAATAACTTAAATATAAAAAAGTCTCATTTTAACTATCAGCTTAAGCGCATAAAGTCACTATCCAAGTTTATAAATTTTGTTTTAAAATTTTCCATCTTCCTATCAAAGTGGGTTAACTGACACAACCCCCACAATTTTTTTTAAATACAAATTTTACTCCAAAATCCAAGGACTGAAAGTTCCTGATAATCAATACTAGCTAGGGTTTTCTTCGATCGGTTTTGTCCCATTATTTGAAATTAGTTCTTTGTTTGATTTTACTTTCAGAGATAACGTATGGAATTGAATTCATATAACTTTTGTAAGTTTCTGGTGTTTTGTTTATCTTTTTTGTCAGCACGTGTATCCATCTACTCCCTCTTATTCCTCATCTCAAATGCATGGCCACTGTTTGTTGCTCTCCTTCTCAACCCAACATTTGAATTATCTTCTGTATCCAAAATTCCACACTGCTTTTTTTGCAAGGTACACTAAGGCTGCGTTTGTTTCAGCTGAAAACGAATTTCGGATTTACTTTTACACCCTTGTGTGTGTTTGGCTCCACCGAAAAATATGGTCAACTGGAAAATCAATTACACTTTGACTGGAAAATCACCCACTTCAGCCGTAAAACCAATGCAACCTTCATTTTACCTTCAAACGAATTCCAGAACTGACAGACAAAGAGAGAGAGAGAGAGAGAGAGAGAGAGAGAGAGAAAGCACAAGCACACGATCCACCTCAGCTAAGCTCCAGCCTCACCTCAGCCAAGCTCCGGCCAGCCCAGCCAAGCTTCGGAATCACAGACACCCAAAGAGAGAGAGAGAAAAAGCAAGAAGAAAGAGTAGAGAGAGTGAGCTAAATCGCGCCCAACCCGAACCGTGCTGGCAAGATCGCGCCGTCCTCATCAGCCCACCGAGATCACGCCGTCCTCCTCTGGGTCAAATCATCACCGCCGATCTCGTCCGATCGCCGTCTCAGTCTCCTCGCCCATGACCGATCTCGTTGCCAATGACCGATCTCGTCTGCGCCATCCTCAATCTCTCACTGTTTCTTCCTCCTGCGGAGATTGTGAATAAAAGATGTTTTTATTTTGATGTTTGGTTGTGGTAAGTGCATAGATTGAAATTTTTTGTTATAAAATTTGTTTGGAAGCTGAGAAAATGTGTAAAATTTGTAGGAAAATAGCATTTTCAAAATGTTACCAAACACCATAAATCGTTTTTTGGACTATTTTCCATTGCAAAACCAAACACTCAGATTTCATTTTACTTACAGGAATTCACTTTCCCCTGCATTCAATTTTACACTCGGAATTCGATTTACATTGAACCAAACGCAGCCTAAAAGTATCAAATACTTTTGTAATCATGTGGTAACTGATTGGTAATCATAGTGTTTGCCACATTTAACTATTATGTGAAACTTGATAAAACCTCCTTCGCCTGCTACATGAATCATGCTACTTTTGAAAGAAAAAAAAAATTAAAAACAAAGACAAAACAAATATACACAATTGCCTATACAGTTAGAGACTAAAGATAAAACAATTAAAAACAACTTCTTGGATTAAAATTAATGTTGTGTTTGGTTAATTAAAATCCAAATATTTTGTTTTGACTTTTGACAGTTTATAAAGTGTCAAGAATTTGGATTTGACAAATCCGTCAAAGATTTTAAACTTTAAAATCCTTAAATTTGAAATAACTTCTTAACCTATAGAGTTGTAGAAATTCATATGATATACGCTTAAATATTTATAGATTTGGAATTAAGGCATCTCAAATACATCAAATTCAAATTTAAATCCAAATTCAAATATTCAAACGCGAACTAAGAGTTTTAATAAAATGTCACTTTACCCATTTGTAAAATGCTATGATTGCACAAGATTTACAGACTTTACAGCAAAAAACAAGAGGCTACTAGCTCTTCTCTTCTTTTCTTTTTCTTTTTGTCAAAGTCCTTCCTAACACCAAAAAAAAAAAATTTACAAATTTTATCACAATCGTTAACATGATAAATTATAATTTGAGCAACATTAATTTTACATAAATTCATTACTAATATCACTTTTATTAATACCACATTATATCATCTCAATAATTGCTAACATTTTTTGTCAACCAGTTTTATTTACACCAACCATTTGTTAATTAGGATTCTAAAGAAGTAAAGTAGGCCATTAGGTTGGACTGCACATTCCCAGCCCACTAGGTTTCCTATTAAAAAAAAACCCAATCACTTTTGTCAAGAAAAGGCCCAGCTACTGTCCATTCTAAGTAGCCCACCAGGCCCGGTGACATACCACTCTGATCGTAGGCCTATCATAATTAATAGAATTGGGTGCATTGATGACTATTGATTTTAGCCTAGTTTTAGGGGAGGATGATATCTCGTTAATCAGTCTCATCAAATTATTCAAACCACCCTCTCACCCCATATGTGATGAAATAGTCTAAGAACACAACAAAATTTTACAATATTTTCACGTCATTGATTTGAGTTATGACGAATTCAAGTATAATTTTTTCTTCCTAGTGAATTGACAGATTTAATATTTCTGTGAAATTTTATTACGTCAGTAAAATAACTCAAACTAGATCCACGCATGTGACATATCATTTCAAATTATCTTACTTTTTGTAAATCTTTTTGTTCCAAAAGTTTCTTGGAGGTAGACAGACAATCCTTCTTCTTATTATTATATTGTTGGTAGGTGCACATACTTTACGTCGCTCTTACATGTCTTGTAGCATTACTCTTGTGCCTCAGGAAACCTCTCTTCATTGTTCTGTCATTTTATTCATTTCATTTCCCATTCTACTTTCATCTTTTTGTTGTTCTTGTTCTTTTCTTTTTTTTATTGTTGCCGTGTTCGACATGAAATGTCCCCCTTTTTTTTTTATTATTAATCATGACTAAACATGAAATGCCCTAATGATTAATAGTTCAAATAGGAAATATAAAGACTATGTTGACAAGAGATAATAAATAATATAAAAATCAGATACGTTCACTAAAGTTGTTTTGGCGTGAAGATTCACAACCGGATTATGTTTTCTTGTGCTGCTAATTTCAAACACTGTGTTTACTGTTTCTTCTTTCTTCTTTCTTTTCTTTCCTTATTGAACTACAAGGCCCATGAAAATAGTTATATTGGTCGATGGTGGCTAGTAATTAAACTTTCATATTTGTGTTGCTCAATGTTGGAGCATAATACCTATGAAGCCAACGTATTTTCTTTTGGTAGAAAAGAAACGTTAAAGAAAAGAGGGAAGCATCTCCTACTATGCTGTGTGGGCGTCTCCACACATGAGTTAGATACTTAGATTCAAGAGTGTTTTAAACATTGGAATTAGGTCTACCTCACTCCACCTATTGGTGAGACTAAAACCCAAATGCTTATGTGAACGTTGTAACAATCATATCAAATTGGAAGGTTAATCATGCACTGTTAAAATTTTGAGGGCAACATAAATCGAGTGAAAAATTAAGGTAAAAAAGTGTAATTTATCTAGAGGATTATAGAGAAACGGAGAGAACGACAAAATTTATATGATTTGAATTTAATTCAAACATAACTTTACAACATACTGATTGACGCCTACTAATTGAATTAATTTAAAGATCATTTAGTTATTTATAAATCTAGTTGGATTGAGTTTGAATTGAATATTCAAGCATCCATTCACGGAGCATGCTACAGCAATCATTGACTCACTGAAAGGGTTAACATACATGAGCGCCGTTTGGTCAAAGCTTCAAACTTCTTTGATCATCAATTTATTACTATTGTTTTTCCAACTCAAATCTCATATCCACGTAAACATGCCAATGATTAAACCTAATCAAAACCCATGCATAATTAAATCTGTGTAATTCCTTCCCCACTTTCTAAGGTGCATGTGATCTGATTACTATTTTGAAAAGACTATGGAAAAAAGTATATACAAACCAAAAGTAAACGATATATGAATTCCTTAAGAGCATTTTCATCAGGATTGTAAATGGGAAATGTTGAGAAAATTTGGCATCAAAACACAAAAAGAGTCCAACTTGTAAAATCAGAAATTTGCAAATTTTTTGCAATTGTGCTATAGTGTCATCCTAAATGTAGGATGGCACTATAGCACAATTGTAAAAATTATAATATATTTTAATTCCAAAAGATCACTGTAGTACTGTACTTTCTCACACTGTCTCCCACTCCCTTTCATTTCACTTCCTATTCTCTGATTTTCTCTCTCCTTTCAGTCCGCACTCACTCCCTCTCTCATAGCTCTCTCTCTCTCTCTCTCTCTCTCTCACGGTGCTGGGTTTTTTTGGCGTGGCTGAGTTTTTTTTCTTTCTCACGGTGTGGTTGGTTAAGATTGGCATGGGTGTGCTTGGTTCGACGTATGGTTTAATGAGTGTGTTTGCTTGGTTTGGCGTGGGTGTGCTTAGTCCAATCTCCACCGATCTGCTGTGTTTCGGTGGTGGATGGTTGCAGCGGCGATGGGTTTGATCAGTGTGGGTGTGTGTGTGGGGTTAGGTTTGTGACTGATATGGTGGTAGTGGTGGGGAGTTGCAGTGGTGGTGGGTGTTGATGATGGTGGAGGTAAGGGTTGCCGTGGTGGTGGTGAAAGGGTGGGCAGTGGAGGATTGATGATGGTGGAGGTGGGGGTTGCCGTGGGTGGTGAAGGGGTGGGTAGTAGTGATTGATGAAGGTGGAGGTGGGGTTGCCGTGGCAGTGGTTTGCTGATATGGGTTCGTGCTGGTGGCAATGGCAATGGTGGGCAGATGGCAGTGGGTATGGTGATGGCTTGGTGGTGCCGGGTTTATTTGGTTATATTTTAATGGGTTTGTGGTTGGTTTTTTGTTGGTTTGTGGCTAGATATTTGCTAAGATTGTGGTTGGTCTAATGTCATGGTGGTTGCTGTATGGTGGTGACTGGGTTGCTGTGTGGAGGTGGTGTGGTTGAGAGGGTGGTTGCTGTGTAGATGGGTGGCTGAGAGAGTGATAGGGAGACAAAAATTAGAAAGGAGTAAGGGATAATTTTATATCATTTTATTGTATAATTTATATTATTTTGATGTGCGGAATGATAAAATAAAAGTTGAGATGTGGGGTGTACTGTAAAATGGAATGGTATAATTGATAAATTAGCTTTTTGGGATGGTAAAATATGATAGGATGACATTTCTAGTTATGAGTGTTCTTATGCTAGAGCATTTACAATGGGACTTGCAAATGCCATATGTTGCTAGTATTTAGCATCTAAGCCCCAAAACTCCCCAATAGCTAATCTTGCAAAATCTTCCAATTGCAAAAACATTTACAATCCTGCTACAGTACCATCCTATATGTAAAATGGTATTGTAGCAGGATTGTATAATAAAAATTAGTTTTTTATTTTCTGATGCTTCTTCTCTCTGCTCTCTCTCATTATGTCATTTCGCTTTCTCTCTCTTCTTTCTCTTTACTTCGTCCTGCTTTCTCCTCTTCAAACTCGAAACCCATCTCAGCACTTCCTTCCTCTTTATCTTAGATAGTTTACTATGGATTTGTGGGTTTTTGGGTTGATCTAGGCGTGACCGGTTATGAGTTGATCTGGACATGGTGGTGGTTGGGTTTTGTATAATAAAAATTAGTTTTTTATTGTCTGATGCTTCTTCTCTCTGCTTTCTCTCATTATGTCATTTCGCTTTCTCTCTCTTCTTTCTCTCTACTTCGTCCTGCTTTCTCCTCTTCAAACTCGAAACCCATCTCAGCACTTCCTTCCTCTTTATCTCAGATAGTTTACTATGGATTTGTGGGTTTTTGGGTTGATCTAGGCGTGACAGGTTATGAGTTGATTTGGGCATGGTGGTGGTTGGGTTTTTTGTGGTGGTGGTGGTGGTGGGTTTTGTTGGCAGAGGTGGTGGCTGGTTTTGTGATTTTTGACTTTGAATCGATGGGTTTTATGTTGAAATAGTGTGATTGAGGATATTGGCGGTGGTGGGTGGTACTGTGGTGCTGGTTTGATGAGTTAGGGCGTGGGTCTGGTGGCGGCGTGGATTTGGTGGTGCCGTGGGTTTAGTGGTTCGACAGCATGGTCCTTTGATGGTGCTCAACCTCGCCTCTAATGATGGGCTACCCAAGCTCGCCGATGATGGGCTATGATTTTTCTGGCGTGGGTCCGGTGGTGGGTTGTGGTGTGTGGGTGATTTGAGGGGGCTATGGATTCCGAGGGTTTTGGGTGTTGTGGCTGTGATGGCTACGATTTTTAATCTCCATTCTCTTCCTTAAATTCCTCACCTTTCCAACCTATAATTCAATGTTGTTTTCTTCAAGCACAGGATTCAAGGGTTTTTTTTTTTCTTTAGTTTGTTTTTTTTTTTCTTTTTGTTAGAAAGATTTAGAATAAACATCGAAACTTTTGTGAATTTGTTTGAGATATCTGATTATTATGTGTTGGATATGTCTATTGTTCTGTTTTTAATTTGGTTTTTTGGTTCCGGTAAGATTTTGGTGGGCAGTGGTGGCGTGGTGGGCATGGTGGTGGTGATTGGGTTGTTGAAAGAGGGACATAGAGGCAAGGACAGAAATGAGAGAGGGGAGAGATAGAGAATTTGTTTATTATTTTATTGTATAATTTATATTATTTTAATATGTTGTATTGTAAAATAAAAGTTTGGATGTTGAGTGTGTTATAAAATAGTATGGTGTAATTGATCAAATAGTTTTTTGGGATAATAAAATAGAATATGATGGCATTTGTGGTTGTGAATGCTCTAATGCGCAATGTTTTTGCTTGGTGGGTATGGCTAATGGAACTGTTTAGAAAATCTGATTTAGGAAACTATGATATCACTTTGTGCGACTTTGAAGTTTCTCCGAAACCAAAGCTCATAATATACATTTAGTTTAGTACTACTTCGTAAACACTGAGGAGGACCAAATCCGAATTTCAATACATATAGCTAAGCTTTTTGCGGCTCTGAGCTTTAAAGGACGAGTCTACTGCATCTTTTCACACACAGAAACATTCATAATAGTAAAAGAAAAAGTAGGTCATAATTAACTCACAACTCTCACACCATAGCAGTTGGCATTTTTAATCTTTATTTTACCGACATGAAAAAACTTGATGATACTTTGAGTAGTTGCACAAGATTTTGGAGCATTTATTGAGTATATTCTTTGAATCCCCAACAAGTTGGACTGAACACTAACGAATATAAAACCTGGTGTCCCTTCTTTCATTTTTTTCGGTTGAGAGAGATGTGTCTTTTTCATTGTGCACTAAGTAGAGTTTGAATATTGAATTGCATGCAGACCACTAGATAGACCAGGTTAGGAAAAAATTGATGTGTTCAACAAAAATATTTCCTTATGATGTTTCTTACTTCCTTTCAAAGTTCGATAATAACTAATAAGTCCCATCAGAGACTGGAAGTTAGTCAAGTTGGACTACTTGTTTTCATTTGCATTTATAAAGGGAGTTAATTTGTTCAAGTTTGATGGCTAATTGCCATGGAAATGGAATTTCCCAAGTAGGAATTGCTATATTCGAATGGGCTTTTATTCTCTCATCTCACCCTTTTTTTCTTTTTTCTTTTTTTACATTAATTGGTTATTTCACCATCTATATGTGTTAAAATATAGACATTCCTGCATTAATTGTGTATGTAAACTAGTATGAAATGATATTTTCTCTAATGAGAATATTCATATCTAAAGCATTTACATTAACTCATATAAAAATTTATGCATACTTCAGCATAAAAATCTAATTTTCCTATTTTACATGATCGTTTCTATTGTATTGTATTATCTATTCTATTGTATATTTTATTAAAATATCACTTTTAAATTGTTTCTATTTATTCATACATCACAATCATCTTCCATTTTCTTCTTTCATCCTTGGAAAATGCAAACAATGAGTAAAGATTATGCATAGCTTCAGTACTTATGTAAATTTACACGGCTACTATAATTAAAAAATAAACAAAAAATGCATAATTTTAAACAAATTAATGTGGATGATTTTTAAAGTTGATGGCCAAAATTTTGCATTTAGGTCATTTAGCATGAACTGATGCAAGTGCTACGATGAAAATCATGAAAGTGCTATAAAAGTGAAAGTGTAACTAATGCAGGCAAGTGTGGCAACATAAGGTCATTTAGCATGGACTGATGCAAGTGCCACAAACGTGAAATTGTAGCTAATGCAGCCAAGTGTGGCATCAAAAACGGTTGTTATCCCCTATTTTAAGGGATAAAATTTATGATAATTCTAGACTATTAAACAACATAATAGAAAAAAGCCACTTAAAAGTAATTTTTTATTAATAACAACTTACTAAAACAATTTATTTAGGTATAAGAAAAGACTAGTTTTTTTATTCTTTAGAACAAATTAGAAATACAACTAAACATCTCACCTCTTTTTCAGGGGCTCGAACCGAGGTCTTCCATTCCTTTATGCACTTAGTGTATGGAGAGATACCATCCAGCTAAACTCACCTTATAACTACATATTGGTAGTTGGTTCCTTGCATAAGGGGCAATGCACTGATGGACAAACATGGCAAAATAAATTCCAACAACATATAGTAACAATATTAGTCAAGGTCGGCTATCTTGCCTAAGGCTGGAGTCGAAGAATTAAAACTTTGATGTTACTTGATGGTTTGGATTCTTGTATTTCACGATGTCTAGGCACCGATTGCGATGTTGAACCATGCCTATACAATGCACAGCCGCTCTGGCTTAAAAGCAACTTTTTTTTTTTTTTTTGGGATAGGAAGGCTTTAAAGCAACTTAGGGTACGTTTGGTACGTTGTAATAGCTGCTGTAATGGAATAATTATTCATGTGTAATATCAATTCAGTCATTTGGTTACATCTTTATTACATGGATTAGCTATTACATTGGAATAACTATTCTTTAAATTGAAGAATAGCTATTCCTCTTTAAAATGAATGTAATAATTATTCCTTAGTGCATATAATAGGTTTTAAAATTAATTTACTTCCAAAAATATAAAGTTTCCTTATACATCATCTTTTACAAGCCTTCTATAAGTAACAACCAAACTTATGAATAGTAATAGTTATTCCATTACAATGTCTTCTATTCCTAGTAATAAAGACTATTATTTCTAGTGTAATCTACATTCAGTGTACCAAACGTACCCTTAATTTACATTGACGTACTTTGGCTATTTATATACTATACTTATGCCTTAACAAACAGTAGGTAGATTTGCCTAGCAAAATTTCCAATGAAACATCATTACAAGTGCATTCTCCAGAATACCAAATTACTCTAATTTAAAGCTATACACAACTGAATACCCGACAATTTTGCTTTTTCTAAGATCCTAAACTAACAGAAAAGTTTTGAACATCATAAATTACTAAATTATTAAGCCAATCTTATGAAAGTTAGATATACATGTTCAATCTAAATTCAGAATACAACAACAACCTTCCTTCATCAATTACTAAATTATAGTTATGAGCTACTTTTCCACGCTTTGTAGAAACATAAACAAAATACAAATTCTTAGATAAATGAGTGCCTTGTTTTTTCTTAAATAAAATTGAAGACTTAGAGGAGAGAATGAATCTCATTAAACATAATTTAAAGACCAACCTCGAAATATCTGCTTCAAAATAAATGAGTTTGATACGTGGTTATTCATTTAAAAGAATTGGGTGTGACAAAATTTATTGGAAAAAAAAAAAATAGAGGTGAGATGTTACTATGTTAGAACTTAGAACTAAAGTGAGTTTTATTTATTTTTAGCTCAAGTTAGATCTAACGTGACTTGAAGGCACTACAAAGAGGACAAGGCGTGCCCAGTGAAAGGAGGGAGAGAGAGAAGGCTCTTTCTTCTTCTTCTTTTTTCATAGACCTCTATCATTGTTTTCTAGTTCTAAAGAGACATTCATCTATAGGCTACAAGCACCAAATAATATAAGGCATGAGTCATAATCCAATATAGGCATCGTTCCATCTTCCTTCGGGCCAAAATTTAAGGTTTATGTACAATATTTTATTATTGTCATACAAATTTGGTGGTGCGCCTTAAGGAAAAAGTAAACTTAAGTTTAGTACTTTAAAAGCAGCAAATTATGGGGTGTTTGGTAGGTGTATTAAAAAACTGAAACATGTGTAGAAATACGTAAGGGTAAAAAAATATGTAAAAATACGTGTAATATTATTTAAAAACTGAAAACATGTGTTTGAGTGGGTGTACCAAAACGGGCCTAAGTTTCTCGATTATATTTAAAAATATAATTGTATTACATTTAAGGATCATGTTAACAGGAGTTTTTAGGGTAATTGTTAATAAACCATATTAGAAAAGTTTTTACGTCACTTTCATGAGAAATATAAAAAGCTGACAAAAAAATTAATTACTTTTATCATTTTTTTCATAAAATGTTTATAAAAATAGTTAATAAACATCTCCCTGCACACCCTCAAAAAAAAATAAAATAAATAAACATCTCCCTGCATTTAATTGTCTTTGTAAATGATAACATTGTGTTTTATTAGTCAATACAATTAGGTATTTGAATTAATAAAATAACTTAATGTATTCCACCTATTTATTATATTTAAGTTTTGATTTTAAGAATCAAAAATCTTGTAACTCAATTGTTTTGGTGTTTCTATTAAATTCATCCAATAATAAAATCCCTACACCCATTGTAGTGTAGCTATCAAATTATAGAACCCAAAAAAAAAAGTTTTATCTTTTAAGGAATTTAAACAATTGATATTTGATGGTGATTCAACCACTAGCTCGGTGTGTGTCAAAACTGCACCTTACTCCTACAAACAAAGTAAATTTTTAAAAAACCAAAAACAAAAGTATACTGTTGAAACCCTTTTCCTTAGTTTTTGTTTGGCTCAGATGACATTTTCACTTTCTATAAGTATTGGGCAAATGTATCCCACAGGATGCATGCATATTTTTTACCTAAAATAAACAAGGATTTCAATTCTCAAACCAACACCACCACCCCCCGCCCCCCCCCAATCCCCAACCCAACAAAATAATAGGGTTCAACTTTAATGGATTAACAGAAATAAAAAATCAAACTACAGATTTCAACTTATTAATCAATCCAACTCAAATGCATGATAGAGACTTCAATTTAATATTCTTATTATAATAATAAATAAAAATATATTTGCTTAACCTTAATGGATTATAGTCATTTGACATGTAATCAAAAAATAATAATAATAAATTGAAAAGGTAGTGTTATATATCCACCCCACCCCGATATCATCTAATAATTTAATAGATTATAATAAATACATGTTGCTTGTTTTTTTTAATAGAAAAAAAAAATTACATGTCGTTTGGTGGCGAACTTTAAAAACAGTTTTGGTGACTTAAAAAAAAATGGTGGATCAACTCTAAACACAAGGTAGGTTCAAAACTCTATTCATATGAACCGAGCGAATCAAAGGTTAGTCCAATTAGGAAAATACATGAATATATACCGAGCAGGTACTCAACTCGACCATTCATAAACCCAAGTACCCAACCAATGCCAAGTGCCAACGTTGGAAACAAATAAATTAATAATTGTACTCTTATGATTCTCACCTACATTCCCCAAATTTATCAAACACAATACGGGTCAACAGGCAAATTGTATTTCCAAAACATGACAACACAACACCACCCCTTTGTGAACACAAACAAATCCTTAATATCTTATTATATATGGCCTTAGCATTATCACATCCTAATTTCAATCCTAGATCGTTCAACCTTTGTCTGTATGTGTTTTTACTTTCCCACTTACCTCCCCCGCTGTTTAATCATAGGCATTGGTACTTTTGCTGGTTTTGAAACTATTACTTGTCCTAAATGTAAACAAATATGGAATTAAAATTTTGAATAAGAAGAGAAAAAAATATAAGGAGAAAATGGCAGAAATAAATTTTTTTTTATTATAAAGAACATGACATAATAATAGAGTTTGTGTTTTATTATCTCTATTATTTATGAGTTATGTTAATTAGTGCCCTTAGGACATTGGTTGACAATCTAGTTAAAGAAAGTTTTTATGGGAAAAAAAAAATGTTTTAACAGTTTTTTTTTTTCATTTTTCATAAAAATGATGTTAAAACTTTCTTAAAATGGATTGTTAACCAATGCTCTAAGGGCGCTCGTTAGCATTTCTTATTATTTATTTATTAAGAGTTTTTCACAAACCTATGATAATGCTGAATTTAATAGATAGTTGATTCCACTTTAAAATACATACATATGTGTGTGTATATAAATATGCCAACACCTCGGTTGGTTTAGTGGTAAGGAGTTTCTGGCTCTGCTTGTCAGGCTTGGGTTCGAATCACCTCCATAGCCGATTGTTGGTGGGCATCCACACTTGTGTACCCTGCCTTAGGGACTTATGTCGCCTAGCTACCCCTTTTTTCGTTTACCAACAAAAAAAGTGTATATATATATATATATATATATTACATTGCATTCATACGATATCAAAACAAAAATACTTGGGAATGTAACCATGCCCATATTTAGTTTGATAAGAAGTTTTATAATTATCGAGAATGTGAGATGTTCTCATGTTTGGCTTGTTCCTAGGAATTCCAAATAATTTGTTATTATTTTTATAATATCCTTGGATTTATAAATGAAATGTTAAACATGCTACCCATCAATTTAATGTGGCTTCTTTAAATAAATAAATAACGTGTGTGTGTGTGTGTGTATATATATATATATATATATATATATATGAACAATGAATCAAGTCAAGTTTCCTAACATTGTGGTATACCAATTTCGAATAACACATGCAAAACCATAGTTGTTATTTGACTTATTTCATTTTTTAAACATCATGTATTGTCAATTAAAATTATTTTTTTATTTTTTTGTGTATCTTTGGATGATTTTTTTTTTTTCGTTAGCTCATTTTGTGTATTGTGTAAAAGTATGATCAATGGAGAAGGTCATCATCATTTATTTATAAAATAATTTGAACAATTCTTTTATTTTTATTTCTTTCTTCACTTTTTTTGTAGATGCAAAATATATATATATATATATATATAATTGTGTGTACATGTATTTTCTCAAATCACGTGTTATGTGCTAAATGAATTGTAAGCCATTTGAATATTATACAAAACAATTATTTTACAAATTTATTGAGAGTATATTTGAATAAAAGTTGTGATTATATCATTATAAATTATAGACATATTATCGAAATAAAAATTTTAAATTGCATTACAAAATAAAAAGGTTTGCAAGACCACACACTAAACCATTTAAGACAAAGGTTTTGAAAAAAAAAAAATCAAAGTTAACAATAATAATTAAAGACAGGTATAAAGAAGATATATAGAAATAAAAGAAAAAATGTTTTATACATAGAATAAGCATTTGATTATAAATTTTATAGGAAAAATCTCTAGACACTTAAAGTTTCATTGATTTTTCACATTATCCATGTGTTTTTGTGTTATGGTGGGCTCAATTGGATTGCAAATGCTATGTGAGGACTTTGTAGCATGTTTGAAATTTATGTTTTAAGTTTGGCATGGTATTAAGCCAGTGGTATAAAAATAATAATCACTTATAAGAAAATATAAATTTCCCAAACATTGGAATTTGGACCCACCTTTTTACACATAAATGTATATTCGTTGTGTAGCGAGATTTGAGTGTGAATCCATATACTTAAAAGCAAAATACTTAGAATTTGGATTCTACATAAAATCAATGAGAGGATTTCATAGATCAGATCGAGAATTGTGATATTCTATTTTATATATATATATATAAAAAGCTTAATGAAAAATTAACATTGCAAATAATACATGTTAAAGAAACATAAGAAATAAGCAAATATGACACAAATTACTCATAAAATGTAACAAGTACTTAGTACTAAATTACAAATGCATGAATAAATGATGACCTTCAAAATTTAAATTTAAATTTAAATGTTTCGAGTTCTAACACTAATAATATACATAAAGTTCCAAAGATTTTGCAAAATTTTCAATTATATTAAGATAACGAAAAATGTCAAGCCCTTCAAAACCCAATACAACTTAATCGATAGGGTTGGATAATCCTAATCTCACCATAGATATACATAATTACAACTAATTATAATAAGTGTAACGAATGTCAATTTTGTTACTTGTATGCTATATGAATGATCCTACATTGATCCAAATTGATTCACAGGGTAGGATTGTAAGGATTCTATAGAGTAAGGTCGTAAGATCTTACATTTTTTCATCTATTATCGTGATCCCATGTAGATCCTACTCCATGAAAGATTCTACACCAATTTGAATTGTTTTTACAGGGAAGAATCATTGGATCTTAGGATTTTCAAATCCAAGATAGAGATTTTGACAACCCATGGTTATAGGTACATAGATTCCATGGGCTACTTGCAACACAAAATATAAAAACTTGAAACTCAAAAATCATAAGAGGACTCTTGGGAATCCTAAAAATTACCTTGAACTAAACTACCAATATATATTGAATTTATGCACATGACTATATCCAATACGAACAATATTATGTTTTTCACTAACAAATAAATCTAACCATGTCATTTTCTTACGTATGCAACCACATAGTTAATTTTTATTGGGAAAATCTAAATACAACATCTAAAGAATTATGCCTAAAATTTTCCCCTTCAAATTACACTACTACTATAATTGTTTTGAAATTTTTACTAATAAGTTTCTTTGTTATGAAACTTTTAAATGTAGAGGAATAACACACACAAAATAAGACAACAAAGTGTAAATTTTAGCAATAATTTTTTTCCCCATTTTATTTAGGTATAAGAATAGGAAAATTCATGAATGTTAATTTTAGTGTCTCACAGTACTTTTGACTCTTTTTTTGTAGCAGTACGTTTGACTCTTATTATGATGTATATATTTTTTTTTTATAGTGTTTCAACCTAGGACATCTACTCTTGATGATAGCTTTTTATCATCAAATTAAGACACTGATTAGTTTTTAATGTAGGTAAAGATTGAATTTCAGATCTTTAATTCAAATATTAGAGACTTTACCAATTGAGTTAACTAAAACTCACCTCTCGTCATGATATTTGAATGCATAAATTTTTCCAAACAAAATCGGTAACAAATTTATCACATAGCCAAATCTAATGTAAAAAGCTTGCCATGTGACATATTCCCACTGGTACCAAATTTTAGAGGTTACTATAAATTGACACACCCACCATAAAAGGCAAAAGGAAAAAAAAAAAAAAAAACCTCTAATAATAATAATCACAACACACACACACACACACACACACAACAGTCTCTGTTTTTCTTATTTGCTTCTCTCTCACAGCACCACATATATTTTAAAAAAATCCTCAATTTTCTTTTTAATTTAATTTAATTATTATTTTTTTCAATCCAAACCAAAAAAACCTTTTCCTACTTCCCACCGCTTCATAACCTCCTCGTTTCTCCTCTCATCGATAGTAGAAACTAAAAATTAAATAAAATAAAATAAAAGAAAAAAAAGAGAAAAATTTATAAAAACCAAACAAACTTACACACACAGAAACCCTCTTTCTCTCTCTCTCCCTTTAACTGATCATCCGCAATCATTTACACCTTCTCTCTTTCTCTCTCTCTCTCTCTCTGTGATTCTCTCCGGCTTAAGACTCTGTTTGGATCAGAGACCAAGAACGCCAACTACAACCCAACAAACACCATGGTTGAAACAAGGCGTAGCTCCTCTGCTTCCAAACGTGGCCTCTCATCTCCTCCTCCACCTAACCCAAAACGATCCAAGGTAAAATCTTTTTTGATATATATATATATATATATTTTTTTTTTGGTAAAATTTTTTGATTTTGTGCATGTGGGTCTGATGAAAGATTTCTAATCTGGGTTTTGTGCAAGTTTGGATTTTGTTACGTGCATGCGTTTTTTGGCCAAGATTTGCATCTGGGTTTGGGATTTTTAAGGTTTTTATTTTTGAATTTAATTTTTGGTGGGGGAAATATTTTTTTCTTTTGAAACTTTTTAGGCTTCTGAGGCGTCTTCTTCGACCAACGACGTTCGGAGCTCTCCACCGGTCGAGAACTCGGGTCCGGGTAAGGAATCCGGGTCTGGACCTCAAGACTTGGAGCTACAATCCCCTGATCCGTTGAGCACTGGTTCCCCTAAGCCCGTTGACGCATGCGATTCAGATAAATGTGCGGATTTCGGCGGGGATGGCGAGGTCTTGGTGTCTCCGCTGTCTCTAGGTGAATAAATTTTCAAGCTTTTGGCTTTTGCATGTGGTTTTGGAATCTGGGTTTTTGTTGAATTTTGATTTTTGTTTTTGGGGTTTCGGGTTTGATTGTGCCTTTTTTCTAATTTCAGGTGGAGCTGCTGTGGATGCTGAGAAATCTAAAGCGGCCGGGGTGGAGGCTCTTCGGGCAAAGAAGCGCCTTAACAAGCTGACAAAATCCAGCCAGAAAGTTGCTTGGGGAAAGCTTCTTTCCCAGTGTTCTCAGGTGGGTTTTATGTTTAATTCGGTTCTGAAATCTTGGTGTTGTGATTAGATTGTTGCTATGTTTAGTTGTTTGGAAGAGAAAAAGAGTTGCCTTTTTATGTTTTTGTGCTTGTTTGTCACTTAAGCATTGCTAATTATGATAAACAATTTGGTTTGTTTGTATTGTCATTGGTTTTCTAGGCAGTTGAGCAAAGAGTTGTGGTGTGGTGGAATTGTTTATCTGTGGCTTGTTATTTCTTTTATTGGGAACTTCGTGAGCATTGACTCCCTTATTGGGCTTGCATGTGTTAAATCGGTTAGGTCTGCTTACTGTCCATGAGCAGCTTTTTGGGTAATTAAGGTTGATTTGTCAGTGCAAGTTTATTGGATTGACGGAGGGAAAAGAGGGCATTGATCAAGTACCTCCATTTGGAATTTGATATATTTTGTTCCTTATCAGGTGAGTGTATTTTGGGGCTTGTAAGTATTAGATGAACAGAAGATTAGAATTCTGTGAAAGCGTGTTTGTTCTTATGTGATGTTAGATCTAAATCATTTTTTTTTTCTTTTGGCATTTAATAGTTTATTACTACATCTTGTTTTTTGATAGATTTATATACTACTAGTTATTAGATTTTGATGGATGGAAGAGATGGGGGGAAGGGGTGGGTTGGCTTGGTATATTCTCGAAGGTGGAGTGGATGCAATGTCGCTAGCTTAGAAGAGTGAGTAATGGAAAGTGTCTTGGAAAAAAAACTTCCTTTACGTGAGTTTGGACCTACTCTTTTCTTATAATTAGAGTGTTTGGCTGATGCAGGTTGAGGATTCCTGTGTTTGCTTGAGACTTGATTTTGAGTCATGTTTCAGCCTGAAGAATTTGTGGGAAAGTTGCTTGAAGCTTTTCATAAGAGGCGTTAGGTGTTTTGTAGTGAGACCTTAACATGCCAATAAAAAAGGAAACTTGCCTCCGCACTTGTGGTTGTTTGTTTGTTTTTAAATCAATTATTATTATCAATTTTTTCTTGATAGGTAATAAGAATATTATTAAATCAAACTGAAAAACAGATGAAAGCCAATACAAGTTGTTCATGATGGTGAACACAAGGAAAAGCAACAAACAAACAAACAGCAACAAAGAACAAGAAAAAACTCAAAAGTGCAATTATGATTCCTTACTATTGGTTTTTGTTTTATATATTTTTCTAAGAAGGTTTGTGATAAGTTTCTTTTTAATATTTCCATCTTGAATCACTTCTTATCTTTTGTTGATTCCCCCCCTTAAATCTACTAAAATTAGTATATATTTTACTAACCCTTCCCCTCTCCTCTCCCCCAATCCAAACGTAGGACTAGGTTCTTGGCTGACTATATTAGGGATTGTTGATGAAACATGGATTCTGTTCATCTGCTTCTTCTAGGAACAGAGTTAGAGTCCTTACCTTGGTCTGCTAATCTGTTGTTTGTTCCTTATGTTTTTCCAGAATCCTCACCTGTCAATGTATGGTACTACTTTCTCTGTTGGTCAAGGCCGTCAATGCAATTTATGGCTTAAAGATCCATCCATTAGCAATATATTGTGTAAATTGAGGCACATAGAGGTATCGCTCTCTGCAGTATCCTTTTGCAACTAAAAAAGAGACATTTTCAATATGTAAATAACACGGTGCAATGACATTGCTTATTATTCATTCCCAGGTGGCTTGTGATTGTACTGACATTTTTCTTTTGGTGTTTATTTTAATTCTGGATAGCGTGAAGGTTCATCTGTTACATTACTGGAAATCACAGGGGGTAAAGGTGCCGTCCAAGTAAACGGGAAGTACTATAGAAAAAATTCTAGTGTAATTCTAAGCGGAGGCGATGAGGTGGTCTTCACTTCTTCTGGAAAGCATGCTTATGTATCCTTCTTTCCTCTTTATTTCTTCAGTATAGCCAATTCAGTATTTTGAAGGGTGGCCGGTGGCCTTTTATTTTTAAGTACCTCATCATTCAAAAGGAAAACAAATCCTCATGTCTTTTTGTTGCAGCGGTTTTATACTTTTTACTGTGATTGTAATATTTTTACTTCCCCTTATGGATGTTCTATAAATATATTCCTTAACATGAAATCAGATCTTTCAGCAACTCACCAATGATAATTTAACTGCTCCTGGCATACCTTCTGTGAGCATATTAGAAGCTCAGAGTGCTCCAATAAAGGGGATACATATTGAGGCAAGATCTGGGGACCCTTCAGCTGTTGCTGGAGCATCAATATTAGCATCTTTGTCTAATATGCCAAAAGACTTGACCGTACTTCAGGCACCCGGTAAAACTAGTGAGGATGTGGACCAGAATACTGAAATGTCCATTCTACCTTCTGGCTGTGGGGGGTCAGATGATCATACTCCAGATATTGACATGAAGGATAGTGCCGATAATGATCTTGCTGGTGTTTCTTCAAGAGAGAAAACCGTTGTTCCTTCTCCTGATGCTGCCAATGACCACCCCAATCTTGGTAGCCTTGGATTGGATCCTTGTATGGATGCAGACATTGGAAAGGTCCCTTCGTCAAATTATGAATTAAGGCCACTCTTGCGAATGCTTGCTGGTTCATCTTCAGACTTTGACTTAAGTGGCAGTATCACTAAAATGCTTGATGGGCACAGGGAAATTAGAGAACTCAAGGATTTTGATCCTCCAATTTCAGTATCAACTAGAAGGCAAGCATATAAGGATAATTTACAACAAGGAATTCTCAATCCCGACAACATTGAAGTCTCTTTTGAAAGTTTCCCATATTACTTAAGGTACATTTGACTGCATATGCTTTCTTTATACTATGAGTTACATGTGTACAAAATACACAGGAAAAAAGGGTCTCTTTTTACTGTATTTGCTTGTTGGATCTAGGCATATACTGTCTGTATGGCTGTACTTGTTACATATTCTGTTGCAAATGAATTCTTTTGACCATGTGTTGGCTTTTGATATTTAGGGAACTATTCAAAAATACCTTTTATTTATTTTTATAACTCTTTCCCTTTTATTTCCTTCTTGTATCTAGATATATAGTCTTTATGGCTGTACTTGTTACATATTCTGCTGGCTACTGGAAATTTATGCTATTTGTACATTGTGCATTGTTGCAGTGATACAACAAAGGATGTTTTGATTGCTTCAACATATGTTCATTTGAAGTGTAACAAATTCACAAAGTATGCCTCGGACCTACCTACTGTGTCCCCGCGTATATTATTATCCGGTCCTGCAGGTGGTTCTGCTTTTCTATGTTGACGAGCTATGTATTTTTGTGTGTTTTTCATTTTCCCTTTAATCCCTAATGAGACATCATATTCCAATGGATATTTTTTAGGTTCGGAGATATATCAGGAAACTTTGGCAAAGGCACTTGCCAAACACTTTGGTGCTAGACTGCTAATTGTTGATTCTCTTCTGTTGCCTGGTGTAAGCTTCTTTGATGTCTGTATCATTTACACTTTCAAAGTAAAAAAATTTATCTACATTGTTTTCTAGGAATTATATTACTGTCCTTTTACGAACTTCTTCGAATAACAGCTGCTTCCTTATTTTATCAACACAAGCTCTAAGTAACTGCAGAGCCTGCAATTTAGTTGGCATCTTACATTTGTCTTGTGCGCTTGGAAATAATTTTAGGGACCAACACCCAAAGATTCCGATTCTGTGAAGGAAGCTTCAGCTTCAAGGCCAGAACGAGCATCGGCTTTTGTTAAACGCGCTGCACAGGCTGCTGGCTTACAGCATAAGAAACCAGCTTCTAGTGTTGAGGCTGATATTACAGGTGGATCTGCATTAAGCTCTCAGGCTATGCCAAAGCAGGAGGCATCAACTGCATCATCAAAAAGCGCTACACTCAAAGCAGGTATGCTATTGCTTCCCTAGTTTCTGTAATTGTTACATGGATGGTTGATTATCAGTCTTGGTAAAAGTGCGGGGTGCACTTAAGCGACAAGTCCTCCTGAAGACTTGGTGCAAAGCACAAGTGTTGCATGCTTGATTGAAATGAAGCACACATTTGATTTGATTTTTTAAAGAAAACAATGTAATCAATTTGAAAATAACTATTAATGGACAAAGATATAATTATTAAGTGATAACTAGAATGTCAAGTAATGATTTCTATGCCTATCAAAAGCAATGCAACAGTCTTAAAGTATATAATCATCATCCTCGTTAAGTATAGGATCATCATCATTATCATCACAAGATTTGTAACCCTCATCATCTTCCTCATCTACTTCATTAAAATTATTAGTCTCTCCCTCATGAGGGGTATGTTGTGAATTGGAATTTGAGCCTGTTGCCCTCCCTAACGACCTCATTCTTGATCTCATGTTGAATCTTTATTTTTCAACACCTGTAACCTTGGAAACATTAACCTATGTCAAATAATCATCATTTTACACAAGATCATGTTTAGCACATTCATCGAGTTCTTTTATTTTGCTCTACAACACATTGCTATCATTGATTTCTTTGGGTAGTGTATCCGTGGTGTACTTTCCAGTGGTGGGTCCAAAGGGCCTGGCCTTGGTGAGGTTTCTGGTCATTAAAAAAAAGGATGAACTGCGTCACCTACAAAGGGGTATGTTTGTCTTGGCCCAGTATCATTTTGGTGAGGAGTGTCTTATGGGGTATGGTCCCGAATGGAGTTTTACATCCCCTCAAATTTGTAAAGGGGTGGAGGGTAGGCTTAGGTATAGATATCATACCATAAACTTGACTTTTGTGTAACAAATTAATGGTGTGTATCGACAACATTAAGATTTGACTGCTACATTTCACATTTAGTTTGCCAAGGCCCTTGTAGCTCAATTGGCACCTCCTGGTTTCCAATGGGGACATCTAGGGTTTATTTCACGTTTTTGTTTTTATTTTTGTTTTTATAATTTAAAAATAAAATGGTTCTTAATGCGTACTTTTGCAAATGCTCCATGCTTTATAATCAAAAAGTGCCTAGCTTTGTGCATTAGTGTGCTTTTACCAGCAATGTTGATTATCCAAGTGCTTGATTAGTATGTTTATGCATGATTTACTCTTCATTTATTTATTCACAATGTTCATAATCTCAAGCTGCAATATGTAAAAAATTTACAGGTGATAGAGTAAAATTTGTGGCTACTGTACCTTCTGGAGTGGCACCACTACAAAGTTGTCCTCTAAGGTATTGTTTTACTGTGCCATTATAATAAGATTGCATGCTTAAATTTACCGTTGCTGAATTTATCATGGTATTAGAGTAGGTGGTCTTTAGTTTGAAACCTATCTCTACTATCTTCCATTTTTTTTAAAAGATTAAAAGTCCCCTGTTTGGGCCTCACTAATTAAGAGGGAGTTGAGCCCACCCGAGGGGTAGTGCTAGAATAATGGTTAAATGATTAAATTCACAATTTTTTAAACTAAATCATCTGAGGAATTTCCAACACAACCCATGATAGCTCTAATAACCACCTTGTACCGATTGGTTGGGTTGGAGCCATTTTATTAGGCCTAATTAAAAAAATGGGCTTTAATGAAGTTATTTAAATTCATTATTAAAAATGGGCTTTAATGAAGTTACTCAATTAGGCTTAATATTCTAACTTTGTTAAAACTATCAAAATACAAAAATAAATAAAACTAAGAAATTTAAAATAAATATATTTTGTAAACTATTATTAGCGTGGGTTGGTTTATTTTGTTGAAAATTTAGCCAACCAAAGGTGAGAGCCTAAGCTGTAAACCCAGACAGGTTTGATCCCCTAACTTTTGTTGAAAATTTAGCCAACCAAAGGTGAGAGCCTAAGCTGTAAACCCAGACAGGTTTGATCCCCTAACTGTTGCATCTGAGTTGCAATTACCTGATGTGCAAGCTTAAGGGCGGGACCCACATCCCGAGTTTGCTCTGGCCACTATGATTCCAAAGGGCATGTGTTGTGGACAGGTCTCGATTATTAAAAAAAAAAGAAGAAGAAGAAAATTTAGCCAATTAACCCAACGCAAGTTTTTAAAAAAATATACAAGCCCATTTTGAGGCATTGGGTTGGGTCACGTGGTGGGTTGAATGCACACCCTTGGTTTTTACTGACAGCTTAACCTTTTGGCGCAATAAGTTTATCATCACCTGCTATCAAGTATATCTAATTGGAATTAATCCGTTGAATGGATACCATTTATTTGCATGTAAGCAATATGTAGGAAATTGAGGTTGTGTTGTGTGTCTATAATCATATGCTTTGAAAGGATCATGTTGGATGGATGCTGCGCTGGAGTGTGCCCTTTGCTCAATTATCTTTTAGAATTTCTTTACAAAAAAGAAGAAAAAGAAAGAGTATCTCTTAGAATTGTCAAAATTTATTTTCTTCCTTTTTTCATGTTGAGCAGGGGACCAACAACTGGTTGTCGAGGTAGAGTTCTCCTTGCTTTTGAAGATAATGGTAATTCAAAAATTGGGGTTCGATTTGATAAATCAATTCCAGATGGCAACAATCTTGGTGGTCTTTGTGAAGATGATCATGGTTTCTTTTGTTCTGGTGATTCCTTTGATGCAATTGTCCTCACTTCCTTTAATTTATATACTGGATTTTCATTTGTTGTGCTTCTATCATCTTGTTTTACTCATTGATGCCTTACTCTGCAGCCAATAATTTACACCGCTTAGATAGTTTTGGTGGTGATGATATAGAGAAGCTTGCTATTAATGAGCTCTTTGAGGTACTTGACAGTCTTTACTGCTCCAAGAAATTGTTGCTGTTGTCTGGGAGCCAATATTGAAAGTATGTCATTTTTGTAGGTTGCATCAAAAGAAAGTAAAACCAGTCCATTAATATTGTTTGTGAAAGACATAGAAAAGGCTATGGCTGGTAGCTCAGAATCATATACGGTCTTAAAGGGTAAGCTTGAAAATTTGCCGGAGAATGTTGTTATAATTGGTTCCCATACCCAGATGGACAATCGTAAGGAGAAGGTAAGTAGTTATTTATTTTTTCCTGTTATACCAATTTAATCATCTATGTTCTGTATGTTGCTTAGTTAATTTTTGTGTTGGAATTTTTGTGTTTCCAGTCTCATCCTGGTGGTCTTTTATTTACGAAGTTTGGAAGCAACCAGACAGCGTTACTTGATCTTGCCTTTCCGGTATGCTAACCTATGCCCTTATTTCCCCTCGTCCCCTAAACCAATACACACAAACACGCTTTTGAAGTAATTGTTTGGATGTATAAGTTGTTGTCTTTTGCTAATGACTTTTATGTTTCTAACTTCTCATATCTAGAAGATATATTTTAAGTCAAAGTCATTGTTGTTTGTTGTTTTATCATTTTCATTTATTTGCAATGCATTTGTATATTTCTAATTCTTATATTGTTGTAAATTGTTTTCATGTATTATGCAATACCTAGCATTTCTTATCCTAGTTTTTACACTTTTTTGTACTCCATTGATTAATATTTCAATCATACAATTTAGAATGAGAAGTTCTGTTAAGATGTAAAAATGCTTTTCAGAAAAATGGTTCATATAACCTTAAAAAGAAGTGAGCCAAGGTTTCTGAACAATTGGCTCCATGAAATTTGTTTAAGTAGAGTATTTCCTCCTGCTGAAAGTAAGAAATAAAAGGTACACCTTCCCTGCTTGTGTTGTTAAGTTAAGGTAATGCATGGGCATTTGTAGACCATGACTATTCAGGACCTTGAATCTTGGCAAGGTTCTCTTCATCATCTTTATGTTGAATCATTCAGCTGCATTTTGGGTGTCTCGGCGGTAGTCACAGTTCATCTTTTAAAGCTAGCATGATTGCTCTGGAATTTAAAATCCCTCCCAGCCTAAATTCATTTATGCCTCTTCGCCCCTCTTCTTTAGTTGCCCCCGCCATCACCCCTCTTCTTAAGCCACCCTCTCTACCTCCTGTGCCGATGCTTCCTGTGGCCAATGTAGTGGTGCCTACTCCCAAACTTGTTTCTGGAGTTTTTCTCTTGCTAAATGCTAAATTGATTTTTTTTTTTTTTTTTTTGGGGGGGGGGGGGGTGTTTCTAGGCATCGTGATGTGGTATTTGTGCAGATCTAGTTTGATCAAGGCTTGTAGATTTAGTTTATATATATATATATATATATATATATATATATATAATTTTGGATGGTAGCTCTAGTTGAAAATGTAAACTAACCTATCTACCCCAACAGCCAACATAATCACTCTGCCATTATTTCTATTGGTTCGGCTCGGGGTCCCCTCCCTTGTGTGAGAAAACTGATAGCTAGGGTTTGGTGCAAAATTCCTCCAGCCACCAAGTCACCAACTTATAGCTGGTTACTAGTCTATGGGATGGTAACCTTGTTTTTGTGTTTATTATTTGCTATTTTGATAATAAAGTTCTATTTGTGATATGTTTGATGCATAATCTCTCTCTCTCTCTCTCTCTCTCCCTCTCTCACGTGCGCATGCGCACACACATGCAAACAGTGATAGCTGCCCACTCAGACATAGACATGCATATATTTGTGAAACTTACATGTTAGTGGGAATCTGGAGCTATCATTACTCTGATTCTTCAATTGCAGTTGTTTAAGCATTGCCATTGGTGGTTTCTCTTCCCTGTAAGATCAAAATAATGTGACTATTGCTTCATGTTCAGGATAACTTTGGTAGACTGCATGATAGGAGTAAAGAAACACCAAAAGCAATGAAGCAACTTTCTCGGCTTTTCCCAAACAAAGTGACAATACAGCTGCCTCAGGTATTGCACCCACAATTCATCTATAGTGCAATATTAATGCTGTTTTTGTCTGAGTCATCTCATATTTGTATTGTTCCTGATAGGATGAAGCTCTACTTTTGGACTGGAAGCAGCAGTTGGAACGTGATATTGAAACTTTGAAAGCTCAATCAAATATTGTCAGCATTCGCTCAGTGAGTATCACCTGATTGTGTTGTTTGGCTATCTTCTGTTATATTTCTTGTTCCAAGTGCTTGTAGCATTCTGCCTAGAAAGAATTTAGTTATTGTTGTTATGGTGAGTTCTTCCAGGCCTGGGTAGAATCGTGGACATTATTGCAGTTGTAGTGCATAAACTACATATATATTCATCCCATAATTTGGTTTAAGTGGGAATCAGATATCCGTTTATGACTGATGTCTTAGGTTGAATAGTATGACGAGCTCTCTCTCTCTCTCTCTCTCTCTCTCTCTCTCTCTCACACACACACACACACACACACAAGCACCAATTCAGCATGGGTAAGCCCCTGGTGGTCAGATGTACCTTCTTACTTACATAGTCTCCAGTTAAACCATAGACTATTGCCTCATCAGCATTGAAAATCCTCAGTGCAGGATTTTTAATTTTTTATAATATTTCAATCAGATTGTTTTATATGTGTGTATATATATATATATATATACACACACATACTAGTTTGTATGTGGATTTATAGATGATATTTATCTCATTGACTTGGTGTTATTCTTGGATATTTACAAAATAGCTTATGTTTTCAGGTTCTGAACAGAATTGGCTTGGATTGTCCCGACCTTGAAACTCTGTGTGTTAAAGATCAAGCCCTTACTACTGAAAGTATGCCTTGTGAACTTGGATTACTCCTGGATTTTTATGCAGTGACCTTTACTGTAATATTAACTGGTGCCATCATCTTTCCTTTAATTGTTATTATGAAAGGTGTGGAGAAAATAGTAGGATGGGCTCTAAGTTACCAGTTTATGAATCACTCCGAAGTATCAGTCAAAGATGCTAAACTTGTGATCTCTGCTGAAAGGTATAGCCTTAATTCTTTCCAATTACTGTTATCATTGTTTAAACAATTTATAAAAAATTATATAGAAATGGTTCACCTCTCTATGTCCTGTGTTGATGTCATTCATGATGGTTTATATTGCAGCATTATGCACGGTCTGAACATTCTGCAGAGCATTCAAAATGAAAACAAAAGCTTGAAGAAATCACTGAAGGTAAAGTTTACATCTTCCTCTTGGGTATTGTCAAAGGTTCATGGTTCCCTCCTTTGGGAATGAATCTACAGTTTTGATTTTTTTGAAATTTATATTCAGTTCAAGTTCAAATATGTTTCCAGGATGTGGTCACTGAGAATGAATTTGAGAAGAAACTTCTTGCTGATGTCATTCCACCGACCGATATTGGGGTTTCTTTTGATGATATTGGGGCATTAGAAAATGTAAAGGATACCTTGAAGGAATTGGTGATGCTTCCACTTCAGAGGCCTGACCTGTTTTGTAAAGGACAGCTGACTAAGGTGGTTTGCTTAACCTTTTGGATCTCTTCCAAAGTCTGTGTTAGATCTTTTCTTTTTTGGTGGAGACCATTTTCATTTGGTTTATATCTTGTGTACACCATCTAAATGTTGCTACTTATTTGACAGCCTTGCAAGGGTATATTGCTCTTTGGACCTCCTGGTACTGGGAAAACAATGCTTGCAAAGGCAGTTGCAACTGAGGCTGGTGCAAACTTTATCAATATATCAATGTCAAGCATTACTTCAAAGGTATGCAAAAGTCACAAATATCATCTCCGTCTCCTTTTCAGCTTTCTTTTCAATTTTAATGACTTTTTCAGTTTTCTTTTAAATTAAAATGACGTTCTCTCTATTGCTTGCAGTGGTTTGGTGAAGGGGAAAAGTATGTCAAAGCAGTTTTCTCACTAGCTAGTAAAATTGCTCCTAGTGTTGTTTTTGTTGATGAGGTTTGTTTAAGGCATTTACAATTATGTTAATTCATTTTATTACATTTTTTTTTTTTTGTGTTTCTGACTTTTGCTAAACCCCCATAGTTTTATCCGTATAAACCTCTTGGGACTGCTTCTCTCTCTCTCTCTCTCTCTCTCTCTCTCGTGGAATAATTTTTTTCACAAATTATTTGTGCAGGTTGATAGCATGTTAGGAAGACGTGAAAATCCTGGAGAGCATGAGGCTATGCGTAAAATGAAGAATGAGTTTATGGTAAATTGGGATGGTCTGCGTACTAAGGATAAGGAGCGTGTACTGGTACTTGCTGCTACTAATAGGCCTTTTGACCTTGATGAGGCTGTTATTAGGAGGCTTCCCCGGAGGTAAACATATTCTACCTGTCATCACTTGGTTCCCATCTTTTTCCTGTTAAAGCAAGTATCATTGACTAGTACATACATACAATCATTTTGTGCAGATTGATGGTCAATTTGCCAGATGCCCCAAACAGAGAAAAAATTCTAAGAGTTATATTAGCCAAAGAAGAGCTGGCATCTGATATTGAATTGGAAGCAATTGCAAATATGACTGATGGCTACTCTGGGAGTGACCTAAAGGTTGACATATATATACACATATTTTATTTGTTATTTGCTTTTCTGCCTGCTACAGAACTGAACTTTTTCCCATTCTGGGTTCCTCTGATTACATTCTTGGTTGCAGAATCTGTGTGTGACTGCGGCTCACTGTCCCATTAGGGAAATTTTGGAGAAGGAAAAGAAGGTTAGATAATTTTAGTACCGGCATTTGTTATTTTATTTTGATGGTTACCTTTCTGTTTTTGTGAGTTCTTAAGTATATGAACCCTCCATTATCTTTAATGAGTGCATAATAAACTCAAGTTGACATACCAAGGTATTCTGGTGATTGGCCAATTTTGATTTTTCTGGCTGAAACTACTGTAAATTTATTCTGAGCTTAGCCTAGGCCTTAAATAGGATCTGCTTCCCTCCTTAGCCTATTTGTGGGTTAAGAAGACCAGATTCCTGTGCTTCCCTGTGGAGTGGGCAACTGGATACCAAAGTTGTGAAATATTATTTCATTTTGGCCGGATCAACCACAACTTCAATGAGTCAATCAAATGGTACAACCCCCGGTCCCCATGTTCTGTCTTGTTTTAAATCTGGGCCATTTTGGTCCTGGTTGATCAAATGGCATAGGACCTGATCCTTGCTTGTACGATTTGTGCTGCAGGTAGTGAAATTGCATTATGCACTATTCTCAGTTCTATTTGATTTTTTTTAAACTTTTTTCTTTCTAGGCTTATAAGTAGTGATTTCTAATTATTGCAAATATTGTGGCTGATATAATGGTCTTATTGCATCTAAGCGCAGTTCGTTATGTCCTCATATTTTGTTTGTCCTGTTCTCATATAGAGTTCATTTAGCAAATGCATCTTAATTCTCCTAATCACTATGCATCTTCACCACTCACCTCTTTAGACCTCTATGGTAGCTAGTTAGACTTCATAGAGGTTCTATTTTTGGTTGAGAAGAATTGTTTAATCTTTCACTGTTAGGTGCTTTGTTGATTTTCATTTTTGTATACTTTTTTGGAGGGTATGCTTCTATTCATTATTCTGTTGTATATATTCCAGGAGAAGATTGTCGCGTTGGCTGAGAATAGGCCTTTACCTGCATTGTATAGCAGTGCTGACGTTCGTTCTCTAAAGTTGGAGGATTTCAAATATGCACATGAGCAGGTATGGTGATGGATACTTTCTATATTTTGAATCAGTAACTTTCGGTATTTCATTTCGACTCCTTGAGAATATTAGTGAAGTGGTAAGAAATATCAGGTTATTGTTTTATCTTTAAATAAATTTTCTGACTAGAAAAGTACACTGGAAAAGTATCCTGTTGGCAGCTGTGCCAATGTTTGTGTTGGAGTGGTTTGGCATGGTTGGGCTGTTGTCAATGAAAAGAAATTGAAGTACTTACAAAATTTTAAAAGCAAGGTGGAGTTTTGATCCAAGATAATATGAATACATAATTTCTCTTTTTAAAAAGTATATTGAATTTTCAAGCAGAATAACAATTAACAAAATTAAAAATAAAAACTGCCAAGCTAGGTAATCATGACTTCCTATAAACTTTTTTTCAATATGTATATGTATTTGATTTGTTTCTTTGGGTGTCCATTAAGGATTTTTCCTTTTAAAATTTTCTCTTACTTTTTTTTTGTGTAAGGTTTTATATCAAAGTTGGCCTTTTAGTATGGCTAAAACCATGTATTTAATACAATGCGGGGTAGAACCACCTTTATTGTTGGGAAGTGCCCCAAAAAATGTTCATATTCAAGGACAGTCTTTGCCCAAGTATATATGTGATGCATTCCATGGCTTTATCTATTTTTTGTGGCCCCCCAAATCCTATGTAGTCTTATCCCTAACTTGGTGTCCCAATGCTAAAATCTTGGCTGGATAGAACTGTTTTATTTCATCAAAGCTGTAAGAGAGTTTAGCTTCAGAAAGCTGATGTGGGGATCTGAGGTAAACCTGAATAAATAGGAGTGAATTAATAGGGATGTGGTCTTTTATTTTAATGGGGCTCAAGTTGCATGTATTGTTTACTGAAGTAGGCATAATAGTTCCCCCCACCTTCTATTGGTGTCATCTTTTCTATGATAATTGTCCGTACTTATGGGGCTAGAAGACATCTACTTCATTATACTATTCATTTCAATGCAGGTGTGTGCTAGTGTGTCATCAGAGTCTACAAATATGAACGAGCTCCTCCAGTGGAATGACCTATATGGAGAAGGTGGATCAAGGAAGAAGAATTCTCTAAGCTACTTCATGTAGAGGAGGTATCTTTGTGTATAGCATTTCTTTAGATTATTCTTTGTCACCTTAAATAGTGGCAAGATTAGGGACTGGTATGGAAATTCCATTGCAGGTCCTTAACCTCCCCCCCCCCCCCCCCCCCCCCCCCACATTGTATTATATATAGGTTTTTTTTTCTTTTTTCTTTTTTTTTTTCCCAACTTCAATTTTCTGTTTCAATCTTTTTTACCTTTTTTGTTAGGAATGTTACTTTCAAAGCAGTAAAATTAACTGTAGCATCTTTTTGGTTACTTCAGGCCTTCCAGCCTGTACATGCTTAATTAATAAGCAATTTTTTCCCCTAAATCTTATTTTTACCAGCAGTCAATTTATTCTCTGAAACAAATTGTAAGTGTAGCAGAATAAATTGCAGGAAAAGTGTATATTGATCATGATTCATGTCAATGATCTTTTGTTCAGTCTCTCATCTCTCTCTCTCTCTCTCTCTCTCTCACAGCTGCACCTTTTTTTTTTTCCTCATGCAATCATAGGAAGACAATTCTGTTATAGACTAGTTGAATATTAATCTCTTTTTCTTAAAAGAAAAAAAATGTGACATTTATATTATTTGTAATTTTGATTAATTAGCATTAGAGGATGACATTAGTCCTAACTTAGGTATAGGTCAGGAGTTGGATGATATTTTTGTAAGTGCTACTGCTAAAGTTATTCTGGAATCAAAGGAAGTGAATGGTCTTGGATTGGCATTCCATTTCCATGAGATACATCCTCCATTTTGGGGGATAATGTTTGAGGTGTAGGCTTGTGAAGTTATCTTCTATAAAATGTTTGATTTTAGAAGTTTTAAAATAAATAAATAAATAAATAATTGCACACAAAACGTGTAACATACCATTGACGAGAAATTTGGTGTGCATTTTGAGAATAAAGATAAAGCAATTTAAGAATAAATATATAAAAAGATTCATTGGTGGCATTTTTTTCTTGGAAATATATAGGAGGGTAATTTTAAAATATCAAGTGTTGTAATACTAATTAAGAAATATATTAGTTATGTAGGGGTATTAGGCCTAAGAGCTCATTATTTATGTATATATTGGGCCTGGGGCTTAATTCGAGTACGTAAAGTCGTATGAGGAGGAGTAAACATTGTCAGGGGAGTTCGTGTTAGTAAATGAAGAAGTCATAAGGGCCCAGGAGGGTGGGCTGAGGATGAATGCCTTCTCGGCCAATTAAAGCCGAGGTCCGAAGAGGTGGTCTGTCGTCCAGAGAAACGTTCTAGGAAGTTCTGTTAGTACGGATAAGCATTATAAAAACATAGGACAGGGAGGAGTTCTAAAATATCTGAGGAAAAAGCTGCTATCATCGTATTGAATGCTCTGAAACTAACCATTTGGTCGTATAAATGTAAAGGTGATACCTGAACAATGGGTTTCAGCTTTACAGTTACTACACAGACTTCAAGAAAGTGTTGATGAGACAAATATCAACACCAATCATCTAGCTTGCAAGTAGAGGGTAAAGATGAAAGGAGAAGAGAGTGTAAAAGGAGGAGGCAATGAGAGAAAGAGATCGAGAAATTAAAAGAAAAACACTGTAGTGATCAATAGTTGAACTTGTAATTATACTTGAAAAAAATATATAAGAAATGATCTCCTCGGATTGTGCCGAAAACGATTTTCTTTAAATTAAAAAAAAAAATCGAGAAATTAAGAGAAAAACACTATAACAATCAATAGTTGAACTTATAATTATGCTTGAGAAAAATATATAAGAACTAATCTCTTCAGTTTGTGTCGAAAACGATTTTCTTTAAATTAAACTAATCTATTTTCATCTTTTTGTCATCTTGATACACTTTGATTGTTGTCTGATTCACTAAAGTATAGTTTTCCAATCCACTCTCTACAAATTTATTGTTTTGGGCTTTTTAGGCATAAGTCCAATAATCTTTTGAGCAAGGGACTCAAATCTGGTCCTTACAAGTTACAATTGGGTTCAAATTATACTCTGGTGTAACTTTGCTTAAAATTATGTCATTCAATATTTTTTAATTAGATGTGAATTTTGACAAGTTCATTATTAAATTAGATTATTTTCATATATTTTTTATGTTTGCAAAATTTTAAGGTGATCACAGATTAATAGCCATGTCATTAATCAATTGTTTAAATTTAAGTTTGTGTAATTCAAAATAATGCATAAAAGATGAGTTTATGGATCGATTGCTAAATAACATCTTATTAATATGAAAATTGGCATAAATGTTAAGAACATATTGAACATGAAATTCAATTGTGAAATTTTCAAAATATGAATTCTATAACAAATTATTGGGTGGTATAATATTACTTAAAGGAAATTTAACCCAACTTTAAGTTATACATGATTTGAGTTCAAGTTATATAAGAGCATCTGCATCAACGGATGTAAAATTTTGCAAAATGTAAAAAGTAACAAATTTTACATATTTTGTCCCAAAAATATTTCAAATCAGTCCTTTTAAAATTATGTATATTTACACATTTGCTACAGTAACCGTGCATATATGCATGGTTACTGTAGATGAGTATCATATTATTTTATTAATAATTTCACATTATATGCACTGTTACTGTAAATGTGTATCATATTATTTTATTAATAATTTCACATTTCGCTCCTTTTTTCTCTCTTCTTCATCTGCAAAACCAACTCAAACTCATTGTCTTCATAATCCTCTGATACACACAAACACACCCACACAGAACCTGCAAGAGTACCACCTCCAAAAGGCAGATCCTACCATCCACCCAAAACTGTCCAACCATCACCCGTTAAAACAACCACCACCACCAAAACCCGTTAAAACAATGGAAACCCAAAATACAACGAAAATCAAACCTGATCTACCTAAAATCCACAGAATATCAACTGATGTGGTAAAATGGTAATCTGACCGTGAGAGGAAGAGGAAAAATAAGAAGATGGTGAAAGCCTTTGAAGAGAATGGAGAATCTTGAGAATAAACGGCAGAGAAGGGTGGAGATGAGAGTGAAAAAATCAGATTAAATGAAATGAGATAAATACAAAAGAAAAAGAGATAAGGATAATAGAAAAGGATAAAATAATACTAAAATATTATAAAAATATTATTATTTAAATAGAATAGATTGTAGAATAGATGAACTGATGTAGGTGTTTTGGAAAAGTAGTAGTGTAAAATAGAAAAAGTAAGTTCTTAGTGTAAAAGACCGAAAAATTTGGTCGGACTGATGCGGTTGCTCTAAGGTATAACTTTAAGTAATGTTACCTAATAACTTTCTATTATATGAATGTTTTCTATGTTCACAACATGCATATCAAATTTTGTACTAATCAGGTGATGTTTATTATTTGATCAATAAACTCATCTTCTATTTATAGTTTAAAAATATTAAAGTTTAAAACTTAAACATTTAATAGATGACATGATAATTAATTTTTGATGATCTTAAAATTTGACATGTATGTTAAGAATGTAAAAAAATATCTAATCTCATCAAATGGTGAATCTAATGGTGGGGTTTTTTTTTTTTTCTTTTTCAAAATACTAATCTATAAAAAAAAATTATTTAGTGTAGTAATATTTGTTTTAATTTATTTATTATAAGTGGTGTAATATTAGTTAAAGTTACCATTGGTGTAACTTGAACCAAACTTATCTCTCTCTCTCTCTCTCTCTCTCTCTCTCTCTCTCTCTCTCTATATATATATATATATATATAAGCGTAATTTTAGTACTTTTATATTGCTTGATAATTTTTTTTATTGAATTAATGTTTTGAAATCTTTCATTTCAATTGCATGTTCGTATCATGTATGCCAAAATTCATATAAATTAGATGTTGTTTACTATTCAGTACATAAACTTATTTTTAATACATTTTTTTGAGAAACTTATACATAATTTTAAAACACAAAATTTGAAATTTAAATACTTTATAAATGAGATTATTATTGATATGAGATCATCTTGAAATTTAACAAGCATGAAATGTAAGAAGAAAATGTAATTTAACGATGAATTTGTCAGTTTTTGGATTCAATAAAAATAATAATATTGAATTTTTTTTTCAGTAGTGTAACATTGCTTTAATTTTTTTTTTTTAGTAATATAACATTGCTTTAAAGGTGTAACATAGTTTAAAGTTACAACTTGAGGTTTGTGTGAAGTCATGGCTTGCAAGTTTGATTCAATCATGTGGCAAAGCTGATGGAGGGAAACGTTTATGAAATTGACCAAAAATGTGGCTCACATTTGTTGTTGGTTGGAACTTGGAAGCAAGCGAATCTCTCATTATATCTCACGATGTCCTCCACCTAATTGACACCTAATACATGTAAGGGTTATAATTGATAAACTCTATCTCGAGTACTATACTGTGAAGGTGAAGCAAGTTCATCACATTATTCAACCTAACATGTGAAACTTTGGTTCCATTGTATATGCCCATCTTTATACCTCAAAAATTCAATCCCAATCATATAGTTTAGTCATGCATATCTGTTTTGTAATGTGGCCAATTCCTTCGGAAGATCATTTGGTTTTAACATTAAGCGTCCGCTTGAAAATTGTATAAAAATTACATATTTTCAGTAACTTATTTGCATGACGTTTATAAAAAAAAATAGTTTTTGATAACTTTTATGTTAAATGTGTGACAAAAAAAAAGTATATTTGAATAAAAAAAAACCAAAAATTAGAATATTTTCAAAAAATTGTTACAAAATGCAAAAAGCTTTTAGCAAATAATCAATTGCCAAACAGAAAGAATCAAGGTACATGTGCTTATTGGATTGGAAAATAAAGAACATAGGTTATTGCAAAATTCCGGAGGATGTCCCATCTTTGGATTGTACATATTGTAAATGTTCCTCGTATGTTTTTCTGAACATTAGAAAAAGTTATGTAGTCCTTTTATTTTGACAGAACAATGATGCTTGATTTTGGAATTAAGTATAAAACATATTCCTGAAAGTCCTAAACCGAATATTTTCTGTGCAGTACCTTCTTGTCTTTTTTCTTTATTGGTTGAGTAATGACTAATGAGTAATATTTTTCTCATAATGCCAACCATAATATGAGCATTCTTTACCCATCTTTGTCAGCATATTTATTAAAAAGGAAATGAATTTCTCATCGTAAATAACTTTCGGTTCTTGAAAATGATAAGAATGTTTTGTACAACACGACAAAAAGTTCTTAGACTTTAAAATTTGAGTTAGAATCAATGTAGATGCCTTATAAGTTTGGTGCATTTTCAATTTAATTCGTCAAGTTTAAACTATGTCATTTTAGTCTGTTAACTTTGACAACAGTGTCATTCTAATCATTTCATCCATTGCAATTTGAAAAACATTGTTATCTATCTTAAAACGATATTGTTTCATGTTTGTAACATTAAAATTTGATTTTAAATAATGTCATTTTAAAAAAGTTAATGGTATTTTTTAAATGGCAATGGACAAAGGACTAAAATAACAATTCACCAAACTTATAGAGTATAAATTGTATTCATGCCCAATCTATATTATACTGCAAGATCCTATGGTTACTTTTATAAAGATTCACTTGTATAATGTGGTTAATGCATTGGATGTGATATGGAGACGATATATAATGAGGCGATGCTTATGTATCCCATTCAATACACTGAGAATAAAAGCTTTAATCCCATTTATATAGCTTTGGCATATTGGTGAGAACTTCAAGTTTAAATTCAAGTAAAACTAGTTGAGCTTGGCACAGTATAGGATATATATCATAGGCTCAATGGTTATCCTTCAAATGCATATGTTTAACCTTAATCCATTGGTGAGAGCACTTGCAACTTCCTTGATTCTTTTCATTTAGAACTCTCACATTACTTTTTTTGTGGGTAAAAAGATATTATGATTACATTCAGATTGGTTTATCTTTGGAAAATACCTCGCTTGTTCTTTTTATTATAAACAAAAAGGTAATTTTTAACCAAAATTGAGTTTATTTAATGGGTTCATTGAAAATTCAAAGAGTTTGATATTTATATAATTTTGTTAACTACTGTTAATTGATTTTACTTATAATTACTTAATTAAGAGAAAAATTTTGGATTGTGAGTGCTCTCTCTAGGATAGGGGTGATAATTCGTGTTCGCGTGTCGGGTTCTTGTCGTGTCAATTCATGAGTATCCGACTATATGGGTTAATACTAACCCGACATGCTTATTAAACAGGTTAAGATTCATCAACTCTAAGATAACCCATACATTAAACAGGTCAATCGTGTCAACCTGTTTATCAGATTTTATCAAAATGAAAAAAAAAAAAAAAATATATATATATATATATATATAAACAAGCAAATAAATATTTTTAATATAAAATTCAAAACTAACGAGTAACTGCATCATAAATAATAATTCAAAGCTAAAGCATATCTCAATATCGCAAATAATCAGTCACAATATATTAAAGAAAATAAACCACAACAACTAATAAGTTTATATACTTAAGGTTTGATGGGTATATAGGTAAAATTTCATTTAATTAAATAGGTTAAACGAGTCAAACAGGTTCTATATGTTGAACACTAACCCAACCCGTTTATTAAACGGGTTAATCGTGTCAACCCGAATATGACACGAACCCATTAAGTCTCAACCTATAACCTGTTAATTTTTTGTCGTGTCGTGTTGTGTTGTATTGAGTTCTCGAGTCGTGTCTAATTTTGCCATCCCTACTCTTGGAGGAAGAGCAATGAGAATGAATTGAATGATGAATCCTACGTCACTAAGGTCGTAGGATGAAAGATGGTTTATAAATATCTAAGATACTATTCGCAAAAAATAATAATAATGATAATAAGATACTCCATCATATATATATAAGTTTAAATGGTCATTTATGATGATTTTTGGGAGTTCATTAATAAAACCCAACCATCCCTTAGAAACTGGCCGACAACTGAAGATTAAACTCATTAAATTTAATACATTATTATTGTGAATCAAGGGACAGCTAATTTGACTTTTATAAAAGTACAACAATAATCAATATATATTTCTTCTTCTATGGCCAAGTCATGATTGGATGCTACTACTTATTTTACATTATGTCAGTTTGTGATTACTTTTGTCTTACAAATACTCATTTATCTCATGACCATCACATGCGCAATTGAACATTGGTTCACAGACTTATACGTCTTTTTCTTCTTCTTCTTCTTTTTCTTTTAATTTATTTTATGAAATAATGGATTGTGGATAGTAGTCATCCATAATACTTATTTAGTTTATTTGTTAGATGAACAAATATAAATAATTTTTTTTTCCAAAAACATCTTAATTTTGTTTATAATTATATTCCCAAATATTCAAAATCAGAACTTACCCACACAGCTACCCAAATTATTGATGATTGAACCATTATGGGTCCCATTTAAGATGCAATCATGCATTAAATTCATAAACTGATCATTTTTTATTTTTTATAAAAAAACCAAAACAACAAAAATTTGTTTGAGGAGAATTCATAAACTAATCCTGTTGATAGATAGTGGCAAACCCAATCACTTTGGCTAATGATGATTGGCTCCCTAATTTCTTGAATCTCTCACACATTATGCCATTATTTCTCTCAGACTCTCAGTTGCTGATAACATTAACATAAACTATTCGGACATTTGTTCTATCAAAATCCAATCAATAATAATGTAATACATTGAATAATAATAATGTATATATCTTAATTATAATATCCAACGAGGTGAGCTTCTTTTTTTTTTTTAATAATTACTCTTGTACTCTTCTTAAAACATTAAAAACAAGTGATTGACTTGATTCAAATTTAAAGTACAAGATTCTAATTTGTTTTTCTTGTGCTACTAAAAAATTTAAAGTATAAGATTAATAGTGGTAGAACCGGATTGTTTTTAATGCATAAGTTGTTCGCATTGTATTACAAAGTCCATGTACTATTTTCATGTTCACCATTGTAACAATTATTATTTTCTATAAAAATTAAAATAGACTTTGCTTACAAAATTAAAGCATACAAGTTTGTGCAAATAACAACATCCTATAGTATTTAGAAAAAAAAAAAAAATCCTAAGTAAGTGGTAGGGGGAGGGGCTTTATAGCTACTTTCATAATATTTTCAACTTTCAAGGCATTAATAAAATTAATGTTTGAAATAGCATAAATCATGAAACTCAGTGGTGAAAAATGTTTTGTAGTTTTATATAATTGCATTAGGACTTAGGAGTTCTTCCTGTTTACCACGACATGAGGTTTGAAGAAAAGGTTAGGTAATATTGTAATAAGACTACTTTGTAGTATTCTAAACAAGCGAGACAAGTATTAAAAGTTAGCAAGACCATTAATTTAATTATATTTGGAATAAGAGTTGAGCCCAAGCTTATCAACAAAGTAAATTACATGTTTAAGCTTGGTTCATTTTATATTTAAGTAAGTAAGAGTTTGTTTGCAAGCTACTTGATTAACTTATTCTTTTATCATATATGGTAAACACAACACAACGGCTACAATTTTTTATCCATTTGCAAAACTATGCTAATAATTAACAAATTAAATTATATTTAAAAAAATTATTTGAGTTAGTATTTTACAAACCTTGTATTGTTTAAAAAATGTACTTTTCACTAGCAAGTTGACTATTTATACCATCAATACAATGCAAGTACTCACTTGATATCTTAAAAACTTATTTACTATCTTACATGATCAAGTATGAGTTTGTATAAGTATATTTCTATATGCATATACATATAAGCGTGTAATATTATATAGGGCTAAAATTATCCTTATGTATTAAATTACCCAACTCATTAAAATTATTTAAATACATCATTCTGACTTATTAAATAGGTAATATGGCTAAAAGTACATGTGGATGGTCATTGGAACTAACATGTGGTCGGTAGGAGGAATTTTCCTCCAAAACAATTAAAGGTAAACTATGTCAAATTATTTACATTTTAATCAAGCCTCATATTGACGAACTTGTTCATGAGCGCATTATTATATTTGAACATGCATAACTAATTTAAAATTCGAGCCTAAACTTGGACTTTGCCTCAAAATTCAAGGGAAATAGCACTTCATCCCTTGAGATTTGGAGGAAATCAACACATTGACCTATCCATTGAATCCAGTAACATAATCGACCAAGCCCTAACTAAGATTTTTTTTTTTTTTGGGGAAACTCTAACCATGGTTGATGGAAGCTTTTTAGGTTAAATTTTACCATTCTTTGTCGCCAAACTTCCAAAACAACACTTCCAACAACAACTCCAAGTAGGTCTGCAAATCAAGTTATCTCTAGTAATTCTCTTTTTTCTTCTAAAATTCTTACAATACTACACATACACTTCGCCAACTTTTAAAAATTTGAAAAATTCTGTAACTGTTATTAATTGATGACTAATGTGTTGATTTTCTTCAAACCTTAAGAGAGGGAAGCTTCACTCCCCTTAAGTTTTGGAGTATAGTATCATTTCCTCAAACTTCAAGAGATGTTTGGTACGCATGACAAACTTGTAGACTATTTAGTATCGTATCCAGAGGTTATTTGCTTGTAAATATAATCTTGTATAGTTTAAGATTATATTTGCACGTATAAATGAAAACGCCTTAAAAATGTATACTTGTTATATATTTATGTGGGCGTTATCTCCTTATTACTATGCTTAATTTGTGTAATTAAGCCATGATTTACATTAGTCCTTATTATTTATCTTTACATAATTTATTAAATAAGATGTCATTCATTGCGTGTAATTTTCTACTTTCAGGAAATCATGTGAAAAAGATGAGTTTACAAAAGTCTATGAGAGAATGGAGACCAAACTAGAATTAAAGAGGAGTTAAAGGACCATGCTTAAATGTCTAAGGAGGTGCAGCTGGAGTGCTTGGGTCGTCTACCATGTTTGGAAGCTTCAAATAAGGAAAGAAATCAAAGACGCAGAATCTGAAAAGGAAAAATCAGATTTGAGTACTGATCAGTATTTTGGGCGTATCTCTCTCCTTAAAATCCAATTGACACAAGGCCAGATGGGTTGGAACCGTGACTTAAATATCTACAACTTTCCAGTTTTGAGTTTTTCAAAATTCTTAATTTTGAAGGCCGAAATTAACTCACAAGTTACTGCTGTAAACCTGGACAAAAAATTAAAATAGTAAAAGTTTTATTTTCTTTGGACACTTTTACTTTATGGTTGTTGACATCCCATTTTGCAACCCGCATTTAACCTCACAGGAGGGTAAAAGGGTAATTTCACCTTGGAAATATGCATCTTGATTTTGGTCACTAAATTCTTAATCTCATTTCACCAAAATGATCTTGATGTTGTAACGATCAAATTGACTGGTCATAAGCCCTAATCGGACCATCAGATTGAAAGTTATCATCAAATCAAGTTTTAATGGCTGAGATGCACTATCACATGTTGAGTCCGACTATATGTGATTATGAGCAATTGATTTTGATTGGTTATAAGTATAATCAATTTGAGATCAATGGTGTGTCATAATTTGATTGGTTAGGACTACATTTTATAGTAAGGTTGCACACACCTAATTAATTAGATAGTTAAGCATTAATTATTCAATGAGTAATTTGTGCAATTATCTTTTAATTAGAGTAAATTTGGGGCCAATTAAGTCTGAAATAGGAGTGATTGGAGCCATTTAATGCTAATTGGGAGCTAATTTGGGACATATTAAAGTTAATTGTGCTGAAACCATTTTCTAACAAATGACCTCTGCTCACCATTTCATCAATATCTCTCAGAATATTTTGAATCTGTGAATGAGGTTAATTTTCCCAGAAACTAGACATCTGGGGCTTCAATTTGAGCACAAGAATGAAACAATTCCGATCAAAATTGAGTCAGATATGATGTTTCGAAGTTGGTTCCAGAAGCTGTTGCAGCAGCTACGGGAAAACCGAATTTTGGCTTGCTCCTCACTCCTACAATCTTTCCATTTAATGTACCAGATTTCCCCAAAAGCTAAAATGAGGTCTAGGTTCATGATTCCTTGTCAACCCTTATTAAATGGCCTTCCATTCATATTTCCTCCACCACTACTATATAAACCCCCCTTCTCCTTCATTCCAAGACACACAAAAACCCCTTCTCTTCTCCTCTCTTGAGTTCTAGGAAGTTGAGTAGTCTTGTCATATCTTGGTCTTCTTGAGACTCAAGGTATTGAGTGAGACTCACTCTTCCTCTCCTAACTCTTCTTTTCATCCATCCTTAGGACCTCCCTCAAGAGTCTCCTCATCCTCCATATAGATCTTGCATGAAGGTATAATTTCTTTCCTTAACTTGTTTTTTTGTGTTACCATGATGAAAGTTTAAGATTAAAGCATGATAATAATCATTTAAATTCCTTTGAATATGTTTGAATGATCTTAATTGTTCTTATATGTTCTTCATATGTTCTTGGTTGTTCATCACATGTTCATGCATAAACACTAGTTTTGATCTTAAATTCACATCAAAAATATGAAAAGCATGTTTGTTTCATAATTCTTTCAAATCCTTGAATCTAGGTTATCACCATCCACACACATTCACTAGAATTTATTTTTCAATCCAAATGCAATGCTTAATAAATTGAATTAGGGTTTATCACATGCACAAAAATTAAATTCAAATTTATTGATTGACATATTGGATGATATGATATGAATGTTGGCCACCATAGTCTAGAAGACCGGTTTCACCGGGCAAGGTGGGTGCCTAACACCTTCCCACCTTGTAACATAGCCTCCGAACTTAGATTAAGGGTTAGTAGATCAAATTTATCCTTGTAATTTTCAATTTTTTAGATTGTAACTAGGAAATAAAGCTATGTACTTTATCTTAGATTGTACTTAGGACCAAAGCCATGTAATTTTCCTATGATCAATGTAAATTCAATTGAAAATTAATAAAATGAGGAACTTTTCAATTTTGGTTTTCTTATTTATTCCAATAATTAAATAAGTGGCGACTCCATTGTAAAACCCTTAATCTAAAGGGAAAATATAACTAGTCGAACCTCCATTTTGAGAGGCAATAACACGACTCCACCCATTCACGTGGGTTTGGCCCAACAACACCCTATAAAAAAGGGGGGGGCCGGGGGCGCGGTCTCTCACAATGGTTTTGAATGGAGGGCAAGCAAAACGAATTTTGGAGAAAAAACCTTGTATTTTCCTTTCTCTAATGGCAGCCTAAAACTCTTTGCTAGGGCTAGGGGTTATGTTTCTTTTATACGGTATGAATATTCAATGTGATTCTTTCTAAGATTTTATCAACAACATATTTGATTGTTCAATTAGATTTCTTTTGATGTATTAGTTCTTCCATGCTTCCAATAAGTTCAATCATGTTTTTCTTATTGTTTAGATGAATTTCTAATAGTTTTAAATAGAAATCAGGTTTTAAAGTGAATGAGTTTTTGTGAAAACTTTTCTAACTGCATTATTAATTTAAGTTATCATGTGTTCTTGAATTGTTTCAGCTCAACCGAATCATAAGTATTTAATTGTATAAGAACAATCAATTATGGAATATATAATTTCTTAGATCACAAAGAATTTCATATCGATATAGGGAAACACCCCGATACCCTAGTATTTACATTATTGACTTCTATTAATTATCAGTGTTATTCTTGTTTACAATTACTAGGCAAAAATTATTCTTCATCTTCACCAAAAGTTTTTTTTTTTAAATTATATTGTCTTTGAATTTACCCTGCTTCTTGTGGTTTGACTTCGGTACTCCGAGAATTATATTGCTACGATCTCTAGCACTTGGGAGTGAGCAAGCAATAAAGGACAGTAAATTCTGTGTCAAAGCAAATCTATCAACAATGTTTTTGATATCTTGGATGAACACTGGCAATGATGTACAACAGCTACATACAAATGCATAATTGAGTTTTTGTGCATTGTTAGATCTATTGTCGATGTCCAGGAATGGAACTTTTGTGGGCCCCCACCATTTTTAATTTATTTTTTTGATTCTCTCCATACGCCTTGTTTTCGATTTTGTCTCCAATAGGAAGACAATTCTGGGATTCCATCGCCGCACCATGTCGTGCAGCGCTTTGACTGACCAGGGGATCCCAAGTCCCTAGTAGTTCCAACTCAGGGGATTCATGGCTCCTGGCGGTGCTACCTTTCAGCCACCGCCAATCCCTCAAAAGCCTCAGCTTTGTTCTTTGTGTTGTGCTCGCATTCTCTTTTGTTAGCACTTGTGCCTTCGTCTTCCTCAAAAGATATTTTTCCCTTGCATTTGAGCCCTATTATATTATCTTGAGTAGTGTGTTCTTGGGCTTGGCGATAATGCACAATAGTTGCATATGGATGCATAATTGAGTTTTTGTGCATCGTTGGATCTATTGTCGATGTCGAGGAATCGGACTTTTGTGGGCCCCCAGCATTTTTAATTTTTTTATTCTCTTCGTACGCCTTGTTTTCGATTTTGTCTACGATAGGAAGAAAATTTTGGGATTCCATTGCCAAACCATGTCGTGTAGCGCCTAACTGACCGGGGGGTCTCAAGTCCCCGGCAGTTCCAACTCAGGGGATTCATGGCTCCTAGCGGTGCTGCCATGCAGCAATCACTGATCCCTCGAAAGCCTCAGCTTTGTTCTTTATGTTGTGCTTGCATTTTCTTTTGTTAGCACCTATGCCTTCGTCTTCCTCAAAAACTATTTTTCCCTTGCGTTTGAGCCTTGTTATATTATCCTGAGTAGTGTGTTCTTAGGCTTGGGCTTGTGCTTTCCCTTTTTTTCCAGCGCCCTTTTCCTATTGTAATGTTTCCCAAACATTGACCCAGAGTGGGCTCCACACTTACCTCAGCATTTATCTTTGTTCGTGGGCTATTTCTAGTGGGCTTTTGTGGGCTGGTGACTTCCTTCATCTCCTCTTTAATTTGGGTTGGTTGGCCCACCAGGGATAATGCATCCTCTATTGCTTTTTTCTCACCCAGGTCTTTTGAAAGTGCTCTGGATGGTTCTAAGCTAACTGCATGTGCTTCTAATGTTTACCATGATTCCTGTGCCATCAGTATTGACCTGCCCCATTCGCCATGACCTCGAGCCTCTCGAAGGAGCAGGTCTTCTGACGTGCCAACTCCACTTGTAATTTCAGGGTTTTCTGGTTTGTCGTTTCCTCCCTGGCTTGTGTTCCGGTCGCCCCGTTTTGTCGCCAATGGGTTTTGATATTGTTTTGTTGTTTTCTCTGTCCTGTTCCTCACTTCTCGTTTCATGACCTCCACTAGTCATTCCTCTTGCTTTGTCAATGCTAACTTTAGGGGAGTTGTATGTCCTCATCCAGTCCCCATATTGCCTTGAAGTGTCAATCTGGATTTTCTGGGCAATGTTTGTCATCATGACCCATTCTACCACAAAGGTAGCATAAGGTTGGGAGCCTTTCATATTTAAAACTAACCCAACACTTCTCTCCTTCCATGTTTGCTATCTTCCCCCTTCGCTGAAGAGGTTTGTCTATGGGGAGGTCAACTCTAATTCTCATATACTTTGCTTAATCTGAATGGGCGGCATGCTTATCTCGTTCTATAAAGCAAACCAAGTTGTTTCCCAAATCTCGACCCACCTCTTTTGACATAGTTCAAAGGGGAGACCCTAGATTTGAACCCAGAAGGGAGAGTGGGTGAAAACAATATTGTCGGCTGACAAACCTTTCGACCATCTACATAAAAGGAATAGGTTGTTGTCGAAATTCCAAGGTCCATTCTTTTCTACCTATTTTAGCTGGTATTCAAAGGTAAATTTGAATTGGAGGATGTTATTCCCCACTATTTGCAAATCTGATCCCATTTTCCAAGCCAATCTGAGGGTACTTTTTAGCGCCCGTTGGTTTTGGTGTCTGTCTGAGAGGAGTCTCGCAAATAGGCTCAGCGAGCATTCTTCAAGAAGATTTGTTCTACACCTTGACGTGATGGCGATTTCTTCTTCTTTCATAGACAGCCATTTTTAATATTTAATTCTCTATTGTCGTTTTTTTTTTTTTTTTTTTGTAATTGGCAAATCAAATGGGTCAAGTTATGGAGAGGGTATACTATATTTTCATTGCATGCTTACTCTCTCTCACATGAGGTTGGACCCCTGCGAGGGTAGATTTTCTCCAAGTTCTGGCATTTTTTAATTGTCACTCACTGTTTAAAAGGCTTTGGGTCTACTATTTTGTTAAATTTTGTTTTTATAGGATCTTATTTGATAATTCTTATGTTAAACGTGTTAAAAAAAGAGGCAAGAAACAAAAATTAAAATTTTTTTTTAACAATTCTCAAATGCACAATTATACATGCTTACGTTGTATTGGATTTAGTGTCTCGAAGCATTGGACTCAAACCGTGTCCCTAATTAAATTCATTGGTGTATGTTGCTTACACAAGTTCTTCTGCTTACACACCCATGACTTTATTTATATATATATATATATACTTTTTTAATTTGAGTATTGGGAGAGAGGAGATTTGAAATGTAGATATTTTAATTGAAAATGCTAGAAAGTTTCAATTGAATTAGAAGACTCTTGGCCTCTGATGGGCTATTATGATCAGACAAAGTTAGCTTCACCTAAATTCATTTATTACAATTATGTTGGGATTTTTAATATATGGTGTTTGCTTGATGATTATTATTCTTACCATTTGATTAAGACACCAATTAATTTGTGGTGTAGGTAAGAATCAAATCCAGATGCCTTATTTGACGACAAAAGTTGTTGTTCTTTTTCTTTAGATAGGTAGATGGTAGGAGAAGGAGAAGTGAGGTTCAAACCACAAATATGTGATAGCACAAAAAATGCCATTAGACCTATTACCACTAGGCTATCACTTTTAATCTTGAGATTTTACTAGTTGAGCTACTTAAAATCTAAACTATTTTTTTTATACATAAATCACAACAACTTATATATCAAATCAATAATTGTAAAAAATATTATGTCCCAACCATTATTAAATTAATTTTATTTTATAGTTATATAATCTTTTTTGGATAAGTATACACTAGACTGTACATAATACTAATAGCATTCTTTATGATATCTCAGACTATTCTAATCAAACAACAACTTTGACCATTCAAAAAAAGAAACAAAAAATTTGACCATTCAAACTTTGAGTTTTTGGCTTAATATTGCAAAAAATTGGGTTTATTTGTGATGTGGGTACTGTTTAAAATTATTTGAGAAATTGAGAAAAGGGAGGAAATTTCGTCAACATCGTTGCCAAAATTCTAACAAAAAGTATGAGAGAGGAAAGATAAATGATGTGATGGGAGAAGGGAGAAAAAATTGAATTTCGGTAATGAAATTACCGAATTCTTGCTACCCGAAACTCTGCCTAGTGGTGAAATGCCTTGAAGGAGGGTGCCTGAAAGAAAACCAATTGTGGCAACCAAGTTGCCGAAATGGGAGCAAAAAAAAAAAAAAAAAAGAATCGTGGCAATCAAGTTGCCAAAATTGTAGGAGAATGAGGAGAGAGAAAAGAATTGTGGCACATGGATTGTACAGTTGACACACCTAAAGCTTACGTGGCTTATAGAAAATAAAAAAATATTAATATATATTTTAAAAGATGAAAGAAACCATTAGAGCTTAAGTCATTGATGATGCTTCTATTTGATCTAGTTTTTTTTTCTTTTTTTTTTCCTTCTTCTTCTTTGGTTGCTTTTCTGGGTTCCTTCAAATCAAAGTCAACATGGTTAGATCTAACCTGCCTTTCTTTTCTTTCTATTCAGATTTGATTTCTTTTTTCTAACTCTCTTGTTCTTTTCTTTTTCTCTCATGCTCATCTTTACGGTGCTTAGTTTTTTATTTAGTTTTTTTTTTAAAATTTTTTTTTGTTTTATTTTTTTAATCATTTATGATTGATGTGGCATTTAAAATATTTATAATAATTTTTTTGCCAACTGTTCATTTTCGGCAACGTCATTGCCTAAATAGTTAAATTCCTTTTTTTCTCCTCTCATTTTTGGCAACTTGGTTGCCACAAATTTTTTTTTCTCTCTCCTGACTCTCCTACAATTTCGGCAACTTGGTTGCCACTATTCTTTTTTTCTTTTTCTTTTTTTCCATTTTCGGCAAATTGATTGCCATAATCGGTTTCCTTTTGGGCACTTCCTTTGGGCACTTCACCTTTCGGGCAGCAAGAATTTCGGTAATCCCATTACTGAAATTCAAATTTTTTCTCTCTCATACTTTTTGTTAGAATTTTGGCAACGGTGTTGCCGAAATTCTCTCTCTTTTTTCATTTTCCCAAATAACTTTGACCATTGTTGACTCAATTTTTCTCCATCACGTTCTCTCGTAACCAGTTTAACAAGTTGTAAAAATTATGACAAATAATGCAACGAAAGTTGTGAAAAATGGTAACATAAATATCATATCATATCGTATTATATTATATATAATAAAAGTTGGGCTTAGACACCATGGTTGCGCCAAGTGGCTTCACCAAATTGCATAAATTTTTACAGATTTTTAGATTTTTTTTTATATAAAAAAAATCTCCTATAATTTCTAAGTTGATAAAAATCTTAATTTGATTACAATCCAAATTCTTCATCTAATCCTTATTTTTCAAGTGTAGTGTATTATAAAAAAAAAATAGCAACTTTCTTATTTTTTTAATTACTACACTACACGTTTATATATATAAATAAAAAAACAAAGGTAATGCGGTGATTCTCAAATACTACTTCATCTAATTTATCTAATCTCATTTTTTAATGCACTACATGTATATATATATAAAACGTAATGCGGTGATTCTCAAATACCACTTTCAAAAACTAAATAGATAATCCTAAGACAAATAAAAAAATAAAATAAAAAAGAATTTGATCACAATTGGAATACAAAATATTAATCCGCATCAAATACCACTTTTTAACTATTATGTATTCTTCAAACGAGATCTCTCTCATTCTGTTTATCAAACAAATAGTCTCTCAAAAAGTCTCTTTTTCTCTCTCACAAAAGAAAAAGACGATTCAAACTTGACTCTGAATCACAGCAGAAGATTACTCAATTCTGAAAGCGTATTTTCAAGACGCGCTTAGCGATCAGGTTTTATCATTATACTCTACTTTTGCATGCTTTTTTCCATGTTATATTTGGTTGAGGGGATTGTTTCCATACCACATATTTAGGAGAGGTTGTTCATCATTTTTAATATAGCTAACTTAGGTTCAGATTGAAATAATCTACCACACGTCCCACTCTCCACTGCCATTAAATATCAACATTAAGTATATACCTTCTCCAAAAAAAAAAAAAAAACATTAAGTATATACGTTATTGTTTACTATATCTTGATATTATGTCAGTATTTTTTTTTTCTTTTTAATGACTTCTTTACCATCTCGAAATTATATTTGTTTTCATTTTAGAATGATTTGAGTTTGGAAAATTTTATTTAGTTTTAAGCTATTGTAATATGCTAATTCAGTTTAAATTTTTCTTTGGGATAGGTTGACTTAGTTTATTGTACACGTTTTGGGTGTTACGCTCTTTTTTTGACAAATGTGTTAATATGCTAATTTTTTTTCATGAATATTTCATGTGTAGAGAAATGCTAAAATAACATTGAACTAGATGAAAACAAAATAATGAAATTACATTCCATGTTGGATCCTCATTTACATTAACAAAAAAAAAATGTACTTTCAAATTTGCTATTTGCACAAAAGTGCAAAATAATGTAACCTCAATTACATTCCATGTTGAATCCTCATTTACACTATCAAAAAAAAAAAAAAAATTGTACTTTCGAATTTGCTATTTGCTCAAATTAAAAGTGCATATATCACTATCGAAATTAAGAATATGTCTAAGAATCAAATGAAACACATTAGAAAAAGAGAGATAGAGAAAACGTAAATAGTATTGTATTTATCAAAATATTTTCATTAAATCATAAAAGGAAATAACATAGGTTTTAGATTTTTAAAGAACTAAAAATGAATAGTATACTACCAAGGACTCTAATTTATTTTTATCATTAAGTAGTTTATTTCTTTAAAAAAAATAAAAGCCTAAAATAAAAACTGCTTCATGTAAGATTGTAGGTAAATTAATATTAGATTAATCATGACTCTAATTCATTCTTATCTCTAATTCATTGTTATCATAAAGTAAGAGTATCTCTAAAAAAAAATGAAATACAAAACTGCAAATTAATATTAGACTAATCAGGACTTTAATTCATTCATATCTCAAATTCAAAAAATCAAGATTCTAATTCATTCTTATCTCTAATTCATTGTTATCATAAAGTAAGTGTATCTCTAAAAAAAAAATACTGCTTCCCGTAAGTTTTTTATTTTTATTTTTGTATTAATTTTAACATAAACAATTTTTTTATATATATATATATATATATATAAAATCTAATAACAATCTAGCAAATAATGTTAACTATTTTTTTGGGATAAAGTATTTTAAAAAAAAAAAACTAATATGTAATTAACCTAAACTTCTTAATTAGGTAACTTCAAGGAGTTTAGAGTATTTGATTTTTATTTGTACTCCTTTTCCAAGTGGAGTATGTATATATATACACCGTACGTTGGTGTAGTTTTCATTCTCCAATTTATTGTATAGTTCTTTTATTTAGGCTTCCATTTTTCTACCTACAATCATGTAGGTATGTATTTTTTACTCTAATTTTTTTATTATAATCAATTAAATACGTTTTATGAATTTGTTGCCTTTTGTTTAAGCTAATTTCCTTAGGGAGTAATTTCCTTATGTTTGACCTAATTCATATGTAAATGGTTTGATCCAATTTAATTATTTTGTTTTCTAATATATATGTAAGCTGTTGTAGTAAATTCCAATCATAGACTATTAAATTTACATACAATTTTGCAATATATACGGTACTTTGTTTTTTTTTTTTTTTAACTATGTTTAATTTTCTTCTTGATTTTTTTTTTTTTAGGTTTGTCAAAAAAGATTTCAAGCATCCTAAGAAAGGTTTGTAATCTAGATGTAGAACTTTGCTTCTTCTTTTTTTTAATTAGAACAAAGGTTTATTCCTTGAATAGTCCTATCTTTAAAAAGTGGCCAATTTTATGTTATTTTGTCTAAAAATTTTAATCATTAATATTGTTGTTAACAATACTTCAAATCACTTATATTATAGATTCATTAAATATAAAATTCATATGTAAATAGTTGTATTAAGGTGCTATCATTTTATATTTGATGGTTGTTATACTAATACAATTTATTCCTTTCGTTATAATAATTACTTATTTAGTTATAATAATTATATATATTCTACAAGTTTTAATATAAAACAGTGCAAAGTTCGGGCTTTTAACTAGTAAACAAATAAATAAAAACTCATTTGGGTTGAAAATTAATAAAATGAGTAAATTTTGACCCATGTATCATCACACGTGATCATCTTCCCAATGATAATTTTAATCCCCAAACGGAATATATATATATAGTATTTTGTTCTAAAAGTCTCTAAAACCAAAAAAGAAAGAACTGAAAACAGAGGCTTCCTCTCTCTCTCTCTCTCTCGTCTCGTGTGTGTGTGTGAACTGGTTTTGTGTACCTCACGTTAGCGATGGAGGTTATGTCCCATTCTTCGGCTTTCCTTTTACCGACAATCCCAGCCGACCACCGACCTCCTCAAACGTACTACGCACTCGTCGTGCTCAACCAAAACCTCCCCAGATTCACTCCTCTGCTTTGGAACCACGGTACTTATCCCGCACCCTCTCTCTCTCTCTCTCTCTCTCTCTCTGCGTTCTTTTTTTTTTAATTTTCTGAGAAATGATCCGGTGCGTGCGTACTTTCTATTTAGAGCAGCTCAACTTCATCTCTGTGCTGATGGAGGCGCCAACCGTGTGTATGATGAAATGCCTCAGCTCTTTCCAGATGAAGACCCCTCCAATGTTCGAGCCAGGTCTTTTTCTTCTTTGATATATATATATATATATATATATTTCCATTGATTTAATTTCTGGGTTTTAATTTAGTGCTATGTGCTTGTTCAATTTTTTTATATTGAGCTTAAAAAAAAAAAAAAAAAAATCTTGTGCATATAGTAGAATTAGACCGTATTGTAACTTCTAAGTACTAAGCGTTTAAAAAAAAAAAAAAATTAAATGGGTTCTTGTGATTTGTGACCCTGGAATTTATACTGTTGTAGAACAAAAGCTGGAGTACCAGTTCATAATAAAGTTGTCGAAAAAGGTTGTTCTTATTTATCTCAATTCCCAAATAATAATAAATAAATAAATAAAAACGGTTTGTTCTTTAAGATTTAATTTCCCGGTTAAAATTTATTTGTTAAAAAAGTTTGTTGGTTACGTGTGTCTTTTGAGACATGTGGAGCTCATGGGGGGAAGGTAGAAAGTGGAAACGCAAAGTGCATCAGAAAACTTTTATTTTTTGGATTTATTGTCTTTGTTTTTAACATTGAAAGATATTTGTTGTTGTATATGTGTGGGGACATGTAGTTTTTAGTATGGAAATTATGAGTTTGTAAGACCCTTTAAACTTTAGAAATAGTTACAGTTGATCTTATAGTCCACATAAGTTAAAAGTTTGTGGTGGCTATTGTTATAAAATTTTAGCCTATATAAATGGATCAAAATTGAGAAGGCTGGGAGTGACATGTTCCATGGAAACAAAAAAATTAAAATGGCTTCATATAGGCATTAGGAATTACTATGAATTTGAAGTCATCGGAAACTGCTGAAATGTGTGCAAGGATAGGATACATCCTACAATTACTACCTCGATGAAAGATCTACACTTGAATGTGTTGAAGGATTTGTGACTTCCTTTGCTTTATCAGTGGCTCTTAGTATAATTTTGCCAATCATTTGGGATAGAGTGGTACGAACTACTCAAGAAAGCTTCGTATTTTTGTTTCAGATCAAAGCATAATGAAGCCTCCTATCTATAATAACTGAATTTCCTGCATATAAGCTTGAATAGTCTCGCGGGGTATTCCCTGTTTCAGTAAATATGTTTCTCAATCATTTGGAATATTCTTATGTGATGTTACCTGTTTTAGTACGTATATTTCATGCCGGGAATGAGATCTATTTTAAGTGTTTCCCCAATGCTCTTGATGATGGGATGGTCAAATTCTGTGCTTTAGTGTTGTGTGCTGTTTTGGATGAGCTATATCAATTTTGCTCCTCAAGCCTCAAATCTGCTGAGTGGCACTCAAGGAACCAGATTAGACTGCGCAATATAGAATTTTGAGTATTTTTATTTTTTTTATTTTGGGGTTTATTATCTTGTTTTGAAAGTTATAGAGATGTTCGTGTGCCTACATAATTTTGGTTTGTAAAACAACACTGACTTCTGGGATTTGTGCCAGGTACAAGCCTGATGTTATTAAAGGTGACATGGATTCAATCCGAACAGAAGTACTGGACTTTTATGCAAACCTGGTAACTATCTTTCTTTCCTTCGTGCACAAACCCTTCAATTGATCCTGTCATTCCTGCATGATTTTGAAACTTGTGACCTTGGTTAAACCTTTACAAATATGTTGTCATTCCTGGAATTGGCGTCTAAAGATCCATGATATGTCTATCTTATCTGATAAGTCGTTTTGTGCATTTTATGTTATTATGGTGTTACTGCTCTTTGGTTTTTGCAAATGCAGTGTTCTGGAGCCATTCTCAGGATGTCTATGTTTGTTTATTGTATTCAGGGAACCAAGATATTGGATGAATCTCAAGATCAGGACACCACTGATCTACATAAATGTGTAGCATATATACGTGACTTTACACCAAACCTTGATAAGTCAAATGTGAGTTAAACACAGTCATCGTAGAAGCTCTTCTTTATAAAATCTGCTCTACTTGTGTGAGCTTGAATCTGTCTGGTTGCTTATATTAAAATTGCAATTTTAAAATTCTTTTATGGAACCATTTGCCTTAGTTCTTGCACATTATGATTAGGGACTCATTACTCGTTAGTACTAATTTATTGTGCCAGATGCATTGCAAATCTGCTGAATTACTACTGGCATGCATGCTTTGTTTGGCCTGTAATTCTTGTTATTCTTGATTTGATGCCAGCTATGCATTCTTGTTGCTGGAGCACTTGGCGGGCGGTTTGATCACACGTTAGGAAACCTCAATGTTCTATTTGTCTTTTCAAGCTTGAGAATAATTCTTATGACTGATGAATCACTCGTTCGCCTTCTTCCAAGAACTCATCGTCATGAGATCCATATTCAATCCTCTGTTGAGGGTCCGCATTGTGGACTCATTCCTTTTCCGTTATCCAAAAGCACTACAACGACTGGACTTCAATGGGATCTCAGTGAGTGTATCACAATCACATAATAATTTTTTGAGTTATTGCTTTTAGTTACCAAGCTTTAGCGGGAAGAACTCCTTTCTAGGCTTTGATGTTCTTGTCACACTCCACATCCTATCATGTACAAAAAATTATTCTTTTTTTCTCAATAAAATATTATTTATATTGTTAAAAAATGTGTTCATTTTTATATATTATTTTTTAACTACCTCAGTGGCTATGCAATTTGCTATTGTCTAATGTCCTGTAAATCTGTGTTCTGTCTATTCCAGCTAATACAGAGATGAGGTTTGGTGGTTTAATAAGCACATCAAATGTTGTAAAAGGAGAAAAAATAACAGTGGAATCTGATGCAGATCTTATTTGGACAATCTCCGTGAAATAGTTGCTTTTGAGAGGCATACAAGCAGAAGTTTTCACAAGTTATTTCAACCTACAAAAATTGCGAAAGATCATCTTCAATTATTGTAGTCAAGGTGAATTCTATAGGTAGAATGCAAAGCTCAAAGAAATGGAATAAATTGTGTATTCATATTGCGAAAGATCATCTTCAATTATTGTAGTCAAGGTGAATTCTATAGGTAGAATGCAAAGCTCAAAGAAATGGAATAAATTGTGTATTCATATTGACTTTTTATGCTTATAATTAATTAGGGAAATATTGTAGCATCTCTACTTTTTCTTCTTCATTATTATTAACTTTAACTCTAGGGATGACTTATCCTTCATTCAGTTGTCTTGAGAAAAGTTCTAATCTAGTGTTTCTGAACTTCTTGGAATCCTTGTCAACAGCACTTTCGTATTCTCTAACTTTTGACATTCCAGGTTTGCTGCGGTAATCAACCCTGCATTGTATTTTTCTTTGCTAATGCATGTACAAGTGATAAGAATATCAGATAGATTCATAAAAGAAACTAAAGGGCATGATCAAAACTGAGATTCAACTTCCATTGACTGTATTTCTCATATTGCATATTGGTGCTAAGTATATTCAGTTGAAATGCTACTGGCTTTGCCTCGTGTCTTCTCAATCTTGATTTAGAATTGCAAAGCTGGGATGCCAATTTCCAATATAGCGAATTTCTAATGGTGCTTAACATCAACTTACCATTGCTAAGTAAAATGTTGGCTGATTAATTAAGGTAAGGAGCCGGGGTTCTCAACTCCAGACAATTGATTATGCCTGAGCAGAAATCATCTCTCTTGCTTTACCGAGTTGCAGCGCAATGCCTGTGACGTGTTTCTTAGTCGCAGATGATTTCAACAAATTATTTCTAAATTCAAAAGATTTTGAACAATTGGAATTGGCTCTTAGAGCAAATTATTTGGTGATAACAACATCATCCTGACTTTCATTATTTTGAACACTGTAAAATTACGATAACATTGGAAAGTAAAATGCTTTACTTATTATAAGCGAATTCTTTGTCCAAGCTCCAGAGTACATGTTTCTTGTGTTACATAATGCAACAAAACAGTTTTGACTTTGTATGAGTTGTTGATTAAGACTTTGTATTAAATTAGGAGAGAGAAATTATCTACCTGAAAAAGACTTTAGTCTACAAAGAAAAGAGTCATTTATTTGAAGATGAAATCACATACCAACACAATCATCAACCTGAACAATTCAAGAATCATGACCATTAATCATGGGTATCAAATTGTTGGTCTCTTTTTATTTTTGTTTGTCATCATTAAACTCAACTTTCTCTACTCTAGGACCAAACCACGAGGTTGGTTCCCCTTCACTCTATTCATGAATCTTATTTGAGGTCCCCTATGTTATGGGCCTTATGGCATATTCCCTGACTAATTCAGCAACGAACTTTTTCTTGTATTTTTCTTTGGTTCATCGTCGGAGGGTAATCAGGCACTCAACACCAACAACCTCACCCCATAAAATAATGTCCGTTATTCAACTGTTTCAACACCTAAATCCTAAACTATTATAAAGAAAAATCGGGTTTTAGTTTTTCACACCATCATATTAATTTAAATGCAGTTTTATTTCATACTAAAAAAAATTGCAGTTTTATTTTGTTGAAAATTGGTTAAAATACTTAAAAATGTGAAATTTTAAAAAGTTATACATAACCAAAATTTAAAGATCTTAAAAAAAAAAAAAAAAACCAAAAAAGAAAGAAAGAAAGAAAGAAAACAGTATCACAAACTCGCAAAATGGCTTCGAGACAAATACATAAGTACATAAGCTATGTATTCTTATTTTGGTCCAGTTTGGCTTACTCAGGTTGTGTTTGAATACCGATTATTTTGTTGAAAACTGAAAATAATAAAAAAGTTATTGTTCACGCGTAGTTTACTGTTCATTTGTTTGATTGTACTGTTAATGTCCCATGAATAGTGCAAGAGGCGTTGGTCTTAAAAAAAAAAAAAAAAAAAAATGCAAACGCTGGACGTGCATCAGCACTATCCAAACGCTGCTTTTCAATTCAGTCCATGTTGATCTACTTCAGTTTAATTCGGTACACTTCCGTAATTTCGGTAGACTCTTGATAACATTACATTTTTTTTTTCTAATATAAGTTATGAATTTACTTATATGTGCTTCCTCTTTAGGCTAGACATTTAAATGATGAATAGTTTGTAAGGAGTGCTATAAACAAATTTCAACCAACTACATTCACAAAATATCTCACTTTATAATGTAAAATGCATTATGTTTGTTGAAAAAATTACAAAACTTACAACTCTTTCAAATAACAAATATACATAATTTAATAAAACTAATATATTGTATTAACTATACTTTGTTAGAAAATAATCCATCACTTTAAAAATGGTTTAAGATTAACACTTATAAGTTTCAGTTACAATTTTCATTTTTTCATTTAACAAAAAAAAGAAATCATCAAAATTTTCCGCACGTTGCACGTGTCTACAACTAGTGATGTCCAAAAGCTGAAGTATAATATTTATTTTTGTTATGCTCCTGTTGAGTCACATAAATGTATCATTTAGTTCAATTAATCTTCGATATAGTTTGGTCCATTTTAGTGCACTTACTTAAAAATAGGAAAAACAATTTTGAGTTGAAAATACCTATTTTAAATCCAAAGTTATTGAAAAATTAGCTAATAAGAGGGTGTTTGGTTTGAAAAAATAAGTAGGTGTTTTTTATATTAATTTTTAGTCTTTTGTAAGACTCATAACATAAAAAACTGGTTTGGTTTGAAAATCTGTATTCAATTTTTATTTTTAATATTCTAAAATTTGAATTTGAATACAAAAAATGAATACATATTTTTAATAAAAACGAGTAGAATGACATTTTTATTAATTTTCTAAAATTGATTGGGACCCACCAACTATTAAGACCCCTCAACGCAGACTTGCAAAGTAACTGACGTGAGAGCATCTCCAGCAGTTTCTTTATATTTTTGTATTGTTTAGACAATAAATAGTGATATTTACATTTTACCTACCTACTTTTTCAAATACATCTACCAACAGATTATCTTTCATTTCTATATCTCAATTAAATATTATTTCTTTATTTATTATTTTTTCATATTTTAACACACATATCCCCATCCCCAATCCTTTCTTTGCTAATTTTTTATTTTGTTTTATTCTTTTGCTAATGAACAGTAGCACATCAGATTTGGAAAATGACTGTTCATTAGCAAAAAACTTTTTGAATTTTAAAGAAGTTGTTGGATGACTATTTTTTGGTTTCATTCTCCATTATAGAAATTATTTTACTTTTACCTAAGCTATTGGAGATGCTCTGACCCATGCAAGTGAAAAAACAAAAGTGTTACATTTTTTTTTTTTTCAAAAACATTAGACAAACTGGAGAAGTAAGTTATTCAAAACAAGTTCCCATACAAAACAAATAATTTAAGTATTTCGTACTTAAATTATGTATTCAAAACAAATTCCCACACAACTCGAATCTGAATATGTTTTTTTTTCTACATTCAATTTTTTTTAAAAAAATACAAAAAGTTGAAAATGAAGAGTAACCACTAAACAAACATTAATTAAGCCTTCATAAATTTAAGCCAACGGATTTCTATATAGCCGGTTCCATCTCAACACACCCTTTATATACCGCCTCACTTTCCCTTTAGTTTTGGCGGCAAAATTCGTACATTACAATACCTGCTAGGGTTTCTCTCTCTCACTCTCTGTGTGACAAAAGTACATATTGAGACCTAGGGTTTTTGCTGCCCAGTAAGTTTGAATTCACAGTCCCCAATCCAATGTGAAAGTTGGTCCGAAACAAGGGGCTTCAATGGAAGCAGCCGATTCTCCATCTCCAACCGCTATCAAACCCATAAACAAAGGTGTGGTTCACAGAATCTGCGCAGGTCAAGTGATCATTGACCTCTCGTCGGCCGTGAAGGAGCTCGTCGAGAACAGCCTCGACGCCGGCGCCACCAGCATCGAGATCTCTCTCAAAGACTACGGCCAGGACTTCTTCCAGGTCATCGACAATGGCTGCGGCATTTCCCCCAGTAACTTCAAGGTAACGTAACCCTAATTTTCTTCGCTAGTAAATGCATGATTTCTCATTATATATGTGAATTGAAATACCGACTGATGCGATTGTGACTCTGTTGTGTCATTTTGGGTTAGGGTTATGTTCAGGCTTGCGCTGTTTTCTGATTTACAAGGCGCGAATTCGGAGTGTTTGGGAGGGAGTGTAGGAGACTACTACGCTATTTTAGTGGAAACTATTTTCATTTGATGGAAATGAATATATCTTAACTATAAGAGATTTTGTTTGCAATTTCAAGTGCTAATGAGCTTTACCTAAAATGACATTTCCTTTTTTTGTAAGAGTAAGATCGAGGGTGAGGCTGTGATTTGAAAACCTGATTTCAACAAATAAAATTGAGTTTTAAAAACCAAATTTCAACATGCTTTGAAAACACAATTTAGAAAGGGAAAAAATGCTAGATTCCCAAATAGTTTAAAACAGTATCAATTTAAATAGTTATTAGTAAAATATTAATATTTTGCAAATTTTACCTTGTAATTGGCTGACAGTTCAGGGTGGTCTTTTGTAACTTACCCTTTATATTCAATGTAGCTTGCTTTAGTTCAAAATAGCTTACTTTACTTGAGTTTGATATGTACATACTGTGAAGTATAGAGTGTTGTGGTTGGATGTAATTATAGATTTTCCGACTTCAATTGTTACTGGGTTCGTTATGTCCTTTGTAAAATTGTGTAGTATTAGTTGTTGAACTTTGTGCTTGACTGCTTGTTCTCATCAAATCAATTTCAAGGAAAAGTATTCATTATGTCCTTTTTTAATTTTGATACTGCTTATTGTATCTGTCATTAGTTCATTGCATGAGGTAGAATATAATTATTGATTTATTATATAAAAAAAATTGTTGCAGGTTCTTGCACTTAAGCATCATACGTCAAAATTATTGGATTTTTCTGATCTCCAGTCACTGACCACGTTTGGCTTCAGAGGGGAGGCATTGAGTTCACTTTGTGCTTTGGGGAATCTGACTGTTGAGACTAGGACAAAGAATGAGTCAGTTGCTACACATCTAACTTATGACCATTCAGGTTTACTGGTAGCTGAAAAGAAAACAGCACGCCAAATTGGTACCACGGTCACTGTTAAGAAGTTGTTCTCCAATTTACCTGTGAGAAGCAAAGAATTTAGTCGCAACATTCGCAAGGAATATGGAAAGCTTATTTCGTTATTGAATGTGAGCTTCTCTTTTCTGTGTCATAACTTCAATTATTTGGGTGCTGTATAATCCTTTGAGCAATCTTAATGTTAACCTGCCAGTGAACTAATTAGTTATTTGAATTTGGCTAAAAAATCTATACACTATATGTGTGTGCATGTGTGTGTGTGTATGGAAGGCCGAAAAACTCAGATTTTCTTCAGTTTTTATTTTCATTATCATCATCATTTTTTCTTCTTTAAATTTTCAGGCCTACGCCTTAATTGCAAAAGGGGTTCGGCTGGTCTGCACCAACACAACTGGGAAAAATGCGAAGTCTGTGGTACTTAAAACACAAGGAACTGGTTCTCTTAAAGATAACATCATTACAGTGTTTGGCATGAACATCTTCAACTGCTTAGAGCCTATGAATATATTTATATCAGACACTTGCAAAGTTGATGGCTTCCTTTCCAGGTTTGGACATGGTAGTGGACGCAACTTGGGAGACAGACAATTCTTTTTTGTTAATGGTCGACCAGTGGATATGCCTAAAGTCGGCAAGCTAGTGAATGAATTATATAAAGGTGCAAACTCCCGGCAATATCCGATTGCAATCATGAACTTCACTGTTCCAACAAGAGAATGCGATGTTAATGTAACTCCTGATAAAAGGAAAATATTTTTTTCTGATGAAAGCTCCATATTGTCTGCCCTAAGGGAGGGTCTACAGAAGATATATTCCCCAAGTTATGCTTTTTATCCTGTTAATAAAGTTGAGGAGTGCACTAAGGAAGCAGATTGCTCTGAATTGTGCTCTCCACGTGAGAAATCTCATATGTTGAAACAATTATCTCCAGATGTTAGTGATCTAGAAGTTATTGAGGAGCATGTTACAGAGGATGGAATTCCTCGAAAAACAGTTGAAAATGCTCAGCAGCTAGTGCATGATCAAGAAGGATCAATCCACACCAATAATGGCAAATTCATGGAGAAAGATTTCACTCTTAGAGTACATGGCACTAAAAAGGCTGATAGCAGTAGGAAATTGACTGGTCACCTCAACAGTGTTACAACTGATCAAATTGCTTCCTCCCCTATACGAGCGGATGAGAATGGAATTGCTGCTAATACAGATTCATGTGGTCGTTCAAGCTCTGTCCAATCATCGCTTAACAAATTTGTAACTGTCAATAAAAGAAAGCATGAAAGCATTAGTACAACATTATCTGAACTACCTATCCTTAGAAATGAAACCCTTTCTTGTCATTTGAAGAATGATGATTCTGAAAGGCATGCTGCTGTTTCAAGATCCCCAGCGAGTCATGACCTGGTTGATAATTCTGCTGTGGTGAACAAGAATGAGCCTTCCAAGTATCTTAGAGCAGATACAATTTTAAATAAATTTAGAATTCCACTTTCTTCTGGAGGCAATTGTAAAGATGGAGAACCTGGAAAGGTGTGTACGTCTATGCTCTATACTTGCTCTTATATATTTTATTTCAATCTTGCCAATGAGATCTAGCTCAAATGGCAGCTCCTTCCCTTGTAAGACCAAGATAGAGGATGAAGTTGTGGGTTCAAGACCCACCGGTTGCGCTTGTAATTTACCGATTTATATATATATATATATATATATATATAAATATATATATCAATCTTGTATCCTCTCAGCAACCAGTATGAGGATAGAAATAGTCTTTATTTCAAAATTAAAAATCTACAGTAATGTAAGTGTACAATTTTTTTGCTATAAGTTGTGACATAATGGGCTTTATTTATAATATGTTGAGAACTTTTGAGTGATTTTACAACTGTGTATGAGATATTTGAAAACATTATCCATAAGTTTGAGAAGCTTGTCTGTAGAAATGATGAACAAAGATGTTAAAGAACAAAAAGAAGGAATAAAAAAAAAAGAAGTTGAAATATCTTTAAAGGCTAAAGTTGCTGTCACCATTGAAAACCTTGAATGGTGAAACTCAGTCAGTTTTTTAATAAGCTTGGCTTGTAATGTTTTTGATAGATAGATAATCAGCAAAAGACATTTGATCATAACCTCTTGACCCTGAGTCTTGAAATTTTGTTGGGTATTCTTTTGTCAAACAATTAAATGTAACAGAATTGAAGAGGTTATATATTAGCATTAATTGTAACCACTAAAACATGGATGTCATGATTGCTGTTTACACTTTGCTACTAATGCATGTTAAACATTTCCCCCAAAATTAAGCGAAGCCCACAGCTTTCATTTTCTCTCACACTGCTCAATGAATAAGAATGCATGCCGTTTTTAAAACATTCTTCCTAAGTGCTTGATTATTTACTTCTCAACTTTTATATAGATCCATTTCACAAATTTAAAGTTGGCAGTATTGTAAGCATTAGATGATCTGACCAACCATTGACAAGCTTTTACTATTCTAAACTTCTCCGAGGTGTAATCCTAGAAGTAATTGTTCTCCATTGTCGTCCAAGATTTTCTGCTTCTGAGTAACTAGTTCATTTCAGGAACCAGAGGGTCAAGAGAAAGTAGTGCCTTCTTCTACCATGGCATCAATTGCGTCATCTAGCAAGGATCTCGAAAATAAATTACAAGATCCTTCTGTTGTGTCTCCTTCACGTTCTTCTATATCCATATTAGATGCTCCAAAGTCACCTGCTGATCTAGAGTTGTGTTCCACCTTGCAATTTAGTTTTCAAGAGTTGAAGACAAAGCGGCAGCAGAGGCTGTCTATTTTTCAATCTAGTGGTCATAAAGATGGAAGAGCAAAGATAAAAAGGTTTATATCATAGTAAATTCTATTTGAAGAAGGAAAACATATGATTGTGCTATGTTTTAACTGGATTATGTTGTTACGATCACTATAGGTGCTATGACGCTGCAACTCTGGAGCTTTCTCAACCTGATAATGAGGAACGAAAGGCAAAGGCTTTAGCTGCAGCTACTACAGAGTTGGAAAAACTATTCAGAAAGGAGGACTTTGGTAGAATGAAGGTTGCCATATTCGTTATTCATTGTTTATAATTAGTTACACATTCATAAATTAGATTAATTTCACTAAACAAGTGAACCAAAAAAACAAAAACAAAAAATGGAACTTCACTATTCAGTTTACTTGGCTGGTTGACCAATCCATTTTGCTTTGTCTCCCCCCTTGCCCCCAAGTCTTATGATGATGAAAAAGGCTCGCTGGGCATTTGATTCTTTTCATGGATAGATACATGTTCTGATTCTCCTGATATAGACTCATTAGGTTTGGGTTTGGTTTCTTTGCTTATCCAACCTAGTATCAGTGATGAATTATTCTTAAGTTTTTCAAAAATCAATTTTTGTCCCTTATTAGTGGATCCATATCAGGCTGGGCTGTTTTTAACCCATCCCTATCCAACCTTATTTACATTCTGATTATGATTAATTAGTACTGACCAACTTTTGCTTCTATTTTATAGGTGATTGGGCAATTCAACCTTGGTTTTATAATTGGGAAGTTGGATCAAGATTTATTTATCGTGGATCAGGTAATATTATATTCTTGTGAATCTTTTTCCCCCTTTTTATTGAACAATAAATTCTTCTAAATGATTCTTTACTTCAATTTCTGTGTTCCAGTTACAGACAATTTCAATTGATTTTTTTTTTTTTAATAAAATTTTCTGAATTTTCAGCATGCTGCTGATGAGAAATACAATTTTGAGCGTCTTTCTCAATCAACCATTTTTAACCAACAGCCTTTGCTCCGGTGAGAAGTTGGATTTCATTATTTTGTTACCCTTATTTGATTTGCTTCTACTCAGAATGTATAATGATTTATGTAAACAATGATAAAAAATAGAGGATAAGCAATCTGTACATGTTTGCTAAAAGCATGTTGAGAATTTCTCTTCTAAGATACAGTATTTTTTGAGACATTTGGAGTGCTTTATCTGATTCAATAGATGGGTCTTTTTCTTTAGAGGTTTTTCTATTATTTTTCTTTTCTTATCTATCTGAGTTTAGAATTTTTTTAGTGCACATCTACTTTTATTGTGAGAAAGGAAAATGAAAAACCTTGAGCTACATGCATGAATTCATTTTAATCATAGTACCTATTTTTTAGTTTCAAGTTAAATTTTCATTGTTTGATGCTACAGCAGAAGTTATGTTTGTATTACAAATTGATTTTTGAAGACAATTATCTTAGCCTTTTACGCATGCTTGTGCACACATGCTCACAAAAGATTTTTTTGATTTTTATGACATGGAACCTCACCAAGGCAGGGCCCTTTGGACCCACCCCTAGGGAGTAAACCACGGACATATGACCCCATCTGCCAAAATTGTGTATTAGGTAATCCAACATGTCTAGGTCTACAGCTCCTCCCAAGCCTCCAACTACTAGTGTACACCCTAACGGGTATGCACACACACTAGAACTTATGCTTTTATGTGTCTAGATTGCTGGGTTTGTCATAAGTAATCAACATAGGCTATGAACATGGTGTGCAAGATCAGGATCATCTATAGGAAAAATTTACGAATTAAATCAGATGTATTGCTAACTAGATGATTGGATCTTCAGCGTCAAAGTTATCACAATTTGGTAATGCCAACCACCTTGTACTCTTTTCCTCTGGGTGTAGCTTCTCCAGATAGCTGAACTGTACTTTGACGTGTATGTCAAACCCTTTTATGGAATGCCTTTGTCTGAACTGTACTTCGACAAGTATGTCAGCTACTGGAGAGAACTTGTTGGCATAGGATAAGAATCTCTTCTGCTTCAGTAGTTGCAGAATTTAGATATGAATAGATTTTATACATTTGGGAGCTGCTAGAGCCTTAGGAATTCAAATGACATTCAAATATATCTGCCACTCAGCTCTGTATTTAGCTTCTCTGTCATTGGGGCAGGGTTGGGTTATGGTCTTTTTAGTATTCTCCAAGTGAGGTTTGAACTTTTGAGTGAGCTTTTTAATTTAAATAGGTTGTGTTTAGTGGTTGTCCAGGCATTTTGTTATTATTGATATGCTTACGCTATTTCTGCATCTGCTAGAGATTGAATTATAAACCTTTGCTTCCAAATATTATATGGACAGGCCATTGAGGTTGGAGTTATCTACTGAAGAAGAGGTGGTTGCTTCAATGCACATTGACGTAATTAGGTACCGCATCATCTGCTTCTGTTTTGTTTATTATATTTGTCTATTCATTATTTATATTTTGGTCATTTCTGAAACTGTTAATTTACAGGTGAATTACCAAAAGTAAATAACTTTGTTTGACTTTAGTTGAACCTCCGGGCATCAACACCACATAACAATTATGTTTACCAAACATGTTTTGAGTGCATATTAGAATAAGAACAAACTTAGCTGTTGGAGTCCGATTGAATTGCTGAGGAAGAATGGTTGCCCATGATGAAGTGACCATCAAAAATAGGGATAAATCTTTTTAAGCAGGGAAGTCGATGTTGTTGACTTTGCAGGACCTTGGGTTCAGTCAAATTCAAGCTCTAAATAAATTTTAGGGTAAAATATTATTTTCATCCCTAAAATTTCACAAAAGTTTGTTTTCCATCCCTAATATTTTCAAATTTTCATTTTTCTTCCTTAAAACTTTACAAAATGTTCTACTTTACATCCTTCCCTCTATGTCCATTAGTTTATATCCTAAGTGACCTAATGGAATGCTGATGTGGCATTTGACTTGGACCAAACCATTTTGTTTAAAAAAATTATGGACACGTGGCTTGCATTTATTGGCGCACATGGAAAACAATAATACCCACTCATCTCACTTTTAGTCTCTTTGTAAAGACTAAAGTCTGTTCACTATCCCCAGAAATCCCTTTTATAGAAATCAAAGAAAAAGTCAAAAATAAGGGAAAAAAAAAAAATCAAAACAAGTGAATTTGGGGTATATAGGTTTTGTGTAGAGATTGAAGGCACAAAAGCACACATCTTGAAATCTGGTGGAGAAAACGTTGAAAGCGGTTGAGAGAGAGAGAAAGTAGGGGTTGGGTTGGTGATGGAGTTTTGTTTGTGTTGTGAGTGAATAAATTTCTCAACCAAATCACACTTGCCATTTTAAATTACATTGTTTACTTTGAAGATTTTCATTATTAAAAATTGAAAATCCCCAATCCAAGCTTGACTTTCTCTCTCTCCTCTCAGTTGGTTATTTTGTTGAAATCTAGCAAATCTGAAAGATTTCTGGCATGAAAATTGTTGAAATATGGCTAGATTCTCTGCCTCACTGTTATTCAGATTTTAAGTTTTTGTGAACTTGAAAATTCTTAACACTCTGTTTGGTTGCCTAGAAAAGTAAAAGGAAAATGAAAGGACATAAAGTAAATTCATGAAACTTAAACGTTTCACAGCGAAGTGCTTTGGATTTCGAACTGTGGAAGAACTCAACTGAACCTGAAATAACTTACTATACATTATATTCCCATCAAACCCAGTTGGCACCAATACGTAGCTGTTTCTCACATGTGCCAATAAATGCATGCCACCTGTCCATACTTTTTAAAACAAAATGGTTTGATCTAAGTCAAATACCATGTTAGCATTCCGTTAGGCAACACATAAACGAAGGATGTAAAGTAGAGCGTTTTGCAAAGTTTATGGGTGAAAAATGAACTCTTTGAAAGTTTAGGGACGAAAAATTTTTTTTTGTGAAAGTTTAGGGATGAAAATGATATTTTACCCTAAATTTTAATAGTTGTTTAATTTGTAGGCCTTTTTTCGTTTGTTGTTGTTGTTCTGTGTTTTTTTATAATTTTTTTTAATGTTGATCTCAATTTGATATGCATTAAACTTGTACCATCTAAATTAACCATAAAACCCATTCTCAACCTCTTTGCATTCTCACATTTACTTTTTTTTAGAAAAATGTCCTTTAAGCGCATGCGCGCGCACACGCACACACACGTAGTCATACCCAAATTTAGATGCATTAGTTGTTCCCAGATGAGCAAAGCCTACATAAGCACACAAGCTGAACACTTTCACCCTATTCATTGTAACAAAAAAAGTTATGACCCTAAATTAGTGCATAATATTATTATTGTTAATGAATCACAAATCAGTGTTCAAGTTTACAATGATAATACATAGAGATTCTGCTGGTGGAATCACTAGAATTTGTTCATTTTTAATCTTTTTTCCCGGATCTCTTGCATTGTCCTCATCCATTTACGTATTTGGGTGTGTGTGTGTGTGTATATATATATAATTTCTTAATACTTTTTTATTTTCTGATGGTAATATGGTTTCCAATTTCAGGAAAAATGGCTTCACTCTGGAAGAGGATCCACATGCTCCACCTGGGCAGCGTTTTAAATTGAAAGCTGTCCCATTCAGTAAAAACATTACTTTTGGAGTTGAAGGTAGTTGTTGCTTTCAGATTTTTTTCCCCCTGATTTTCTACTGTATAGACTGTATTTTGAATGTAATGACCATATAGGAATATGTTGCTATGCCTTGTGCAACACTTTCACAAATATGTCTTTGTTAAAAGTTCTTGCATATTGATGAAACGGAGTGCAAAAGACATTTACCATTTACAGTTTCTTTGAGCAGATGTCAAGGACCTGATTTCTACTCTAGCTGATAGTGAAGGGGAATGCTCAACGATTGGGAGTTATAAAATGGATACTTTTGACTCTGTTTGCCCCAGCAGAGTTCGTGCAATGCTGGCATCACGTGCATGCAGATCATCTATTATGATTGGAGATGCGCTTGACAGAAATGAGATGCAGAAGGTAATAACCCAGATTACTTTGAATTGCCCTTGATCCTTTCCATGTCCATGCGTGAAGCATGACCCTTTTACTGCTGAATTTTTACACGAGTATCCATGCATTTCGTCTCATTCGACTTCATAATTTCCTGAGCTTCTGAGTCCTATTTTGCAGTTAGTTTTTGTAATGGTTCTGACATCATTCTCTGCACTTTAAATTATATCGGATAAAGAATATATCATTATACATATTAGAGAGAAGCATTAGTGTTACATTACTGATTTACTTGATGGCTTCAGATACTCAAGCATTTGGCAGACCTGAAATCTCCTTGGAATTGCCCGCATGGTAGGCCAACCATGCGTCATTTGACTGACCTGACATCCATTCACAAAAGATCAGAAGGAAAAAATGTGGACTGTTAACAGATCTTTCCATGACTATAAACGGGCCTGTGGTTTATCAAACTTATATTGTATGGCCTTAAAAATCCATGTAAAAAGTCCCCATTCACCTATGTGGCTATGTACAGGTACTTAATGTGTGTGTATATATATATTGGGGAAGGCTTCTGGTTCTGGGTCCTCTCTCTGTCTCTCAAACTACATGGACTTTTGGCCCTTGATCTTGGCATAATCTTATGCTGTGTTTAAGGGATAGTCCCTTCCATCATCGAAATGGTGCAGCAGTTACTCGAACAGCTTAATAGCTGTAAAACTTGATCAAAACTTTCTAGTGGGTTTAAGGGCTTGGATATGTTCTGACTTAATTTTAATGGATGGAATAGAAAGAGAACTGCAAATGGTTGAGTAGGTTCGGACAGGCTCGGTTTCTGCATAAGGGTTTTACATTCTTGATCTCATGTGTGTAAGAATTTATTAAGAATATATTGCTCCAGCTTAAATTTTAACTATTTCAAACTGAGTTAGTTAAATGCTTGTCCTCTTAATGGTTTAATTCTTACTAAATGCAGTTGTTCTTTTGTTGTATAAAGGATGTAAGAATATGATGTTTTTAAATTTCTATGGTTAAATCACTGTCGCGTGCTTTGTAGGCTATGGCTCAACTAGTACTTCTTGGTATTTCTTTCTTCCTCCTCCACTGTAATTATCGAAGAAGAAGGAGAAGGGTTTTACTAACGTAAACTCTTAGGGCATATATTAGTAAAACCATTTTAAGAAATTTTTTTATGAGAAAATAAAAAAATGATTGATTTTTTTTTTCTTTTATAGCTTTTTTAATTTTCTATAAAAAAAAGTTTCATAAAATTGGTGATTTATGTGTACCTCAAGGGTACACATGAATTGAACCCTAATAATAATAATAACATTATTATGCAATTCTTATTTACAATTTTTTTTCGTAAAAACAATTATTAAGTTTTACACAGTCAAACACATCATGCATATATATATATATATATAATAATAATAGGTAAAGCAAAGAGAAAATTTAATTAGATTTCAAATTAGAATTAAATTAGAGTCTAATTTTACGTCATGTGTTCCATCTAATTTAAGTTTTTAAATTTTTGTGCAAAGTGAATTAATTCAATATAAAATTTGAATTTCAATTAGAATTTAATTTTGTGCCATGTGTTTCATGTAATCTAAGTTTTTTAATCTTTGTGTCAAATGAGTTAATTTAGTGTAAAAAACGAAGAGTCCAATATAAGTAAACTAAAAAATATATAATTTTTGAGTGATTTTATATTTATGAGCCTTCTTTTTGTATAACTATAAACAATTCAAATTTATAAGTCATCTATATATATATATATAATAATAGGTAAAGCAGAGAGAAAATCCAATTAAATTTTCAATTGGAATTCAATTAGTGTCTAATTTTACGCCACGTGTCTCATCTAATCTAAATTTTAAAATTTTGTGCAAAATGAGTTAATTTAGGTAAAAATTGAATTTCAATTAGAGTTTAAATTTTTGTGCCAAATTACTTAATTTAATGTAAAAAACGAGGAGTCCAATATAATAAACCATAAAAAACATAATCATATATATAATATATATAATTGTGATTGTTTTTAAATATACCCGTGTATATACACGAAGTTACACACTAATTATAATAAAATGAATGCGATCATGCCAAAAGTATCGTGGTCTAATATTGTTGTTCAGTTCTTGTCACAGAAAAAAAAATAATAAATAAATAAATTCACGTCACGACACTAAAAGGAAACAAGAGCATTGGACATCTACTGGTTACTCATTTCTATTTCCATTAGCTACTTAAATAATTTTCACATCAATTACCCAATTAGTGTTAGTTATTACATGAGCCATTATTTTCACTAGTCTAAGACTATATTAAAGATGTCTTTGCATTTTTTGTTAAAAGTATTTATTGTGATAAATGTTGTAGATTAATTAATTATGTATCATTAAAGAAAAGTTATGTCCAAAACTAAAACGAAAATAAATTTATGCTTAAGAAAATTCATCTTTAATAAAATTAGGTATTGACCTATGTTCTTTGCACACAAACAAACTTTGCCCAATATACTAATTCCGTGACTCGACTGCAATAATGTGATTCTTAAAAAAAAAAATTAATATGACCTCAATTTTCATGTTATTTCTTTTTCTTTATTAAAAAAAAAGTATAAACACGCCAGAAATAAAATAAAAAAACAGTGAGAGAGAAAACTTATAAAGATTGATATTTTTTCATAAAAAAAGAGATTGATATTTAATTTTAAATGACTTCACAGTATTAAATAAAAATTAAGGAAAACGATTTATAGTTCAATTTAATCGGACAACCTAAAAAAACAGGGTACCACGTCAGTATTTAAAAACAACCTCGTAATTATTTATCAAAAAAAAAAAAAAAAAAAACAAAAAACTCCTAGTCCTCTTGTCGTAGTTTTGTTTTACTTTTATGGTTAGAGACAGAGAGAGAGAGAGAGAGAGGTAGCAAAACAGAACCCGGTGGATCACTATATATATTGTTAATATTATCACTCACTCGCATTCACATTCACATTCGCAATCAAATCATTGATATACGATTTTCTTGTTTCAAAGTCGAAATCGAAGCCTCTTCTTAATCTTAAACAACAGGTAATCTCCGTTTCTCTTTAGCTTATAGCCTGATTTCAAACCTATATTGTTTTATTTACGATTTCCTTCTCTCTCTCTCTCTCTCTCTATCTGCACGTTAAAGATTTTATTGTTTTAAATTTAAATCCTATTTTTTTTTTAGCAAAGCTTGCTGCCTTGCTCGATCTAATAAAAATTCTTAAATTTGTTCAATTACTTTTGGTGTTTTTTCCCCCCTTGGAGGGTTTTCATTAGATTTTGACTAAGACTTTTTTGCAGGTTTTTTGTATTGTCTGAGTTTCTGTGCCCCAAAATATGGTACGTTACTTTCTGAACCTCAAAAATTTTACTTCCTGTTTGATTGCCGAGAAAACGAAGGAAAACCCCAAATACTGTAAAAGATTTGATTTTTTTTTTTTTTCCATTGTTTTTGTGGGGTTTTTTTTTTTTTTTTTTTTTACCTTAACCAAAAAAAAAATTAAAAATTCTGAACTGAAATAAGCTAAATACTTGTACTGATTTCGACTAAGTAATGCAACATATTAGAATTAATGCTTAGCAACTAGACTGATAATTGGGTTAACTTTGATCCTAGTTGTATTTTTCCTCTATTTTTTTTTTTAATTTTAATTTTTGCTAATCACTTTCTTTTCTTTTTTCTTTTTTGGGTTACAGCTTCCACTTTCTCTACTTAAGAGTGCCCAAGGGCACCCAATGGTAAGAGTTTCATCTCTATATTGAAAATATTATTCGTTGTGAATGGACATGGATTTATACTTTATAATGCTTTTAGATATTGTGTTATGGTTAGTGATTCGTAACTTGAAGTTATTGTGCGTTTTAACAGTTGGTCGAACTGAAAAATGGTGAGACCTACAACGGGCATTTGGTCAATTGTGATACTTGGATGAACATTCATCTCCGGGAAGTCATCTGCACCTCTAAAGTAATAATTTTTTCCTTTCTTTTGACCCTTTATTTTGTTTAATTCACTTCACTTTTGTTCTTTGAAGTGTGTTTTTTCTTACTTATTAATTTTATGATTGAATGTGATTGATAATCATTACGTAGGATGGAGATAGGTTTTGGCGAATGCCTGAATGCTACATCCGTGGGAATACAATCAAGTATCTTAGAGTTCCTGATGAGGTATGGTTAGAAGTGTTTTTAATAATCTGCTCATATTAAAGTGATGTACTCATCTTTGTAGATTTTGTGTCATGCTCTTTTCATGTATTTATGCATCTCTAGTCCATCATGAGACTTAATTTGATCTGTTGTCTATGATATTTGTGTTGTTAGTTATTCATGTTGTCTGGTAGCAGGAATAGAGTTTTGCATTATGCTTTTGGAAGGTGCTATCATTGCTTTGTAGTGTTCTAAAGCCCCCCCTCCCCCCCCATATTTTTCTTTGAAGCTAATTGCATTTGATAAGTTCTTCTACTTACTGAAAATAAGGATGCATGCCTTTCTAATATGGCTTCATAGTCACTTTTATTGTTGCAGTGGTACTTTTGTCTTTAAAAAATATTTTCTGATTAGATCAAGATCTGCATGTAATAACACATTGTTCTAAAATTGAACTGATGTAACAGTCAGTTGGATGACATTTTTTAAAATCCGAATGCCATAGTTTCTATCATCATTTGCTTTTGTTCTTTTTTTATTATTTATTTTCATTGTTTTAGTGGCATATTTCATTAATCTATATTGGTTCCTTTGCATTTCAGGTGATCGATAAGGTTCAGGAAGAAACCAAGAGCCGTTCAGGTATACTTAACTCTTTCATCAAAGAAGACTAGGTTATTTATTTTGAAACTCACTTCTAAGGATGAGGAGATTAGTTTTAGGTCAATATATTTTTTTTCAAAGAATTCAGCAAAAAAAAAAAAAAAAAAGATTTGAAAGGAGCACCTGAATTTCTAAAAATGTGGGTAAAATAAAGCTTTGTTGATTCAGAAAGTGAAAATTGCTTTTAACATAGGTTCTTATTTGGTCAATTGCGTTTTGCAGATAGGAAGCCACCTGGTGTTGGTCGTGGACGAGGACGAGGTAGGGAGGATGGTCCTGGTGGACGCCAACCGAAAGGAATTGGGCGTGGCTTGGATGATGGAGGTGCTAAGGGTATGGGTGGAGGCCGAGGTAGAGGTGGATCTGGAGGAAAGGCTGGCGGAAGCAGAGGTAAACTTTTCTAAGAAAAATAGATATTACTTGGTGATTTCTATACCTGTTACATAGAAAGAAAATTTGCATATGATGGATTCTGTCCTATTAAGTATGGCCAGAACAATGGTAGATTACAAGTGTTTGTTGTCACTTAGTAAAAGAACTTAGATATTGATTGCACTTGCTCTTTCTGTAGCATTGCAATCTCTGGTTAGAACTATCAAAGTAATAGAACTTAGATATTAAATGTACGTGCTCTTTCTGTAGCATTTCCATCCCTGGTTAGAATTTCCAATACTATTGATTAAAAATTGCTATGTATTGTTGGAAGCAGCAAGTGCTATCATTTTTTTTTTTTGGGGGTTTGTTCATGGTTTATGTTCAGCTTAATGCTGGTGAATTTATACACCATTAGAAGTCATTAATGTTTTTCCTTTTGGTGACAGGTGCAGGGCGTGGTCGTGGCTGATTCATTTTATGGTGTGAAACATTCATCTAATGGCGGCTTTGCTACTTTTAAAGGCATCGGTGTCCAAACATTATATTTGCGTTGTTTGAGTGGCTAACCACTGTTTCCCTGTTAGGTCTATTCAGTTGGAATAGTTAATATTGAGTAGCTATTGCATAGTGTCGCAGAACATAATGAGAAGCTTGTACTGTATGTTTTTTCTTTTTCTTTTATTGAAGATCTCAGTGGTTCAAGTTATAAATTATAATATTAAATACAGGTGAGATTGTTATATTCCCTTGGACCTATCTGGTGGTTGTAATTCATGTGTTTTCCTTGTTGTTAGGGTTAAATTCAATCAGAGCATGATTGATTTTGATTACCTAATCAAGGCAGGAATATGGAAATTGATGATATTGGTTTGCAGGTTCTGGAATCTGGATATCATATATGTATTCTGTCTTCTCTATTTGTCTCAGAGACAACGACGGATTATCCAGCGTGATGTGAATGGAGAATGAAAGTATACTTTTGCCTGCTAAACAAGAGGGGATTAATTTCAGTTTTTACTGATAGAAGTATATTGTAAAAACTAAATCAACAACGTTTAGGATTGACCCTTAGCTTATGCTTCATTCTCCAGTTAAAACAACAACGTATTCTTTGTTTTTTTGAGATGATTTTTCTGTTTATAAATGAGTTGAAAATTAAATTTTTATTGACCTGTTTTGTTAAATACGATATGGTGTATATCAATTGCCCCAACTATAAAGATTGCAAGCTTATTTAGCTTTTACCATTCGTATAAATAATTAACGAGCACAGAGAGAAGAACAAGATTACAAATGTTTTTTACTCCCGAGTACCAAAATGAAAATGAAATCGGACTTAAAAGGTGTAATTTGTATGTCTTCGAAATTATGTTATATATGTTGAGGCCCTTGGGTACTTTAACAGGGTTTATATAAACATAGCCGATTAATAGTTTAATACAAAGTTACAAACTCCATATGTTTCCCAATGCTCTGTACACCCACATACTGAAAACCCAAAAAAAAAAAAAAAGAGATTATATTAATGGTACAGTAAGTTCACAGCAAGCAGTACTGAAAACCCAAAATTAAAAAAAAAAAAATGATGAAGAAAAAGATGCAAAAGGCCAATAAAAAAATGGCTTGCTAGTAGGGATTATGCCTATTTTTCTTGCGAGTACTGGGTGACTTCATTATCAATGCACTTGAAATCCATGATCTATTAATCTGAGGAGATTCATCAGACAACCAGCAGCATAAGCGGCCATCTTCAGCACCTGTCCATCCAAAAATGCCTTGGTTTTGGCCTAGCCCACCCTGCTGCATACTTGCCATAGGCAACACACTCCTCACAATACCTGTGTGCCCACCCGCAAGAACTGCTTCTGGAGATCCTATGACTCCCACTCCATTATAATTTACTGGAAAGTAGCCTATAGTGCCAGAGTTACTGCCACCAATCACCCATAGTCGTTCATCTTCTTTTGAGTAGTGACAATCGACAAAATAATCTACCTGCCAAAAGAGAAGGGTTACTAATTATGTGGCTCAGTGCCAGCACAATCTGGAAGGGAATTGATTTGCATTCTTTAAACTTTAGTGCAGTACATTAGGGTCTCCAATTAAATTCAAAACACCTGGTTACATTCAATTGTCCTTAGAAATGATAACAATATTTGTACTTTATTGGCGTCAATGCAACCAAATGTTTGAATTTAATTGGAGAACCTAATGTACTGCACCTAAAGTGCATAGAACTATAAATCCCCATTAAGAAATGTTAAAAATTCATAGCTTTCTGCCTAAATGGATATCATGTCATTCTCAAATGTTCAGGGTGACAAAATTGTTGCATAGTTGTATCTAAATAGAGTCCTACAGCAATAATTCCTGCCAATTAGGAAAATGACCCCAAGTGATTGGCCAAAAAAAGCACTAAAATAAGTTTCCAATTGACTTAAAGTTAAGCACCACATTTTCAGTGATCATGTTGTGTAATGAACAATTAGCTTGGCTACAAGAAAAGGCATGGTTGATATACAAAAGTTGTGAGTTGGTTAGTAATGCTGCAAAACCATGGTTTATTACGTATTTGACAACTCATCAGAGTGGTGTTGCTGGTCATCTTACTTGTATCTTTATATTTTACAAGGAACATAGCTAAATCGGGCATTGCTTATGCATCCCAAGGTAAAGTTGTTGCTACAACTCAACTATGCTTGTAATGATACTTGATTTTGCCTTTTTTTTTTTTTTTTCTTTTTTTAATAAATGTTAAAGTAACACATGCACCCAGTGATTTGAACCCACAACATCATTCTCCACCCATTATTGTGGGAGGTGAAAGTGCAATTTAAGTTAGAGCCTATTGGCAAGAAGTTCTACAATATTCCGGCCTGCCTCAAGGAGTTCTTGACAACCATGGGATAAACTCCAGGCTTAATCTTAAGAGGGTTTTTTAGCTATTATATTATCTACCTATGGTGGGGATGCATCTCATTTATTTATTTATAATAATAACATGATAATAAGCAATCAAAAAATTTAACCAAGTATGTAAACATAAAACATAGGGCTTCTACTAATTGACAAAAATGAGTAGATTCTATATAAAAATGAAAAACTTACATGATCTAATGTCCAACTATCAGAAGCTAATGAACGGGCATCTTGGAAGCTTGCTTCACTTTTTGCATCTCTCCAGTCCCAAACACTGAAAGAAATTTAAATAAGTTATTAGCATTTAACATATATTGTGGCAGCCAATCAGAGTAAAAAATGAGTGTCAAGTAGAAATCTAAATATCTAACATGGGACATATTAGAAAGGTGGAACAAGAAATCTGGTTTATAGCATAGATTGTAATTTCAGGTATAACATATATTAAAACTACATTTTAGTCTCATGATTCCCACAGGAAGATTGAGTAAAGGTTAAGAATATTTTAACAATAATCTCCTTAACAGCAGTTCATGGGAAAAGACAATACCTTAAGGTCTCAATATGGGTCAAGCACCAGAGCTTTTGATACGTCTCTCCAAGAAATCCCACTTTACCAATTGAAGTTCCCACATTAATTACCTACATAATTGTAACCATAAACCTGATCATATTTATAAAGGATCATCTATCCAATACCTCCAAGAAAAGAGAAACCTGTAACAAACCATTCATTTGTCAAGCTTAAGCTCAAGCACTTGAGGTCATATTATGACACTAAGTGCATTGATACTAGGTTTTCATGAGACACCTAGCAGTTGACAAGAATTATCCCTTTTATTTGTTGTTTCACGGGGGGAAAAAATTATAAACACACACACACCTTAGATACTGAAAAGCAATTAGTTTGACATAATTTTCTCTGATCAACACTACTTTCCATAATAGACATAACTGGCCATTTCATTTGTATAACAATACTGATACAGGCATGCACTTACTGATTCAAGATTATCGTCATCATTTATATCTCCATCAGTATCAAATATACATATCAACCCATCTATAGATGCAGAAAGAAGTTTGCTTTGATGGCCAGGGACAAAGTGAACCTATCAAAAAATCACAAAGTTATCAAAAACTCAGAAAATACACAAGTTCCAAAAGCTAGCTAAAATCAAGTAACAATATCCCATCACCAACCTATTATATCAACAGATCACATAAACAAACCAGATGCACTAGTGTTGATGAATCTTAACAAGAAAGTCTGTGAAAAAAAAACTAGTACTACTACAGCTAAGCTAAGAAGTATCAAAATATAATTATAATGCAAGCTTGACTGACATAGAGTAACATAGCCTTCCATATAAATGCATAACAAAAGCATTTAGGATTTCAATATATGACCACACCTCAATCAACAGATAACCCTGACCATATGTAAAGTTTTTGCATTCTAACAACATTTCAAGTACTTGATAAGGACAACTTAAAAACTAAGTTGTATCACTATTTACCTAAATTAATGAACATGATTCGACCTGAATGTTTTGACAGTTCACAGGCATAGGCATCAGAACAAACCTGCGTAACATCTTCCACATGAGAGTCCTCCAAACAAGCAACTTGCTTCTTGTTCCTCCAATCCCAGAAGAGTATCTGAGTAAATTGATTATCACACAAGAAAAGATAATCATAAGTGCTTGAACTAGCAAATAGTTATCCTACTTATTTGACTGTCTAATACAGGAATGAAAAAGAAATATTGAACACATTTTATTCTTGAAACACCACCGAACATATACAACCTATATATGTGAAAGTGCAGAAATAAATCACCCTTCAAATAATATAATGAACATCAAACTAGCAAATAACAATCTAAACTGAAAAACTAACATCTAACAACACTCGATATGATTTATTTCCTAACATAGACATTGAACCTGAGATTTACATCCTGCAGCAAGAAGATTATCAGTTGATCCCCCAGATGAGAAGCTGAAGACCTCTTGTGAATCGCCAGCACTTATACACGAAACCTGCAGTGTTAATAATCAAATAAAATAAACAAAAATCAGAAACCAACATACTTTAAAGAATTAAACATGAAAACCACTAAAAATATTTTACACCACAACATGATGTAAAAAAAAACTTATGAATGTGTATGCGAACAGATAGAGACTAAAGGAGCTACCTGCTGGAATGTCCTGGTATCCCAAGCTCTAATGGTTCCATCAGAAGAGCAAGAGTGCAACACATGCGGAATTGATGCACCCAGGAAAGAGATATGATTTATGGTATCAGAGTGACCCCTACACTCTCCATAGTACTGACCAGTCACTGGTGAGTAAAGCTTTACTGCATTTGTTGATAATGACACCGCCATTGCCGTCCAATCCTCCCTGCCATCCAAAACCCACATAACAAATTAACCTCTCAAAAAAAAAAAAAAAAAAACAAATACACAAAATCCATTTAACAACTATTTGTTTGATTCCCAAACTAATAAGCATAGCAAAAACCCACTAACCAAGTTAAAAACTTTGACAAAATAGCTCACATATCGAGATGTTGTATAAGACCCAGAATCAAATTTAGCTCCTTTTTCCTAAATTTGATCAGAAAACAAAGAAAAAATAGGCTCAAAAGGAAAAGTAGCGTACGTGGGGACAATTTGGAAAACGTAGTCATCGCCGAAGTTGGTTTGGATTGAGTTTTTAAGACCGAACCGCTTGTAAGAATTTGGGCTGGAACTGGAATTGGAATTGGGATTGGGATTGCTTTGAGGTTGTTCTTCAACATCCATGTCCGTAGCCTCCATCTCTATCGTTGTTGCTGTAGACGATTCAAGAAAGACACCCTTGTTATCAGGGTTTTAGGGTTATGATCCTCTCAGGTGAAGATCACTGTAGTGACTTTTGTCAACAAATCAGCTCTTGCCATGTCATATGCTATCTCTAAACGACACCCATTTATGGACCACAACATGAAATACGCCGGAGGGAATTTGCAGACTAACACAGTGAGGAGAAAAAATATCTTAAGTTAACATGTGGTTGAAAGAAAATTGCAAACTAACATCTCGAGTTTTATGGACTCGATTTCAGTCTTAAACTTAAGAGTTAAGAACTCAGTTTCCACTTGGTGAGTTGGAAATATGATGCCAAATAGATCTCGAGTCTTATAAACTCGAGTTCTAAAACCGAGTCTTTAAGACTCGATTTTGGTACTTAAAGAACAACACACCTGAATAGAGGAAGAACGATCTAACGAAGAACAAAGGAAGAATAGATCTGAAAAGGCACAATCTAGAGCTCCAAAGAACAAAGGAAGAACGAAGAGATGATCTGGTCAGTTGGACGATTGAATGCTGGGTGAGCTGATCTAGTTGATTGGATGATTGAACGCTAGGTGGGTGAAGAATGAAGAAGAAGAAGGAAAAAATAAAACGTGAGGAAGATGAACACACAGAAGGAGGAAAAAATAAAACAGTGAAACTAGAGTCTTAAAATTCGAGTTCCATGTGGATAATTTTCCTCGTCAGGTGCCACCACTTGCAAATCGAGACTTAGAATCTCGAGTTCTATGTTGAAACTCAAGTTTTAGATACTTGAGATGTTAGTTTCTCACCACTTGCAAATCGAGACTTAGAATCTTGAGTTTTATGTTGAAACTCAAGTTTTAGATACTTGAGATGTTAGTTTCTCACATTATTTTGAAACGTGACAACTAACGAAATTATTTGATATTTAAGGTTATTTGGAAAAAAAAAAATTCATACATACAGTATTAAAATTGTTCAAACAGAATCATCAATTTCAATATAATTTTTCTTCTAAAAAAACTTTTCAATGTAATTTTTAGAAAAATTAAAACCTCAACTTTAATTTTTCCACAACCTTATTATTATACTATTTTATTTTGGAAATTATATTTTACCTCCCTAAACTATATCTCATTTTACACTTTGCATTCTAAACTTTTCAAATGCACCCTTGTTATATTTTGCATCCCTATTATACTTTGCACCCCGATGTTAAGCTTGCTGTTAACTTAAATAGAAAAATATAACAACACGTGAAAAGACCTAATTGGTCATCTTTTCAATGCTTTAAAAACAAAAGATAAATTACACTTTATCACCCTAACCTATACTTCTTATTATATTTTGCATCCTGAATTTTGAATTTTTATTCAAGTTAATAACAAACCTAATAGCATGGTGTAAAATGTAATAGGAGTCATAGTTTAGGGTGCAAAATGTGCATTCAAAAAGTTTAGTATAAAGTGTAAAATGAGGTATAGTTTAGGGTGAAAAGCATCATGCATTCAAGAATTATTGATATAATAATACATTTATGTTTGGAAGGAGAAATTAATATTTGCATTAAAATCTAAAATGATGGGATGGCTGTTATTTAGAATATTGTCAAATTAATTTTACTAGTTGGATATTATTTACATTGACAAGGAACCCTCTTAAGGACCTAAGGTACAAAAATTCTAACCACATTATCCAAAATATATAGGTGAAAACCAATCTTTATGATGTGATCATCTACCACCAAACCCTATTTTGACATATTAACACAATCATACATTCAATACTTCACATTGTGAAATTAAAAAAATAAAAAAATAAAAAAATAATACTATACAAATATAATTGATGACATTAAAATGTTCAAAAAATTATTAATCATGAAAATATTTACTCAATTTGTTTACAAAGGATTTCTACTCAATTTATATTTCCCTATTTTTTTAAACGTATTGAGGAGTTTAGTGTCTTGTGCACTAGACTCAATACGATACAACCACATGTCCAATACTTACCATTGGTGACCGTTGCTTATTGGCTTGCTTGTCTTTACACTTTCAACCTTACCATTGCCTATGATTCATTTGATTGATCAATACTCACCTTGGTGTTGATATTCTAACACTGGCAGAGTAGTTGACCATGCTAATCAAAGTTCATCTGAGTTCACTTCAAAAAGTGAACACCTACCTCTCGGTTGCTTTGTGAAAGTTCAAATAGCGTATAAAACACTATGAATGTTTAGAATCCCAAATTACAAATTATCAATTCAAGCTTTATATCAAACGATGAACGTGTGGAAAATGAACAAAAGCTTAAAACTGAATTGATAAACAATCTAAGTCAAATAAAATTACATCCATAACAAAAATTAAATGACAAAGATAAAGGGAAGAGAGATGCAAATACAAGCACAACACAAGACGTGTTATCGAAGAGGAAACCGAAGCCCTCGGTGTAAAACCTCTCCGCCGCCCTCCAAGCGGTCAAAATGATCCACTAAAGAATGTAGTTGGGATACAATGACAGCAATAGACCCTCCAAGCCTAATCTACCTAGGTACCTAAGCTCTCTAAGTTTCTTGCTCCAACGAGGTTACGCCGAATCTATTTCTTCTTTAGCTTCCCGGATCCCGCTACTAGTCCATAGCATCAACCAATAAGAATTGGTTTCTTCCTAACTGCTTCCCAAAACACCAAAGAGCCTACTCACTGATATGGGTATGGTGAGAAAAGGATTTGGCTAAAGAACCTCTCAAGGATCTACAATGGAGAGGAAGAAAGTAGAGGAATTTGAAGAGACACAAGGTAAAGATTGTGGATAAGTCAATCTTGTTTTTCTCTAGGGTTTCTCTCTCAAAATTCTCTTTGGAAGTTCTTTACATTTCGTGGGTATAAGGGGTTTATATACTGGTGGGTGTTTGGAATGCGAAGAGACAGATTTTACAAAACAGAGTTGGCGGCGGATTGGCCTTGTGGCTTGACTAAGTCGCAAGTTCAAGCCGCGAATAAACTGAAAGGCCAGTCTGAAATTTTTGTCCTGTAATGCAACAGCTGGCACAACGGTTCATATTTTGGCAGCTTTCCAGTCGCGAGCCACCCGCGAGATCTAGTCGCGAGTTCTCCTCTGCACGCTTCTCTCGTGTGCAACATCTAGCGGCTTTCCAGTCGCGAGACACTAAAGAAGTCTAGTCGCAAGTCCCTGTTCTGCAACACAGTCTTGAGCAATTCTTCACACTCTCTCACACACTACCCTTACATGATTCCCACCTAAATACAGGGTTTCTAAATGCTGAAAATACAAGCAAATTGGCACGGAATAAACCCAACAAAATGGTTGATAAATTTCAACCTTACAATCTCCCCCTTTGGCTATTCCGTGACAAAACCCTACAACAAACTCTAGACTTAACGCGTAAGTTGGGAACAGTTGAACAAAACTCACTCACACCTAACTCTAGGATCTATGAAGCTCTTGAATCATAAGTACACGTATATCCTGAAAAGCAACCACACAATAAGTTCATTGTATGCAGAAAAACTTGTAATGTATATGAAGTAAACACAATGCAATCAAGCAAAATGGATTAAAGCAATAGAGTATGGCTTGACCAAAAACAACACTATAAATAGTGATCACAATGCTCACACTCACATGGAATGAACATCCAGACATGCAATCTAATAAGCTCAATGACAAGTATCATTTGCATGTCCAACACTCAACCAATGCAACAACACTACGTAATTGCATTAAGGATAAAAATTCAACACAGGGCACAAGTGTGATGTACTTAAAGATAAAAGCATAACATTTAAACACAAAGTACGAAAGCTACAAGGCAAGAAGACATAGTGCTTACAAAAGTCAGGTACAAAACATAGCCAAAATGCCACATAAGCAAAGGTACAAAATAAAAGGCTACAGAAGCATAGGTACAAAATATAAAGCATAGTTTAAACTTTCTCCCCTTATCATATCACTCCCCCTATCTTGAATCGTAGGAGCTGTGATGAACTTGGAATATATATACCTGTAACCTGAAACACTTGCACAAAACACATTAGACCTTCAAGGTAAAGTAGGTAATAAAAGGACAAGTATAATGATACAAGTAAATTGCGATCAAGTAAACATGATGTGAAACATGTGAGCAACTTGACCATACACCAAAATAGTAAAAAAGAAACGACTACAATGATCATATATTAAAGCAAATAATCATCCGAACATGCAATCAATGAAGCACAATAGCATAAGAATGTATGCATGTCCAAAACATGAACATGATGCAATGAGAGCAATAAAACATAGATACAAGACATAACTCAAAGCACCATAAAGCAAACAAGAAAACAAACATATAGAAACACAAACACAACAAAATGTTTTCTTATAAGCACAATGTCTTCTCTCCCTTGGTATATGCATCTCCCCTATAGAATATCTCTCCCCACTATACATGTGCACGAGAAATAGAATTTCTCCCCCTAAGAATGTGCAGAAATAGAATTTCTCTCCTTAAGAATGTGCACAAGGGTCATATGGAAATGACAAAAACTCTCTGGTATACTCTCTAGAGTATACTCTCTCCCTTTTTGTCAGGAATAGACAAAGGGTCAAGGAGAAACGAGGGCAAGAGATGAAGGAACGAACAATGATGCATAATGCATGAGGGGATCAAGATGAATGAGAAATGAAGCTTAAACCTAAGACAAAACAAAATGTTACAAAGCATAAGGTAAACATGACATGCTAGGATGAAGAAACAAGGTATAGACCAATGCATGACAAGGGTAGTAAAGGTGTGTGCAAGAGGTGGCTGTGTGCAAGAGGTGGTTATGTGCAATGCATGGAAAATGCATGACCAATGCATGGAAAATGCACGTGTGGGGTAAGGTGTGTTAAATACATAACCAATGAACTAAACATGTTCCTAATGAGAAAACATGAGAAACCCCAAAGTTTGGTACTCATCGGAGTCCAAACAAGCGAGAAAATGCCTAATAGGCATTTTATCAAACACTTAGCGTGCACACTATGAACAACAATGTGAAACAATGCATGAACATCATGAAATCTACCCTTAATGCATGATCTTTTTTCCACAAGGGGCCAACATCCAAAGCAAATCATCAAAAGAAACTAATCCCATACAAAAATTTTGACAAGAAATAAGTTTTCCCAACCCCTATGATGAAAATCCCAACCAAGAGCACAAAACTCTCTAAAACATAATCTAAGGATCCAAAATAATGAAAAGAGTTTAAAAATTACCTTAGAGATGTTAAAGGAATGAAAAACCATTCAAATTGGTTGGGTTTTTTATGTAAAAATATTGAAAAAGGGGTTTGAAGGATGATGGGAGAGGTTAAAAACAGGTTTCCCACGAAAAGCCCTTTAAAAAACTGTTTCTGGGAGTTTGGCGATTGGGCGAGCCGCGAGGCGAGTCACGAATGAGCCGCGAAACATTCTGCGTAATCCTCGCGACTGGGTCTCGTGACTGGGCGAGTCGCGAAAACGAGTCGCCAAAACTCACTGCTTGATCTCGCGACTTGCAAGTCACCAGAATGAGTAGTCAAAAATTTGGCGACTGGAGAGTCAGTCGCGAGTGAGTTGCCAAAAACTCTGACACCTGTTTTTCAACTCAGAACATGTTTAAACAATGAAAAACAAAGTAAGCACTAAACATGAACACAAAGAGTGATAAAAATCACTTCCAAAAACATATAAAATGATCAAAAATCTTTTTGGATTGATCCATATATAGTTGAACACATACACATCACATTTAAACAAGTACAATCGAACAAATGAATAAGGCATTCATTGAACATTAGGCATGTGTGTTGTATCAAATGTGAAATAGTCCTTAGTCTAGAATGAAACTTCAATGATCAATTCAATCAAGTCATACACAACTAGTGCTAAGACAAGTGGTCTATCTCAATTATAGAAATATGCATATATGACCTCCCACAAGAAAATGATTACATAACTTTTGAAGCTTTTCATTTTGCTTCATTACAATTCTCAACATTTGATCATTTTGAATCAATACATCTCATTTTGAGACCGATGTCAGAAATTTTTGATATTTCACTTTGATGAACAAGCCTTTGGCTTTTTGGGCACCATACATTTTCATAAAAGTCGCTTTCCCTTTTTCCTAGTCAAATACTAGTATGTGCGACGACTTTTGCAGCTCATTATCTCTTTTCATTTTGAGATTTACATCGGTTGAGCTCTTTATGCAAAAAAAAAAAAAAAAAAAGTGTGGGAAGATATATAGGCACAAGTCTACGCATGTATCAAAACCAACATGACTATTGACTAATTATTCATGACAAACTTGAAGATCGATTTACAACAATCACACATAGATGTCAAGATTTTTCCCACAATGATATGAGTGCATAAAGAACAAGCTAAGCTCGAAAATGCACGAAGCCATTGGTACGAAGGTACAAGGCAAAACTCACATGAGATATGTGCTCAAACATATACGATCAAACTTTTTGAATTTTTCACTTTTTATGTGGTTTTGGATTTTTACTCACACAAAACTAAAACACAAAAGTAAGATCAAAACAAAATCAATGCATACAAAGAAATGCGAGATGCACAAAATGCATGAAGGGTCCAACAAAGATCGAAAGAATTATATTAAGGACCAAAAGAGTAAAAGCTCAACCATAGGAACCCTTCGTCATCCAAACAAAGCGATTGTTTGGAATGAGTGTCTCATGAGAAGTGAGACAAGGGTTGGAAAAATGATAACCGCAGATGCACATAGACAAGGAGTTAAGAGCATTAAATATTTTCTTTAACAACATGCTATTTTCACTTAAATCCGGTTTACCTTTTTTAGCACAACTTCCAAAAAGCTCAAGTTTTTCTTTTTTTTTGATTCTTTTGAGAGCATGAAACTTAAAGCAATGAGGTCTTAGATGACCAAAGGCACCACAATGGTGACAAATAATGTGTTTAAGTCCACTAGGCTTTTTGGAAAAGGGATCTAGCTATATGATTTTGTTCTCTCTTCAACTTACGACATTGAGGTCTTATGTGACCGATTACATCGCAATGGTGGCAAGTTGGAACAAATTTAGATCTATTCAAACCTTAGATTGAGACCTAAACAAAGGCTTTGGCTTAAGAGCCTTTCTCTCCACCTTTTGATTTCTTTTATGTGGAGGAATGTACACCGATTTGTCCTTTGAGGTTGAACACACACTAAACACAAAATTGGATACCACAACATGATTGCAACAAATATTTTCATCCTTTTTAGCAATAGGTTCAGCAATCAAACACTTGGCATGCATCTTAAGAGATTCATTTTCACATTTTAGCTCATTAACAAGTTTGTTAGACAAAACAAGTTTAGCATCCAAGTCCATATTCAAACATTCAAACTTTTTTTGCTTTTCAAGAGAAATTTCAGCAAGTTTCTTATATTTCTCAACCAATTTATTGGATTCATTGAGCTTAGCATTCAAATCATCCTTTTTACAAACAAACTTGCTCAAATTCTTTTGAAACTTCTTAGCCTTTTTCTTAAAGAGTTTGATGTTAGGAATATTAATAACATCCAAAGATTCATGTAACATAGCATCACAATCATGAGGATTATCACTCATAGAGGCATTTTCACAAACACGTGGCATGCTACAATCATCAACAACCAAGGAAGCATACAAATCACAATCCATGACAAATAAACACAAGGGGTCAAGGATCACACTTAGGTATTTAAACTACAACAAGTGTACCCGCTCTGATATCAATTGAAAGTTCAAATAGCGTATAAAATACTATGAACGTTTAGACCCCTAAATTATAAATTATCAATTCAAGCTTTATAGCAAACGATGAACGTGCGAAAAATGAACAAAAACTTAAAACCGAATTGATAAACAATTTAAATCAAATAAAATCACATTCATAACAAAAATTAAATGACAAAGATAAAGGGAAGAGAGATGCAAACACAAGGACAACATAAGACGTGTTATCGAAGAGGAAACCGAAACCCTCGGCGTAAAACCTCTCCGCCGCCCTCCAAGCAGTCAAAATGATCCATTAAAGAATGTAGTTGGGATACAAGGACAGCAATAGACCCTCCAAGTCTAATTTACCCAAGTACCTAAGCCCTCCAAGCTTCTTGCTCCAACGAGGTTACGCTGAACCTATTTCTTCTTTAACTTCCTGGATCCCGCTACTAGTCCATAACATCAACTAATACTAATTGGTTCCTTCCTAACTGCTTCCCAAAACACCAAAGAGCCTACTCACTGATATGGGTATGGTGAGAAAATGATTTGGTTAAAGAACCTCTCAATGATTTACAACGGAGAGGAAGAGAGTAGAGGAATTTGAAGAGACACAAGGTAAAGATTGTGGATGAGTCAATTTTGTTTTTCTCTAGGGTTTCTCTCTCAAAATTATCTCTGGAAGCTCTCTACATTTCGTGGGTATAAGGGGTTTATATACTGGTGGGTGTTTGGAATGCGAAGAGACAAATTTTACAAAACAAAGTTGGCTGGCGGATTGGCCTCGCTGCTTGACTGAGTCGCGAGTTCAAGCCGCGAACAAACTGAAAGGCCAGTCTGAAATTTTTGTCCTGTAGTGCAACAGCTGGCACGACGGTTCATATTCTGGCAGTTTTCCAGTCGCGAGCCACCCGCAAGATCCAGTCGCGAGTTCTCCTCTGCACGCTTCTCTTGTGTGCAACATCTGGCGGCTTTCCAGTCGCAAGTCCCTGTTCTGCAGCACAGTCTTAAGCAATTCTTCACACTCTCATACACACTACCCTTACATAATTCCCACCTAAATACAGGGTTTCTAAATGCTGAAAATACAAGTAAATTGACACGGAATAAAGCCAACAAAATGGTTGATAAATTTCAACCTTACATCTAGTTTCATCTTTCATGGTTACACAGTTACACCATAAAACACCGATTCCAAGTTGAGTATCCTATGATGATTGCTCAACTTCACTGAAGATCAATGCAATCAACGAAGAGTGAGTTGGGTAATTTAACACAAATGAGGACTTTATTTGAACCCGCTGCTGTGTTGAAGTTTGTTTGAGTTCAATTCTGAAGATTGATGCCAATGGCTTGTAGGCCGATTGACACTACCCCTTGTACCAGAGTTTTATCCTAATAATTAACAAAAATATTTAAGATGACTGATAAGCCATAAAAAGTCTTGAGATTTGGTCGGTTGAGCACATAGAGAGGTGAGGTTTGGGTGAGGGGAACAAAAATATGTATTTGACAAAAACTTGTTTGTTATGGTGACCTAAACTCAACTTGTAAATTCTATATCCAAGCACACTTTTATTGCACACTCTCACTCACATGACCACTTACGGGACATGGTAAAATCACAGCTGGAAAAATCATATTCGTATTTTGGGTGTAAAATTTTTTTTGAGTCTCACGGCAAAAGAACATCCAATTTAAAATTATTCATGTGAGAAAATTGGTCATTACATGGATTGGATTGGTTATTACATAGAAATAAGTCTTTTTTTTTTTTGAGAAACATAAAAATAAGCCTTTAAAATAGTTGTAATAATTATTTCTTAGTGCATGTAATAAATTTTAAAATTAGTATATTTTCAAAAATATAAATTTTCCTTAGATATCTTTAACAAGCTTTTCGATAAGTAACCATCAAACTTATGGATTGTAATAGTTATTCTATTACAACATATTATATACCTAATAATAATGATTATTATTCCTAATGATATCCATTCATTGTACCAAACATACACTTAATTAGATAACTCCAATGTTAGGCCTGCACCTGTCTACTCCGACAAGAAATACAAATAACCATGAAATCCTCTATGAATTTAGCCATGATGCCACTAAGGAATATCATTTATGAAACATGGTAGTAAACATCCTAATTCAAGTAAAAATATAGTATTTTGCCCGTCTATAAGATAGAAATCAATGCTTAGCCAACACCATATATTGTGCAAATTCGAACATCATCACCATCAACTCTGTTAGAATAAATGACACGCATTGATAGTCATTAAGACCGAAAATTTCACCCCACGAATTTAAATCAAAGCCATAGTTAAGAATTTTTAAACCATCATAAGACTATGTGCTTGGAGCAGCTTCTTTTTTCTCTTCTGGAGCATCTCCCTCACTCTTAGCAGCATCATGTCCTGCTTTTGCACCTTCTTCTAATTTGTCAAAGTCTGGCTTGGAAACTTCTTGGTCTAACATAACAGAAAAGCATATTTCGTTGTTAATAAACAGGAGACAAAACACAACTACACCATAGAGTAAGAGCTTGAAAAACTCTTAACAATTTTTTCTTTAACCCAAACAAGGCAATGCCTTTTGAAACAACTAGAAATCTTCAAACAAATAGAGTTCTTTCCTTCTTCCTACGTTAATTATTTTCTGCGCTCTCTCTCTCTCTTTCTAAGTGATCTAAGCATACAACAGCAAAATTAACAATATTTACCAATTTCAAAATCTTTAAGACAAAAGTGATCCCTCATATTTTATAGCATAACAGGTACAAATGTACAATCCATATACATTTTTTGCACTACACCATGTATAAACTAGAAGCACTTCTGGCTTTGTTTGTTACCTTCATCATCACTGTCAGCAAAGTCATCACCCATAGCATCATCACCCATGCCCATGCCTCCCATGTCCATGCCTCCCATGCCCATACCTCCCATGCCACCCATGCCTCCCATGTCACCAAATTTCTGCAAAATACAGCAACGATTTAGTTAACAAGCCCATAACGAAAACTTAAGGTTCAAATCTCATAAGCTAATATTCCCCTACCGAGAAGTCCATTCCTCCCAAATCCAAGTCAGCACCAGGACCTAATCAAAATGAAAAGTAAATTAATTCCCAACTAAGAGCATATCAACATTTGTCAATTTAAATGAACAACACAAAATTACAAACACACAAAAAAATAAAAATTTAAAAAAGAGTACCGGTCTCTTCATCTTCATCCACCCATTTGTCCCAATCTACTTTGATATTATGTGGGGCCTTGCCCTCTCCACGCAATAGTTTCTTCCACCATCCGATCTCTGCCTTCTCCAGGATGCAGAATATGGTCCGTACTCCTATATTTATTTTGCTTTCCTAAATCAAGGAGGAAACAGATAACAAACACATCAAAACAAATTTAATTAAAAGAAAAGTGATATAATATGATTTCCCTAACCAACTAGTATATTAAAAATGCATACTCTAGCATCAATAGGTCTAGCAAAGTACAAATTGACCCTAGTAAGTGTCCTACAGACCATTAGTATAACCACTCTTTAACTTTTCTACATGGAAATGTTGTTAAATGACCATAAACATAATGGAACTCATATTCAATTGCTGATTTGGACAACTAAGGAAACAAGCGACTTATCATAATTCCCAGCCAAAATGGTAGCATAGGCTAAACAGATGTTAATTCCTGGTGATAAAATAAAAGCTATGAATAATTTGGAAGACTAGCTTCTTACCTCTACATTAACCTTATCAAAAAGATCCAACTTCAGCTCATAAAGGTGGTCTTCCGCTCCCGCACTGGCAGAGAAGGTAAAAACACCTTCTGGCTCTAGATTAACCTTAGCATTTTTGGCATCTGGCAATTGCACTGTAATAAAAACCTTGTCTGCCCTCTGGGCCCACTTCACCTCAGGATGACGACTACAATAGGAAATGCATTCGTTTATAAACAGGACATAACAATAACAAATGTAGAAACATGGAAATCTCATTCACCAATGTACATAGCAAATGTCATTTACAAGCATTCAAAGTATTACACTAATTACAATGAAAACACCAACTTTGCCTGTCCTCGGCTATCAACCTAACTAATAGAAAGACTAATATGATTTTAACAATGCAAAAATCAATTATAGTCATAACAGACCCAGCACACTACCTAAAGCAGTGTTAGTTCCACCGCATAATTTAACATTTTACAGTAACAAGTATCACAGGCCAACATCTATATCATGAGACCATTACTTCCTACAATTCCATGTCTATGAGGTACCAGCCTAACCATTGGTTTGTAATCCCATGTCCAACACACACAGACAGACTAAAACAACAACTAAGCCTTTTAGTCCCAAAACCTTTGGATCGGCTATGGATCCTCAACAGACCAATCAGGGTCCGTTGGTTGCATGCTCTTAAACCTTAACACGCTTAGCCACTCATCCTAAACCCTTTGTCTAAATTTTGTTTTATGCCATACAATCACTAGCTACATCAACTTCTCAGCAAAAAAAAATGTCTTCCAACAAATTATTTACTAATTCGCAGATAAAAAATACAAATATAAATACCATTCCAATCAACCACATTTCACACACAGATGCCATTTTTCCTCTACAATTTTTTAAAAATGAACAAAAAAACCAAAACCCAGAAAAAGAAAACAATCGAAAACACCACATCGTTGGAGAAAAACGAAAAAAGATTCCAACTTTACCCCGCCCAAAAAGACATTCTCAAAACAAAAACAAATAACATTCAAAACCCTATATATGTATTTTTTTTCTCAGAAACCAAACAAAGTTTAATAAATAACAGATCAAAGAACAGGTAAAGTAAACGAAAGCGGCAATAGCATAAAACAAGCAAATCAAAGTGTGAAAGAAAAAAACAAAGAAAACAAGCAGAGCGGTATTACCTCATGTTTGTTAAAGAAGAGGAGCTGGAGAGAGAGAGAGAGATAGTACAAAACCCTAGAATTGAAGCAAAACCAAAGTGTGTGACTTCGTTATATTCTTTCTTTCTAGGACTTTCTCTTTTCTTTTATAGGGAGTAGATATTTCAAGTGATAGAGAGAGAAAAAGCCTCGTCATTTCTAGCACTTTCTTTTATAAAAGAAAAAGATTTGTATTCTTACCGTGTGATTGAGATTGTGATTGCTCGGGCCCTTAAGCCACAAGCTTTGCCATTGCGTAATCACTTTATCAAAAATTAGTGTGATTAGATCTAACGGTTTTTAATTTGTGATGAGATGAAATCATTGGCTCTTGTGTGCGAGAAAAGTGAGACTCAATAGGAATGATAATCTTCTTTTTTTTTTTTTTTTTCCTTTTAATTCAATAATTGGGAAGGATAATTTTTAATCTTATATGTCTTTGTTGGAAATACTAGAAAGTGTCTTTTCAATCTAGGAAAAAAAAAGTATCAATTGAATTACACATCTCTTAGTATAAGTATTTTTCTCTCATGTGTTTATATATATTAAATAAAATATATACATTTTCTCTATCACACGCATGTGAATTTCACGTAAATATGGTTATGAAGTCTACATTCTTTAAAATAATGATGTATTCATTACATCATTTCCATTTCCCTGTGAAATAGGTCAATTCATCTTTTCATCTAAAAAATAAATTCCCTTGCCACATTATTTCTTATTTAATGGAATGAAGTTTTAAATAGCATAAAGTATCTTTTTTATCTAAAAAATGAATTCCCTAACCACATTATTTGTTATTTAATGGAATGAAGGTTTAGTGACCATTGCACCAAAGGTGTGCGGTGGTAATGGAATGAAGTTTTAAATAGCATAAAGTATCATTTTTTTTAGGAACTAAATAGATCAAAGTATCTAATGCAACAAATATCAAATATGCACTATTTCCTTTTATACTCGACTAATCCTGTGTATGAGTTGGTTCATTTTGGGGTATACTTCAACTCAACCTAACCCCCCCCCCCCCCCCCCCCTTCCCTTCCCTTCCCTCAAATTAAGTAAATCTTCAATTCAATCTGACCTAGCTCAACTTGGGAAAATTATGGGTACTCTTGGGGCACGGTAATGTGGTGTTCATTCCTCTCATGCTTATGGTGGATTCTATTAATTAAATCCATAGTAAGATCCACCATGAGTCTGAAAGGATGAAGTATCATGTCACTGCATTCTAAGTGTATCTAATAATTATTCTTTAACTTATAAGGATCAAGTTGGGACCATTTTGTTAGGACTAAATAACATAATTAGACCTTAGAATGAGATGAGGGAAAGAAAAAAAAAATGAATTGTTATATTGTAGGGTGTGTTGTGTGAGATGCAATAAAAATAAATAAACAAATATATATGTATAACTATTAATAACTTAGATTCTTGGATTTGAGCCCTGCTTACATTTTAAGTCATAGGTTGAAATTCTAACTTATCTAAATCTAAAAAAAGAATATTGTTACATCATATGATTCATATTAGTGTAGAAAGAGAAACTAAACATAAACGTGTTGCATAATATTTTAACTCTTTAAAAATATGTTCTCAAAAAAAAAAAAAAAAACTGTTTAAAAATATGGGATAGCTCAATCTATTGTACATAAGTAGGCTAGGCCTTATAGAAAGCCCACCCTACTGCTAATGATGACTACATGGGCTTTAAGCCCATCTCAGCCTCACTCAAGGACCATTATCTGTTCCGTTGTATTTTTTTAAGGACTTTTCAACCAATAAAGAAAGCTAAAATCAAACCCAACTGGGCTAATTCAGCCAAAAAAGGCCCACTGGGTTAGATCTACTATTAGGCCGTGATAGTTTTTATACTGGATTACAGGCCTGCAAGTTCGAAAACCCAAGCCCAGCCAAAGAAAAAGCTTGGACACACACTCAAATGTTACTGCCAGAACTTTCAAGTAAACGAATATTCTAAACTTGGGTGGGCCTAAAATGGCCATTACAATGGCCTATGCTTTTCAGCATGATAATATAACTATAACTATAACAATGTCCTTGCTACCTGTCACCTGTGCTAGTTTTTGTGAGTACACAAGTCATGAAAATATTCCGAGACTCAAAGTTGATAGAGTAATCATTCACCCAGGTCCGGGCCATGCTGTCCCGCTTACACGTCTCATGGAAGATCAGGATTTACAGGTTCAATTCAATCAATAGTATGTTTGGCAATGTTTCATATCTGTGCTTCAAACTCTGACTACCTAAAACAACGCGTCTATTATTTGATGAAAGTGGATCATTCATTCATTTGCGTTGGACCTACAAATGTATTCCTTGTCTCTAACAATCGAGTGCATCAAATGATCAAACAAATAAACAAATAATGTGGCTGATGATATTGGCTGAAGTATCTGCAAGATTTATTTATTTATTTTTTAATGTACTTTCTCTAAGAGATAATGGAAGGATTTTCAACCCAGAAACGTGACTGTAATATAATGAAAGGCAAATGTTCACGTGGAATACTTTTCTTGTGGTACGTTTGGCTGGTGGAAAGTGAGAAGAATAAAAATGGGGAAAAGAAAATGAGAGTTTTCAACTTGTTTGGTTTGGTGGTAAGAGGAAGGTTGGAAAAAGGAGCGAGTGAAGTTTCCACCTGAATCACCAAAAGCCATCCTCCCAAATTGAAAGGAAAAGTATGTGAGAAAATGTTTATTACAGAAAATTTACTATTTTGTCCATTTTGGCCACAACATTTCCTCTTCTCAACAAAAAAAGAAAAAGAAAAAGAAAATTCTATTAATATTAATTGTTGTAATAAGAATATGCCATAAAATTTATTCAAATCACATTTTCTATCTTTCCAACTTTCCATCCTCTCTACCAAATACACTCGGGGATAACTAAAACATTTTCTATCATTCAACTTTTATATGCTTCGTACATTATCTATTATATCTCACTTTGCCATCCTTGATCGGTGTCAACTGTCCTTCTCAACGTGCTTGGTGTGATCAAGTTCTTGAGATAGTCTACAATGAGTACTAACAGGGGCAGAACCAAAAATTAATGCGTAGGACAAGAGATGCTAACCCGTTTGGTCATGAATTTCAAAAATTATTGTTTAAAATGATGTGAAAATTGTAATTTAAAAAATATTATTAAAAGACGTGTTTTAAGTGTTTAAAAAATAAAAAAATATGTTTGATATCATAATTTAAATAACATGTTTATATGTTTAAAAAATAAAAAATATATGTTTGGTGTGTGTATTTAATTTAAAAAAAAAAAGCTGAGACCTTTGACCAAAATATGTGTTGCTCTGATTGTGTGGGATCTTGGTAGGTATTCGGCGTGAAGAGGGTAGAGATGTGTCTGTCAGTGGGATCTTGGTAGGTATTCGGCGTGAAGAGGGCAGAGATCTATTAGAGGAAGAGATGAGACAAGACTGTAAGATGTGTCTGTCAGTGGGCCCATACAGTTTTCAAGATAATTACCCAATTGCCACTGAAAAATGTTGTTTGTTGTTTAAAAACAAGCTGGAGGTGATTTCAAAACCTTCATTTTAAAAGCTGGATTTTGAACACAGTTTTCCAAACAACCTTTTGAACACAACTTTATGACCAAACACGTTTAAATATTTTTGGACACAAGTGTTCAGTGTTTAAACACTGAACACTAGTGTTTAAAGGGGATGACCAAACGGCCTCGTCTTTTTTCCTTTTCTTTTTCAAATATTGTTAATTTTGCAAACATGTAAATTTTGTGTGTGTGCATGTGTATGCGTGTATATATATAAAAATGAAAAATTGAAAGAATTTTGTACCTATCAAGATTTTAAAGTCAATTTCACTTAAATTTTTTTTTTAAAAAAAATTATTTGTTTTTTTTTTAGAATACTAAGTAAAATATATATATATATGTCAAGGAAGATAGAAACACACTATACATATGGTCTATTATTATATAGAGTCTTCATACTACTAAACAAAGATAATGTGAGAGCACTTACTAAACAAAGCCAATTATAGATTGCCATCATTAGAGGGTATTTTAAGCCAAAGATAGATCTAATTGAAGGGAGTTAAACTTAAAAGTAAGCATGAGAACACCGGTTCTAATTACAGACTTGAGTGGCCAGCTAGAAAGGGAGTGAACGGTGTAAAACATTTTGGGAAAAATGTGAATGACACTTTTAAAGAAAACTGAGCTAAAATTAAATGCCAATAGAATATTTGGCTAATGTGTTGAGACTTGGGAGGAGGGGGGAAAAGTTAAAAAGAATAGATGTTTTGGTCCTTTTGGGAGAGAGAAGAGGGGGGGGGGGGGGGGGGGGGGGGGGGGGGCGCTAATATTTTGCTTCGATAGGCTAGCTCTTGGAATATAGAATTGATATCTAATTTTTACCTATAATGAAAAAAAAATAATAATTTGGGGGTAGGGGGGGTGGGGTGTGCATGGTCCCCTTAGTCACACATAATTCTGCCCTTGAGTGTTGGCGACGGTGCTGTGCTAAGTGCATTCGATGAGCGATCAAATAGTTTTGTCATTGGACTTGTGGTTGATGATGGGCTAATATTTTGCTTGGATAAGCTAGCTCTTGGAATATAGAATTGATATCTAATTTTTACCTATAATGAAAACATAATAATAATTTGGGGGTAGGGGGTGCACGGCCCCCATAGTCACTGATGATGCCAAAAATTGTCAATGAGTCGTACGGTGCTCACATGCTCTTGATAGAACTTGCGAAATAGAAACAAATAAGACCTTATAGAGAGTACTGGTATGGTATTGGCCAAAAGCTCTCCGAAGGTTAAGTTAGAGAAAATTTCTACAACTCTAGAATGTCAGAGCTGGGAAAATTACGTGTATCTTGATTTGTGAGGGTTTTGGGGTTTTTATAGTAGTGTAGAGCTGACCTTAATTTTTTGGTGGAGGAGGTATTTCATTGGAGAGAAGATTCCCATTAATACTCGCAATTTATGGGATTCTTTCCTTGTAGGGATTCCTCTGATTATGATTGGGCGTAGAGTGCAAGACATTTTCATACTAGAATTCTTGAAGACCACTCATGCCATGAAGGTGCCATGTAGATGCCACGAATGTGCCACGTGGCTTTAGCAGATTGTCTCGCTTGGGTCCGTCTACCTTGAGGAATCCATTCGTCGCCTTGCCTCTGCGTCTAGGTCATGAGCCCGTCCACTAGTTCTTTGGTAGGTAGAGTGCTTAGACCGTCTCTTTTGGCGACTCCGTCACTAATGTCTGCCCCCATTATTTTTGTTCGTTTGGTTAGGGATTTTATCCCTATCAGTCACACGTAATTCCGCTCTTTAGTATTGGCAACGATGTTGTGCTAACTGCATTTGACAAGTGATCAAATAGTTTTGTCATCGGACTTGTGGTTGATGATCACGTCAATTAATTGATTAAAGTAGCATTTTGGAGGCGATAGTATAGGGACAAAGCCATAACTCTACTATATGAGGGGTAGACCTCTAAGATCAAAATAAAATTTAAAATATTTACACCTACAACAAAAATGACAGATTACAAGTTTGAGTTTGAGAATTGATTTCTTTAGTAAATTAGGGAGTAAGGTTGCGTTATTAAAATATTTATAACAATCACCTACACAAAAAATGACAGATTACAAGTTTGAGTCTGAGAATGGACTTTTTTAGTAAATTAGGGGTAAGGTTGCGTTATTAAAATATATACATCAATCACCTACACCAAAAATGACAGATTATAAGTTTAAGCTCGAGAATTGACTTCTTTAATAAATTAGGGGTAAAGTTGTGTTATTAAAATATATTTAACAATTACCTACACTGAAAACAATTAGCAAAAAAGAAAAAAAGACAAAAAAGAAGAAGACAGGTTACAAGTTTGAACCTAAGAATCAACTTCTTTAGTAAAAGGGGTGAGGTTGTGTTATTAAATTTCATTTTGTTCTTGGAGGTCTGCCCTTTGTTCCTAGTAGGTGTGGGGATTTGTTTGGTTTTTTTTTTTTTTTTTTTTCCTTATTTTTATATTTATTTATATACATTAATTAAAATATGAGGTTTAAGCAAGGTTGTCAAATCAGGATCCTACGTAGGATTGTGAGAGGTAGGTGAGATCGTGAATCATAGGATTGGATTGTGGATCGTAAGATCCTACATTATTTGAGAAAAAAACAAAAAATACACATTAGTATGTTAAATAATCACATAAATTATACATTTATTCATAAAAAACCAAAAATTTGCATCCATTTGATGTAATTACCATACATTACTAAATCCATTTGTAAGCATCATCTAAAGAAGCCAAAAATCTCAAAACGTGACACTCTATCGGATTGTGGATCGTAAGATCAGATTGTAGATCGTAAGATCCTATATTATTTGAGAAAAAAACAAAAAATACATATTAGTATGTTACATAATCACATAAATTATACATTTATTCATAAAAAATAAAAAATTTGCATCCATTTGATATAATTACCATATATCACTACATCCATTTGTAAGCATCATTTAAAGAGACCAAAAATCTCAAAACGTGACACTCTATTGGGAAGCTTTTTTTTTTTTGTCCAACTGACACTCTCTACATTAGAATAGTAAAACTTGATCTATTGGGATGTTATTTTTCATTTGGGTCCAACTGAGCTTTCTGTCAAATTAAAAAAGACTGCAAGAAAACAGGATCGTTGGGGATTGTTAGAATTGTATGATCCTACCGATCCTGAATAATTGCAAAGATCCTTGAAAGATCTGGATCGTTTTAGACAGGTGGGATCGTAAATTTGTAGGATTCAGATTGGAATTTTAATAACCATGGGTTTAAGTGACCTAGGTAAAATTCTGAAATTTGAGATGTCTGACGGACAAAACCATAATAAAAAAGGAATAGGTTTTTGTCCGAACTAATTTAGAGAGAAATCCTTCCAATTCTTTCTATATTTTTTATTGGATGTAAATTTTGAAAATCTAACTGTTGGATTGCATGTTTTTATTATATCTTCCATACTCGCAGAATTTCAAGAATATCAAAAATTAATAGTTATCTCATCAATCAAGTGTTTAAATTTCAAGTGGGTCCCTAATGTTTCAAATGTTTAAATTTTTCTTTAAACTAATTTGGAGAGATATCTTATTCATAAAAAATAAATAAAATAAATAAATAAATGTGAAACTACACCATTGGTCCCTAATATTTACCCTGTAAGTGCAATTACTCTTTTTAGTTTTAAATAAGCATTATTTTACTCAAGTTTCTAATATATATGAGCAAGATTAGTAATTTTGTTAATTGTTGTTGGTGTTATTGCGTATGTGATTAATAGAAAAGTGATGTGGCATTTTTTATCTAATGTGACATTTTTTTTAAAATATTACAAAATTAATACACTTTTTGTACCTATTCTTTCTCACTGATTTGCAACCGTATATAGAAGATCAGTATTTTCACATTTTTATCTCACTTCTTTGACAAGTTGATCTCGCTGAATAGAAGCTCTTTTTTGGTAATAATAATATAAACCAAACCGATTTCACAGAACACACTTTTATTTACGCACACTCATTTCACCAAAACAATATTATTATTATTATTATTATTATTATTATTATTATTATGGGTTCTCCATGTTATGCTCTTTGATCACATTGAAACTCACGAAATTCTCTAACTTTCCCCAGCATTCAAATTGTCAATCATTTTGTATAACACAATTCACTTCCAAAGATACAAATTTCCTCATCTAAGTCATCTCTATTTAACTCATTCACGTTGAAAAGTTTTTCAAATCTTCTTCATTATTTTTAAGAGGGTCAATTTTTTTAAGGTATTATTTTATGTATTTTGGTGGCACAGGACAAGACCAGGATATGAAGGTCTTGTAGCTTTTCAATCTCTCAGGTTTAGAGGAAAAGTTCAGTTTCAGCGAGTGGTAGCTTTGAGCTTAAAAGGTCGGACCAGAAACGCTGCCGTTGTGGTAGAGAAGAATAAAAGTTGAAGGAAATGAGAGGCGGGGTAGAGATTTCTTTTCAATTTTGTAATACTTTAATAAAAATTAAGAAACGTCAAAGAAAAAGATGCTAGATCCCTATTCGGTTAGTAAAAAATAAACGTCGGCTGCAGGTGACAAAAAAAACCTAATGATACTTATTTTTGAATTATGAAAACCTCTTTCCACTACAATCATCCAAACTCAATCAATCATTAATCAGATTATAGTGTCTTACATGGAATTTTCTAAGTTGTGGCACTACTTGCTATCATTCTATGCCATGAGTATTCGTGACTTTTCCTGCAGACAGACTTTATTGTTTCGACTTTCGAGTAGAAAAAACGTGATAGTTTATGCTCACTTCAAAGAAAATTCGATTGGTGCAATGGACGTGCCGTATAGGACAATTGGATATATATAGTTTCGATGGTTCAGTGTGTGTTTCCGATGTAACAAATTAAAAAAACAATCGCGTTCCATGCATACATGTCTATAGTTTCTATAGTTTGTTTGACTGGTTGTTGTTGAAGATGAACATGAGTGCACCCCAAGCTTCCAAGCAAGACGACAAAAATTTACTTGTTTGATAGTGTGTCTTCTTCTGCTTCTTTCTTATAATTGACGCCAAAAATCAAGATTAGCTCTTGAATATGTTTCCTTTCTATCGGGACCATGAATTTCCTATCGTATGATGTCAAGTATGACGAAATTATATGATAAGGCAATACAAGTTAAATAAATAATTATTATTGTTAATTGATATTACAACGATGTTTGACATTAGTTTATAAATTAACTCAGTCTTTAGTGTTTATTTAAGAAGTTTTTAAAATCTTACATTTTTAAAGTACAAATATACTTTAATACATTTTCAGTAAAAAAACACGGTATAATTTGGTATACAACATACAAATATATAGAGCCAAAAAAAAAAAAAAAAAAAAGAATATTGCATCTTCCATCAAAGTCATGCTCAACAATAATATTTCATGTAATAAACTTCATCCATTATAATTTTTAGAACAAAATTATTCATAATTTCCTTTTTAATATATAATTTTTTTGCAAAACTTCATCCATGTTTGACAAATTAAAATCATAATGTTATAATTGAAGTCTCATATGAGCTTTTTTTTTTCTTGATAAAATCTTGAGAATAGAAGATTTCAACCAAATGGCTTATATTATCAATGTTGAATGATTTTAATGCGTTAATAGAATTTGAAATTGAGCTAAAAATTAAGGGTTCCACTATTTACTCACAAAACTTACTACCTAATTATTTCATTCTATTACAATTGTATATCAAGTGTCAACTCTAAACTCTTTTTTTTTTTTTTTTTTTTTGAAAATAATTACTAGATTAGTTGATCAATGCTTTCTTTTGGGAGGCTAACTCTTTTATATATATATATATATATATATATAACCTTTAAATATTTATAAAATAAACCTATATTGTAAAAAAAAAATTAAAAATTTTGGAGGGGTTAAGGCCCCCAAGCATTCATGTGGCTCTGCCACTGGGCCCAGTAGCACGTCATATGCATTTAGTAGTCTATGCAAGTAATGAGAAATCCTAAGACTCCGAGGGAATTAAAATTCCAAAGGTTATATATAACCTTTGCGGTGAATCGCATCAGTCTTCTGGTCTTCCCTAAATAAATATATATATACACACACACACACACACACACAGACACGCCTTAATCAACAAGTTGTGTCTTTTTCACGATGACTCTTGTGTTTTATTTTATTTTAATTTGATTGCGACTTCTCCAATGTCTTATGCATATGTTTAAAATTTCTGTACAACCAAATGTTATTCTTTGAATAAAAGTAATAGGTTTTGTTTGTATTAGTCTAATTTTTAGTTTATTTACTTTATCTAGGTAAATATCTATTATAAAATTTTCTTTAATAAATCAATAAAATTAAGGTGAAAACACTATTTTAGGATTATAGTCAATTTAATCTCTACATTTTAGTAATAGTTAATTTGATCTTTATTATTTTCACATTGCAGTCAATTTGGTCCCCACGGTTAACTTACTAACAGAATTGCTTATGTGCTAAATGATGTGCACTGTTGGCATACTTAAAAATAACGTGATTAGTAAAATAATAATAAAATTGTGTTTTCGCCTAAAATTAATTTATCCAAAAGACTTTTAGCGAGATAAGATAAGGTGGAGTTTTTCTTAGCCAATTGAGAAAGACTTTATGTAATAGCAAGCCAATAATATCTCCACATGACGGCCTAACCACCTTGAGATGTTTCCCTTTTTCTTTTTTTGGGCATTCTTTAGTTTTTTGTCACTTATTAGTATAGTATTTATCATAAGATATAATTTTTGACAATTTTTATATATACTAATTGTGTGATAAAAATGCTAATTGTGTTATAAAACATTGAAAGCTAGCACTTTTTAAATATATAAAATTAAAGAAAGAAATAAAAATAGTTTTTTTTTTTTTTTTTTAGTTAGCTGTCAAACAGATCGATTTAACTTAAGCAGAGAAAATTCTTAGCCTCCACAATGTGGAAAGATATTAGTATTATCTAGAAAGTCTATAATATAAATTTTATTATAAACATTTATAAATTGATATAACAATAAACGTGATTAATAAATCTTAACAACATAATGAATAAATGTTTGATTAAAATTTTCATGATTCTTATCTTTTAGAGTAAACACTAAAATCTAAATATAGGACTGAACAAATAAAAATGATAGTGTTTTTTGTATTGAAGGTCAATACATAATAAGATTTTATTAGTATGCAAATAAAGAGTAGGAAAACCTATGATACTTTAGAGTTAATCGAAAATAAGCAAGTTTTTTCTTTTTAATGCTAGGGTTTGTTCCTACGAACATAACATAATTCACAGAAATATACATCAAATAGGAATGTTTTACAAGAATACAATTTCACCTCAAAATATAAAAAAAAAACTGGGTCATATTATCTCATTCTGTTTCAAAATATGACATTAAAACCTTACTTTTTATTTATCATTATTCCATAAGATTGAGAGTGACTAAATTGAGATATAAACTATGTTGCACTCTTGAGGTTATACAAGATGTCTATGAGAGATTTTCTCAACCGATGCAAAATATAAATATAAATATAAGACTTAGATACAATACTTAGGTGTTGTTCTTTAGGTTTTCCTTTTAAGATTTTGCCATGTGGATTTTTTCTCATGGGAACTTAGTGTATTTTTAAGTTAAGTAGTTACATGGCTGAATCTTAAGAGGGGAACTTAAGGAACAACACCTAAGGTACTGTATCTAAATTTTGTCCTATATATATATATATATATATATATATATGACATCCTTAAGCGAGGACATGGATGCTCAACATTTATTGAATATTTATGTGAATGTGTGCAAGTGCCCTATTGAAATGGACTTTATAAATAAGTATAAGAAGTCTTGATTGTGAATAAACTAGTCATTTTAGGCATAGTTGTTAAATAGTGAATTGTATTGTGAATTGATTTTTGATTTTCCTGTATCATGTATCGTATCGAATCGTGTATCGAAAGATACACAAATACTTAATAAAATTATAAAATAATTATAGATATACATATATAAAGGTATATTCATTATAAATTCGAAATATATTCAACTAATGACCAATTTAATCATGGGTTCCAGTTAGCTCAACTGGTAAAGTCTCTGATGGTTGATAATAGATCTGGGGTTCAATCCCCGCCTACATCAAAAACCAATTGGTGTCTTGGTCTGATGATACAGAGCATCATCAAGAGCGGACGTCATAGGTTGAAACTTTCTCAAAAAAAAAAAAAAAGACCAATTTAATCATTACTTTTGTAATAAAATTTAACAAAGCTAACTAAATAAATCAAATTAACTTATATTTATAACATGCACATTCAAATTGATTAAACTCAGAAGTAATACATGACATATGAATCAAAATAATAATATCTTTTCATCATCTTGGCTAATCAACTTCATCTAAGTCAATATTATTATAATGTTCAGCATCTTGCAAAATTATTTTTTAATATACATTTTCTTCATTATTATCAACATTTAGTTTTTTTTTTTAATTCTAATAATTTATTCTTTATATTTTTTCTTGGCATTTTAGCTTTTTAGACTCAAAATAATAATAACAAAACAAAAAGATAATTATATTTTAATTTAATACATTATTAATAGCATAGAAAATAAATTTGCACATATGAAAGTGAGTGTTATGAGTATAGTTTAAATTTTGTAGGATAAAGAAAAGGGAATAAAAAAAACTCATGGACTTGCTATTTTATCAGACTCAATTAAGTTTCCCAATAATTTTGTGTTAAAAAAGTCTAACAACTTATTTAAATCAAATAAAACTACAAATTTTAACAAAAAAACTCATTTTAAACCTACATGTCTATGTATTGTACGATTCACCGATACGATACAATTCATACGATATGCACTTATGTATCAGACGATTCATGAGCATTAACGATATACCCTTACAATAAGAAACTTTTTGTATACGATACGATATGTATCGTACGATATGTATCGTACGATATGTATCGCGTATCGTACGATACTGACAACTATGATTTTAGGTTTAGCGCATATATAATTGTCCTTTTTCAAGGATTGTTCTAAATAGTATCAATCTATCAGAGCTACTCTAATAATTCTGTTTAAGTGGCGGAGGATGTGTAATCTCAATTTTGACTAAACTAGTCATTTTGAGTATGACACAAAATGTGATTATAGGATACAAGCTAACTACCATTGCCATCAAAGTACTAGTTTGTTCCGTCAAGTAATAAACTAACAACGAAGGCAGTCCAAAATGTACTAAATAGTAACACCGTCCTTTAACAAGAAACAAGCATACAGGCAATACTAGTTTTGAAAGCAATTGGCCGACCACGGCCCTCGTAACTTTTTAAATTGGTCACTTATATAGTTATATTAATACTAATTACTAACTTATAAAATTAGATATTAATTTATTCAATGTCCTCTTAAGATTTTATGAAAAAATATATGTATATATATATATATATACACACACTGTGCACGTAGGATATCGTGTCCTTTATGGTTAGGGTTACTTATAACTTAGCCTTTTCACCAAATGTTTGACTTATTTTCAATACTTTTTTAATTGAAATTTTCTTTTGTTTTTAATGAGAAATTGCTACATTACCCACTAATTAAATAAAAAGTGCAGATTAAAACCTACAACAACTTGCCAATGTATATTTAAAATAACAGAAGATGTCCAGTTAAAAAGGTACTGGAGGTAAGTCAAACTCATGCAACAAAAACACAAAAAGAGACTTTTGCAATGAATACTGAGGCCAAAATGGCCAAATACCCCTATTTTTGAAAATATTTTGCAATCTACCATAGTTTCTGAGATATGTAGGGATCTATTACTAACTAGGAACTCGAGTTTGGGGAACTCGAGTTTTCTATGGTACTTGAGTTCCATAGAAAAATTTTGAAATTTTTTTATGTAATTCGAGTCTCCAGAACTCAAGTTCCATAAAAAATAGCATGGCAAATTTGAAGGCTATTTTTTCAAAAAACTCGAGTTTTTGGAATTCAAGTCACACGACAAACTCGAGTTTCAAAAATGTGATAAATTGCTAAATATTTTACAAATAATGATAGATCCATACATATTTTTCCAAATCAGTAGTATGTGACATTTTGGCTGAATACTGATTCATTTCTATGAGCTTATCTTGGATCTTGAGCTTAAGGTTCATGCTCCACATCCTATCACTTTTAAATCAATCAGTTGTCATTGATCTTTTGACTATGATCTCGAAAATGTTGTGGAAGAATAAGGCCTTGTTTGGTTTAAAAAAATGGTCACTCATCACTCATTACTCAATTTTCATCACTCATCACTCATTACTCATCACTCTAAAATATCACACCCAAACAACATCATCACTCAGTGATCATCACTCAATATTTTCATATTATTTGTGGGTCCCATATCTGTCATTGGTACAGTTTAATTTTTTTTTCCCAGTACCCAGATCACCCGAACCAGTGAAAAAAAAAAAAAAAAAAAGAGGAAGAAGACGAACTAGATCAAAAGAAAAGGAAAAAAAAAAAATAAAAAAGAAGGAAGAACAAAGAAGACCAGATCAGAAGAAAGGAAAAAAAGAAAAAGAAAAAGAAAAAAAAGGAAGAAGACGAACTGGATGAGAAAAAAAAAAAAAAGAGGAAGAAGACGAACTAGATCAGAAGAAAAGGAAAAAAAAAAAGAAGAAGAAAAAGGAAGAACAGAGAAGACAAGATCAGAAGAAAGGAAAAAAAGAAAAAAAAAAGGAAGAAGACGAACTGGATGAGAAAAAAAAAAAGGTTGACTGGTCAAAAGTTACGGCAGAGTGGGTCCCATGTGAATTTAATTACAAAAATGCCATTGAGTTATGAGTTATGAAAATTGAAAACAGATAAAATATGTTTTCAGTTTTCATAACTCATTACTCAAAAATCAGAGAACTGAGTGATGAAAACCATAACTCAAAACTCATCCAAACAAAACATCTTGCAATTGAGTGATGAAAACTGAGTATTGAGTGATGAAAACACCCAAACCAAACATCACCTAAGTCTTGTACCACATAAAACAGTATAACAAATGTCACCATTCACCCATATGGAGATAACCTTTCACCAACCACAACTCACCAAATAGGCGAGTTGTGGCATTTGTTATGCCACTTTATGTGGCACAAGACTTATTCGATGTAGAATTATTGCTCAATTTTCATTATGAATCATGATACGTATTGATAATACCACGTGCTGATAGAACAGAAAGTTTTTTTGGTGAAAGATAGAACAGAAAGTTATTATCATTATTATTATTATTTTTGATAGGAACCGAGAGTTATTGAGTGTTCTAGAACACGATAGATAAGTAGTCCCTACAAACATGAAGAGTCAATCAAAGTGGTAGGAGCAATTCATGATAAATGACCTGCAAACACAGCATGGCCTAACCATCCACATTATTTTTGTTCCTAAACTCACCTTATGTAATAATGAGTTAGATTTAGCTTCTCTAGCTAGCTACTAAAAGCTCCAATCCACCATTACTGGGCAGGTCCAGTGGTTATGTATATAATTTCTCCTCCCCTTGTTTTAATGAAATGTTAATCTTTGGTATTAAAAAAAGAAAAATTACTGGGCAGGTCCAGTGGTTATGTATATAATTTCTCCTCCCCTTGTTTTAATGAAATGTTAATCTTTGGTATTAAAAAAAGAAAAAAGAAGTATAATTAAGCTCTCGAAAAATATTGTAAGTTTTTAGACCCCTTAAACACACACAGATTAACCTAGTTATTTAGCCAAGTGATTAACTTAGGTAAATTATTCAGATCTAAGTTAACACAAGTAAATCATATCATGTAAAGCAGCGGAAAAATAAACAACAAAACGATATGATAACTCAGAAAAACCAAACTGGTAAAAAAACCTGGAGAGGATTAACCTAGCTATCCTCGAGGTAAAAACAAAACCACTATGAAAGAATTGAAGTTTGTACAATAAGACTTAGACCACTAATATCTTATTGCTACCTCGAGTAGAAAACTTAATATCACAACCACATGACAACTCCGAGTCCACAAACGACTTCTTTCTTGGATTCACAGCAACCATAAGTACTTCCACTTGTGTTTTCTTTAAGCTCTTTATGCAACAACTGAAACGATCACCAAGCTCTCGACATCAATCTCGATCTTGATAACCCTAAGAATGTATGAAGACAAACACCTCTAGATCCCACAAGAAATTCATATACACAGCATAAAACAACCCCTAAAAACGTGAAAATGGTCTTTTCTTTTATAGCTAAGGCAAAACATAAAACCTTACACGTCATATGAGCTGGAAAAATCTGTAGAAAAACAATCTGCACGGATTGAGCCTTGCAGATTTACATAATAAATCTTGCAATACACTCGATTCTAACTTTACACATAAACACACTTTGAGCAGCCTAATTCTAGATTCTAAGTTTTGATTATGGTTTGCCAACATTACACATTGAAATTTTAATACATTTAGATCCTAAATCCTTAGAAACTAACAAATATGTATATAATTATATAAACCATCGAAAGGTTTGAAAGCATATCCAAACATAATTTAAAAACAATTATAGATAACAATGAAATGCATTGATACTCATAAAATGGTGTTTACAGTAAAAATTAAACTTTTTTTTTTTTTTGGATGAGGAAATTGATACTTAATTACTTAAAAAATTTCAATAAATAATTTAATTTATTGTACAACCAGCTCTGATAGGGTTTGAATGTCAGCAGTAAACCTTTGCTTTCTCGGCTTGAAGATTATTATAACTAAGGTTCTACATTGATGATGTTCTACGAGTTTGTTTCATCTCCATCAATGTTGGGCATGGATCGTCGATCTGGTGAGGTGTTTTACTTATGGTACGCAGGCATTTCATTGGAAGAAATTTGAAAATAACGCCTTACTGTGTGAATTTTGTCTAAGAAAATTTAAAACTCTATTATGTGATCAGAACCTACCTAAACATTCTTTATACAAACAAACGATTATAATGTAAATAAACTAGATGAGATCAATATTAAAACTAAGGACAAATAAACATCTTTTTGTTACGTTTTTCTTGATAATAATTTTATAGTAAAAATGGAATCTAGCTAAGGCCATAATAACATAACAAGAATAAAACAACATTTAAATAGTAAGGAATATTTTAGTGTTAAAAAAAAAAATCTCTATATATATAAACTATATATCATTCCATCGTATTGTGTTTATTTCTTCTAAGTCATATCACAATTTCTCATAATCAAAATTTCACTTATAATACTATCATAAAATGATCTTGGTAACTAGATTACATGACCGTATTGTTATACCCACATAAAATAATCAAATTATAACAAGCTTAAAACCAAATTGTAAAAATTTATTTGAATAAAATTATAGTGTTTAACTTAAAAACAATATTAGTTTTTGGAGTTTATTATATAATTATATATCTCTTTTTCCATATACAATACTTTTTTAATGAAGAATAATAGAATATTTTATTAAAAAAAAATTTAGATCTCCTATTATCATTGTTTTATCACTCGTAAAAGGTAACGATTAGAGGTGACAAAATTTGACACGACTCGCGAACCCAATACGACTAACCCGTTTATAAACAAGTTATGAGTTGAGGCTAAATGGATTCGGGTCATATTCGGGTTGACACGGTTAACTCGTTTAATAAACGGGTCGTGTTTGTGTTCAACATGCGAACCCGTTTGACCTATTTGACCTGTATAGCTTATAAAATTATTAGTTATTTTGATATTATTGCTTAATTAATGGTTGTTTTTATATGTTTAATACTATATTTATAGTTGTTATTGTATTTTAATTTTAGATATATGGGAATTGATAAAAATTATAAAAGTTTGGTATGACTTATTAATCAAATAGGTTATTAAATGGGTCATTTGTATCGATCTTTACATGACTTGTTAATTAAACGAGTTAAATGTGTCGGGTCGGGTTAACCTGTTCAATAAACAAGTCGTATTCGGGTTGAGAATTCCTGACATGTTTACTAAACAGGTCGGGTTCGAGTCGATCCATATAGCAGAATATTAATGGCTCGACATGACACGAACCCAACCCGCGAACACGAATTGCCACTTCTAGTAACGATAATACGTATTAATTATAAATTTATAATACGAGAGTGTTTCTAAAATTATACATACATATATATATATATATATATATATATAATATGAAAGAAATATATCAATAAAAAGTAGATAAAGAGAGTAAGAAACGTATAAAAATACGAGAGTGTTTCTAAAATTATACATACATATATATATATATATATATGAAAGAAATATATCAATAAAAAATAGATAAAGAGAGTAAGAAACGTATAAAACAAAAAAAGAAACTTAAAAAGGCAAAGATATATGATTCTTTTTTTTTTTTTGGTGTGTGTGTGTGTGTGAAGGGGAATACTATTTGATTTGGTGCTAAACAGCCTAAACCCAACACTGCAATCATTCACCCTCTCACCCTCACATGCTTGTTCTAGTCTTCAAGGCTCGTAAAAGTGCAAAGTAATCATGATTTAAAAAATGCGAAACGTGCCGGTATAGTTGTATTTCACTCTTTCTTGCCAAAAGTTTTTAATTTATATACTATTTGGTAAAGCTAGGTGTCTAAGAGATTCTAATATACACTCTTTAATTTTTTTTTTTACTTAGTGTGGTAAATGAAATAAGAGGTGATGGTCAATTGGTCACCTACATTTTGATTTTGTTTTTGTTTTGTTTTCTGTTTTTTTGTTTTTTTTGTTTTTTTTTTTTGTTTTTTTTTTGTTTTTGGTAATTCACACTTAGCAATCAATAGAGCCTAACAAATTGTATTCCTGTTATCTTCTATATTTATTTTCTTGAGAAGATATCATCTTCTAAACTTAATAATAAGAAATATATCTTTAAAAAAAGAAGAAGAAAGAAAGAAAGAAATACTAGTGATTTCATGGTTCATCAATGTAATTATATTTGTGCTTACATTTGGCAATATTACACTTTATGCATAGTCAATACTCAACATCACCTTCTATTTTAATAATCAAGTTCCCTAGAACCCTATTCCCCATTCTATTTTAATAATTAACCGTGTGTGTGTTTGTCTCTACGAGTACAAAAAGAATAGATCACCTCTTTAATGGCAATTAGATTACAGTTGTATCCTGTATGTATGAGTATCGTGTTAACATGTGAATATATGAGGTGACTTGATACTTACAAGTACTTAAATCTATTCTTTTTTTGAGAAGGTTTAATCTATCTTATATTAAACTTAGTGTGCGTTTGGCTACTACTTATTTTGCTGAAAATTGAAATCTTATTACTGAAAATACTGTAGTAAAATATTTTTTTATTGCTACAAATTACTGTTCACCCATTTTTAGCACTTGGCTAGTCCATGAATAGTGCCATGAACCAGCCAAAAAAAAAAAAAAAAAAAAAAAAACGCGCTGGAAACAAATGCAAACGCAACTGCTGGAAACAAACGCACACGAATTCAAGAGACCCACTGGGTCTGTTTGGATATCGCTTATTTGCTGAAAATTGAAAATTGTAAACACTGTAGCAAATAATTTTAAAACGTTTAGTTGATTTTTTGGGTCATGAACAGTACATGCGTTTCTTCAAGAGTTGTGGGTCATGAATAGTACATGCATATCTAGTTTTTAATAAAACGGTGCGTACAACATATTTCTGTGTTTTTCCAAGTGTGCTGTGTTTATCTTTGGACTGCACTGTAGCCATGGGTCCCACATATGAAAACACCAAACACCAGAACGCAAGAATAGAAACGCTATCCAAATGGAGGCTTAGGGCCCGTTTGGTTTAGTGATATCTCAGTTTTCATAACTCAACTTTCAAAACTCATAACTCAAACCCAAAACTCATATCTCAGTTCTTAAACCTAACCTTCACTCAAAAATTGCAAAACATGTGTTTGGACATAGTTCTAAGTTATATATCTCTACAACTTTTCCCCAAAACCGTGGACCCCATCACTGACACTACCCACTGTTGCTACCCACGTCTCTCCATCTCTATCTCTCTATCTTCTCCCTCCCTTCAACCCACGGCCACTCACTGGCGCTATCAACCACTACCAATCCACCACCACTAACCCAGCCACTAGCCACCATCAACTACTATAAACCAATCCACCACCACAAACCCAGCAACCATCAACAAAACCCATTTATCAACCATTAAAAAAATCAAAACCCATTCATCAAAATAAAAATAAAACCCAGCACCGGCGAAAAATCATGGCAACAAAATCAAAACCCAACGCCGGCGATCATGGTCTTGGTGTTTCGAGGCTCTCGCTTTGATGGTGGTGGCGGAACTGGGTTGAACCAGCATCGGCGATCATGATCTCGTGGTTTTCCTTTTCTGGGTCATTGGCTTCAGACGGCGGAACTGGGTTGAACTAGCAAAAGCGTCAGAAGCTAGAAGGCTATTACACGGCGTCGTTTTCTCGTGACTGCAACAATGCCGTAGAGACCTCTTTTATGAACGATGAGAAGAAAGAACAAGGGGTAGTAAACAACGAGAGGCTCGAGACCAAAGAGATCTCGAATTCGAATGATGGTTGTGCTTCGACTTCGATTTCGAGTGAGTGCCTAAAATTTGGTGTGGTGGCGGCGGAACTGGGCTGAACCAAAGAAAGGAAGAAAGAAAGATGCAGACAAAGAACCAGACAAAGGAAGAAAGAAAGAAAGAAAAAACAGAGAGAGAGAGAGAGAGAGAGAGAGAGAGAGAGAAACCGGAGAAAGAAAGAAAGAGAAAAAAGTGGAGAAGAAAGAGAGAGGATAAAGTAAGAGAGATGTAATGCCATTAATACTTTTGGGCCCCACAGAGGTAAAAAATTTACCATTCTGCCACTGAGTTATGTATCTCAGAAACTGAAAACACCAATTTGGTGTTTTCAGTTTTCATCACTCTCACTCAAAAATTTTGAGTTTGAGTGATGAAAACAAGATTAGGAAATCAAGCCAAACAAAAAAAATTATGTCGGTCTCACGTTTTTTCATCACTGAGTTATGAGTTTTCAGTGATATCACTCAAAATTGGCCTAAACCAAACAGGCCCTTAGTGTCTACTTTTCTATTCTTCTAAAATCATCCTTATTGTCTAATTGAAAGTGACGCAATAATTTGACAAATTTAGGGTATAAAAGTAAATTGAAACTTTTAAATTCCTGTCAAGTTCTACTCCCACTATAAACTCCACACACACTCACATTAAAAAGGCACATATTCAAGATTAAAAATTAAATTAAAAAAAAAGGTAAAAAGAGTAAAATAAAAAGTTTAAATCCTATGGAAAATTATTGTGTACTTCCGGAATACCATAAATGCATACTCTCTCTTCTCACATGAATTGTGGGTCCCACTAATTAAATTCATGGCGGAACCCATTATTCATGTGAAAGGGAGAAGTACGCATTTATAATATTCTAGGAGTATCTAACAATTTTTCAAATCTTATTAAATCAGGAAACACGTTTAATATCTATACTAATTAATAGAGCCTTTAAACTAGATTTTAGTGAGATTTAAAAATATCTTTATGGAAAATTATTGTGTACTTCCGGAATACCATAAATGCATACTCTCTCTTCTCACATGAATTGTGGGTCCCACTAATTAAATTCATGGCGGAACCCATTATTCATGTGAAAGGGAGAAGTACGCATTTATAATATTCTAGGAGTATCTAACAATTTTTCAAATCTTATTAAATCAGGAAACACGTTTAATATCTATACTAATTAATAGAGCCTTTAAACTAGATTTTAGTGAGATTTAAAAATATCTTTATGGGTCATGCTAACGAATGCCCTTAGGGCATTGGTTAAGAATCCATTTTAGGAAAGTTTTGACATCACTTTTTATGAGAAATGAAAAAAACTGTCAAAATATTAATTGCTTTTTATTCTTTTCCAATAAAAACTTTATTTAAATGGATTATTAACCGATGCCCTAAGACATTTGTTAGCATTTCCCTATCTTTATTAAAGAAGGGTAACTTCTCTTAGAAATAGGGTTATAAATGTCAAATAACAAATTTTATTTTGAATTAAAAAAAGTAAACTCCTAAAATTTAGGGTTTTTTTTTCTTGACGTTTATCTTTTTATTCCCTTAAATTTGGCATTTTTTTAATTCATTATTCATTCTAATAAATGTAAAACACCCCCAATTTAAAAAATAAAAAAATCTAAGAAAACTCCTAAAACTTAACCTTCTTTCACCTCACTTTCATCTTATTTTTCCTACCCAAATTTTTCTCTATATCACTACACCACTTTCAAACACACGTTCAAAAAAGAAATTACTGTTACTGTTTATATCTAAAGTTTATCACTTTTATTTGTTTGAAAAAAAAAATTAAAATTATAATAAATGCAAATTATTAATTTTTGCAAAAAAGAAAAAGAAAAAAGAAGAGCCTTTGAGCTTAGAGGCTAGTATAAACTATAACTACTGCTTGTGATTAAAACTTTAAAATGTTATATTTTTTAAGGATAAATTACATAAAAAGTCTTCGAGTTTTACCATCTTTCAGATTAGGTCCTAGATTTTTATTTTTATTTTTAATGAAACTCCTAACTTTATGAAACAATTTCAAGTTGAACCATTTGTTTGTGTTTGTTATTTATTTTTGTTATTATTTGAATAAAGTTTCTCTCCAAACTAGTTTGGAGAAAAACCCTTCAAACTTATTATATATTTTTATATTGAGTATGAAATTTGAAAATTTAACTGTTGGATTGCATGCTCTTATTATATCCTTCATGCTTGCAAAATTTTAAGAAGATCAAAGATCAATTGCTATGTTATCAAATAAATGTTAAAATTTTAAGTTTTTGTAATCTATAATTGTGGATAAAAAATAAGTTCATTGATCAAATAGTAAATAGAATTCGATTTTAATGAAATTTGATATGCATGTTAACAACATAAGTAACATGAAATTCAACGGTTAGATTTTCAAAATTCACACTTGAAAAAGAGATATATATGATAAGTTTGAAGGGTTTCTTTTCAAACTAATTTGAAGAGAAACTTTGTTCTTATTATTTTATGAATAGTACTAGATCATAGATAAAAAAGAAAACTATTGTTGAAATTTTGTATGTCACCTTAGTAACCAACTTCAAATTTTCAATTATCATGTTTTAAGCATGATCGAATCTCTCTCTCTCTCTGTACCATATTTTATCACTCTACATTCTTTAATCAATACCTATTAAATTTTTTTTTTAATTTTTATTTAAAGAGTTTCAACTAAGGATGGAGTCAGGACTTGGAGTTAGGAGAGCAAAAGTATAAACAATTTTTTTCTTTTGAAACTTCAAATAAGTATTCATTTAGAAAGTTAGTTTTTTTTTTGTTTTTTTGTTTTAATGCTTTTGAGTGTCTTGCTCTTTAGTTGCTTAGACCCTCTCTCTCTCTCTCTCTCTCTCTCTCTCTCTCTCTTTGGCGTCTTGTAGGTTGTCAGATGTGTGTGGGTGTTCACTTAGGAGAATGTATTTGATATCAAATAATACCACGTTAGCGGTATCAAAATCTAATAAGTGTGAGACACGTCGACAAAAAATAACTACCCCACTAACAAATAAAATACATGTATTAGTGAGTAGTTATTTTTACACACATGTCATTCATTTATTGGGTTTTGATACATATGACATGATATTATTTGATATAAAATACTTTTTCGTTCGCTTTGACTATTTATGATGAGAATCAACAACCTTTTAATGATCCATTGCAAGTTCCTGTTGGGCCTATTACTAGAGCAAGATCCAAGAAGATCAAAGAAGCACTTAATGGGCTGATTCAAGAGATTTGGGCTGATTTTATCGCAGGACATTCCAGGCGGGGCCCAAAGGAAGATAAAGGCATAATAAATTTAATCCAAGCTATGGAGGGCTGATCTGACTTAATTGTGCGCTATTTATGGCATGGAATTATGGCTAATTGACTTTCCAGCTCTAAATCAGTTAATAGATACTTTTCCTAATTTAGATCTTCTAATTTTGGACCAGATCTTCCTTAATTTTAGGCTTTTATTATTTAGAACGTTTTTTTAGGGTTTTTCCTATTTTGGATATGCTATTTTCAGACAAAATCAGCTTTTAATTAGGGTTTTATTATTTAGTACGTTTTTTATATTTTCTACATTTAGCCATGCCTTATAAATAGCATGCACTCATTGCAATAGAGGAGATTATTGAATAAAAAATCAGAAAAAGGTGAGGCTTTGCTCTTCTTCTCTTTGGTTCTTCAAGAACTGTGAACTTATCAAGGATTCTTCCTTGTGGCGTTCAAACTTTATACCTTTGGTTCGTGATTCCTTTATAATAATTGGGTCAAGGTCTGTTACTTATACCTTTGGTTCGCGTTTCTCTTATAAACGTTGGGTCTGGGTTTCTATCAAATCTGAATTTTAGCTTTCTTGGGCAAAATTTCAATATTGTTTGTTGGGTCTCAAAGCGAGTCGATTGAGGTTCGCATCAACTTAGAATTGGCTTAGGAATTTTTTATTTTATTTTATTTTTTGTTTGTGTCTTGCGTGGGTTTGTTTTGGATTGTTGTTTGGGCTTAAGTTGCTATTGGTAAATTTTGCTATGGTCTTGTTAAATTTATTTTAGAATTTAGATCAATAAAATTTTTTATAGCTTTTAAAAAGGTCAATAATATTGTTGAAGGGGCAAAGTGCAAATTTATTGAAACAAATTTCTAAAATTAATACATATTATACACACACACACACACACACACACACACACACACACACACACACACTAAAAAAAAAATGGAAAAAAATATGGGGGCAGTGGCCCCCCATGTCTAACTATAGTTCCATCACTGGTTTCAACCTATAGCGGCTGCTCTTGATAATTCTTTATTAGGATATCAAGACACTAATCGGTTTTTAATGTAGGCGGGAATTGAACTCCAAATATCTTATTCTACCATCGAAGACTTTACCAGTTGAGCTAACTAGAACCTACCTATCAAATTGATTTACAAACAAACTCTAAATGAAACACAAAGTTTAATAATTGATTTTTATTTGTTACATGCTTCGTTATTGTCTAAAATAAAATAATAGAATTGAATAATATAGATGAGTAGAAGTTTTAGATTAAATTTTTTTTTTTGATAAATTTGATAGCTTAATCGACAAAATTTCATTGTAACTATTGAATTATTAAAAGAAAGAAGAAGATATTTTCATTTAAATTATGAATATTTTTTTTGGGATATTAAAACCAGTTTGGATTTTCGTAATATTACAACATATATTAAAAATAAAAATTAACATCATATTTTAATATACTCAAAAAATAAATATGAATTAAATAAAATACTTGTATCTTGTTTAATATAATTTCTTAATCCTTCAGTGAACTTTTCTTCATTTTTTTTCTTTATTTGATATTGGGTAAAATGAAAAAGAAAAAAAAAAGAATTTGATATTAATAAAGCGAAAAAAATGGAACGTAAAAATATTGATAAGTTGAGATTTAGTGGAAAATAAAATGTGAAAGGAAAGGAAACCAACTTTTGATTCCTATTTTATGTGATGTAAGTCCCTAGCCCATGTAAAGCATTATTGTCTCATGGGAGCACTTAACATTTCCTTTTTTTTTTTTTTTTTTTTGACGAAAGAAGGTAGACATTTCCTTATTTTTAATTAAAAGAAAGAAGAAGAGGAGCATTTGAATTTTTAAGTATCCTTTTTACCAAAAAAAAAGGAAGAAGATAATAGGTAATCTCACAATTGGGCTGGGTCATGGGTGCACAAAAAACATTATTGGCAGAATCAAATACCGAATAATACTAAAAAAATGAAAATAGCGACGGTTCTTGGTTCTTTTATCAATCAATGCACGGCATTCATTGATCGATATATTATACGAAAACAGTCATTTGTTAAACGACAACTGTTTGTGACTTTTTCCCCAAAGAAACCAAAAAAAAAAAAAAAACAAAAATCACTTCCCCTTTTTTGCTTTTTCCTTAATAAGAACGTAACCCACGCGCTCTCCGTGTTTCTCCTTTAAATTAATATATATAAATACTCTCTCATGTCTTGTTAGGTAGCTAGCTCTTCTGCTTATTACACGCCTCGGATTTTGCCAACAATTGTCACGTCTTTAGCTTTTACCTATATTCCGCCTCCACTCCTCACACCTAAATTCACGGATTTGCCAACAATTGTCACAATTTTAAGTATGTATACTGTATACCCATGATGATGATGCCAAAAATAACTAGTGTGCAATAAAATTTTTCTTGTCATGACTTGGTAAAAAAGTGGATTTAATTCTTTTTATAAATCTGGGTGTATCTCTTTAAGGGTTTTTTTTTTTTTTTTTTAATCCATGTAATTTGGTTAGGGGATAGAAAATTGTGAGGAAATAAAATGGGAAGGAGATGAGAAAATTTTAGTTTTTTCTCTTGCGGTTTGGGTGGAAGGACAAAAAGTGATGAAAAATTTACTCTCATATTCCTTAAATAAAAAAAAAGAGCCAATATTAAGGTAAAAAGAATAAAGGCAAACATTTAACTTAAAATGGAAAAAGAAAAAGAGAAATCAAGGTAATACACTAAAAGTAATGTGGTGGGGAACTGGTACTAGATGGATAATTCCATCCGTACTTCTTTTTCTCTGTCATTTTGTTCTCCAATTTGAGGTGTTAAATTTTGGTGGGTTTGTAGAGAAAACAGTTGGGTCCTGTTATTTTCACCCTTCTCTTCTCTCCCAACCAAACATACCTAAATTTTGGTTTACTCTCCCACATTTTATATATACCCGTTTTCACCTCCAACCAAACATGCCTAGCTGACAATTCATAGAATTGAAAAATAATGCATTATTATCGTATTCTCTCTAATGTTCAAAATAAGTAGAGGAAAGCCAAACCCTCCTGTACCAAATTTGTGCATTCGTAAATGGCAGATCTTTTACGTACTGTCAAGCGAGTGATGCCACGCACTATCATGACAAGTGAGTTATGAACTGTCATTAATAGGAATCGGCCAAGCTTAATGACGGAGCCAAAGATAGAGAGCACACAAAGACAGTAGTAGTTGATAAAACCATCTCTCTCGCTCTCTCCCTCTCAATCCCGTGGAGAAAACCAGAATACCAGTTCATCACGACTAGGACTAGTCTCCAAAGCCACTTGATTTTGGTCCCAGTGTAGTTGTTTTTTGTTTTTTTGTATATTAATGATGCTGGTAGCTAGAGATAGCCTATATCAGAGACCGAATGGCTGCAAAATAACCACAAACAATTCTCTCTCTCTCTCTCTCTCTCGTCCCAATGAAAACATTTCTTCCAGGGAAGTGGTGGATGGCTCTCTGCATTAAGTTGAGTCACTCGAGGTAGGTAAGCTAACAGAAATGAATGGCTCTGCTTGTTTGGTCTTGGGAACGAAGGGTAGCCATTGGGTTTTGCATGGCTTGGTTTTATGAACATAAATGTGTTGTTCTTTTGATAATCACATGAATGTGTTGTTCTCTAGTAACCCTTTATTGTCTTCTTCAAATTAAAAGTTCCCAACTTTTAGATGCTGTCACTTCATTTTTATTAGCTTGATTTAATTTCTCATCCTAATTCCATTTTTAATGATTTGTAAACAAGTTCCAGAATTTTTTTTTTTTTTTTTTTTTTGGGTTAAACGGATATTGAATAAAACAAACTAGCTGGTCCTCAGGACCACAATTGCTGCGGAAAGCCTACAATAATACAGTCCATTAACATCACAGCTAAGTAAATCAGAAATTTTAAGACCATTTAGTGCGGTGGTTGCTCTATAAGTGTAAATATTTGTGGAATGTAAGGGATAAGTGTCAGGGTTCAAGTTTCCATTTTTAATGATTTGTAAACAAGTTCCAGAATTTTTTTTTTTTTTTTTTTTTGGGTTAAACAGATATTGAATAAAACAAACTAGCTGGCCCTCAGGACCACAATTGCTGCTGAAAGCCTAAAATAATACAGTCCATTAACATCACAGCTAAGTAAATCCGAAATTTTAAGACCATTTAGTGCGGTGGTTGTTCTACAAGTATAAATATTTGTAGAATGTAGGGGATAAAGGTCAGAGTTCAAGTTTTCAGGAAAGAGTTTTATACACATATACACTTAGATTAGACTAGAGTAGAAATTCTATCTTGTATAAAAAAAAAAATCAAAAATTTTAACAGAGGGTAAAGTATCAAACACAACAAAATCTTCCCGTAAGGAACATCCCCTCTTAAGAAGGGCATCGGCCCATTTATTTGCTTTCCTGAACACATGAGCCACTTTGACTTGAGGAAATCTGCTGAGGAGCAATATGCAATCATGATTCATGAAGCAAAGGGTCTACCAGAATTTTATTTAGTTGTTGCTGTTTCTTTTATTATATATATAAAATTTGTTTAAATTGAATGAATTATACAGCCATAATTATTGTTAATGGTCTTGATCAGATCAGGACGTTTTAACTTTTCTGACCTTTATCTAATTATTGTTTCGCTATTCTTTGTTTTTCATCAGAATTAAGTATTCTTTGTTCTATTTATAATATACGTGTGCCCTTTTACTGAAAATAAAAAATAAAAACTCAACTTGTACTTTTATTGTTGTCTAAAAAGACATTCAAGTTCCCACCTCCCCTCTCCAACAATGGAATTAAAAAAAAAAAAGAAAATATTCTTGATACTCACATATTATCTGAGTTTCTTTCAAAACTTTACGGCCAATGACTGCAGAATAAAGACAAACCAATTTCTTTCTGTAGTTGCTGTTTGCAGAGACTTTTTTTTTTTTTTTTTTTTTTTCATTTGCTTTGAGATTTTTTGTTTTTGTTTTAGGATTTATTTAGATACTATTTTTTTTTGTTGAAACTGAAAATTTATTACTGAAAGTACGGTAGATAAAAGTAAAAGTTAGCTGAAATAGTATAACAAGGCTCATGAATAATCTCAAAAAGTGTAGTGGAGTTTATAAATAGTGGTAAACATAAGCTAAATAGTAAAATAGTTTTCATTTTTCATTGGTATCGGCACGTTTGTGTTTTTTTTTTTTTTTCGACCAGCGCCTCTTGCACTTTTCATGGGACATGAACAGTGTATTAAGACAAAGCTACAGTATTTTCAGCAGTAAACAGCAATTCAAAAATTATTTTTTTTATTGTTTTCAGTAATAAGTTTTCAATTTGAGTACTGTTAACGGGTGCTGTACAGCACTTGTTAATAATTCATTTAAAGAAAGTTTTTATGAGAAATGAAAAAAAAAGTAATTAATATTATGACAGCTTTTTTCATTTCTCATAAAAGTGGTATCAAAACTTTCTTAAAATGGATTATTAACAAGTGCTATAAAGCACTTGTTAACATTTTCCTTTCAATTTTCAGCAAAATAAGTGGCATTTAAACACAGTGTAATTTTTTTTTTTTATGTGAAATGAATCCTTGTCAATTTTACTGTCATCATTGCTGACGGACTTTCATTACTATACTATCTAAATATTTTTTTTTCTTGTACGGGTAAAATTTATCTTATATCCATATTTACATTATTATATTGTTGTTAAATAATCTTAAAAAAGAAACGTGAAAATGAGATTCATAAATAATTTTATTAAAAAAGACTTTATAATTAAAAAGGAAAATTTGAACAAGCACCGTCCGGTGTTTGTTCACGCACTGGGCTATGCCGCTATAGAGCTTAATTTATTGGTATGTTTGAAAATGGCAAAGATGTTGAATATTCAAAATTGTCTGCAACTTTGAGTAGCTATAAAGGCACTACAGAATTGCTTACTTTTCTTATTGCCACTCAGCTAACTCTTTTTGCCTTCTTGTTCTCTCTCAATCAGCTTGAGAAGACTATGAAATTCAGAAAGTCAAAGTACTATTGTATTCCAGTGATGCTGTAGGTGTTTTGGCGGGCTTCTGCCTCCACAAACTTTCTTCTTTTTATGTCATCATTATCACTACCTTGTTTTTTCTCTGTTCCATTTCGTACCTGTAATCACATATTCGTGTCTTCTGTCTCAGATTTTGAACTTCATTTTGGTTAGGTTCTAGTGGTTTTTTTTTTATTTTTATTTTTTTAGTTTAGGAAATCATAGTACAAGCCTTGGTCAATATTTCATTATTTTGTAGTATACTTACTGTTTTTCCTGTTCTGTTTCAGGGAGTGAGAGCAAGAAGATTGATTAAATCCACCATAAAAGAGTGATCTTGTAGTCTTTTTTCACTTGAAGTTTGTTAACATGTCCTCTGCAACTTGGATCACATCTGTCTCATGCTTAAGCCCTGTGATTCAATCCTCAGAGGACACCACTACTTCATTCATTGTCCAATGGATAAGATTCATTTTCCTCTCTCCATGTCCTCAAAGAACTCTGTTATCTTCAGTTGACCTTCTGTTCTTGGTCACCCTCCTGTTATTTGCAGTAAAAAAGCTCTATTCAAAGTTTACCTCCAATGGCCACCCCAACTCCGATCTTAACAAGGCATTCCTTGGAAGCAACAGGGCTTCTCTTAGAACTAACCTGTGGTTTAAGGTCTCTCTGATTGTTAGTGTTGTGTTAGCCATTGGATACACTGTTATATGCATTTTAGCATTTAGTGCAAGTACCCAATTGCCATGGAAGATAGTTGATGGATTATTTTGGTTAGTCCAAGCCATAACTCATGCAGTGATCACAATCTTAATCATCCATGAAAAAAGATTTCAATCTGTTACTCATCCTTTGTCACTTAGAATTTATTGGGTTTTAAACTTCTTCATCATATCCTTGTTTATGGCGTCTGGGATTATTCGTTTGGTCTCTTTAGAAGAATCCCAGCCCCAAGACCCCAACTTGACATTGGATGATATAGTTTCTATAGTTTCTTTTCCATTCTCCATGGTTCTCCTTTTTGTTGCATTTAAAGGATCTACTGGGATTACAGTGAGTAGAGAAAGTGAACCAGTTATGGATGTAGAAACCAATTTATATGAACCACTTTTGAGCAAATCGAATGTGACTGGCTTTGCTTCAGCTTCTATAATATCTAAGGCCTTTTGGCTTTGGATGAATCCCCTGCTGAGTAAAGGTTACAAATCCCCTCTCAAGATTGATGAAATCCCATCCCTTTCACCGGGACATAGAGCTGAAAGAATGTCAGCGTTGTTTGAAATGAATTGGCCAAAACCTCATGAAAAATCAAATCACCCAGTTCGAACAACATTGTTCCGGTGCTTTTGGAAGGAATTTGCCTTCACTGCCTCCCTTGCGATTGTGCGGCTTTGTGTCATGTATGTGGGGCCTATTCTTATACAAAGTTTTGTCGATTTCACTGCCGGGAAGAGAAGCTCACCCTTTGAAGGATACTATCTTGTATTGACTCTCCTCTGTGCAAAATTTGTTGAAGTTTTAACCACTCATCAATTTAACTTCAACTCCCAAAAGCTTGGAATGCTTATTCGATGTACTCTAATCACTTCTTTGTATAAGAAGGGACTGAAGTTGACATGTTCTGCTCGGCAGGCTCATGGGGTTGGGCAGATAGTGAATTACATGGCTGTTGATGCTCAGCAACTCTCTGATATGATGCTACAGCTACATAATATATGGTTGACACCATTGCAAGTTTCTGTGGCCGTAGTCCTCCTATATAACTATCTTGGCCCCTCAGTGCTCACAGCAATTGCAGGACTTTTTGGAATTTTAGTATTCATTATAATGGGTACTCGGAGGAACAACAGGTTCCAGTTCAATGTGATGAAAAATCGTGATGCAAGAATGAAGGCGACAAATGAGATGCTTAATTACATGCGAGTGATAAAGTTCCAGGCATGGGAGGAACAATTCAACAAGAGAATTCAAGCTTGTCGTGAATCAGAGTTTGGATGGCTTTCCAAGTTCATGTACTCAGTTTCTGCCAATATTGTTGTGATGTGGTCCACCCCTTTATTGATATCAACTCTCACATTTGCTACTGCAACATTCTTGGGAGTTCCACTTGATGCCGGAACAGTGTTCACAGCCACAACAATCTTTAAAATCTTGCAGGAACCAATCAGGGCCTTTCCACAGTCAATGATCTCACTTTCACAAGCAATGATTTCACTTGGAAGGTTAGATAAGTACATGTCAAGTAGGGAATTGTTGGGCGATTCAGTGGAAAGAGAGGAGGAATGTGATGGTACAATTGCTGTAGAGGTTAAAGATGGGGTGTTTAGTTGGGATGATGAAAATGGAGAGGAGGCATTGAAAAATATAAATTTGGAGATCAACAAAGGCGAAATTACTGCTATTGTTGGGACTGTGGGATCTGGAAAGTCTTCCCTACTAGCCGCAATTCTTGGCGAGATGCACAAAATAACAGGAAAGGTATGGATTCTAATGAAGAAATTGTGGGAGTTATCTTTTAAATTTTACCATGAATGAAGGCTTTGTGCTTGAGTTTCTTTGAAGAAAATCTTTTGGTTATCATAATTGCTAATCTATGTTATGTGTATGCATCATATTCTGTAAACATGATCTGCATATTGCATTAAGGATTTAAAACAATTTTGCACCTTTTTGAGATATTTACATAGCAGGAGCATTATCAAATACAACTAATTGAGACCTTCAAATTGGTGAATTGATAGGATTTAATGAGTTACAAACCTTTCTGTTTTTCCTAACAGGTCAGAGTTTGTGGAACAACTGCCTATGTTGCTCAAACATCATGGATTCAAAATGGCACCATTCAAGAAAACATCCTATTTGGTTTGCCAATGGACAGGGAGAGATACAGGGAAGTCATTAGGGTTTGTTGCTTGGAAAAAGACTTGGAAATGATGGAGTACGGAGATCAAACTGAGATTGGAGAGCGTGGAATCAATTTAAGTGGTGGGCAGAAGCAGCGGATACAACTTGCAAGGGCTGTATATCAGGATTGTGATATTTATCTTCTTGATGATGTCTTTAGTGCGGTTGATGCACATACTGGCTCAGAAATATTTAAGGTCACATTATTTTTTACTTCCTCTGTAGTTTGGACATGCCATGGAAACAAAATAATTCATCTTTTTCTCCATCATGATTGGAAAAAATAGTTTGTCAATTGTCATTTGATTCAGAGTTAGCACATTGTAAAACATAACTTTTGATGGTAGTTTAATTTTATTTTACATAGAATGCCAAACAATCTGTTTAATTTTGTCAGAACAGCCCTTTCATGTTTAGGTTATATAATGCTGCTGCATGTTACTGTCTATAAACACACTGTACTGCTTGTTTAACTGGTGCTATTGTATAGAAAATGAATTTGCTTCTGCATTTTACTTAAACTTCACAAGCTACTAATTTGACTTACATGTAGACATGGCTCTTTTGATCTCCCCAACACCATTGTATCAGAAAGTTATTATTTTTTACCAACTTATTTATGCCTTTTTACAGGAATGTGTGAGAGGAGCTCTTAAAGGCAAGACCATTTTACTAGTAACTCACCAAGTTGATTTCTTGCATAATGTAGATCTTATCATGGTAAGTGTATTTTCCCCCCCTTGCCATTTCTTCAATTACTTTTCTCACTCTCATGAACAAACACATACATGTGTTTTTCATATTTATATTTTAAGCACTTCATTTCCTTTGTAATTCCAGGTTATGAAAGATGGGATGATAGTGCAATCGGGAAGGTACAATTACCTACTGGATACTGGCTTGGATTTCACAGCATTAGTAGCTGCCCATGACACATCCATGGAACTTGTAGAAATGGGCACCACCATGCCTAGAGAAAATTCCCCCATATTACCAAAATCACCTCAATCCTCTTCAAACCATGGGGAAGCCAATGGTGAAAACAACTCTTTAGACCAATCAAACAGTGATAAGGGAACTTCCAAGCTCATCAAAGAAGAGGAGAGAGAAACTGGCAAAGTGAGCTTGCATGTTTATAAACTTTATATCACTGAGGCTTTTGGGTGGTGGGGTGTTGCGCTAGTGCTGCTGCTGTCTGTTTTGTGGCAAGGGTGTCTAATGATGGGTGATTATTGGCTGGCTTATGAAACTTCAGAAGAGCGCGCTATGTCATTCAACCCTTCTTTGTTTATTTCAGTCTATGCAATTATTGCTGTTGTCTCATTTGTGTTGATACTGATAAGGTCCTTCTCGGTTACCATTGTGGGGCTTAAGACAGCCCAAATTTTCTTCTCACAAATTCTTCACTGTATCTTGCATGCCCCTATGTCATTTTTTGATACGACACCTTCGGGAAGAATTCTAAGTCGGGTAAGAACTTAAGGACCCATGTAAGGTGCTTCCTTTATGCATTTAAGTTTGAATTTTTGTATGACAGATCCTACTCGTCTTGGGTGTAGATCACCAGTTCATTTAGGCAAAAAAGATGTGTGATCATGCTTTTCATATGAAGATGCTTAGACTGATGGACATTTGTTTTATTTAATTTTCCCTCCTACAGGCATCAACTGATCAAACGAATGTTGACCTCTTTCTCCCCTTTTTTATGAGCATGACCATTTCCATGTACATCACAGTGATCGGCATCTTCATTATCAATTGTCAGGGTTCTTGGCCCACGGTATTCTTGTTGATTCCACTTGTGTGGCTGAATATCTGGTATCGGGTATGAGCTCTTGTTGTCTCTTGCTATTGTAATCTTATATATAAGAGATAAAGCATACTTCCCATATGTTTCCATAGGTGGTCACTTGATATAATTCCTTTAGCCAGAATCATCAAACTGAGTGGATGACCCAGGCAATGCATGCTATTTTCTATTCTGAAGGGTCTATATAACGCCCACAACATTCTATATTTGGAATCATTGTGAAAGTTGTAACTTTTTTTTCAACTGATCCAAATCAGAACAATAGGTCAAATTTTCAATATTTACCAAAATTTACAACTTTGAACCTTTGCATGGAAAATTTTAATGGGAATTCTTAGAACAATAACCATCAATTCATTTTTCTGACAGATAATTTGAATGGTAATCAAAACCCAATATAGCTGACTGAAATGAGATCACATAAACTTACATTAATAATTCATGTGTCTCGTGGTTCAGGGGTACTATCTTGCTACATCTCGTGAATTAACCCGCCTCGACTCAATCACAAAAGCTCCTGTTATCCATCATTTCTCAGAAAGCATCGCTGGAGTTATGACTATCCGCGCTTTTGGAAAGCAGGGTAGCTTTTCTCAGGAAAATGTTAAGCGTGTTAATGCTAATATACGTATGGATTTCCACAACTATGGATCCAATGAATGGTTGGGTTTCCGTTTAGAACTGCTTGGGATCTTCATCCTCTGCATTTCTACTATATTCATGATCGAACTGCCAAGCAGTATTATAAGGCCAGGTATGAATATTAAAGACACAACAATTTTATAAGATATGTTTTTGGTGTCAAACACTTAATCAATGATCATTTGATTATATGAGATGTCTGACAATATATGCAAAGGAACATTGGCAATAGATTTCTCAAATTCAATATCTTGACACCTGTGGGATAATCGATGCCTTATGTAACATTCTTTTAGTTTTTCTAAATAACATTCTCATATGAACTCAAGATTCAAGGCCTGTGAATTGTCTCAATATTTTACGAGCTCTACATAACAAAAAATAATAATTTATGACCTCTTCTCAATGATGAATGACTTCTTGTATAATACCATAAAAATTTTACCCTTCTCTTCTTCCTATTGGCTAAGACAATCAATTTCTACATGTTTAAAGTACTTAAAAAATATCCTTATTGCAGAAGACTATTTAATTTATTCTTACTTCATGCAGAACATGTTGGTTTATCTCTCTCCTATGGATTGTCCTTGAACTCTGTGCTGTTCTGGGCCATATATATGAGCTGCTTTGTGGAAAATCGAATGGTTTCTGTTGAGAGGATAAAACAGTTTACAAATATTCCATCAGAAGCAGCTTGGGAAATTAAAGACTGCATTGCTCCTTCAAATTGGCCTGCCCATGGCAATATTGACCTTAGAGACTTGCAGGTAACTGGCCTTCAACTAATTCTGTTTAAATCTTCTGACAAATTAAATCAAACTTAGCCAAGAGCTTTGTGGCTTGGCAGCACTGTCCTGTCTCCCCATTGGGTGAACCTGAGTTCATATCTCTCCCCTCCCTCAGTTGAAAAGGAAAAAAAAAAAAAATTTGAACTTCATGTCTTCAACTTCTTAAACTATTAAACCATGGCTAGAGTTTGGGGGAAAGGCCAATTAGATGGTTTAATGCTGACATGGAAATCAAAATAAAAAAAGTTTACCAAATTTATTTCCTCTAATAAAACCAAACAGAACACTATGCCTGCAGCAATAGAGCAAGTTGATACTAGTGAATTACAACTCCTTTAATTTTTGGCGTGCAGGTCAGATATCGTCCAAACACTCCTCTAGTTCTCAGAGGCATTACTCTAAGCATTCATGCGGGAGAGAAGATTGGGGTAGTTGGTCGAACAGGAAGTGGGAAGTCAACTTTGATCCAGGTTTTGTTTAGGCTGGTGGAACCTTCAGGAGGGAGAATAATTATTGATGGCCTTGACATTTGCATGTTAGGGCTTCATGATCTTAGGTCTCGATTTGGTATAATTCCTCAAGAACCTGTTCTTTTTGAAGGAACAGTGAGAGCCAATGTTGATCCAACTGGACAGTATTCAGATGAAGAGATATGGAAGGTAAAGTTGCCAATCTTGTTTCCTGATTATAAAGAAGAGTAACTTGTGCTAGCTTTAGACATGCCTATACCACCAAAACATAGTCATTTAGATATTAACGGTAACTCATTATAAATTTATGATTGATAGAATAGTATCCTTGGAAGAAATACAATAAAACTATTGGTGTGTATGCTTTTTAGACGTCATTTATATATGTAGAAAATTTTGTTTAAAAATATATTTGTTTGAATTTGCTGAGAAATTATTATTTTTGTAGAGCCTTGAACGCTGCCAACTTAAGGATGTGGTGGCTGCAAAACCAGATAAACTTGATTCTTTAGGTATGTAGACCATTTTCTACAGTCTGCACTGGCAAACTAATCTTAAACTTATCTTCTTGTCAACTGAATGTTTCCATAATTTTTTAAATTCATAGTGGTTGATAGCGGAGATAACTGGAGTGTGGGGCAAAGGCAGCTTCTCTGTTTGGGCAGGGTTATGCTAAAGCGCAGCAAAATTTTGTTCATGGATGAGGCCACTGCTTCTGTTGATTCACAGACTGATGCTGTTATTCAAAAGATCATCCGGGAGGACTTTGCAACCTGTACAATTATTAGCATTGCTCACAGAATACCCACTGTCATGGATTGTGATAGAGTTTTAGTTATAGATGCAGGTCTGTGCTTACTCTCTTGTTTTTCCATAAAATTCTTCATTTGCATTGCTGATGGGTAATTGTGACCAAATTTTAGTCTTAACACTGCACAAGAAAAAACTTTCTGGGTACAAGAACATAACCACATCAAATTAGTATGATCCAAGGCCAGAACTAAAATTTTTAAAACTTTTGGAAGGGTGAAAGTAAAGATCAGAATTTTATACTGTAAATCAAGTTTGATATTTTCTAGGATTTGCTTGATGATACTTTGACATTTCTTAGCAGTTTAGCACATAATGTCTGTAGCTGATGTCCCTTTCTTTCCACTTTCTTGCAGGACGGGCAAAAGAATTCGATAAACCATCTCGCTTGCTTGAGTGGCCATCACTCTTTGGGGCATTGGTTCAAGAGTATGCCAACCGCTCATCTGGACTATAAGACAACCTGTCTGCTTTCCTATCATCACTTCTATACCTACTGCTGCTGGCTGCTGTTGACTAATTATCTGAGTACGACCATCTATCAAATACCAGGATAGAATTCCTCACTGGGTGGCTGAAGAGTAGTACTTCTCATCAGAAGACTTGTCATTGATTCATTGGGTATTTGTATTGAGAAGCCCACTATTTGAAATACCTTCAAATGCTCTAATCTTGCATTTGAAAATTGAAATTTAGAAACATATTAGTGTTATGAATAGCCAATATAAGTGTCATACAAGATCCCTTTCGTCATAGAAATCTTCTGATATATGAAATTGAAGTTTACTGCTTTAATATAACTCCCTCAAAAGTGCTTCCAAAGTACATGTTATTTTCTTAGGACACTTTCTTTTGTTTCTCCAAGCGAGGTCTAGAAATGTCACTGACAATCCAAAGAATTGGGTATGTAGAAGCACTAGCTACAATTTTTGTTTAAAATCTAAATTATACCCTTTAAGTTTGAGTAAATTTAAAATTGCCATCAATATTTTTTTCCAAACTAACGCATGACATGGGTGATGGTATATCCAAAATTTTAAAATAATTTCCACTTAAAACTCAGATTAAGAAATTTGATAGATGAGATTACAAATATACCATATGTAGGGAGCACAAAGATGCATGCATTTTTGCCACATTTAGTAAATTATGGGATGGAATATGTATGGTATGAAATATGTACGTTACGTGTTTCGTTCAGCTCAAAATTTAAAATAAAATAAAATAAAAACTTTGTCAAAGTATGGTACGAAAAACAGAAAAAAAAAAAACCATAAATATTAAATGTTTTTAGGGTATATTACGGATTTGAACGAAAAATCCGGGACTAAAATATAGTTATTTTTTTAAAATTATATTTCAATTTAGTATCGTATTTATGTTATCTTAATATAATTTTATATTTTGTTTATATAAAAAATTTATAAAATATTATTAAAAAAAAACTAATTAAGAATTTAATAAATTTAAAATATATTTTTCTTCAAATTTTAGTTGCATTTATAAGGAAAATTTATAACAAGTAAATGAAGGATGTGATGTTTTATATATTCTTTCATGCACTTACTTAGTAAAAAAAAGGAATATTTCTTATGTTATTACTCTTTTAAATGATTTTTTTTTGGTTTATTTTAAATCCATTATGTAGATTATATATGGCAATAGGATCTAGAAATTCAAATTATAAAAAAAATTAATAAATGGAAAAAATTCAAGATTATAGCAAAAGCGTGAAAATGCTGATGTTTAATTTAAATAAATAATAAAACATGGAACTAAAATTATTAATTTTGATAATTTAATTATCATATATAATGAAATATCTTAACAAAATAACAAATTATACTATCAAGAAAAGTATTGAAGTTCAGCTTAAAAAAAAACATGTATTTTTATTTTGTACAAGCCCGAAAATTGCATGGAGGAGGGATCAAAAGTTTGAAGCTAATGCTTCAAAAGGCATGATAATCCTGGAAAGTTCATGAAAGGAGATATCAAACACTTGAAACTCATGCTTTTAAAGACATGATAAGCTCGGAAAGTTCATGGAAGGAGATATCAAACACTTGAAACTCATGCTTCTAAAGACGTGATAAGCTCGAAAAATCTAGAAAGGAAGGATCAAATGATTGAAGCTAAAGACAAATAAATCCATTGTTTAGTTTCCATTTAATTTGTTGAATGTAATGCTTTGTTTTTCTTTGAATGGTATTGAGGTTTTGGAAATGACTATTTATAGATTTTAGTGAATGATGGATACCAAAATGTTAATAATTGTTGATTTTTGACCCTTTTTGCTATAGACACTATGTGTCGGAAAACAAAAAGGTCTGTAATGATCTAGAAAGAGAATTAGTCACATTTATGTTATTCCCTATAAGAATTAGGTTAGTCACAATTAATGTTTCTTTTAGTTGTTTATAAAGCCTAGATTAATCTCATCATGGTCCACGTTGAGCAGTGTCACTAAGACAACACAAGATTACTAGCTTGACTTTGATACCATTTGCATTGTCCCTTGGAAAAGTTCTAGCCATATCTACGTTATACCCCTAAAAGACTAATCTAGTCACAATCAAAACTACATGTAGATTTTTTATAAAGACTAGATCAACCCAATATATGTCCTATATGGAACTCAACACACACCTACACTCAATTAATTCAATATCCATTACAGGGGCAACTTTTGAAACTTTATCTTGCTGTTTATGTTTTAGTATTCAATCATTTATCCATCAATGCATTAGTCTTCATGGTTTAAGTAATGGGGTATCTCATTTTATTTGAAGGGAAAAAAAAGTGTGACAAATGAGTAATGGGATATTGATAGGCCAAAAACGTATTAACCCTTTGTGATGAATTAACCAATTAATTAACCAAGTGAATTAATTAGGTTCAATTACATGCAATGAGCGTGGTAGTACAAACAAATCACCAATTAAACTAAGTATGCAGCGGAAATTAAATTGACACGGTGATTTGTCTACAAATGGGAAAAACATACACATCAAAAACCCTACCAGGTGATTTTAAGGTCACCACTCTCGAAATTCCACTATTATCATAACAAGCGGTTACAAGTAAAAGAATCCCAGTACCTTATACTAACCTACAGTTGAACCCTTATCCTAATACCCAATTGGACTTTTTTTGTAGTGACAATTTCTCCTTTAGATGCACGACTCCCAAGTACGTGACTAACCAATTGCGCGGATCCCAGTATGTGACTTCAATCACCAACTAGAGAAGTTTGTTGGCTGCAAAGTTCTTCAGTTCATTTAGATGATTAAGATCAAGAAGATGCTTGGTTACAAAACCCTACGGTGCACATACACAGAAACTTCTTCACAAGACATGAACTAGGGCAAAACTTTGTCTCCAGTCACAATTTGCTTGAATAGACTTTGCTCAATGCTTGTGCAACTTGTGAACTCTTTTACGGCCCTTAAAATAATCTTTTTATATGTCTAGGGTTATGAGAAAAGAAGGCCCAAAGACACATTCACGGATCCCAAGAAAACAGAACAGAAAATCTATTTTTCTTAAACCTCGACAGATAGCATTTGTCGAGAAGCTGTCGAGTCACGGGGTTGGAACAGCTTCTTGAACTCGATAGGTGCTAGCTGTCGAGCTTTAATGACAGACACTTTCTTGACTTGAATCTTGGACAGACTTGTATGGCTTTAACACTTGATTTTGAAACAAGATTTCTTGAAGTATTAAAAACATCCTGGATCTACCCAATCACAAGTAAAGTGCATTTTGTCAAAGGATTAGCTAATTACATAAAGTAGTGACATATGTTCCTAACAAGTGAAACACATATGTCCTAACAGATATCTTGGTCACTCAAATCCTTCCTTAGTGGGTTTATCATTTGTGCAATTCCTTTAGGATCCGTTTGGTTGGAGGGGTGCAAAAGTGAGAAGATAGAAAATGGTGAGAGAATGGAAAAGTGGGAGGATAGAAAATATTTTAATTTTTCTCATTTTTGTTTGGTTGGGAGTGGAAAAGTGGATAGATGGAAAAAAGTAAATTTGTATAAATTTACTCATGTATCTTTGTTAAAAAATGATGACCAATTAAAACAAAAAATGACAAACAACCCAAAAAAAAAATCACCCAATTTTAGGGGTGGCAAAGTAAGCCCAAACCCATTTGCTCACCCAAACCCACCCACTCTAATTGAACCCAAACCCACCCAATTATTAGTTGGGTTAAATGGACATTAACCCAATTAGACCCAGTGATTATTGGGTTTTAACTAAAAACCCATTGAGACTCATTTAACCCAAAAACAATATACTCAAATTCAACTCAACCCGTCCCATTTAAAAAAAAAAAAAAAGAACTCAGACTTTTCAGTGTTTCAGTTTTCATTTTCCCTCTCCCTCACTCTTCTTCGTCAAATTCTGTCCGACAAAGATCTCCAACATTTCTACGGCGAAGTCGGAGCCACCGGTTTCAGTCTCAGCAGCTGTCGTCACCGCTGTTCGTTGCTTGATTCTCGTCGGCTCAGGGAATTGCAGCTGCAGAGACGGCGAGTGAGGAACAACAGGTCGATAGCAATGCAAAGAGCTGAGTCAACCCGGACAGAGACCGAGTCATCACGCCTCGGTCGCAAGACTTCAACGCTTGGTACCTGGATGTCATTGTCAACGCTGAGCTTGCTGACTATGGTCCTGTGCGTGGCACCATGGGTTTTAATGGATAAATGAGTTTTGCATACCCAACCAAATTATGCCCACCCTAAACCCACCACCCAAACCCACCCATTTGACACCCCTACCCAATTTATTAAAAAAAAATCTTGCCCAAAAAAAGGGAAAACAAAACAACTATCACATCCACAACCCAGAAAATTAAAAAAAAAAGGGAAAAAAAAAGAAGAAGAAGAAGAAGAGGCAACATGCCCAGGAAATGAAAAAGCAACTGTTTGAAACTTTGAATAAAAAAGGAAGACAAATTCAGCAACAAAAAAAAGAAAAAAGAAAAAAGAATAAAATGGCAAGATGTTGAAAAGAAAAAAAAGAACACAGTATAAAGTGTGAACGTAACTCAATGCATAGACAATATGCATAGACTGCTACACTGAATAGGGAGGGGTAAAGCTGGTATTTGGTTGGCATGATGTTTTCTCTTCAATTTTCTCTCCAATTTGGAGAGAAAACTCGGCTCGAGAAAAGAACACTTAGGCCCCACCAACTTTTTTTCGTCTCCTCTCTCCAACTAAACAACTATCAAAAGTGTTTTCTCTCCCATTTTCTCTCATTTTTTTTTCCATCCTCCCTAAAATCCACCAAACCAAACATACCCTTAAGGTTCGTTTGGTTGGAGGGGTGAAAAAGTGGAAAGATAGAAAATGGTGAGAGGATAGAAAAGTGGGAGGATAGAAAAAATTTTAATTTTTCTCATTTTTGTTTGGTTGGGAGTGGAAAAGCGGAGGGATGAAAAAAAGTGAGTTTGTATAAATTTACTCATACACCCTTGTTAAAAAATATTAGCCAATTAAAACAAAAAAGTGGCAAAAAAAAAAAAAAAAAAAGCAATCACCCAATTTAAAAAAAAAAATCATGTCCAAAAAAAAAAAAAATAGAAGAAGAAGGAAAACTAAACAACTATCACACCCACAGTCCAGGAAATCAAAAAAAGAAAAAAAGAAAAGAAAGAAAAGGCAACATCTAGGGGGAAAAAAAAAAGGAAGAGGCAACTGCCCACGAAAGCACAGAAAGAAAAAAAAAGAAAAAAGAAAAGGAATTGGACGAATAACATGCGATGTACATCATGCAATATTATTAGGCGTGATAAGCCCGGAAATTTATGGAAGGAAGGATCAAATGTTTGAAGCTAATGCTTTTAAAGGCGTGATAAGCTTAGAAATACATTGAAGGAGGGATCAAAAGTTTGAAGCTAATTATTCTAAAGACGTGATAAGTCTGGAAAGTCCATAGAAGGAGAAATCAAACATTTGAAACTCATGCTTCTAAAGAGGTGATAAGCTCAAAAAATCCATAAAAGGAGGGATCAAACACTTGAAGCTAAATATATGTAATTTCATTGTTTTGCTTCCCTTTGTTGAATGTAATGCTTTTTTACTCTCTTTGAATGATATTGAGGTTTTGAAAATGATAATCTAAAGATTTCCATGAACGCTGGATACCGGAATGTATATGAAATAAGAGTTTAATCAAAGTCAATTTTTGACCTTTGCTGCTATAAATGAATAAGAGTTTAATCAATGTCGGTTTGTTTTAACTTCGTTGCTATAAACATTTTATGTTGGAAAACAAATAGGGGTAAAAATATTATGTCTATGATATACCCCAAAAGAACTAAGTTAGTCACAATTAAGGTTCATTGTAGTTGTTTATAAAGCCCATATTAACCTTGTCATGGCCCACTTGGAGTAGTGTCTTCGAGGCCACACAACATTACTGACCTAGCTTCAATACCATTTTCAACGTTCCAAAAAAACGTTAACCATATCTACGTTATGCTCTTAAAAGACTAATTTAGTCATAATTAAGACTAAATGTAGTTGTTTATAAAGACTAAATTAACCTAATATATGTTCAATGTGAAACTCAACACACACATAAGACTCAATTAATTCAATATCCATCTGGCTTGTAGGGGCAACTTTTGGAACTTTATCTTGTTGTTCATGTTTTGCAGTATTCAATGATTTATCCATATTTATCCATTGATGCATTAATCTTCATGGTTTAAGTAATGGAATATCTGGGTCACTCACAATCTTTTCTTCGTGGGGAAAGTAACGGGATAACCTTAAATCCTGAAGATAAATGCATTGATAGATAAATCATCAATAATATTATAGATTTTTTTTTTCCATTATACTCATGTTGCGACTAATTTGACCCTAAAAAGGAAATAAACAAAAAGACAAAGACAAAGAAAAAGAAAAAGAAAAAGAAAAAGACAAAGAAAAAGAAAAAGAACAGCATCGTTTTGTTGGCATTTAATGGTCAGATACTTAAATTAGTCATGAAAATGGAGGAAAAAATCATTTTATAAATAAATTCAAATTACTCTAATCAGTAAATGTAAATAAAAATTCTCACATTTAAGGGATCAAAATAAAAATAATTTCAAACTTTAAGTTTCATAAGCGTAACTAACTCATTAATTTAATAAATTTAATCATTTCTATCTCATAAATTTTTTTTTGGGATTTATGTCCCATAAATTAAAAATAAATAAATGTAGCGATTCCTCCCTATGTGCTAAACCAAAACTCACTGTTTCACACTTGTTTCCTATGCTAAAAGGTTGAACTGTTAAACCCAACCAAAAACCCTACCTGCCCTCTTCATCTTGCCCTAGCAAGCCATACAAGCCAGAGAGAGAAATCAGTGATGGTAGGGTCATGAAGAAAATACAAGAGGTCAAAGTCAAAGGTTCGGGGTGGGGCAACTGAAGAAAAAGAAAAACCAAGGAAGTCAATACCGTACTGGAGGCTGTACCAGTTTGGCCAACGGTACGATATATTTCGGGTACCGGTCAATACTGGTGTACCGTTTCGGATTTACCGCTATTTTTTACTATTTTATTCAATATACAAAGTTATATTGATTTTTTTTTATAAACATTTAGTTATAATGATTATTTTATTGGTATGTTTAATGTTTTATATAATACTTTAGAGTAAATAAAGAGAGGCTTTTCTTTTTTTTTTCTTTTTTTTTTTTGAGAAAAAAAAAGTAAATAAAGAATACTCTTCAAGAAATTATATAGAAAAGTATCTACTCTCAAATCTGAATCAACAAAAAAAAAAAAAAAAAAAAATCTCAAGTCATTAAAATCAAATGTCTTACGTCAGCTAGTTCAAGTCTCAGCATTGGCTTTTTTAAATTAATGGTAATTTAAATAAATAGTGAAAGAACCCAACTCATTTCCCACTAAAAGTACAGTTTCCAAGCAATTTGATATAGTTTTCCAAGCAATCTAATAAACTCTTTTCAATTCCTTTACTTTGTCTTCCCAACTCACTTCTCAATTTTTGTCTCTTCCTCTCCCCACTAATTTGTTTGTCTTCCCCAGTTCCTCAAAAAATTTGTAACAACAAAGTCTCTCTTTTACAGGTTAAGTCTTTCATTCACTCTACCTCTTTCTCTCTCCCAAAAATGGAATTTCCGGTTTTGTAAGTTTAAAAAACCAGTGTTCACCAATTACCTTTTGCATTTTTCTTTCATTTTTCTCCATGCTGCTGGGTTTTCTTGGCTTACTCAGATTTGCATTTTATGTTTTGTGTTTTGACCTGGTATACATTTACCAGCCGAAACAACTAGATTTTGCCGGTACAGCCAGAATGCAGCCGGTATTTTTTCCGGTACGAAACAGGGGGTGTACCTGTAGCTGTACCGGTACACTGGCCGGTACAGTATATACCGGTCGGTACGATATGATATCACCCACACTGAGAAAAACCCACACTCATTCAAGCTAGCCTTTAATGTTCCTCCAAAGCATTCCATTGTTAGTCAAGACCCTTCAAAAACAATAAGGCCAGTGTCATCCAAAACTACAAGTCCTTTGGCGTCATTTCTAACCCTAACTTTCTCGGTGTTTGATCTCGCCCCTCTCACATCGTCAAGAGTGACTATCTTAAATACATGTTTGTTTGGGTATATTATGAATTTGAACAACAAATTTGGATCTAAAAGAACAGTTATATTTGTTTAAGTTATTTGTTTTTATTATATTTCAATTTAGTAGTGTACTTATATTATCTTAATATAATTTTATAAGATGCTATTAAAAAAATTAATTAAGAATTTAATAAATTTAAAATGTATTTTTCTTCAAATTTTAGTTGCATTTATAAAGAAAATTTATAACAAGTAAATGAAGGATGTGGTGTTAAATATTTTCTTTCATGCACCTACTTAGCCAAAAAAGAAGTATTTATTGTCTTGCGTTATTATACTTTCAAATGATTTTTTTTTGTTTATTTTAAATATGTTTTATAGATTATATATGGTAATAAGATTTAGAAATTCAAATTATAGAAAAAATTAATATATGAAAAAAAATATCAAGATTATAATAAAAGCATGAAAATATTAATATTAAATTTAAATAATAATACATAGAACTAAAAATATTAATTTTGATAATTTAATTATTATTTTATATATATACATATACATATACATACACACACACACACACATATATATATATATATATATATTTAAACACACATATATAATGAAATATCTTAACAAAATAAAAAATTATACTATCAAGAAAAGTATTGAAGTTCAGTTTAAAAAACATGTATTTTTCGGAGAGTTTTATTTTGTACGATAAATGAGAGTTTTAATTTTTTTTTTATTAAAAAAAACACATACATATGTGTAATATAATACGCGGGTAGATTCTAGTTAAGTCAACTGATAAAGTCTTTGATGGTTGAATAAGAGATTTGGGGTTCAATTCTCGTCTACATCAAAAACTGATTGGTGTTTTAGTTTGATGATAATCATCGGGAGCGGACACCACAGTTTAAAACTTTCATAAAAAAAAAAAAGTAGTATAATACACAGACTTTACAAACTACAAACTAAAATTTTTGCTTTGGTATGAAAGTAAATTGCATTTAAGTGTAACATTTTTGGTACATATATTTTTGGTGCGTGAATTGAATTGCATTGATGGTGAAATGGCATGTAAGGGGTGAATTAAATTGCATTGATCATGAAATAGCATGAAAGGGATGTACAGAACGGGAATCAGAGAGCACCCTTTTGATATGGTAGCAGCAATTGTGCAATAAGCTGGCCTTACTTTTGTTTCCAAATTGCAATGAATGCTCTTCGATGTGTTTCCAAAATTAACATTTGTAGGCATGTCACTCTTTTATTTCTGTCCATGGCTTTTGAGGCATAAATACCCCCCTAATGTTTAGGCTTTCCCCATCTCAGTATCTCATTGTTGATGCCATGTCTATATCCCTAGTTGCTAATACTCCCTCTGTCCAAACTTCTGTTGCCAACTCCAACCATCCGCTCTCTTTATATTACCCTTCAAAAACCAAATATGAGAATAATCTTAAAAGAGATTGCTAGATTATCAAATCGGATCAATGATTAACCAGATGAAATTTGCATTCCGTGCAAAAATAAACTTACAATTGAATTGTAAGTACTTTTTTGAATAAAAACAACTTAGTAACTTTTTGAATTTGTTTTCCTCCATGGTTCCTCTAAATGGCCTTGGATTTTCTTTGCCTGGGAAAACTATGATCAGCTCAAATCCCAAATAATCATATGGTTTTTGAGTTTAGACTAGAGTTGTTTTTTGTTTTTTTTTGTGTCTTTTTTAGCAAAATCATGGTGCACCATAGCAATGATTTTTTTTTTTTTTTTTTTTTGAGAAACAAAAGAGAAGAAAGAGTTTTAAACCCAGATTTCCTACTCGGTGATAAAAGACTTTACTAATTAAGTTAATTGGAACCCACATCATAGCAATGAAATTTGATGGCATTGTTTTAATTTGTTTTTGCTAACAATACCTTGATTATGACATAATCAATTACAAATTATTTAAACCCAAAAATTGGTGTATGATCATTTTGCAGTAATCGAGCAAAGAAAGACAGGCATCCGTCTGGAAGCAGAAAGTTGTTCAATGGACGAGATTGCTTGGTGTGGTATTTCTTGCTCCCTACTCCTTTTATTAGTGGTTACTATAATTATTATTTATATTTTTGTCTCATGTTACTCATTGTGGTTTATATTTATATATTTAAATGTGATTATTTATATTCAAATAGTACAAAAATATGGTATTTCTACCAGTACAGAATCTTCAATGTAAGGGCTTGGTCCAATATCGGTCACAAAGTTAATTAATCTTAGGACTCAATTTGGAAGTGAAAAAGAAATAACATTTCTTAATTTCAATATAAAATTATAAATTAATATATGGATGGTGCTCTCTGAAGTCTGAACCTATTCTGTCTCCACACACACCACCGCCCTCCCCCCCCCCCCCAAAAAAAAAAAAAAAAAAAACTTCGATTTGAATTCCTTAATCTTTTATTATGGAATGGAAGAGTTCTTAGGAAAAGAGGGCATTTATTTCTTTAGGTTGCAATCTTTCTTAATAATATAGGCACTCTAATTGAGTAATTGTACAATAGCAAAATTGATATATAATATATATATATATATATATATATATGTATATATATTTATATATTTTCCTGGCAAATTTGGTTATTCTTTCATGGGCTAGGCATTGCTTTTTTTTTTTTGGGGTTAAACAGAAAAGTTTTGTTGCCTCATGGCCCACATCTTGCTGTTAAGGCCATTATGTATATGAGTGCCTTTAATTCAATTGTTGATTTATTTTTGTTCATTTAAAGAATAGTGAAATTCTCAAACAAAATCAAGATACATATAAGATAATTGATTCTCGGGCAGCATTAGTACACTAGCGCATTATTCTTCTCCACCGACTGCTATTTTTTAAATAAAAAAAAAAAATGCATCCCTTGAAATAAATAATTATAGAATAAACGGGAGAGAATTGTTAGTGTATGTGAATTTTTTAGAAAAAAAATATAGATTACATTTTTTATTTGAGGGTGATAAATTACATCTTTTAAGTTTGAGTTAATTGTTATTTTTGTCTAAAAAGTTTTATTTTTTTGTTATTTTTATCCTTAAAGTTGACATTTATTGTTAGTTTACTCCTTTTTTCCATCAAGCTAAATAATTCTCTAAAAAAAAGAAAAAGAAAAAAAGAGAGCATTTCTCTTTCAAAATTTAAGGGATGGTTTGGATTGGGATTATTAAAATTGTGTTGTACAAAACTAGAAATTTTTGTGAGACTTAGGTCTAGGTGTGATTTGGTATTTAAAGTTAAAAAAATGTGTTTTAGCTAAGGTTAATATGTGAAGGTTTTATTTTTATTTTTTTTAGATTTTGTTTGTGGATGTAGGATGGGTTGTGGAATCTATTTCACTTGTTTCATTGTTTGATAGAGGATGGAATTAAGTTAGAATTTTAATCATGTTGGCTGCCATTGAAATTTTCTCATGGGGAGAAACTAGTGTAGTAGTTGAGGGCGTTTCAATCTTGTGGATATCATGATTTTCAGGTTTTAATTCTTCTGTAACCAGCTTTTGAGGCATTGTTGGAAAATAAATTGGTGTTTAAGTTGTTATATGATGCTTCATCCTCAAGGAGCATCAAGCATATTTATAAGCTTCTCACAGTTACTAGTGGGAAAATTTTCGAAGATGAACTTAAGAAGGATGTTACAGACATACAGGTTCGAGATTTTTTTATTTTTTAACTTCATCCATTATTTATTCATTTATCATTCGATAGTTACAATTAAAGATGTAATTTGTATGTTTACCTAAATCTTTTGTCTATATTTTCAAGAGGACCAATAATTTGTAAGCAGTGTATTGGAGAAAGTATGTTGTTCATTTCCATCAATACTACACATGGATCTTAATGCTACTTTAAATGGCAAAAAGAAAATCTTATTTTCTTTTCTTTTGCTTTCAGCATTTGTTGAAAGTTGACCTAGTACTTTCTTCAAAAGCAACTACGTGATGCACATCATTTAGAAGTTTCTAGGCGTGATAAGCCTGAAAATCCATAGAAGGAGGGTTCCTCAAGAGCAACTGCGTGATGCACATCATTTAGAAGTTTCTAGGCGTGATAAGCTCAGAAATCCATGGAAGGAGGGATCAAATGTTTAAAGCTAATGCTTCTAAAGGTGTGATAAGCCCGAAAATTTGCATGGAGGGGGAATCAAAAGTTTGAAGCTAAAGCTTCAAAAGGCATGATAAGCCCGGAAAGTTCATTAAAGATATCAAACACTTGAAACTCATGCTTCTAAAGACGTGATAAGCTTGGAAAGTTCATGGAAGGAGATATCAAATACTTGAAACTCATGCTTCTAAAGACATGATAAGCCCGAAAAATCTATAAAGGAGGGATCTATCAAATGATTGAAGCTAATGTTGTATAAATCCATTGTTTTGCTTCCCTTTAATTTGTTGAATGTAATGCTTTGTTACTTTCTTTGAATGGTATTGAGGCTTTGGAAATGACTATTTATAGATTTTAGTGAATGATGAATATCAAAATGTATATGAATAAGAGTTTAATAAATGTTGAATTTTGTAATGACTTGGAAAGAGCATTAGTCACACTTATGTTATACCCTATAAGAATTAGGCTAGTCACAATTAATGTTCCTTTTAGCTGTTTATAAAGCCTAGATTAATCTCATCATGGTCCACATCGAGCAATGTCACTAAGACAACACAAGATTACTAGCTTGACTTTAATACTATTTACAATGTCCTTAGGAAAAGTTCTAGCTATATCTACGTTATACCCCTAAAAGTCTAATCTAGTCACAATCAAGACTACATGTAGTTGTTTATAAAGACTAGATTAACCTAATACATATCCTATACGAAACTGAACACACACCTACAGGGGCAACTTTTGAAACTTTATCAAAAGAGTGGGACAAATGAGTAATGGGATATCTTGGTCACTCAAAATCCTTCCTTGGTGGGTTTATCATCTGTGTAGTTCCTTTAAGGCCTATTTGGATTTTTTGGGGGGGGGGGGGGGAGGAGGAGTAGAATTGGTTGAAAATAGACTAATTTTGGGCAAACTCTATTCTACTCCCTCCTCTTCAATCCAAACATACCAAATTAAGTAATGAAATAATCTATATATATATATGTGTATATATATATATATATATATTTATATATATATATATATATAACCAAAGCCTCTGGAGCTCCCATAATTTTCCACGTTACCTTTATTTTTTTTATTTTTTATTTTAGGTTTTATATCTTATATATTTATTATTTAAATAGCAAAAATAATTCATACTAAAACGGTGAAACCCCCAACTCTATTTTATAACCCTAAACTCAAAACCCTGAAGTGAGCCATTGTCTTTGCTCTGAAGATTGACACCAATGTGACTGAGGTTGAAGGAGATTCTGCGGTTGTTATCAATTTCCTTAACTCTGAAGGTTGCTGCCTTGTGGGTTGTGTTCATGTGATTAAAGACTCTTAGGTAGAAGCAAATTAAAGATATTAATTTTATCTCTTTTTCCAGTGTTAGACGTAATGGTATTAATCCTAAGGACATATCTCTTTTTGTAATCTGTGACAAAGTTTTGATTCAATAATATCACGGTCTTGATTCTCACAAAAAAAAAAAAAAAAAAAAAAAAAAAAAAAAAAAAAACTCAAAACCTAGAATACCCACACGTATAAATCTTCGGTTTTCAATGCATGATTTTCTTTACTCCAGTCTCTATCTCAACGACTAAGAGAAACCCTGACTGGTCGTAACTTCCACCGTTGCCGACCTTTGCTTTCCAATGTAATGATTTTGGTAGTGTTCTTTGAGGTAAGCTTTCTTTTTCTCTTTGTTTTTTTTTTTTTTTTTTTTTGAGGGCTCATCCTTATGAAGAGCACTGATAGTGCAGGGGTTATAAAGGTATTATAAGAAAGAATTAATATATGAAAAACTATTATTATTATATTTTTTGGATATTGTTGGAAGTTTTTCAAATCTTAATTTATGAAGTGTGAGAAATATCTGAAGCATAAGTTCAGCCATTGTTCTCCCTCAAAAAAAAAAAAAAAATCAACAATTGTGCAAGTTAACTCTAATTATTATATATATATATATATATATAAAAGTATATTCTTTATCTCAAGAGATAAAGCAAACCTACTAAACAAGAAATTTTGGTCTGCTTTTACATATCTCATAATTTATTTAGTTAGTTTGTAGCATTTACATTATAGAATAATAACTACTACTTATGTGTGTATTGCTCATACAAAATAATCTATGCTTTTGATAGTTTTGTGTTGAAGTTGGAAAAGCTGGTGTGTATTAGTTCCCATTTTATGAAGTGGTGGACCTCGATTTGGTTTGTTATCCATTTATGCTTTTGACAATATTTGATTGATGAAAATTGTGATTATTTAATTTTTCTATATTATTGTTTTAGCTCTTACCAAATTATCAAATAGTCATAATACAATTGTAGGATAACTTATGTCCCTAAATTTGTGATTTGATTCCCTACAATAATTTTTTGGTTAATTGATATTGGTCTATCTTGATACTAGGATTTGTGGTAAGTTCAACTTTAAGTGGAAGTTCAGTGTAATATATGTATTCTTGCATGATCAATTTCTTGTATTTATTGTTGTGTGCTTATAATGTATCTTTTGATATGTAATTGTTGTTTATTTTTGTGTGCCACTTTCTATTTTGGTGAGCCTCTTACATATTTTCAAAAGAATGAATGCATCATTGAAGTAAATATTATGCTCTTCCAAGCATATAAATTCCTTTATAAAAATGTTGTCCTTAGTGTAGTCATCATAATCTCTCTCTAAACGTAATTCTTATATAATTATATTTGATGATCAAAGTGTATTCTCAACTGGTATTGTGAGATGAAGTTTGTATATTTTTTTTTATGAACTTTTATATATAAATTGAATTACTTATTATCATTCATTTTTAAGTCACTATCTCTTCAAGCAATTTTTTTTTATTAAATTATACCGTGCATTGCACGTGTTAGTATTATATATATATATATATATATATATATATATAAAACCGAAGCCTTTGACTTTTGGTTGACCTCTCCACAATTTTTCCGCATTAGCATTTTTTATTTATATTTTTTAATTTGATTTTATGATACCAAATTGCAGAAAATTTGAGGAGCGAAGAGAGAGTCCTAACATGAGTCTCTCTCTCTTTTTTCCTTAATCCTAAAGTCTTTTTTTTTTATGTGAGTCTTTTTTTTTTTTTTTGAAACCTAAAGTGAGTCTTTTTTTTTCTAGAAAAAAATTCTAACGTAAGGTCTAATTAAAAAAATATAATTATTTTTTAATCTTAATTCTAACGAAAGTCTCACAAAAAGTCAAAAACTTCATTTTTATATTATATATAGATAACAATAATGATGTGGCAAGCTTTAAGAATATGAGAATGCAATTTGTAGATCTACTATCAAGATAGCATATATTAGATTGGTAATAGATATTAGATTTAATTGCAGTTGAGTATTATATGAAGTCATCACCATAAAATAGCCCACGCCAAAATGTATTATGTAAAACCAATGATATGAAAGAAAAAGAATTTTCTAAACCATTATATTGAACAAAAAATTACTTATTTTCATTTATTTTCAAGTTATACATTTTTTTTTAAAGTCAAGTATAGAGCTTTAAGCAAAATAAATACTTTTATTTTAATTTTTATTTAACTATTCCGTCCTTCGCATGGGTTAGCGACTAGTATAGCCTTAAATCATGAAGATTAATGCATTGATAAATAAATTATCAATATTACGGAACATATTTTTTCTTGCAATTATGCTCATATTTCTGACTAATTTGACCTCAAAAGGGAGAGAGAAATATGAATTATATATATATATATATATGTATGTATATATATATGGCATTTAATGGTCAAATTAGTTATGGAAATGTACGAAAAACCATTTTAAAAATTGAATCAAATTAATAAATGAAAATAAAAAATCTCAAATTTAAATTATTTAAGGGACCAAAATAAAAATAATTCCAAATTTTAAGTTTCATAATTGTAATTTAGTCCTTTGATTTAAGGTGTAAATGCACTTTTAGTTCCTATAATTTGGTTTTTTTTTTTCATTTTAGTCCCTACATTTTAATTTTACCATTTTTAGTCCCTAAATTAATTAACCCGTTCTATTTTAGTCCTTTTCGTTAGCCTACCAACGGAAATTGTTTAGGTGGCAAACTGATGCTGACGTGGCCAATTAAAAAATAATAAAAAAATTTAATTAGCATTTAAAAAAATGCCATGTCAGCTTCTAAATATAAAAAAAAATTATTAATCAATTTTAACAAAATTAAAAAACAAAAAACAAAATTAAAAACAATAAAATACATCAATTCAGATCTAATTCATTTTGAACAAGAACACATAAGAACACAATCACATATTTAAACATCAACACAAGGACATAAAGCACAAATCTAGAACCAAACACAAAAAACACAAACTCAAATTTAAACATTAACACAAGATCACAAACACAAAGAACAGAATAACAAACATAAACCAATCAAAAAGAGTAATTAAAATTTTTTTCTTTTTTTTTTCTTTTCATTATTTTCGGAAGAACAAAGTAACATGTTCTTCATGTTCTTCGAGAAAGAACAATAAAGTTGCCCAGAAAATTAAACATGCAAAAATTCATTCAAAATCCCTTTCCTCCACTGAATCCTCCAACAAATCAAACTCACAAACCCAAAAAAATAATAAAATCTACATGAAAAAAACAAACCCAGAAATTTAAAATAAATACAGCAGCAACCTAAAACCAACAAACCCAATCAAATCTCATCCGCCCCTCTTTTCACTCTCATCCACTTCTCTTTTTTCTCTCTAGACCATTCCCCAAAATCAAATCTCTCTCTCTCTCTCTCTCTCTCTCTCTCTCTCTCTCTCTCTCTCTCTCTCTCTCTCTCTCTCTCTCTCTCTCTCTCTGGTGAAACCCTAATTCCCAATCGATTTGCAAATGCTGCCTCCAACCACTAAATCGATGATGATGAACACCAGGCCAAGAAGAATCGGCGGCGACTTCGACAAATCGGAGACGCCATTGAACAATCTCTGGGTCAATAACCTAGCCAACGACGTTGCGGACTCAGATCTCATGGATCTCTTTGCCCAGTACGGTGCGCTCGATAGTGTCACCTCCTACTTTTCTCGCAGCTACACTTTCGTCTTTTTCAAGCGAATTGAAGTCGCTAAGGACGCCAAGGATACCTTACAAGGCGCCGATCTCCATGTCCACCCTATCAAGATCGAGTTTGCTCGTCTGGTTTGTTCTCATCAATTTGTTCTTCTTTGTGTATATATATAAATACGATTCGTTTCGTGACTTCGAAATTTTGTGTAGTTTTTTTATGTTTGTTATTGTGTTCTTTCTGTTTGTGATCTTGTGTTAATGTTTAAATTTGAGTTTGTGTTTTTTTTGTTTGGTTCTGGGTTTGTACTTTCTATTCTTGTGTTGAAGTTTAAATCTGTGATTGTGTTCATGTTCAAAATGAATTAGATCTGAATTAATGTATTTTATTATTTTTATTTTTATTTTTTATTTTTTAATTTTGTTAAAATTGATTAATAATTTTTTTTTATATTTAGAAGCTGACGTGGCATTTTTTTAATGCTAATTAAAATTTTTTATTATTTTTTAATTAGCCACCTCAACATCAGTTTGCTACCTAAGCAATTTTCGTTGGTGGGCTAACAGAAAGGACTAAAATTAAAGACGTTAATTGATTTAGAAACTAAAAGTAGTAAAATTAAAATGTAGGGACTAAAAAAAAAAAAAAAAATCAAAATGTAAGAACTAAAATTGCATTTAGGCCTTGATTTTAATTTCCTCAATTCATACGTGCTGAACCAAAACGCACCGTTTCGCACTCGTTTCCTAGCCAAAAAGGTTAAACTGATAAACCCTAACAAAAAACCATACCTTTCCTCTTCATCTTGCCCTAGCAAGCCATACAAACCACAGAGAGAGAGAGATGGGAGGGTCACGAAGAAAATACAAGAGGTCGAAGTCAAAGGTCCGAGTGGGTCAACTGAAGAAAAACCCACACGTATTCAAGCCAGCCTTCAACGTTCCTCCAAAGCTCCGCTCCATTGTCGATCAAGACCCTTCGAATTGGGACGACAAGGCCAGCGTCATCCAAAACTACAAGTCCTTCGGCGTCGTTTCTAACCCTAACTTTCTCGGCGTCCGATCTCGCACCTCTCACATCATCGAGAGCGACTCTCTTAATGTCCCGCCGACTCAGCCGTCCGATCAAGCCGAAGCCGACGAGCTCGAGCTCTTCGACTCCGGCAGCGATCTCGAAGAAGACGGTCTGTTCTTTAATCCTTTTCCCTCTTTTCCAATTTTCAGTTATTTAATTTTAAATAAATTGTCACTATTTTATTTTTGAAGTAATGTTCAATATTAGAGATGCTACAATACAACTTTGCAATTAAAAAATTTTCAATTTTTTTTAAAATGTAATATAGGAAATTGAAGATTTTTTTTTTTTTTGAAATGTTTCATATGGTCTAGGAAAATTTGAAAAGAAAATGTGATCATTGTAGTATTGTAAGGCAGAATTATAAGTGTTATATAAGTGTATTGAGCTAGGAAGCACGGACATTTCATTTGGGGTGCCCGACTAGTGTCTTACTGTGTCATACCCTTGTCTGTGTCCGTGCTTCTTAGGTATTGAGTGATGTTACAGCTAATAGACAAAGTGAAAAAGTGTATTTATTTATTGTGTTGTTGACGTGGCACCAATCGTATTTATTGCCATGCCAGTTTGTAAACCTTTGTAGTAAAATTGGGGGGCTTGTTCATATTCGAGGTGAAATGGGTTAATTTTTAAATTATGCATGATTGGGTGTTGGTTACTTGAGGTTTTAAGCTTATTTTAGTTCTCTAATTGTGCTGGGAATGCCTTGTTTTAAACATATTGTATTTCATTTCTATTTGCTGGGAAATCTGACTAAATATCGAGCACTAATTTTGTGATGATAATAATTATCAGTGGGAATGGATGAAGTGACCTTTTGCTTTTGCCCACTGATTTAGCACTTTGTTTTTCCCAAGAATAAAGAACTTTTCTGAACCCGGTAAGTTTAGCTTTTATTGGAGCCAATGGGCTCAGTTCAATGATAAGAACAAGAGGGAGGGTGCTGTCGTGGGTGAAAAACTCATTGAGTGCATGTTTTACTGACCAATCAAAAGGAAATAATAATAGTAATATTGAAGTATACCTTCTCTATTGAAATTGTTTGAATTCAGACACCTTATTGTGTTACTAGTAAAATCTCTGACTACTCTGTCTAGTTATTGTGCAAGAATCTGTAGAATAGCCCTTCTTAGAAGCTGAAATGGTTTAGGAGAAGCAAATATTCCCATCTTCTGTCCAAAGTGAATGAAATCCTCACCAATCTTCTTCTAATATAGATGATGTTCTACACCTCAAATTGGACTCTCTGAATGTGGATGAGTTGCTTTTAGAGGCCTGTTGGTTGATATCAAATAATTTGAGCTTGTGGTGGGAAGTGATTAATGTAGGTGGTTTGCTATTTTTCATATTATAGATGTAAAATGTATAAATTTCTCTTTATAAAACTTTCACTGTTTATTTAATATGTCCTGTCCTTTAGCATTCCTATAATGTTTTTTTTTTTTTTGGATAAGTGCATTCCTTGATAATGTTTGATTCAATAACTTCTTTTTCGGCTGTATAGATTTGAAATCAGCACTGGGAAAGAAGCGAAAAGATGGGAAATCTGCACCTCCTCTGCCATTGACCACAATCCAGCGTGTTCATATCAGTAGGCTGATCGAGAAATATGGAGACGATTATGAGGTAGGACACAATTTTGGATCTTAAAATTTTGTGAAATCAGCACTTTCCCTTGCTCAAGCATTTTTTATTTTTTCTGTTGGCAGAGGATGTTCATGGATTCAAAGCTAAATGCCATGCAGCATTCAGTTGCAACTCTGGAGAAACTTTGCAAAAGGTATAATATGTATGGAAATACAAGGAATCCCTTAATACTTACAAAAAGCTGAAAGGAATCCCTTAATACTTTCTAGCTGAGAATGGCTCCTTTTTGAGCAGCAATGTCTTTAGGATGCATTGGAACTGCGCTTTTTTTTTTTTTTTTGCTGTCTCAATTTGCTGTATGATGTTAACTTTGTTCAAAAGAGAAGAGAAAAGATAACAAAAATGATTCTACTGTAATATGAAACTTTGGTTAATTGATGATGTTTTTTCACTAGTTCATCTGGACTTGGATATGGTTTGGTTGTTCAGTTCCCATTACGTGGGGGCTAATAAAGCCCTCTAAGATTATGTATTTGTCTTTGAACATCCATGGTTTTTGGTGTTGATCCTGCACATATGGATATATATGAATGGTGGCATTGACCTTGGCCTGGCGGTGGAAGAGGAGGCAGATTAGGGCTGAAAAGAGGGGGTGTGTTGTTTTTCACTTTTTTGGCTAATAGAAAACCATTACAACCTGGAATCCTTCCTGCTCACATGAGAAACACTATCAGGAAGATTCTGACTTCCAAGGCCCTAGAAGATCCATCAAGACACAGCTCCCCGCAGCTCTGTTATTTTACCCCTTTGGTCCCAAACAAAATTAAATTTGACATTGAGCCAACTGAAGATGATAACCTTCCACCGGTTGCATGCCCTCGTAGTTCACTGGCTTCGATCAATCTGCAATAGCTTTTAGAACATTCTTTACACATTCGAGGTGGTATTATGTGTGATCTTTGACCTCCGTTCCCACGTGAGAGTGATAAGTAACACAAGATACTAAATCCTTACATATGGGGCGGGTATTGGGCGGCCAAAAATTCTCATCCATTATTGTGTTGGCATGTATGTGGATGATGGGCCTTTCCAATCCATCTCAAGCTGGTTTGCCTTTCAACTGCATGGAAGCCCACCTCCACATATGGTTACTTCGCTAACCGTGCTTAACTGGTCTCAAAGCTTATGAGACAATGGTATAGGCGTATAGTAGAGTATAAATTGTGAACTGAAACATTAAGAGTGGGGCAAATGATTTTGGTCCGTGCAACAAGGTATTTGAATTTAATTGAGGAATCAAATTTATGGCACTCAAAAGTATTGTGCCTAAGTTTTACCCAATGATTTCTGTTCAGTGATTAGTCTTCTTATATTTGTGTTCTTGTATATATGCAGCAAGAGCAACTAATCCATTCAGGTCATGGTGCAAATGTCAATCTGACTTAACATGGCAGATTGAGTCTTCTATCTATAAACTGTTTTAATAGGACAAAAAGTCTTAAATCTCTAACAGTCAAGGCATTGTGTGTAAATTTGTAGCTTCTTAACATGTCCTTAATTGGCTCATGCTGGACTAGCCTAAATGCGGGGGCTTGTCCTGAATTTGTGCTCGCTGCTGCCGTTTTGGCTGCTGAATTATGCTGAGAGGCTATGTCAAAAACTGTTTTCTTCTTCCATTTATGACTGTAAACCAATATAGATTTCAGACTGTATTCCATTTGGTTAAGCTGGACCATCACAAACAATTCCGATAAATAAAAACTCATTGTAACAAGTATACATGAAAGCTGTACATCTGATTTATTCCAAAACAAGCAATATACAAGTATCACACCCAGCTACAAGGCTGGCTACAATTTTCTTTATTTACGGATATATCTATGATATCTGAATTTTTACATAGCAAACACTGCCAATGAACAGGATTGCTCAACTAGATACCCATAAAAATGCCAAATTTTCCCATTTTTAGATGGAAAACACTGCCAAGTAACAGGATTGCTCAATTAGATACCCATTATTGCCTTTGTTTGGTTATCCCAGTGCTGTTTTATCAGCCGCATCCTCTCTAATCTTTCTGCCTGACGCCGCTCCTCCCAGTACTCACTGCACCTGTTCAAATATGCATGTTAGAGTAAGGAACTTGCAAGAGGTAACAACATTGGCAACATGTGTCCATTCAATCTTTTGTCATTTTGCTATGTTTTCAATTTACACCCTCATCAGTCATCACCATTCACCACCATATCCCACCAGTTTAGAAAAAGGAAAGTTAGGAAAGTAACTTATTTGAGAATGGAATCGAAGTAACATTTTCTGCTTACAAGTTGCAACATGTGACGTTGGGGGTATTTGAACGCAGGTTCTCCCCATGAGAGAACTAGGCAATACCATTGAGCTACAAGGCTCTTGGTATGGAATCCTGCTAACTTTTATTAAAACAAGAGGTATAATAACTTAAAGGAAGGTACCAAAAAATGCATACCTCCGCCTTAATAGAATTCTAAGCTCCTCCAAGGGTACAGCACCTTCATAAACTCCAGCCTGAAATCAACAGAAGGAATTAAATAGTGAAGATTTAATATTTTATTGCAAAGGTGCATTGCAACTCTGCACTGCAACATCACCAGAGATGCTAAGGGAAAGAAAATATTTCATTTGCTATTGTAAGTTACATATGTTAACAACAGAAAGACCTATCTGAGTCCAACAATAGAAGGATACTTTGGCTTGCAAAGCTTGAATTTAGGACCCACCCCAATCCAACCCCACCGTTTTGTCACTGGAATGAACCAAGAAGTAAAGGCTATAAAGATATTAACTTACCTCTCGGCACAGAGGGCATTTTCCTTTAGGCTCTGCTGACTTTAGCTTATCAACAATTGACACTGATGCAGATGAGCAAGCACACATGTAGCAGAATATATGGCCACAAGTGAGGGAATATGGATCAAAGACTGTGTCCTGTTAGGGAAAAAAATCAAATAAAACCAATTAATGAAGGGCCTCACTGAATAATGACAGAGCACTGTCCCTCCATAAAACTAATAATCATGGATGTTTACACTGACCAAATATGATTCTTTAAAACTATAGGATAGGAGAGAACTGAATCCAGACAGAGTGTGTTGGAGCCTGAATATCTAAAACCCAACCATATTATTGCATTGAGGCCAGAAGGGAAATTTATAATAAAGCACAAGAGTTAATATTAGGAAGCAGATAGGGCCTAAGCTATTTCATGATCAAATTTGTATTTTAAAAGGGGATCTTAATAAAGCTTCCAGTATTGGTAGTGAATGTTTTGTATTAGAATTTATCCTAGTTGAAAAAAAATATTATTTTTTTATTGGTAAGCTAAACACGCAGCCATTGGGTCTTGAACCCAGAACCCCACCCTCTATCCTATTATTATGGGAGAAGAAAGTGTCAGTCGAGCTATAGCTCATCGGCGTAGCCAAAAAAGATCACGTTGTGCACTGCACATCCACAAACCCAGAAATTCTGTTGATGTGTTTAATTTAAGTCTGGATCACAATTTTGCATGATTGATGCAAGTCCTGTGTACACAATATGCTGGTCATTTTCCTCCTTAAAGATGAACAATGGAAACTTACCAGGCATATAGAACAAGTCAGATCGATGTCAACTTTGACTGAATCAAATAGCTCACAAGTAAGTGATGGTTTGCCATCATCATTAAATGTGAGGTTGCATGCCTCAAAAAATCCAGGTGCGTTTCTAGATTTGATCTTGCTTTCTCTTAAGTTGATGTGGAAAGCCATGAGCTCAGACAGCCAGGGGCTCTGAAGGATTTCAATGCGCATGCTTTGGGCTTGTGTCTTGAAGGCCTGACCTTGCTTAGAGTAATGAACCTATGCTCAAAAATGATATTGAGGTAAATTTATACACAACAACGAAAGCCAGAGTATATAACCAAATCCTGAAATTAATATGCAATTCACAGAGTAGGATATGTATATACCTTATCATATTTCTTTAGTATTTTCCGAATTGCAATGGCATTTATCAGTGCATAAGTAACCAGTTCCTTTCCTTCTTGGATTAAGGTAACATGTTGGTTCTTTTGTCGCTTGCCTCTGAACCACAAAAAGCACTTATTAAAGCCAGAAGCAAGATGTTGCTCAAGCAATCTCTGTGCATGCTTGTTAAAGGAACCTACTACTTCAGACATTTCCTTGAGAAGAGAAGGAAAGAAGGTTCCATCGCATACTGCAAATATCCATTGAAAAATAGGAATTAGGAACCCTTAAGTTGTTTAGTCTCATTTGTTGTACGTAAGATGTTGAAATCTAGATCAGTATATATCTACCAAAATTATACAAAGTTGTAGTTCAGTCCTTTCAGTAAAAACATTGAGCCAAGTTTTATGTCTAGTTATTAATAATGAAAATGGATGGTGATTACAGGATGACAATAGACAAAGTACCATGGCTTCCCAAAACACAATTTTCCCCTCCTTATAATAGAACTTTTCTAATCCAGAATGGCATCTAATCTTTATGGAAATTCTTTAAAGGTTACAGAATGAAAACGCAGCAGTCATTTTTGGACCACAACACACAAAAACAAACAAAAGGAGATCAAGCTAAGAACAAAATTTTCACCACAAAGATGTTTTAGAGCCTGCAGTTTCATTGTCTCTTCTAGCGCAACTGATTCTAGTTCTGATAAGTTCTTCTGCACTCATCAATTACCTTAAAAAAAATTAGTCAAAAATACAAACACACACACACAAAGCTGGCTGTCTATATATATATATATATATATATATATATATATATTTTATACAATTTTAGTAAAGAAGAAAAAAAACATTAAGCTGAGAAAAGAGAAAGTCAAGAAGATCTTGAAGGCACATCAAATGAAACAAGGAATCATACATCATTTGGCTTTTACCTAAAAAGCCCATTTGTGAGAGTTCTCTATTGCATGTATGATTATTCTTTAAAATTAACAACTGCAATTTATGGACAATATGTCAGATTAAAATTTTGCAACGAATAACACATGCAAAAATTCACCACCTTTGTAAAATCCAACAGATTAGCCAAAAGACCGATCTAGATTAGGGAAAAGAACAAGAACCCAGAAAATTAATCCAATTATATAAACTGTAGTTTAAAAAATTAAAACAAAAATGTGTAAAAAAGTTTTTCTTTTTATCAAATTACCTGTGCAATGGTCAGGACATGTTTGGTTGCCAAGGACCCCATCAATGCCATTGTGACTCTGTAAATCACTCCGGCACTTCTTTAAGATCTTCTTGAGGTTCTTGATGCCAAGCCCAGGTAGCTTTTTCTCTTGGCCTTGCATGTACTCCTGGTATTGCTTACAAAACTTCATCTTTCACTCATAAAAATAAATCTCCTTCCCTTCCTTCAAGAATGTTTCATGCAATTCCACTGTGAAAAAAAATGGTCATAAATCAAGATTGATTCTTGACGAGACAAATAAATATATATAGCCGACAAAAGTAATGAATGTAAATCCTTAGCTTTTGTCTGACGCTATATAAGCTTTTTTTGAGTGGCTTTCTCATTTCTCACTCAAGACTCTTCAATTTGATATGTGAAATGTTTAAACCTGTTGGAGATGGAGAGTACGTGTTTAAAGGGATAAGAGACGGTGACATGACGGTCACCATGAGAAAAAGTCAATTTTCTCGTAAATTTCTCCGCAAGTTCCTCAAAAAAATTTAAAAACTTTCGCCACAAGTAACACAAGAAAAAAAAAAAAAAAAAAAGTAAAGTGTAAAACTACTGTGAGAAGCTAGCTCTTTATTCATAGGTTTCTCCATATATAAAAACCTGGGTTGAAACTTGAATTCTAATAATTGTCACTAAAAAAGGGCCTACAAGATTCCAATACTTTAGTAAAAAGTTAGAACAAATCAATACCACCTTTTCCCTTTCCGTTTTTTCAATTGCATAATTTTTTTACTTTGCAATCATTAAGGTTAATAATTTATGAAAAACGTTAATGAATGCCCTTAAGACATTGTTTAATAATCTATTTAAAAAAAAGTTTTTATGGGAAAAGAAAAAAAAATAATTAATATTTTGACAGGTTTTTTTATTTTCCATAAAAGTGATGTCAAAACTTTCCTAAAATGGATTGTTAACCAATACTTAAGGGCACTCGTTAGCATGACCTATAATTTATTTTGGATTCATTCATAGCTGGGAGTGGAAGATTTGAGTCTCAGGTGTCTCCGTCAAAAATACAAAGATACTAATTAAATTACAAAGCTCAAGATTAATAATTAATTATAGAAAAATAAAATTGGGATTAGGTGGGACTAGATCAGATTATCAAAAGATAAACATGATGCAACTTGATCTTTATTTTCATACCAATGCCTTTATGGAATATTACTTATGAGATGCATTTTCATCACTAGTGTAGTTGACATACCAAATATAGGTGTGTGTGAAAAATTATTTCATATATCTCATTAATTACGCATTTCTTTCACATACACGTGGATCTCATTCTCATGTGCTGGATCCACATGCACATTTTTGTAAATGAAAGATATAATGCAACTAAATATATTATTGAATTATTTTCATTGTATAAAATAGGTGTAAAGTCACATTTAAAAAAAAATTGAGAAGAATCTGTAAACTGCAAGTTAAGTCAGTTGGTGCAAAGATATCGTGTGAGTTTGGAAAGATATACAACATTTACTTTTCCAAATATTTTCGAGTAGTGTTGTAAACACAAAATTTCCCAATTGCAGAAATTTAAACAATTGAAAAGAAATATGGTTTGCAAATATAAATTTGTATTGATGAATAATGAGTACAATATCTATTTTAATTCTTTTACAAAAGAATACCCTCTGATTCTAGAAAAAATCTCTAGCTTTCAGCTATCTTCTTGACTTTAGTTGGAACTTATTAGAGATTTATTGTTTTTCAAGGCTTCAAGCCCTTCAAATGTTCTTCAAGTTCCTCAAAGATTCTTCAAGTTCTTCAAAGATTCTAGCTTAGGCCTCTTGAAAACTTGGTGAAGAAAATGAGAAGGGATTTCTTCTATTTATAATGATTTTAGAGGATAAGCTCCACTTTGAATTGATATACTTGAAAGTATGTAGTAGACTTTTAATTGGCCCAAATTTTTCTTAGAGATAATTATCTTTATTTATCTATTTTGATAAAGATAATAATCAACAAAGATAAATAATTACCTCTATTTAATTTATTTTAATAAAGATAATTATCTATCAATTTTGAATAGAAAATTTATCTTTATTTTATTTATTTATTTTAATAAAGATAATTATCCCTAAATTTTGAATAAAAAATTCACCTTTATCTGTGGGCCTAATGATACGTGGCAAATTTCAATATGTCAATGTAATATCAATTTGGATGACGCATGCCATCATTTGATTTAATTAATTAAATGACATTAATTCAAAATTTGCCACTAAACTTTGATGTGGCATTTAATAATTGGCTTAAAATTTTGCCTCTTACAAGTGTATTTTTCATTTTTGTATATGAAGTATGAACTTGTACTTTTCTAAATTTTTTGCTAACTTTTTTGAAAGATTGTTACTTTAACACATTATGCACCTCAATGGCTCAATTGAAGAAGTTGTAATTCTCCGTGTAGTAATCTAAAACCCAATATTTTGTTTAAATCAATTTTAATAACGACCACTCAAAAATGAATCATATTCTATTCCATTTTTGACAATTTACTTCGACCGCACAAAAATTTTCTAATGCTTCATGATATAAGTTTTAACCAGGCATAAATAAAATAAATGATAAATTAGAGTTTTGAAAATTTTGATTTAACAAAAGCACTAGCAATTTATGCATATAAAATAAAATCTTGCACATAATCATTTCAAATCAATATATTAGCAATTCTTGTATTCATGTTTGATTAAACCAAAGCGAAAGAGGCATTCGCTTTAAACGAATGCTTATGTTTTCTCTTCCACATTGTGTAGTTAATTTTATTCAATAAAATTTACTATCAATTCCCCTAAAAAAACATATTAATAAAGTTTATATATCATTATTTCCAATAATGTAATAGTACAAGTTAGTGAATGAAATGTAAATCATTTTGATAAAAAAAAAATCAGCATAATATTTCATCAATAAATTTTTGTTGTCTATATATATATATATATTTTTTCTCACGTCATTAAATAAATAAAAAATCAAAATCCAGATAATTTTCTTTCAAATTCTATACATCTGTGCAATAAATTCAGGAAGAATAATATGAAGAACTAAAATAGCGTAATCGACATGTTAACTGAAAGTGGGGATTGCCTGGCCAGGCTTGGCAACAATCACAACAACTAGTATATATCATTTTTCTTACGTCACATAATGGCCCCAGCTTTTCTAAAGCTCAAGAATTTTCAACTTTTCTCTTTTTGCTTTTTAATTATTCTCAATTCAAACGAATCTAATGAGTACAGATAATGGATCAGATAAAATTTGGCGTGGCGTGCCTGGTAAGAAAAATGAGAACGTAAATTTTAAATATATGAGTGTGTGCTTAGAGATTCATTTAATTTTTTTTAAAGATTAATAATTTTCATTCATCATAATTCGTTACATTCTTCAATCATAAAAATATTTACGGATGAAATAAAAAAAAAAAAATTGGTATATAATACGACTCCTTGATCATACTAGTATTTTAAGACAAGGAAGTGATTTTTTTTACCATCTTGTGAACTTGATCTCCTAGTGGCTATTAAAGTTAGCTTGCATGTTAACCACGTTCATGTTCATTTTCAAGATAAGTACGAACCCAGAAATGGGAACCAGTCGACAAAATGTCAAACTATTTTGCCAAATGTAAGGTTGTTGACGCGTTGCCTTGCTTAGCCATGTATTTTATCGTGGTGGTTGGTGACGCGTTGCCTTTCTTTCTTGCATTCAGTTTCAGTGGCTCACAGCGAAGCTTTGACGACGGATCTATCATCTATCAGTCTATCACTCACATGTATACATGCAAAGCAGCCAGCTCAGACTACATGTGAGTGCCGCCATTATTACAATTGGAAGCTTTTCGTGAGCACCTTTAGCCTTCCCTTATATTACTTGTTCTATACGGAATTGTTGCCATTAGTTAGTTTAATATCCTCTTCCTAAATCCAATGAAAATGACTGCCGCACCTACACAGTAACCACGTATATCTGTGTCATCATCATCCAATCTTAATTGAGTTGGTTGGAACTTGGAACGAGGAAGTTTCTCATTAGTGTTACAGGCCAAAGTCCTTGGATACTTATCTCTAACCTATTTCATCATGTCATACGCTAAATCAACCAGTCTTAAATCTATATATATTCAATAAAGTTTAACTTATCCGACGGGGTGGAATGTAGCGTAAATTCGAAAGTCTGTCTTAGGTTCAATTCAATCCATCGCACTACCACCATCAGTCTATAAAGTTTCTAAGGTATTTTATGGACAAAGAGTAGAACAGTTTAACCAAATACTAGATGCCACTTTTTAAAAAAACAAAGCAATAATTTAAAATGCTCATTAGGCAAGGGCATAAACACCAGCATTAGCCTCTCTCTTTCTGATGTTATATCATTTATTTTTCGAGATAGTATATATTATATGTGTGATGGTAACATATTCATTAGGTGTTCATTTCTGTTTCTCACTATTGTTACCAATGACATGAATTTCTAACTAGCTTGAGACCAACCATATATATTATTATAAGAGTAATTGCATGATGCAATTAAGTTTAAGTCCGATTCAGAAGCGAAAATTGGAGTTGGAGAGTGCAAAAATATATGAACAGTGGGGAATAATTATCGCTGATGTTGTTGTTTCTTTGTTTAATTTCTATTTATTTCCACCAACCCACCTGCCTATCCCTTGCTAGCATATAGTAATTCGCCAACCCCACCTAGATTCTGTTTCTAGCTACAGTGTTTATTTTAAAACGAGATATGTATGCATTTTGCCTTTCAATAGACACGTTAGAGAATCTTCAACCACTTCACTATATTTTTATACTGTTTTGACAGTGAACAGTTATATTTACTTTTTACTTATTTATTTTTTCAATTATATCTTTTAACAGATTCTCTATTCTTAATTTTTCTATTTCATTTAAATATTATTTCTTTTTTTATTATTTATTCTTTTTTTAACAACTATATTTTTTTAATGAGAAGCGTTATTCATTGTTCATTCTCTTTCTCTCATACTCTCACCCTATCACACACACATAACCGACGAAGAACAAAGCCAGAATTTAAAGCTATGATGTTAGAGATGGCAGTGACAGAATTTAAAGCTTGCTTCGCGCAAGAGAAGAGTTTTTGAAGAGAGGGAGTTGCATTATGTACTCTGAAGAGAGAGAGAATTTAAAGCTAGATTTGCCCATAATTTAAAGTTTGCTTCCTGTTGTTTTCTAATGAGAAGCAAGGATAGTTTTTGCTAAAGAGAAGCAAGAGAAACAGAGAGAGCGAGCAAGGAAGAAAGTGAAACAAAGGAAAGAGATAAATTTTTTTTTTATTCACTAGCTGATTATTATAATAGCTAAAAATGTTTGAGGTGTGAACAGAAAATGCTACAGTGTTCTGTACTTGTAGAGAAGTAATATAGCAATTTAAAAAAAAAATGGAGATAGAGAAATTGTTAGAGTGGGTTTTTGGGGTGTTTTCTCTCTAAAATTGACTTTAAAGAAGCCATTAGAGATGCTCTTAGATATGTATGCATGCTACATTTATTAGGCATTACCATTATGTCTTGTTATATTTTTTCAAAGCACAAACGAAAAGTAAGAAGAAACGCACTAGTTACAGTTAGACGATGAATTCATCAAATTAGGAAGTCATAATGTATATGATTTCAATTTAAAATAAATATGGCGAAAGAACCAACACACTTTGCTATACGATCCAATCAAACCCTTTTTTTTTGGGATAGGGATCCAATCAAATCTATGAAGAAGCAAAATTTGTTTTTCCTACTTAACGTAATGGCCTCTCTCTCTCTTTATATATATATATATATATATGTATATATATATATATATATTAGGATAATATTTAGATACAATACTTAGATGTTGTTCTTTAGATTCTCCTCTTAAAATTTTGTTATATAGATTTTTTCTCATGAGATGAAAGTGTATTTTTTAATTAAGTAGTTATATGGTTGAATCCTAAGAAGGAAACTTAAAGAACAACGTTAACACCTAAGGTACTGTACCTAAATTTTTTCCTATATATTATTCTTATAACAATAAAGATACTAAATTTTACACTTATACAATCAATGAATCACAACCTTCATTTTTTTTCATGAGCTTTGGAACAGGCTAACTGTAAACAAAATGTATGACAAACACAGACATATTTTATATATTAGAATGTGTAATTTCAATATATATACACAATAATTAATTAAATAGATATTTAAAATTGTACAAATTACCATGTAATAATTAAACTATTGAGTCATACTATAAAAATTAAAGAGAGAATCATTGAATATATATGTTGAGAAAGAAAATAATAATATTGGATAATCAATTTGATTTTATGTCATGATCAGTATAATTTATTATCATGTAAGCAATTTTTTACATAGACATTTAATGGAAAAATAAAGAGAAACCCATACATATTTTTATATGGTTTTATTATGGTTTTTAGTGACATAGAGAAAACATATAATAAATTACCCAGGGAGGTTATAACGTTTTTAGAAAATAATTGAGTTCCTTAAAAGTATTTTAAGTTTATTAAGGATGCGTCAGTTGTAACTAGTGTGAGTCGGTGAGTATGAAAACCCATGGAATAAATAAATAAATAAATATACATATATATAATTATATATGTTTTGCAAAAAATATAGTTTTAATGAATGAATCTAGACATTGAGTCAATGCAAAGTTGGAAATCTGAAGTGATACTTAATAATTTCAAGGCTAAAAATTAAGTTTAAAATTGAGTACATGAAATATAAGTTTAAAATAAGATAATTAAAGATTAAAGACTTGTACAACTTAATGGTCAAGAAATAACAAATACAATATTTTTGATATTTTGGATTAATAATTCATAAGGATATATAATAAAAACAAAGAGGTTGTAAATCATTGGATAAGAACAAAATGGATGAAGCGAATTAATATAATTGAAGCACTTATATAGAAGAGTAACTTAATTCAAGTCAAGGAAGTAGAAATTAGTACCATTAGAAGTAGCAAAAAAAATGATACGCTAATTAAGGATATGAAAACTGATATAATTTTAGATATGAAAGAAAAACGAAGAAAAATACATACATGCATGTGAACAATCTATTAGTCTATTACTGGTGGTGAGCAAGCATGATGATTTCTGCTTGGGCCACTTCTTTTTTTTTCCCTATTTAACAAAGGTCAGCATTTCAAAGCTATGCTCATAATTTTTTATATATTCTTTGTACAAGTCATAATTCCAAAGTTGTAACATGTATGGGTGGCTGTAAATTCATTCAAAGATCTGATAATCTGATATATTGCTTAGAAATTTCATCAATGACAGACCAGAAAGCAAAAGAAGATTTTCTATACACTATTTTTCAGCAAAAGAGATTCTCTAAGTCTATTCAATTGTTTAAAAAAGGTTGAACCACTAAATTATGTCGCGCACTCATGAGTCATGTACAGTCCAATCTGGAAATTTCCCATGTTATTAATACCTGAAGACTAAGCCATAGAAGGCTACAAAACAACTGGTAGGTCTTTACATTATATCATATATAATATTAATATATTAAAGTAAAATTATTTATTAAAAATCCATAATTTTTTAAATTGCATTTTCTCAAAAAAAAAAAAAAAAAGTTTGTAATTGCATTCTAATTTTGTGTAAAGTGTTTTTCTAATTACCTACTGCTTTGATGCCAAGGATCTTTAATTTCTAAATAGGCTATAATTTTATGCCAAGTATCATTACATCTCTAATTTTGTATTGATTGTCTTTATATTTAATTATGTATATTTATAAATCAAAACTTCAACAACATTTAAAAAAACACTCAATTAGATATTTGTTAGAACACTCCAATGTAAAACTTCGAATGTGTAATATTTATATTTTAAGTCCATTTAAAACTAATAAAAAAAATTTTACAAAAATTTATTATTAGTTTTGTAAGGACACAATTTTGAAGGCTAGGCCCATGAGCTGGATGGACTCAGGCCCAATTTTAAAAAAACACTCAATTAGATATTTGTTAGAACACTCCAATGTAAAACTTCGAATGTGTAATATTTATATTTTAAGTCCATTTAAAACTAATTAAAAAAATTTTTACAAAAATTTATTATTAGTTTTGTAAGGACACAATTTTGAAGGCTAGACCCATGAGCTGGATGGCCTCAAGCCCAATTTAAAAAAAAAACACTCAATTAGATATTTGTTAGAACACTCCAATGTAAAACTTCGAATGTGTAATATTTATATTTAAAGTCCATTTAAAACTAATTAAAAAAAAATTTACAAAAATTTATTATTAGTTTTGTAAGGACACAATTTTGAAGGCTAGGCCCACGAGTTGGATGGACTCAGGCCCAAAAAGTCCTAGTAATGAATTTATAGAGTGTAGATTGGAAAGACTGAGCTTTGAAGTGAGTTCAAGAATTATCCAAGCGTATTTAATAAACAGGAAGACAGAAATAGAGTAGTGATGTTATGGAAAACCGTCCTTGGCTCAGTCTGAGTAGGATAGTTATATAATTTCTTGTATGTTACAACTTTGTATCTCTCTTTCTCCCTCTATGACTACTGTTTTTCTCCCAGGATTCTTCGATTTTTTGTGGGGGAGGAACGAATCCAAGCCCGCAAGCAGTTTGTCCACTTTGGGGCCGAAGGACCCGCATGGCTTTGTTCTTTACAAGCGACGTGAACAGTTTTTGAGACTCGCTCCCACATTGAAGAAAGATGTGCCCCACTCATGCCTTATAATCCTTTGGTCTAAGGATGAGTGTACTACTACTACACAATTTCATATATGAATTTCAATGAAAAAGTATACCAAGTGTACTATGTCCTATAAATTAGTTGTCCATATCTTATTTGAATAAAGTATGCATCAAACAAATTTTGCATACTCTATCAAATAATATCTTTACAAAACCTTTTTAAGAGTTGACAAAAATATAATAATCACCACAAACAAGATTCAACTTAGGTATAAACTTTAATATGAATCTAATTTTGATTGTTTTTAAATAAATCAAAGAGTATGCATGCACTAGACTATAAGCTAGTTTTTAATTATATTGATTCATACGTTGCTTAACTATTCTTGTATATTCACCTCTAACTTATAAGTAAATAAAAATAAACAACAGGAATTGACTCTTTAAGACAATCCTTAAGCAAAAAATCAAAAGATACATAACTCATGTATTCTAATGCTTCTAGAATAATTTTCCTCTCAGGGTAATTAATCAAACTAAGTGCTTTGCTAACAAATTCTCAATAATAATTACATCCATAAATAATTTTGTTATGGATCCCCTCAGGGAACTCATCTGTCTAGAAGACTAGAAGTGATATTGTCTCCTATAGTGTCAAAAAACATTCCGTTAAGCTATTTGTTTCTCTGTGAACATGATAAAGAGTCCCAATTTTCAAACTCTACAGTTCAGTCCAACAAGCCAATCTGGTTTTTGAGGGAGCAATAGTTGTTAGGTTGCTTCACAATATTCCTGGCCAATATGGAAGCAGTGGAAATAACCATGCTTTTCTTCCTACTTTATCCTTTGCCGGACCAATCTCAGTTTCTATTGCTTTCAAGTTGCAAATTATTATGCAAGATGCTTTTTTTTGAGAGGCTGTAGCAGAAGGAAGAAGCAAATTTTGTTCATGAACTCAAATTGGCTTCTATGCTTTCACTGTTTGTAATCAATGGCCAATTGAATTCAACTGTAACCATCCAATAGGATGGGGGACCCACTTAACAAAGCAATCTACTCCTTCCTTTGAGAACAATGTGCAAATTCTATTTCTCTCTTTAATTGTGTTTTGAACCAATGAGCATAGTTTTCATATGGAAAAAATGCGCTAAATCTCAAACCAAGATCATTTATTATTGTTCTTGTTACATTTTTCTCTAGTTAGAAAAGGATTTTAGTTAGTGTGGGGGAGTCTTAGTAAAATCAATTGATAAAAATTTGATATAGTCAACTAAAGAATTTGGGTACGAATCTCCCCTTACCCAAACAAAACTTATTATCGTCTTGGCTTTTTAAGTTGATGGTTAAAAACAATCAACATAGATTCTACTGAATCTAAAAATAAAAAATCAAGAAATTGCACTTTAGTTTGCTACTTTCTTGCCAAGTATTATATAAAGTAACCACACAAATGGCATATCTGATTTCCTACACAGTAGCAGAACCCCACAATTTGCACTCTCTTTTAAAAAATGAAGCAACCATTACTAGTACACATTTTGAGTATTGTTTTCTTAAAAATGCACTTATGACAATTTCAAGATATTTAAGATACCCTTTTCCACCAAAACTTCTTGCATATAGGCTTCTCTTTTAGTGCATTTGCAGCAGAATCTATGCTTTTGAAACCTATTCATTACTTGCTTTGCTAAAGCATTCCCATCATGTGTGCTATGTCAAATGCCATTTTGCCACATCAAAACTTATTTTATTAATTTTAACACATCATTTTACTATTTACTGTTCATCACATCTTCTATTTTTCAATTCTATACATTAAAATAATATATACAAATATTAAAATAAACATTAAAAAAACTAATCATAAATGTATTCCCACCGTCACTCCCACCAACTCACTGCCACCCCCACCACAACCCACTGCTGATACAAACCCACCACCACATCCCACCATGGTTGCAAACCCATTACCACCAACCAAAATCAACCAACCAACAATAACCAAAATCAACCAACTACTATTATAAACATTGCCACAAGCACCAAGAGAAAGAGAGATCGGCAAGGTCAAGAGAGGAGATGTCGGCGGTGAGATCGGCTTCAGGCAGGAGACGACGGCGGTGAGATTGGCTTCAGGTGGCGTTAGGCGAGATCAGCTTCAGGTAGCTTCAGGCGAGATCGGTTTTAGCGGCTTGAGGTGGTTTTAGGCGAGATCGGCTTCAGGCGGCTTGAGGATGAGAGAGGAAGAGAATGAGAGTGAAGAGGGAGCAATGGAAAATGACTATGGCTCCGACAAGATCGGCGACAGAGAAGAAATGGCGGGCAAAGAGAAAAGAACTCAGATGTGATAAAAGAGAGAGGAGAGTCTAAATGAATATATGAGAGAGAAATGTGAATAAACAAATAATAAAAAAATTTGCAACATGTTACAGTACGGTTTCATTTATGAAACCACACTGTAGCATGTTGCAAAAAAATTTTAGATTTGAAACATCTCATAAAGCTTGAATATTGGTGTTTGGTATGTCAAATGCCAAGTATTTAACATTTGACACATCAGATAATGGTAATGCTAATAGCATATGTCATGCTAGAACAACCCACTTGCCAGTCGGGCATCATTACCTACAACTTTTTGCTATCTTAAAAGACTCTCCGCTACCCTGCTCACATCCATTGTTTAATAATGCCATTTTTAGATGCATATTAGTAATTAAAAATTTGTTTCACATTGTTTATTAGCTATAGTAAGTAAGAGCATTAACGTTTTTTTTTTTTTTTTTGGCTGAATGAGCATTGACGTTTTTTAAATGTTGGTATTTGATGCCAGTGCACTAACAATAAAATAACATGCTCTTTTCCTATTTAATAGAGCGCGCGCACACACAAAAAGTGATTTGTGTATGATCATATGGGAGGGGGAGATAAGATTCAATTAAGCAAACCACTGAGGCACTGATGACTAATTGGATTTCAGTGGTGATTTCAGAAAACTTGACTATAAGATAATTGTGGCCGACGAAGAGATTACAAAGAAAAATTGACTTCGGATAATTATGGCCAACAAAGAAAAAGAAAAATTGTAAATGGGACAAGAAGCGCTACATACATTGACTTGATATATGGGTGGCATTTGATGGGCTATCTTTTTTTCTCTTTCTTTATTAGGTGCTTTTGGGCTTATATTGGGGGTTTATTCCTTTTGCCAACGTGGGTCGTGTCCACTACCACTTCGGCCTATATTTAATTCAGACCAAAGGCCTAGGAGTACTTATTTCATAAATCTAAGGTTCGCTAATGACTTCATAGGTGGCCCAATAGAGAAAAGGTGGAAAAGGCCCAGAACTAGAATGAAATAAATCTTGATGATACTTTGTTTGTTTGTTTTATGGTTTTATGTACGTTGGGTATAGCATATTTTTCCTTAGTTTGTTTTGTTAAAAAAACAAGATATGTAAAAGTAGAAAAATAAAATTTTTGAGTATTGAAAAGTTTAAAAAACAAGTTATGTAAAAGAAGAAGAAGAAAAAAAAAAAAATAGAGATTTAAACAGTTGTATATTGAATATCTATTAAGGAACTGATATTAAAAGGTTTTGATAGGAGATGCTGTTTTATGATTTCAACTGTCTTACTTTTATCCCACTTGCTTCGTCTTTGGAAGAATATCTTCATTCTTAGTCGTTATTGCGTCATTTGAATCGTTGGGCTTTTTTTTTAAGGCCCATCATACCTATGAAAAAATTATTTTTTTAGGCCGTGGTCCAGCTCTACGATTGTTGGTTATGGAAAGGAGATGTCAAAGCAAACCTGGCATTAATCCAACAGGACCAACACCACTTATATTTAACTCACATGCAATCTTGGATCTTGGATTCATTCTATGGTATACTATACATACACACCTGCACACAATTTTTTTTTTTATAATTATTGGCATGCTCTTGGTATGTTCATTGGCATTATTTGTTACCTTTTATTGTTGTAAGTTGTGATTATTGAATTATCAAAAAAATTGTGTTTTGGCCAAATAAGTAAAAAAAATCATCATAAAATAGATATCATAAATTCAAATAATATTGTTTATTAAAAAAAAAAAAATTCTGAAATCAGCTTCTTTAGACAAGCAATACCATGTAGTGCAATAGAGGTTTCATTTTCAAGGTTCAAATTGTGAGGATGGAAGATTCGAATTGTCTCTCACTGGGGTTGTTTTGATGTTGTTGGCATCATTGTTCCAAATATATATATATATATATATATATATATATATATGTCAGAGATCAATTTATAATGTGTCATTGCTAGCACTTTTATTGGTTCAATCTTGGTTGTATTTAGTTTGTGATGTTGGGAGAAAGAGTAAATCAACTAGTGAGTGAGAAATAACCTGAAAAATATGTTAAGTACAATCCATCATAAAGAATAAATGGGGCTGGAGTTAACTTAGAAGGGCAATATAATAGTGCAATAAACACATTAAAAATGAATTCGGAGGAGCCAGCAAAATAATGTTTTTAAAGGAATCGTTCTAAGAAAGATCTCCTTTCTTAATTCTTATTATAGTATTTTTTTCATAAATTAAACGTAGGAAAAGAAAGTGGAAAACAAATAGCGGGCACGCAGTTTACATTTTCCTGTATAGGACCCTGATCGAGATTGGAAACTGAGTTGGCAAAATCTTTTTGCAAAAAGTAAAAGCAATAGCATTCTTTTCCATATCCTATCATATCATAGCATTAATATTAGGATTACGGGAAGCATGAGGCATCGAATGAAGTTTCGTGGTGGATAACTTGATAACGACGCTCGTTACCTGTCAGCAGTGGCTTTCGGAGAGAGAAAAGCGTCCAATTCTCTCTTTCTTTCTATAAAACTCAAAATGCCAAAGTGCTCCTAACATCTAACTACTAAACTACACTCCACAGGACCACAAATAACAAGTTCAGTTCGTTCACAGATAAAGAGAGATTCTCAATGGCAGGCCAAGCAGTAGCAGAAAAGCAAGTGATGGTGGTAGGTATCGACGACAGCGAACGCAGCACCTACGCATTGGAGTGGACTTTGGATCACTTCTTCGCACCTTGCGCTTCCGGCCACCCTTTCAAGCTCGTCCTCGTCCACTCCAAACCCACTCCTTTCTCCGCCATAGGTCTCGCCGGCCCTGGTATAAATTGTTATTTTGGGAAATTACTTTTGTTTGGGGTTAATTTGAGTGAGATTGTTATTGATTGTGATGGAAATTTGTAGGAGCCGCCGAAGTTTTACCGCTTGTGGAGGCGGATTTGAAGAAGATTGCTGCTCGAGTTGTTGAAAAGGCTAGGGAACTTTGCTCCACTAAATCGGTATATTTTTTTTTTATTTAATTTTATTTTGAGAATCTTAATCTTTTTTTTTTTTTAAGCATATATTGACTCTTGTTGCCTTAGGAATCTGACCCAGTGGGAAGGGTCATAGGAAAACTTTTACCAGCTAGCTAGGTTGAAAAGTAGAAAACTGATTCTCAGTGAACTCTCCTGGCTCTCATAACAGTAAAAGATCAATATTCGAGTAATGAAAAGTTGCCGTTTGTTATATATATATTTAAACCATTGTTTTTAATTTTTAAACAATATTATACATATTTTTACACATTTTTACACCCACACATATTACTAAAAAATGCAAACAATATTACTAAAAACGTGACCAAAAGGCCCTGCGCATCTTAGAGCACAAGTAAAAAAATGTCACCCGAAAGAGTGGATGTGAACAATTACTACTGTACATGGTCAACTTGTCAATTTGTGCACAAAATACAGGCATAGAAGATGAAAAAAAAAAAAAATTTGTAGCTTGGGGAGTTGAGGAAACAGATAGATCATAACAGAGGAATCTGATCACAATTGAAAGGGATGCACATTGACTTAATTCGAGCAAAGGTATTAATGTTGATACCACTGTTTGCCACTTCACCTAAGAGGACCACAAATACCAGAAATCCATTGATCAGCACCGAAGTAAATTTTGCTAAGCACTTTGGAGGCAATGTGATAGTGGTGGATGGTCTCTCAAATGGCACACAATGCTCATATTATAATGATAGTGAGTTCATCCCTGAAAGTATCTATACGTACACGTATACATACATACTTGCAAGTATACGCATACATAATACCCGTGTTTTGGTATCTTCAGCGGAAATTGTCATATCTTACACATGGAAACTCAGGCTTCTAAGCCCAGCCCAGGCAACATCTTTTAATGTTTCCGAATGTATGCAGGTACAGGATGTGATAGTGGAGGTGGTTGAAGGAGATGCTAGGAATGTTCTTTGTGAGGCAGTGGAGAAACACCACGCATCCATTTTGGTTGTGGGTAGTCATGGCTATGGAGCTATCAAGAGGTATTGATCTAAACCTTTATTCTTATTTTTATTATCATAGTTTACAAATGTTGAATTGTAAAGAAAGCTGGTAGTGATTTTTTTTTTTTTTTGCCATTAGTCTGACATTTGGTCTTGATCAAAACAAGTGCTTCTATTGTTACCTGTACCAAGCAAGAACTCATGAACATGTTACCACTTACTACCTATGATTCATTGCTCGTTTCTAGGAAACTTTGGTGGAAATATGTTGCTCATCCATGAAACTTTGAAGTTTTAACAATCAATTTAATTTTCATGCAGGGCTGTTTTAGGCAGTGTCAGTGACTACTGTGCTCATCATGCCCACTGCACGGTGATGATTGTGAAGAGGCCCAAAATCAAACACTAAGAGCCACCATACCTGCTTCACATAAAAATGTATTGCAGTTGGATCAGTTAAGGGATTATACATAAAATAAATAAATTTGATGATGTACAACGTGTTTTTCTATCTTTGCATTTGACAGTTGCCCTTGAACTGGAATCTTTTACTCAACTCAACTTTGAATGATATGTTGATATTTCATTGTAAGCGTTCAATTAGGAATTGTTTCCCGTAAGTGATACTTGCACTCGCAAATAAGCATTCCGAGTTTCCAACTGCCAAAAAAGACCAGGTGCATTTTATTTTACGTTGATATCTGCATCTCTGAAGCAAAGCATGTTTCCATGGTCATCAACTGTGAAACTATAAACATATCACGAAACGACCAAAGCACTCTCTCAGTCCTTTACCATACAATCAAGCATCATGGGTGAGCTAGCATAGCCAGTGACAACTCCAGGAATTTTTTTTAAGGTGTTTCTCAATAAATATAAATTACATAATCCAATAAAAAGAAAAGAAAAATTTATATATTGATGACAACATCAACAACGACAATAAAAAAACACGCAAATATATAAAGTTTTACAACATAAAACTTGTGGAGTTCAGTTGTAGTTGTTAGTATTGCTGAACAGGGATGAACGGCGATGGCTAGGATGAGTAAGTGAGTTTCTCATTTCCTTTTAGCATTTAAGTTTGATTTAGTTTTAGTTTAAGTTTAATTTGTTTAATGACTTGTGAATCCGCGAGGCACTGAGATAGTGAGGATTTTTTTTTTTTTAAATATTTGTTGAATTAAAAACGCAATTGTGTTGGTGTTGAAGTAGTGATAGTCTTAATCTGAGATGAGATTGATCTTGTACTGAGCTTTTCTATTGGCATTTGGTTTGGACCTTGTTAGTGGTTTTATTATAATTTTTTTCTTTTTTCTTTTTCTTTTTTTTTTTTGGTTTTTTCCATGGTTTTATAAATCAGTATGGTGAAAGAACTGGAACAGGGACCGGTTAGTGGTTTTTTGGTCGGACCGATGGTTGAACTGGTGAGGTCATAAATAATATAATTAATAAAATTTTAAATTATATATATATATATAAATATAATAAGTTTATTACTAATAATATGATAGCAAAATGTAAAAATATAATATTTAGTGACACTTTTCGTTTAAATTTAATCAAATTTCTTTAGAATGAACAATTACATGTTTAATTATAATCATAAAATTAAAAATTTTATTATATATATAATGAATTAATTGATGTTTTATAAAAATTAAGTAGCTTTTTAAGTTTATTCACTTAATTAACTAAAACTATAATTTTTTTCTAATCAAAATTATCGGAAAAAGAAAAAAGAAAAGTAGTTGTACAGTGAAAAAAGTTTAATTTACGTGACTTTGACTAATTAGTTGTATAATATATATTATAATATTTTTAAGAAAAAGTAGTTGTATAATGACAGTGTGTCAGGTAAAGCAAAAATTAAAAGTAAAGTCATAGCATAGGCTTAAAAGAATATAAAAGCATGTAATTCTTTTTATTTGATAAACCCTAATATATTGTTAAATTGCTCAAATTATAGACTAAAATTTAATTTTATTGGCATAAAAAAAATTCAAAGTGTTCCCAAAAATTTTTTAAAAGACAAATAAATATAAAATTTTAAATTATTATATATAATTTTTTGTTTTTAGGTCGAGGTGGTCCTAAGACCACCTTGGCCATAAGGTGGGCCCGTCCCTGAGCATAGCTCCTCTACGTAACGTGGGAATTCACACCACCCTCAACAAAAGAAATGCCCTACATAAAGAATATGTTTATGTCAATTGTAACTAATTGATTGAAAAGATAGGATACTAGTAACTAACTAATTGAAAAGATAGGATATTGCAACAAATAAGGTTTTCCTAAATGGTTTAAAGAGCAACAGACAAACTATTTTATAATATTTTTATAAATTGTTGATGTGGTCAATTTTTATTGATTTTTATTTGAATTTACTATTATTAATTTATAAAATAGTTTGTATTTTTAGCATTTTTTAATATTTAAATCCCATCCACACAAAAAATAGAATAAAATAAAATAATCAGTATCTTAGCCTAATAATAAGAGTAACCGTCATGAAGTTGACCTCTCTAAATATACTCCTTTCGTCCTACTTTTTTTGTCTTCTATTCTATTTTGAGATGTCTCAAAATATTGTCTTGTTTCTAAAAATAAAAGTCATTAATTTACTAATGTTTCTATTATACTGCTATTAATTTACTAATTCAATTTTTTGATAAATTTTTTTAAGAGTAGTTTTGGAAACTTATACATTTTTAAAAGGTAGACAAGACAATAAATGATGTTCCGTTAGATAGTTTGACTTTTCAAACAGGACAAATAAAGTGAGATAGAGATAGTACTTTTACTATTTTTATTTTTCTTAATAAAGGTATATATTCCCAAAATAGAGAAAACAATTTATTCATAATTACAATTACCACCCTTAAATAATTAAAAAAAAAAAAACTATTTCGGAGATTAAAACCCACCAATTGCTTTTTAATGTTTTAAGTAAAATATATAATAAAAAAAATGCTTTTTATCATAAATTAAATGTAGGAAAATTGGCTTTCAAAAAAAAAAAAATGTAGGAAAATTGAAAACAAACAGCGAGCACGCAGTTTGCGTTTTCTAGTATAGGGAACTGATTGGAAGCTGAGTTGGCAAAATCCTTTGACAAAAAGCAAAAGAATTTTTCATAGCACTTAGGCCTTAGCTTACGGGAATCATGAAGCAGTGAATGAGTTACGTGGATAACCAGAAAACGACAACGTCGTTTTCCTCATTACCTGTCAACTCAACAGAGGCTTCCAGAGAAACTGAGAAAGCATCCAATTATATATCTCCTCTCTTTCTATAAAAGTAAAAATACCAAGTATTCCAAATCCCATAAGCTAATAAACTCCACAAACAACAAATTAATAGCTCTGATTGTCACTCTTCGATTCAACAGAGAGAGATTCGAAAATGGCAAGCCCAGCAGAAGCAGTAGCAGAAAAGCAAGTGATGGTGGTAGGTATCGACGACAGCGAGCACAGCACCTACGCATTGGATTGGACTCTGGATCACTTCTTCACACCCTACGCCTCCAACCATCCTTTCAAGCTCGTCCTCGTCCACGCCAAACCCACTGCTTCCTCCGCCGTAGGTCTCGCCGGACCTGGTAAAAAATAAAGCTTCCATCTTTTTCATATTTTATTTCGTCAAATACCCAACAACAACAAATTAATGATTCGAAATGATATTATATATAGCTAGAAATGGATTTATAGACGTGGAATATTATTTTTGTTTTCGGGTAAGTTTGGTTTATTTGAGTGAATTGTTATTGATTGTGATGGATAATTTTTAGGAGCCGCCGAAATTTTACCGATGGTGGAGGCTGATTTGAAGAAGATCGCTGCTCGAATTATTGAGACGGCCAGGGAATCTTGCCTCAGTAAATCGGTATTTATTTATTTTTAATTTTATTTTGGGATTTAAAATTTTTTTTTCTTGAATTATTAATTGTTTCAAATATAGTTTTTTTTTTTTAATTTAAACTTTTTAAGTCGATAATTGGGGATGAAAGGATTTGAATTTTGGCCTCAATCGCTAAGAGGTGACCGTTGAGTTATAAAGCTCTTTGGCAATATTAAAAGTCAATATTACGGATACCTGCTTTACCATGTTTATATAATGCTGACGTGGGACGTTTGATCATATGCTGGTCTCAAAATTTTATCATTGAACAATTCAATGGCTTTAAAAAGTTAAAAAATAATAATGATAATAATAAATGAAGTTTTAGTTTTGTTTTTTTCTTTATGCATATATTGATTAAGCAGAATAATCTAAGACTAGGAATCTGACCCGGTGGTAAGGGTCTTTGGAAAATTTACTAGCTAGGTTGACAAGTAGAAAACTGATTCTCAATGAGCTTCTAATTCAAACCCCTCTCACAAAAGTAAAAGATAAAAATTCAAGTAATGGAAAGCAATAAAGAATGTCATCTGAAAGAGTGGACGTGCGCAATCGCTGTACATGGTCAACTTGTCAATTTGTGCACAAAATCCAGGCATAGAAAATGGAAAAACAAATGTAGCTTTGGAAGTTGAGGAAACAGAGAGATCATAGCAGAGGAATCTGATCACAAATGAAAGGGATGCACATTGACTCAATTTAATCCAAGATATTAATGCTGATACCACTGTTTGTCACTTCGCCTAAGAAACCCACAAAAACCAGAAATCCATTGACCAACATCTAAGTAAATTTTGTAATTTCAAAGTTAAGCACTCTGGAGGCAATGTGATAGTGGTGGATGGTTTGTCAAATGGCATTTAATGCTCACATTATGATAGCGAATTCATCCCTGAAAGTATCTATATATACACATATACATATATACTTGCAAGTATACACATATATAATACCAGTGTTTTGGTATCTTATGCTGAAATTGTCATATCTTACACGTGGAAACTCAAGCGTTTGGAGCCCAGCCCAGGCAACTTCTTTTAACGTTTCCGAATGTATGCAGGTGCATGATGTGATAGTGGAGGTGGTGGAAGGAGATGCTAGGAATGTTCTTTGTGAGGCAGTGGAGAAACACCATGCATCCATTTTGGTTGTGGGTAGTCATGGCTATGGAGCTATCAAGAGGTATTGCTCTAAACCTTTATTCTTATTTTTGTTGTCATGGTTTACAGCTGTTAAATTGTAAAGAAGTTAGCAGTGAACTTTTTTATTTATTTTCTGCCATTAGTCTGATATTTGGTCTTGATCAAAACCGGTGCTTCTATTGTTAACTGTAACAAGCAAGAATTCAATAACATGTTACCATTTACTTCTTATGATTCATTTTTTGCTTCTTGGAAACCTTTGGTGGAAATATGTTGCTCATCCATGAAACTCTGAAGTTTTAACAATCAATTTAATTTTCATGCAGGGCTGTTTTAGGCAGTGTCAGTGACTACTGTGCTCATCATGCCCACTGCACGGTGATGATTGTGAAGAGGCCCAAAATCAAACACTAAGCCACCATACCTGCTTCACATAAAAATGTATTGCAGTTGGATCAGTCAAGGGCTTATACTTAAAAATAAATTTGATGATGTACAACGTGTTTTTCTATCTTCGCATTTGACAGTTGCTCTTGAACTGGCATGTTTTACTCTGCTCAACTTTGAATGATATGTTGATATTTCATTGTAAGCGTTTGATAGGAATTTGTTTCCCACAAGTGACAGTTGCACAAAAGCATTCCAAGTTCCAACTGCCAAAAAGAGCAGGTGTATTTTATTTTTATACATTGATATCAGCGTCTCTGAAGTAAAAGGCATGTTTCCACGGCCATCAACTGTGAAACTATAAACATATCACGAAAGGACCAAAGCACTTCCCAGTCCATTTACCATACAATCAAATATCATGGGTGAGCTAGCATAGCTCCTCTACATAATGTGGGCATTCACACCAAATTCAAATTAGCTTCTCAGAAAACATATAGCTAAACTCAACTAAAACCGTCCTGCGTCACAATTTGTCAAAAAAGACAATGTTCATCAACACACAATTTTATATTATTCTCTCTCTCTCTCTCTCTCTCTCTCTCTCTCTGGACCTCCATGGTTGAGCTCCTTCTTGAACTCATCTTTCCCTCTCTCTTTAGATTAGCTCAGGTGGTTGTGGCTCCATTTTCAAAATTGGGTCAAGTGGCTGTGGTTGGGTTGTATTTGCTCTAGATAACTGGGTTTGTGTTGGTTTATGCCTTTATGGTTTGATTTGGGTTTGATATGTGTTGGTTTATGGGTTTGATCTCTGTGTTTGGTTTGATCTGGTTAATGGGTTTGATCTGTGTTTTGTTGTTTTAGATAAGAAATTAAAACCAACTGTGGAGAACAAAAGTTGTCAGCTTTAAAAATTTAGACGCCATTACTTACAATTTTCTTCATTCATTCTCGTAAAAAATTCTTTAAGAGTTGCATGAGATTAAAAAGAATTTTGTATTTAATAGAACTAGTGTGTAATCCTGTGCATTTGCACGGATACATTTAAAAGCAATCACAATTACATATTATATATGTGATTATGTTTTTTATGGTTTATTATATTGGACTCCTCATTTTTTACATTAAATTAACTAATTTGGCACAAAAATTTAAAAATTTAGATTAGATGGGACACGTGGCGCAAAATTAAACTCTAATTAAAATTCAATTTTTACTTAAATTAACTTACTTGGTACAAAATTCTAAAATTTAGATTAAATAAGATACATGGCGTAAAATTAAACACTAATTAAATTTTAATTATAAATTTAATTAAATTTTCTCTTTACTTTACTTGTTATTATATATATAGACAAGTGGAAAGCTGTATTGCTTCTTAAACTACTGGAGGACTTGTTAAGGCGAATTTTGAAAGAAATCAATGGCACCTCGGAAAAAAAAAAAAAAAAACCGTTGTAACGGCATCTAGATAAATCGTTACGCTTGGGGAACTGTTAAAGTTGACACAAGTACGTCCTCTCACCAGCCCACGTTAACTTCCTAAGTTCTTTGAAAAAATTACAAGTTTTTAATTATGCATTTTCCAAGGCAGCCCAAAGAAAAAATAAATCTCCATTTGTGGATTTTGTTAAAATCACAAGCTAAAACAAGAAGCCTCAAATCAAGAAAGAAAGTCACAGAAAGTTCAAGAAAGCTCAAGAAAATAGGGAGAAAATTTTGAGTGAAAGAGAGAAACTTTTGTTGCTAAATTCTGTGAATTACAAAGACTAATTAATTTACACACATTAACCTCTATTTATACTAGCAGTTATAGATCAGAAAGGGGAGCAAAAGCGCGGGAAAAACTCTAACAAACTCTAACAAAATTCCCTAAAACTTTCCTCCAATAAGATTAGGACAAGTGTCACTCTACATCTAACTAACTAACTAACTACTCTCCCACACGTGTAACTCACATGCTTTTGCTTAACTCTTCAACATTGCAAGTAATTTCTTCAACCACACCTTAAGCCTCTTCTGGATTCTGGTTTGATCATATTGCCTTGTTTGTGCAACTGTTTTCTTCAAACCGCACTTGCTTCCATTCTTCAATTCTGTTTTACCCTTCTTCAATTCAATTGCACCCTTAATCTTCTTCTTAACAGCCCCCCTCAAGACCAAAGCTGCTTCTGCTGTAGAAATAACTTCTGTGTCTTGTAGTGACTTTGGATAAGTAATGCTGGTATTGAAAATGTATTCACCAAGTGCTTTAGTGAATACATCAGCTGATTTCAAATTAGTTCTCACATGAAAAGTTTTGATCATACCTGCCTGTATCTTCTCCTTAATCAAGTGGCAATCCACTTCAATATGCTTAGTCCTCTCATGGAACACAGGATTTGCAGCTATGTGTAAAGCTGCCTTGTTCTCACAATAGAGAAGTGCAGCTTTTGAATGCTCAATTCTAAAATCTTCAAGCAAGTAGAAAAGCCAAGTAATTTCATAGCAAGTTGAAGCCATTGACTTGTATTCAGCCTCAGCTGAAGGTCTAGACACAGTATTTTGTTTTTTTTTTTTTTTTTTTTATCTCCAAGAAATCAAATTTTCTCCAATAAATACACAATACCCTGTCAATAACTTTCTAGTATCAGGGCAGCCAGCCCAATTTGCATCACAAATTGCTTTCAACTGGAAATCTGATTTTGCTAAGAAAAACAAATCTTGCCCTGGGGTACCCTTAATGTATTGCAAAACCCTGAGTGCTGCCAACATGTGAGGTTGCCTAGACTTGTACAAGAATTAACTCAATCTGTTCACAGCATAACAGATGTCAGGTCTGGTCAAGGTCAAGTACATCAACCTTCCAATTAACCTCCTATATTATGAAGGATCATCAATTAACTCACCCTCATCCTTGGACAATCTAAGATGTTGTTCCATAGGTGTTCTTATGGGCTTGTAGCCTAACATTCTTGAATCTGACAGCACTTCTAATGCATACTTTCTTTGATTAAGACTTATACCCTTCTCATTTCTGGCCACTTCTAAACCCAAGAAATACTTCAAGGCTCCTAAGTCTTTTATCCCAAACTTAGTATCCAAAAGCTTTTTCAAATCAACTACACATTGTGAATCATTTCCAATGATCAATATGTCATCAGCATTCACTAAAAGAGCTGTGAAACAAGAACCCTTTGAGTGTACAAAAAGAGAATACTCAGATTTGGACTACACGAATCCTAACTCAGTGATTGTTGTTGACAATTTGGCATGCTACTGCCTGCTGGCTTGCTTCAAGCCATAAAGAGACTTTTTCAACCTGCATACAAGAGGTCTAGCAGTAGCATTAGAGCAGCCCCCCTTGTTGTGAAATCCCTGGTGTAAAGACATATACACTTCCTCATCTAAATCACCATGAAGGAAGGCATTGTTAACATCTAACTGATGCAAAGGCCAATCTTTGATAGCGGAAATGCATAACAACACCCTAACTGAGACTGATTTAGCAACTGGTGAAAAGGTTTCAGAGTAATCCAGCCCCTCTTGCTAAGTATACCCTTTAGCCACTAATGTAGCTTTGTACCTCTCCACTGTACCATCTGGGTTATATTTTATCCTATAAACCCATTTACACCCAATTGGAGCCTTACCAGGGGGTAAAAGAACAACATCCCAAGCATGATTGAGCTCCAAAGCAAAAATCTCCTTATCCATTGCTTCCTGCCAAGCCTTTGATAGCATAGCCTGATGGTAAAACTCAGGTTCAACTTCAACACTAGTAGCAAGAGCAAAAGCTTGATGGGAAGTGCTAAGGTTAGCATAAGAAAGGTGTTGTGCAATATCATAAGGACTACTTGAAGGTGGTTTAGTGGTAAGCAAAGAACAAGAATAGTCCTGCAAGTAAGAAGGCAGTTTATGGACCCTAGTGGATTTTCTAAGTTGAGTGGTAGGTATAGTAGTAACTGGAAGAGGTGGTTCAATGGGTGAATCAAGTGCAGGAGATGGTGAAGTAACATCATCAACAGAAGCATCTAGAGGAACACATTCTGTAGTAGCAGTAGTATCTGTTGCAGAATCACTAACGGTAATGGGAAGATGCTCATTAGAATAATTAGGTGAGGAAATAAAATCTAAGGAGATAAGTGTGATAAAAGAAAGATTAGTTTCAGAGGAAGGAAGCACCTCTGTCAAAGGATCAAAATCAAAAGGATCAAGGTTTTGAGGAAGAACATGAGATTGAAAAGGGAATATAGACTCATAAAAGTGCACATCTCTTGAGATGAATACTGAATGTGTAGCAAGATCCATTAGTTTATAACCTTTAACACCAAAAGGATAACCTAGAAACACACATTTAGTGGCTCTAGGTAAAAATTTGTGCTTGTTGTGTGCAAGTGTAGATGCATAACAAAGACATCCAAACACCCTAAGGTGTGAAAAACAAGGTAACTGTCCAAAAAGAACTTCATAGGGTGTCTTATTTGCAAGAACAGAAGAAGGTAACCTGTTGATAAGGCAAACAGCTATGAGCACACAATCTCCCCAAAATTATAAAGGAATATTTGATTGGAATTTAAGTGCTCTAGCCACTTTTAAAATGTGTTGATGCTTTCTCTCCACAATTGAATTTTGTTGAGGGGTTTCAACACAACTCAAGTGGTGCATTATGCCCTTGGATTTACAAAAATCGCTTAGCAGAAACTCAGTGCCATTGTCTGTTCTTATGCACTTTATTTTCCTATTAAACTGAGTTTCAACAAAAGCATAAAACTGTGGCAATAGAACCTGAGACTCTGATATAGTTTTCATCAAATATATCCAAGTACATCTGGAGAAATCATCAACAATAGTAAGAAAATACTTGTATCCATCAACAGTAAGAGTAGAAAAAGGACCCCACAAATCACAATGAATTAGATCAAAAGGTAAATTAGAAACATGAGTGCTAGAAGAGAAAGACAATCTCTTTTGCTTTGCTATTGGACACATGTCACAATGAGCAGTCTTATTACACTGTACAAAAGATAAAATCTTATTTACAAGCTAAAGTTTACCACTTGAAGGGTGCCCTAGTCTAAAATGCCAAAGATTTGAATGAGTAGAAACTGAATGATAGTGAGTAGAGGCTGGGATAGAAGACAAATCCTTGTACTTGTTATCCAGCATATACAATCCATTTTGCTCTCTACGTAGACCAATCGTGCTCCAGAGAGCAAGATCTTGAATGAATCAAAATGATCCAAGAAAAATAAGGTAACAATATTGTGATTTGTTCAATTTACCAATAGATATGAGGTTAAAGGCAAAAGAAGGAACACATAACACATCAGTAAGAATTAAGGTTTCAGTTAGATGTACTGTACCAATATGAGTCACTAAGACCTTTTCACCATTAGGTAAGTAAACAAAAGAATTAGAAATACAAGTGATGGAACTAAAAACTAAGACAGAATGAACCATATGATCAATAGCCCTTGTGTCAATGATCCAATCTATTTTATCAAAAGCTGATCTATTTATTACTTCAGCAGTGAAAATAGTTTAATTTGGAACTGTAATGGATGAAGAAAAAAAGGCTTTACCTGAGAAATTGTTGAGATAATTGGAAGTGGAAGCACTTAATGCCAAAGGCTGTGAAGTATTTGCTCCTGTATTGGTCAAGCTAGCTGGTTGCTGTGAAGCTAAAGCTGAATGCTGAGTAATTTCACCAACTGATTGTGAATTCAAGAAGGCTAAAAGTTGTTCACATTGTGACTTGGAGATTGGACACTATGGAGTTGAAAAAACAAATTCTTCACCAGTTTGAGCAGGATTGATAGTCCCAAATCCTACTATCTGATTGCAAGAGACTTACTTTGAAATGGATTTGTTTTTGAACTTAAATCCTGGTGGAAAACCATGTATCCTATAGCACTTGTCTGCTATATGCCCTGATTTCCCATACTAGGTGCAAATAGGTCCTTCCTTCTTGGAATTTCCTTTGCCACTATGATTATGCTTTGAACCAAAACTTGCATTGGAATACAATGTTGTGGCTTCAATAGGATGAGCTGTGACAGGACCAATGAATTCACCATTCTTGAAGCTTCTTTGTTTCTCCTCTTGCAAGATCAAGGAAAGAACTATGTTAATATCAGGTAGAGGCTTATACAACAAAATCTAACCTCTAATAGCTGAATAGGAATCATTTAATCCCATCAAGAATCTCATTACTTGATCATGATCATGAAGATCTGAAGTGATTCTTTGAGCTCCACAAGTGCAAGGACACTTACAGAGAGGAATAGATTGGTAGTTAGCCAATTCATCAACCAAAGACTTGAACTTTGTATAATAATCCTCCACAGAGAATTGACCTTGTACAAGATAGGCAGATTCCTTTTGAAGCTCAAAGATTTTAGGTCCACTTTTCTGAGAAAACCTGTGATGCAAATCAAGCCAAATTGCTCTCGCATTATCTGTATACATGATGATAGAACCAATGCCAGGTGAGACTGAATTGATGATCCAACTTAGAACTGTCATGTTGCATTGTGTCCACAAGATGAATTGTGGTGAATCTAGATTTGGTTTTGGTATTGTGCCATCGATAAATCCAATTTTGTGTTTAGCAGTGAGTGAAATGATCATTGATCTAGCCCATGGAATATGGTTCTTTCCTCCAATCAACTTCTGAGACACTAGTTGAATTGTGTTGTTATCACTGCTACTAGAAAGAATGGATTGATAAAATCTTCATTCATAGTAGAAGAAGATTGATTGTTTGAAGCTTCTTCAGTGGACGCCATGAATGGAGCTTCGAAGCTTAAAGAAGAACAAGATGAAATTCAGAGAATTCAAGCAAAAGAAGAAAAACAAAATCTGATCTGGTCTTGTTTAATGCTTTGATACCACGTTAAAATCACAAGCTAAAACAAGAAGCCTCAAATCAGGAAAGAAAATCACAGAAAGTTCAAGAAAGCTCTAGAAAATAGGGAGAAAATTTTGAGTGAAAGAAAGAAACTTTTATTGCTAAATTCTGTGAATTACAAAGACTAACTAATTTACTCACATTAACCTCTATTTATACTAGCAGTTATAGATCAGAAAGAGGAGCAAAAGCGCAGGAAAAACTCTAACAGAATTTCCTAAAACTCTTCTCCAATGAGATTAGGACAAGTGCCACTCTACATCTAACTAACTAACTTACTACTCTCTCACACGTGAACTCACATGCTTTTGCTTAACACTTCAATATTGCAAGTAATTTCTTCAACCACACCTTAAGCCTCTTCTGGTTTCTGCTTTGATCACACTGCCTTGTTTGTGCAACTGTTTTCTTCAAACCACACTTGCTTCCATTCTTCAATTCTATTTTACCCTTATTCAATTCAATTGCACCCTTAATCTTCTTCTTAACAGATTTACAACTCCTTTGTAATATTTTCTTTGAAAGTTTGTGTTCATTATGTTTATAGTTTACACCATTTTTACAATGAATTTTGTGTCGATGAATTGTTAAGTCCATTGGATTAAATTAGGCAAGTCATGATAAAATGTATTCATGTTTTATGTGTTTAGTCTTAAGTGTGTTTGAAGTTTGGTTCAAGTCCAAGACAAGATCGAGGATTCAAGCCCAAGAAGAATTGAAGTTTCTTGAATTTTGATACTAACTTAGATCGATCAAAAGTCACTAATCTATAGAAGACACTGTGAATTTGGAGCTGTTTTGGGTAACGTCAATAAGTTCTACATGAGGTATCAAATTAAAATATAATTATTCTATTTGTGAACTTCGATTTTATATAGTGAATTTGCTTTTCTTGGACACTACAAGAAATCTGAGTTTAGGCGGCATTTTTTTTAGCGACGTTTTCAAATCTGTCGCTATAAGTGGAATATAGTGACATTCTTGACTAGCGCTGCTAAAGAATGAACTTTTTCCGTCGTTTTCTAGAAAACGTCGCTGTAACCTAGAACAATAGCGGCGTTTCTCAAAACGCCGCAACAAGTACATTTTCAGCAGCGTGTTTCTGGCTTTTAGCAAAACGTCGCTATAGTTATTAAAGAAGGCTCTGTCACTCAACACAAAAAAGAATAGAAGAATTCTATAGTGATATTTTGAAAACATCACTATATGCAACAATCTTTATTCCCCCCAGATTTTTGGTTCTTCCCGCACAAACTTTCCGCCAAATTTTCTTTTCTCACTATTTCGCTTTTTTTTTTTTATTCCTACAAACTTTTTTCTTTCTTTTTTTTTTCTTTTCTTTTTTTTCTTTCTTTTCATTTAGCTCTCACTTCTCTCTCTCCCCTCACGCCACTTCTCTCTCTATCTCCTAATCACACCTCTTCTCTTCCCCAACCGCCACCCCCAGTCACCACCCCAACCGCCACCCCTAACCACCACCCCAGCAGCTACCGCCCTAGCCACCGTGCTGCTTTGAAAAACGGCCTCCCTCCCTAGGAACTCCTTGACAATCTTTGCAGTTCTGTACCAATCTCTTCTTTCTCCTCTCTTTTTTCTGATTCCTTAACTTGCTGTTTGGTTACTAGGAAAATTGCAAGAAAACTCTAGAATCTTCCATTTAATAGACTGTTTTGCTATATTTTTATTACTATTATTATATAATTTTAGCTTACAAGTATTGATATTATCACCTTAAACAATCACAAGATTAATACCCAGAGGCTTAAGTCACGGTGTTGGTGGGGCAAGGTAATGGTCATTTAGGTTTCTTCCATTTCTTTGGTTTTGGTGCTTTCAGTTAAGGTTTTAAATGTTTGAATTGGTTTTGTGTTATGGGTTTAGTATTTGGAGCTTGGAAGTGGGCTGGAAATACACTTTTAAGGTTATATAGTATTTTGATCTTTTTTTTTTAATATTGCTTAGTGATTTTCATTGTTGGAACTGATAGTGAGTTTAGAATTTTTTTTTTTTTTTGGAATTATTAGTATTGGATACATTTTGAAATTACATATTGAATGGACTATTGACCAATCAAATGTCTGGTAGAAATTGAAAGCATCAGAAAACTGACTAAGCTCAAACAAACTCCACTGTCCTCAACACAATACAATAAGATGGATGAGTCCTTCCTATAAATAAGTACTCTGCCATTAGTACCATGTATGTATCACATAACATAACAAAATCATAAATCAGTTTTATTTTATTTTTATAAAGAGCATGTTGATGATGGAGGGTTCCTTGAGAATATAGTCGTTGACGTGGATTGCTGTCATGGGTTGGTGTTGTTTGCCTTTCTCATTTTGGTTTAATTTAAAAAAAAAAACATGTTGATTTGTTGAGAATGATCATGGCATGTCCTGCTATTTTATTCTTACTGTAAGAATCATAAAATAATAAAGCAAGTGCCTTAGAAAAAGTGAGTATGTAGCTTCCTTAATGTACTTATACTTTTGTTCCATGCCATTTTAACGACTTTATCTAAACATTTATTGTCTCAATAATTTCATCTTATACTTAATTTATGCCTTACAATTATGAACCACTTGCTTTTAATAAAGTAATACTTTCTACTATTGGCATAGCCTCTCTCCATAAAAAAATTCATAGTATAGAATTTTTGACACTTTAATTTTCTCCAAGTTTTTGGTGTGTTATGCAAAACCCCGTATTTTCAAAATGTAATTCGTGTTGGTTACTGGCTGAGGTCAACCTTTGTAATTATTTTTTGTTTAAATGATTTTTTTCCCTAATCCTCGTGACATGCTTTTAGTGCTTATTTATGTATTTCCCATTGAGCATTGCCTTCCCTTTACAATATCTTACAAGTTCATTTTATTGGGGAGAAAGGGGGGGGGGGGGATGGGGAGTAGTTGGTATTGTTTCAAAAAAATTTAGTTTTGCTACAAAGCTCAACACACGTGCTAAACAAATAATCTCCTAGGACAATGTCCCACATCTTTAATCTACATATAATGTCCATCCTCCCAGACTTGCACATGCAAGAAACAAGTGCTAAACTTTGTATCTCAAACTTGTTGCTTGCTTCACATGTTGTTCAAAGAGGCAGCACCTTGGCCAAATGGCTCTAAATGATTGGAGATTAGAGATATAAGTTATGCAACCATGTATATTTTCCAATGAAAAAGTACCTGTACGCAACTCTTTGCACTGCATCTCACACCTAGTATGCAGGGTGTGGTTGACTAATCTATGGCTTGTTTATGAAGTTTAAAGTTATGTGTAATCTTATTTGCATGTTTATGAAACTAAGTGTTTATGAAGTTGTTGCGTATTATATTTAAGATTATGTGCAATTTTATTTCCATGGTTTTTGCTTAAGTTTGTAAAGCTTCAAAGCTTAGTCCATTTGTGTGAATAAAGATATGGATAGACTTGATGTGAGTTGTTTATTATATTTAAGGTTATGTGTAATCTTATTTGCATGTTTATGAAACTAAGTGTTTAAAAAGTTGTTGTCACCACCTTGCCGCCGCTAGCCGCCCCCATACTTGCCACCCATAGCTACTGCTGACCCACCGATCTACAAGGTCTTCCCTTTCTAGCCACCACCCACTGCCACCACCATAGCCACCGCGGCCATTGTCAACCTCCACTACCACCACCATACTTTTTTCCCTCTTTTTTGGTGTTCAAGTTTCTTTAAAGTGTAAGTCTTTGTGTTTTGGCTTATGGGTTTGCTTTGATTTGGTTTTTCTTTAATGGGTCATGGAACTTTTGTGTTAATTTTTGTTGTTTGCTTGTTTTGGTTGGATTTTGGTACAGAAAGCGCTTATTTAAATTTGGCCCAAGCCCTACATACCCGCTAGATTAAAGTTTCTTCTGTTAAAGAAATTGGATGATTTGGAGTACCTGTTTTAGTTGAGACATTTAGGCATAATGGGTAAGTTTCCCTATGTGTACCAAATGACAAAGTTTGGATATAATTAAACTTCATATATTATTTGCAAAGTGGTACTTAATTTTTCTGCCTAATTGTTCCAAGTCCCGACTCATTAAATTTTTTTGCAATGGCACCCATATTTGCCTTCCACATCATTTAAGTGTCCTTTTTTATTTTGTAGGTTAACTACTAATTTATTGTGATAAGTTTGGATTTTTTTTTTTTGGAAAGGTGCATGCTTGACTTGAGTATAGTAAGTAATTTTTACTTAAAACTTTGTACTTGAGATGTTGATAATTGTGTTGGGGTGGATTGTTGAGTTAGAGCAAGTAGGTGGCTTGCATGGTGCTATAAGGTGGTTTACATTTATATTGGGAGTGTTTATTATTTTATGAAAATTTGGATGAATATTGTTGAGTTATAGTTTTTGATTACTTTTTGGACTTCAATACTTGTAAGCATTCTATATTTATGATTATAATAATTGTATTGGGTGAATTGTTGTGTTGAAGCAAGCAAGTGGCTTACATGGTGTTATAAGGTCGTTGCAATTGATATTAGGAGAGTTTATTAAATTTAGAAATTTAGATGGATATTGTTGAGTTATTTTTGTTGATTACTTTTTGAACTTCAATACTTGTAAGCATTCTATATTTGTAATTATGATAATTGTATTGGGTAGTTTGTTGTGTTGGAGCAAGCGGATGGCTTGCATGGTGTTATAAGGTCGTTGTAATTGATATTGGGAGTATTTATTAAATTTGGATGGATATTGTTGATTTATATTTATTGATTACTTTTTGAACTTCAATACTTGTAAACATTTTTTATTTGTGATTGTGATATTTGTATTAGGTGGATTGTTGTATTGGAGCAAGCGGGTGGCTTGCATGGTGTTATAAGGTCATTGCAATTGATATTAGGAGTGTTTATTAAATTTGGAAATTTAGATTTATTAAATTTGGAAATTTAGATGAATATTGTTGAGTTATATTTGTTGATTACTTTTTGGATTTCAATATTTGTAAGCATTATATATTTGTGACTGTGAGAGACCGCGCCCCCAGCCCCCTTTTTTAGGTGTGTTGGGCCAAACCCACGTGAATGGGTGGAGTCGTGTTATTGCCTCTCAAAATGGAGGTTCGACTAGTTATATTTTTCCCTTTAGATTAAGGGTTTTACAATGGAGTCGCCACTTATTTAATTATTGGAATAAACAAGAAAACCAAAATTGAAAATTCCTCATTTTATTTATTTGAAATTGAATTTACATTGATCATAGGAAATTACATGGCTTTGGTCCTAGATACAACCTAAGATAAAGTACATGACTTTATTTCCTAGTTACAATCTAAAAATAAAAAAATTACATAGATAAGCATTTGATCTATTAACCCTTGATCTAAGCTCGGAGGCTATGTTACAAAGTGGGAAGGTGTTAGGCACCCACCTTGCCCGGTGAAACCGGTCTTCTAGACTATGGTGGCCAACATTCATATCATATCATCCAATATGCCAATCAATTTACATGTTGAATTTAATGTGTGTGCATGTGATAAACCCTAATTTAATTTATTAAGCGTTGCATATGAATTGAAAAATAGATTCTAGTGAATGTGTGTGTATGGTGATATCCTAGATTTAAGGATTTGAAATAATTATGAAACAAACATGTTTTTCATATTTTTTATGTGAGTTTAAGATCTAAACTAATGTTTATGCATGAACATGTAAAGAATAACCAAGAACATATGAAGAACACATAAGAACATTCAAACATATTCAAGAGAATTTAAACAGTTACTATCATGCTTTAATCCTAAATTCTCATCATGGCAACACAAAAAACAAGTTAGGGAAAGAAAATATACCTTCATGCAAGATCCATATGGTGGAAGAAGAGACTTTTGGTTGAGGTCCTAAGGGTGGAGGGAAAGAAGAGTTAGGAGAGGAAGAGCGAGTCTCACTCAATACCTTGAGTTTCAGGAAGACCAAGATATGACAAGACTACTTAATTTCACTAGAACTCAAGAGAGGGGAAGAGAAGGGGTTTTTTTGTGTGTCTTGGAATGAAGGAGGGGAGGTTTATATAGTAGCGGTGGAGGAAATATAAATGGAAGGCCATTAATGAGGGTTGACAAAGGATCATGAACCTAGACCTCATTTTAGCCTTTGGGGAAATCTGGTGCATTAAATGGAAAGATTGGTAGGAGTGAGGAGCAAGCCAAAATTCGGTTTTCCCGTAGCTGCTGTAACAGCCTGTGGAGCCAACTTCGAAAAATTATATCTGACTCAATTCTGATCGGAATTATTTCGTTCTTGTGCTCAAATTGAAGCCCCGGATGTCTAGTTTCTGGAAAAATTAACCTCATTCACAGATTCAAAATATTCTGAGAGATATTGATGAAATGGTGAGCAGAGGTCATTTGTTAGAAAATGGTTTCAGCACAATTAACATTAATAGGTCCCAAATTAGCTCCCAATTAACATTAAATGGCTCCAAGCACTCCCATTTCAGATTTAATTGGTCCCAAATTTACTCTAATTAAAAGATAATTGCACAAATTACTCATTGAATAATTAATACTTAACTATCTAATTAATTAGGTGTGTCCAACCTTACCATAAAATGTAGTCCTAACCAATAAAATTATAACACATCATTGATCTCAAATTGATTATACTTATAACCAATCGAAATCAATTGTTCATAATCACATATAGTTGGACTCAACATGTGATAGTGCATTTCAGCTATTAAAACTTGATTTGATGATAACTTTCAATCTTGTAGTCCGATTAGGGCTTATGACCAGTCGATTTGATTGTTATAACATTAAGATCATTTTGGTGGAATGAGATTAAGGACCTAATGACCAAAATCAAGAAGTATATTTCCAAGAAAAAATTACCCTTTTACCCTCCCGGTGAGGTTAAATGCGGGTTGCAAAATGTGGTGTCAATAGTGATTATGATAATTGTATTGGGTGGATTGTTGTGCTGAAGCAAGCGGGTGGCTTGCATAGTGTAATAAGGTCGTTGCAATTGATATTAGAAGTGTTTATTAAATTTGAAAATTTGGATGGATATTGTTGAGTTATGTTTGTTGATTACTTTTTGAACTTCATTACTTGTAAGCATTCTATATTTGTGATTATGATAGTTGAGTTAGGGTGGATTGTTGAATTGGAGCAAGCGGGTGGCTTGCATGATGCTATAAGATGGCTTACATTCATATTGGAAATGTTTACTATTTTTTGAAAATTTGGATAGATATTTTTTGAGTTATATTTGTTGATTACTTTTTGGATTTTAATACTTGTAAGCATTCTATATTTGTGAATACGACAATCGTATTGGGAGGATTGTTGTGTTGGAGCAAGCGGTGGCTTACATGGTGTTACAAGGCGGTTTACATTCATATTGGGAGTGTATTATTTTTTGAAAATTTGGATGTTGTTGAGTTATGGTTGTTGATTACTTTTTAGACTTCAATACTTATAAGCATTTTATATTGTTATATTGATTAGGCGAAAAACCCTTTTTCGTCCCTACATTTTCACGTGATTCCCACTTTGGTCCCTATCTTTTATTTTCACTGCTTTTAGTCCCTAAAATAAAAAATGTGATCTCGTTTTTGTCCCTACCGTCAGTGCCCTGATGGCAAAATCCTAAGTGGCAGACGAAACATCCTATTTGCTGACGTGGCGCTGATGTAGCATTGACGTAGCAATTAAAATATTATAAAAAAAAATATTATTTGGAATTTTTTATGCCACATCAGCATTTTAATTATTTTTCTAAAAGCCATGTCAGAAAGTTTAAACCAAAAAAGAAAATAGATTAAAAAAAAAACTTGAATCTAATTAAAAAAGAAGCCTTTAAATTAATTTTTTTTTTTTTTGGAAGAACACGAAGAACCCAGAAGATGTTCTTCATTTTCTTCTAGGTTCTTCCTCATCATCACCATCATCAATCTCGTGCATCTCAACCACATCATCGTCATCATCTATTTCCTCCCCTCCCTCCACACGCTCAACCCTAAACCCGTTCGCTTGATGATTTGAGCCATTCACTCTCCTAGCAGTCTTCGTCTCCTCCTCATCAACATCGCTCTCTTCATCCTCATCCACATCAACCACTCCAAACGGTCAATCCTCCCTATCGATTTCACTGCTCCCGGGGTCATCCTCCTCGTCTTCCTCCTCATCATCACTCTCAGGCCGCTCTTTCACCTCCAAGAAACAATTTCATAAACACATAAACCCAGAAACAAACCCGTAAACCCAGAAATTTTCTTGGGAAACAAACACACAAAAACCCATAAAATCAAAAAACTCCACATCCTCTCTAAAAAACAAAACCCGTCCTCGATACTCAATTTGCCATTGGGAAGCTCGATTCGAAGGAAGCTAATTTCGTTGAAGTTTTTAATGACCTGGGTCGGCGTTAAGGAATTGGGAAAAGAGCTGGAGGGGCTTGACGATTCCGCCAAAAACGAACCGAAAGAGGTTCGAGAACGGGTTGCGAGACTTGTCGGAGGAAGAGGAGATGGGGCGAAAAGAGAAGAAGAAGAAGAGTCGTCAGAGATAACATGGATCGTTAGTCGGAGAAAAAGAAGACGTAGATCTGGGAAATGGGTTTGGTGTAGATCGTTAGTCGTAGAAGTGGGTTTGGGGTAGATCTAGGAAATTTAAGCCATGTGTTTTTGTTTCTGCTTTTTTGTTTTATAAAATTGGTTTGGTTGGTTTGGTTGGTTTGTTTGTGTTCTTCTGATATGGGTTTGAGTTCTTGGTTGCTGGGTTTGGCCTGTGAAGAACACAAGAACAAAGAACAGGTTGAAAAACATGAATATTAAGAAAATAAAATTTTACTTAAAATTTTAAATTAATTAGATTTAAGGTTTTTCTTTAATTTTTTTTTAAATTTCTGATGTGGCTTTTAAAAAAATAATTAAAATGCTGACGTGGGATAAAAATGCCAAATAATATTTTTTTATAATATTTTAATTGCTACGTCAGTGCCACATCAGCGTCATGTCAGCAAATAGGATGTTCCGTCTGCTACCTAGGATTTTTCCGTCAGGGCACTGACGATAGGGACAAAAACGAGATCACATTTTTGATTTTAAGGACTAAGAGCGGTGAAAATAAAAAATTGGGACCAAAGTGGAAATCGCGTGAAAATGTAGGGACGAAAAATGGTTTTTCGCCTAATTATTTTGTGGTGAATTGTTTAATTGAAACAAGCGGGTGACTTGCATTTTGTTTTGTGATAGATTGTAGTTTGATTATTTTATTTCTTTCACATGTCAAACATGTTAACTAAATGGCAATTATCAAGAGATATTGATTAGTTACCAAATGTATTAATAAATTATTTATGAATTTTGACTCCTTATGCCTACACTTAGGACCTAGGTGTGATTTGCAAGTCATTTTCTCAAATTTGAAAATTTTGCTTTGTTTTCTTAAAATCATAGGTTTGTTTTGTTAGAGTAATTGAAATATGGACTAATGGTTGGTTTATGCTTTCATGATATCGTGTTATAGGTATTTATTGTGTAAATTTGTTTTATAGCTATAGACAAGAGTTGGATGGACATTAGAGATAAGACATCTGTGGATTATAGAAATGGAGTTGCACAATCCTTGATTTTTGCATCTCAACATGCACTGAGAGATGGTACGATTGTTTGTTCATGTTGAAAATGTGCACATTGAACAATGTTGGCTATAGATGTACGAATTCATCTAGTATCACATAGGATTTGTAGGGGTTATTGATGTTGGACTTTTCACGGGGGATCAACATCTAGAAAGACTTCTGTTAGAACTCCTAGTACTTTTGTCCAAGAAAACTCAAATGAAAATAGTAATATGCGTGAAATGTTGCATCACATGTTTCTTATGCATGATATGGTGCTCAAACCAATGGAAGAAGATATGGCATCAGATTCTGTGGTAGGAGGCCCTGGTGTGTACAAAGTTTAGGAAATTCTCAAATTGCTCAAAGATGTTGAGGAACCTTGTTATGAAGGTTGTACAAAGTTTAGCAAATTGTCAGTTATTGTGTATTTGTACCACTTGAAGTGTCTACTTGGTTGGAGTAACAAATTAGTCACCTTCTTGCTTCAATTTTTGCAAGAGCTACTACTTTCAAGTGTGAAGTTGCCAAAAGAATGTTATGAAGCAAAAAAAATTATTAGGGATCTGGGTTTGAGTTATGAAAAGATTGATGCTTGCCCCAATGATTGTATGTTTTATTGGAAGGAAAATTCCAATCTCAAAGCTTGCTCAAATTGTAACCGTTCAAGGTGGGCAAGCAACGAGGCCAGAGTTCCAAAAAATACGAATGCTTCTTCCAAGATGGTAAAGAAGAAAGTTGCAAAGATCTTAAGGTGGTTCCCTTTGAAGCCAAGATTGAAACGATTGTTTATGTCTCCCAAAGTAGCTCCCCACATGAAATGGCATGTTGATGGTCGTACAAATGACTGGTTAATGAGGCATCCTGCTGACTTTGAAGCTTGGAAGTCGTTTGACTCTAAGTATATACAATTCTCATCTGAGCCTTGTAATGTTAGACTTGGATTAGCAGCTGATGGATTTAACCCGTTCTCCAATATGAGTATTGCTCATAGTACTTGGCCTGTCATGTTAGTCTCATACAATCTTCCTCTTTGGATGTGTATGAAAAAGGGCTTATTTCATGTTATCACTATTGATTTCTGGTCCAACCTCTCCTGGGAATGATATAGATTTGTACTTACAACCCTTAGTACAAGAACTCAAGGAATTATGGGATGTTGGAGTAGAAACGTTTGATGTGTCTTCCAATAGCTCATTTCAAATTCATGCAGCATTGTTGTGGACCATAAATGATTTTCCAGCATATAGTGATATTTCAGGTTGGAGTACCAAAGGTGCTCTTTCATGTCCTTCTTGTAACTACGATCCTCAATCTCGCTAGTTAAAAGATGGAAGAAAATTCAGTTATATTAGACATAGGCAATTTTTGGATAGTGATCATGAATTTCGTAATCATGATAGGGAGTTTGATGGGTGTAAAAATTTCAATCAGGCTCTTGTTGTAGTGTCAGGAAGTGAAATTATTGCGCAAACAGAAGCTGTGGTTGATGTTGTTTTTGGGAAGAAAAAAGTTAATTTGACGAATAAGAGAAAAAGAGGGGAGGAAGCCTTGTGTATATGGAAGAAGAGAAGTATATTTTTTAACTTGCCTTATTGAGAGAACCACATGTTGCGTCACAATCTTGATGTGGTTGACAATGTAATTGGCACAGTGTTGAACATGGATGGAAAGATGAAGAATAACTTAAAGGCATGCCTTGACTTAGAAGAAATAAGTATATGAACTGAACTTTATTTCGAGGAGCTTGGTAGTGATAAGACATATAAGCCACTTGCTTGCTTTGAAATGACTACTAGTGAAAAAGATAGTTTTTTGCAAGTTTTGAAGGGTGTAAGTGTGCCAGATGGCTATGCTTCAAATGTATCCTGTTGTGCTAAACTTAAAGATCTGGGATGAAGAGCCATGATAGCCATATCTTGATACAATAACTTTTTCCAATAGCTATACATGGATCTTTGCCGGATGAAGTGAGCAAGCATTTGATTGAGTTATCTTGTTTCTTTAGGGAAATATGTTCCAAAGTATTGAGTTTAGAAGAACTTGAGAGTCTTTAAAAGAGAATTGCAGTGATGTTGTGTGAATTGGAAAGGATATTCTCCCCCTCTTTCTTTACAGTTATGGTACATCTACTCATTCATTTGACTGATGAAGCCAAGATTGCTGGCCCAGTTCATTATCATTGGATGTACCCTACAGAGCAGTAAGACATACATAGTAATTCTGTCCATTTGCTTTCATTCAAATTCAATGTTCCATTGTTGATCTTCTTTATTCACATAGGTACTTGTCACGATTAAAGTCCTATGTTCAAAATAAGGCTTGTCCAGAAGGTTGTATTGCAGAAGGATACTTGGCAGAAGAGTGCTTAACATTCTATTCACGATATTTCAAAAATGTCGAAACTCTCTTCATTCGGCCTATAAGGAATGTTGAAGAATCTACAGGTGCGGTATTGAGCATCACCTTACCTAAGCACATCATTATGTGTTATTCAGTTGTGATGAAATTACCTCATTTCACGTGTAAGTAATTAAGACATCATCCAGTATCACTTAATGTCATAATATAACTCAAGTTTATGATACTAACACACATTTTCTTACACAATGTGCACAGAGATCATTTAAAGGTACTTCATCCAAATGTAGCTAATGATGTTATTGAAAAGCAACACTTGGAGAGATTTTGTCACTGGTTTAAGTACCATGTAAGTGTATAACATATAAAAGTATTTTTTGATGTAACTTTCTTGAGATTATACTTTTAATAGAACACATCGTTTATATTAGGTGTTGTCAATGGATGTTGATGAGAGGAAGAAATTTCCTGAAAAAGTTATATGGCTTGTTCGATATCTAGATAATGAAGTTAAACGGTTCAAGCGTTATGTTTTAAATGGATTAAAGTTTTGCACCAAAGATTCTGAGGCAAATAGGGAAACTTAGAACAGTGGAGTTAGTGTCGCCACTGAAGGTGGCGTTACTTACTATGCTATCTTAATTGACATTATTGAGTTGAACTATTCTGAGAAGTTACGATATGTATTATTCAAATGTGAATGGGTTGATGTGGATAATGGAAGGAGATATAAGACAGACAAGTTTGGTTTCCCTCTTGTCAATTTTACAAGATTGATACATAAGGGTGATCGATTGATTGATGAGCCATATGTCTTAGCTTCTCAAGCTTCACAAGTCTTTTATGTGGAAGATCCAAGACATAAAAATTGGATAGTCGTTGTTAAAACAAAAGCTAGGGATGTTTTTGATGTTGGAACTGGTGCTTCATCTGATGATGATGTAGATAACTTTTGTGAAAATGTTCCTTATAATATAACCATTGATAATGCACATGATATAAATGATAACCTTGCATGGACTTGTAGAGATGTAGAAGGGACCATTTATGAAACACTGTTATTTGTTGAGCGTGAATTGGTTGAAGATGACAATATAGATGATTAAGAGTTCATTGATGACCTGTATGAGTCCAATGATGAGTCTACTGATGATAAAAATGAAGATGACGAAGAGCTCAATGATAGGTCAAATGATGAGTTGACTGATGATAAGAGTTAATATGTCATTCATCTTTCATGTGTATTTCTATTTGCTTTGCTTGTGAAGAGTTTTAAAGTTATCTTGTGTAATCTTATTTGCGTGTTTTCTGAAACTAAATAGTTATGAAGTTGTTGTGTATTATAGGATAAGTTTATTTGTAATCCTTTTTAGATGGTTGTTACTTGTTTTTTAAAAGGTTAAAGACTTAGTCCATTTGTATATTCCTATTTGCATGTTTATTAAACTATGTGGTTTTAAATATGTTGTGCACTATATTTAAGTGTATTTGTAATTCTACTTCCATGGTTTTTGCTTAAGTTTGTAGAGATTCAAGATTTAGTCCATTTGTGTGAATGAGGATATCGATAGACTTGATATGGTTTGTTTAGTATATTTAAGCTTATGTGTATTCCTATTTGCATGTTTATGAAACTATTTGGTTTTGAATATGTTGTGCACTATATTTAAGTGTACGTGTAATTCTACTTCCATGGTTTTTACTTAAGTTTGTAGAGATTCAAGACTTAGTCCATTTGTGTGAATGGGGATATTGATAGACTTGAAATGATTTGTTTAGTATATTTAAGATTATGTGTGATCCTATTTGCATGTTATGAAACTATGTGATTTTGAATATGTTGTGCACTATATTTAAATGTATGTGTAATTCTACTTCCATGGTTTTTGCTTAAGTTTGTAGAGATTCAAGATTTAGTCCATTTGTGTAAATGAGGATATCGATAGACTTGATATGATTTGTTTAGTATATTCAAGATTATGTGTAATTCTATTTGCATGTCATGAACTATGTGGTTTTGAATATTTTGTGCATTATATTTAAGTGTATGTGTAATTTTACTTCCATGGTTTTTGCTTAAGTTTGTAGAGATTCAAAACTTAGTCCATTTGTGTGAATGAGGATATTGATAAATTTGATATGGTTTGTTTAGTATATTTAAGATTATGTGTATTCCTATTTGCATGCTTATGAAACTATGTGGTTTTGAATATGTTGTACACTATATTTAAGTGTATGTGTAATTCTACTTCCATGGTTTTTGCGTGTAGATGTATATGTAAAACTCCATCTTCATAAAGATGGTACTCCTATTAACACCGTAACAGAAAGCAATATTGTAAGTAATATCATGATTTGCTAAGTGTAATATTGAATTTATTAACATTGTCAATTTCTAATGTGTTATTGTGTTTAAATTTTGAATATTAGGAAAAAATCAACGAATTGTTAAGTGAGTTCTCAAATCATGTGCAGTCATCCGACCTTACTGGTAGTATTGCATGGGCACCAGACGATGTATATGCTCAAGTGTTTGGTAATGAGTGTAATGGTCGTGTTCGAGGTGTGGGATTTGGCCCAACCCCAAGTATGCATCCTGCCAAGAGCACTCCTGCAATTGCTCAAGTAAGAAGCCAAGAAAGGGATGCTGAAGTGACTCAGTTGAAAAATCCAGTGGCTTCTTTGACGAAGAAAGTGAATCGCAATGAAAACTTGGAGGAGTGAATGACCCAATTGATGCAACTAGTGCAAAATCAGCAAAATCATTCTTCAGAAGCTAGTCGGGTATTAAATTTTAATGTTTTAAGAATGTATTTGGTTTTTAAATTTTTTAAGTAGAGCAACTATCATTTTGTTACTCGAAATGATTTTTTTATGAACTTATTAGATACTTTAATTTGTATTCAGGGTTGTTTCGATTTAGATCAACAATCTTCAACTCCTTACAGATCACAGGCTTCATCACATCAAGAAACTAGCATATAGTGGTACATGCTGTGTTTTAAGGACTCCATAAGCTATTACATAGTTGTTTTGAACACCCACAATTATTTTGGAACTATTGTACTTTATTTCATTGATGGGAGTCCCATCATGGGACACGTTTTTTTGCTAGGACCCAATCTGTTTAGGACACGTTTTTTGCTTTAAAACTTAGCCATAGGATGATAGTACAAACCTTGCTTGCCTGGTCACATGAGTCATATTTGCACTATACAGGCTGTACAGTACGCAACTATGCAGTGCAGCCCACAGTTATTACTTAATACGGTTTCTCACACTTTTTTTTTAAATGAATACGGTTTCTCACTTTATCTATTATTATAAATTATTATATCAATTAATAATTTGTTGTGTATTATATCAACTCATTTGTATTATAGTGATACTAATTTATTGAACCATGTATTAAATTAATTTTTGTTTGTATAGGTTTAGACTTTAAATATAAAAAGATCTCATTTAAAATTTTCTCCTAAGACTTCCAAAATTGTTGAGCCGACCCTGTATTACATGCATATAATACACACGGTAATGACTAATGAACCAGCAGATTTGATCAATCATAATTACAAAAACTAAAGAAAACCACTTGCTCTTTTTATATGTAAGTTACATCCGATATCAATTATATATACTTCATTTGGAGTATCTGACAGTGTTTTTCAGTGTCGTTCTAGTTTGAGAAAAAAAAAAATTCTTTTATATATATAAAGACCTTAAGCATACAATTAAAAAAAAAAAGGACCTTAAGCATGCTTTAAAGGAGACAGAGAAAAGGGTTTGAACATTGTATCATTTTATAGCCCTCATGGTAATGAGCCAGCAGATTTGATCAACTATTACTAGAAAAATCAAAGCAAACCACTTGTTCTTTTTAAATATAAATTTAATTTTTTAAAAAATACGTTAAGAAATTCAATACCATATAATTAAACACTAAATCACAGCCTTAAAGATTTAATCAAACATTGAGTACTTTATTTAGCTCTCATTTTTAAGATCCATCCTTCTACTATAAAATATTTTCCTACACAAGCAGCAAGAGCCAAGAGATCCCTTTGAGATAAACTGTCAGATATTTTCATGCATGCAGCTTCAAGAAAAGTGGGGGCAAAATAAGAAGCTATTTTCACAATTTTTCTTTTGGGTAAATTTTACTGTTCTGAGGTTTGGGGTATTATCGAAAACATCCAAAGTTTTAAAAAGTGACCAATTTGGTCCTTCATCGCTAACACCGGCTGTGCACCGTTTTATTAAATATTTTTTTTTTCTTTTCTTCGTCTCACCCTTCACGCCGAGCTCTCTCTTCTTTCTGTCTTTCGGACTGGAGCTTTCTCCAGAAATCGTAACCATGGCCGAGCCTCCATGACTCTGACTTCAATTAGCCTAAGGGTCTGTTCGGTTGGAGGAGTGAAAAAGTGAGAGGATAGAAAATTGTGAGAGGATGGAAAAGTGGGAGGATAGAAAATATTTAGTTTTTCCTCTTGTGTGTTCGGTTGGGGGAGTGGAAAAGTGAGAGGATGGAAAACTCTTGTGTTCGGTTGGAGAGAAAAAGGAAAGGATGGAAAATGTAATTTATATAAATTGACTATTATACCCTTGTTACATAATATGTAAGAAACAGATTTATTTTTAATCATTAAATAATATAAAATTTAGCATATCATATATATAAAGTTGAAAAAAAAAAAAAAACATCATTATTCAGTAACGTTGAGAAAAAAAAAAAAAAAAGGACCAACGTTGTTCACTGAACAACGTTGTTCAAAGAAAAAAAAAAAAAACCAACGTTAACATTGTTACAATGTTAACGTTGAAAAAAAAAATTGAAAAAAAAAAAAAAAGGAACAACGTTGTTCACTGAACAACGTTGTCCAGTGAAAAGAAAAAGAAAAAAACCAACGTTGTTCACTGAGAACAACGTTGTTCAGTTAAAAAAAAAAAAAACTTTCAGGGCAACGTTGAAAGAAAAAGAAAAAGAAAACGTTGAAAAAAATAGGTAGAAAGAGGGTATTTTTGTAAAAGAGCTACTATATAACTTTTCTCTTCAAATTTTCCTTCCGATTTGGAAGGAAAAAAAAAGTGAGCCCGGAGAGAAAACTTTCTCTCGAGTTTTCCATCCTCCCTATTTTCCTTCCTCAAACGAACAACGTTGTCCAGTGAAAAGAAAAAGAAAAAAACCAACGTTGTTCACTGAGAACAACGTTGTTCAGTTAAAAAAAAAAAAACTTTCAGGGCAACGTTGAAAGAAAAAGAAAAAAAAAAGAAAAAAAAAACGTTGAAAAAAATAGGTAGAAAGAGGGCCTTCAGATTTTCCTTCCGATTTGGAAGGAAAAAAAAAAAGTGGGCCCAGAGAGAAAACTTTCTCTCGAGTTTTCCATCATCTCTATTTTTCTTTCTCAAACGAACAGTGAAAAACAGCATTTTCTACCCTATTTTCCATCCTCTATTTTTCATCCTCCCTGTTTTTCTTCCAAACGAACGCACCCAAAGCCTAAGCCTCCTCAACCATCAACTCTCCTCACTGAAAATCACTCTATTCTCTCTTTGCCTATGGCTTCGTGTACCTAAAACCTTCCAGACAAGACTCGATAGCTTCAAGAAAAGAAAACCCAAAACCTTGGGGCCTAAAACCAGAACAGAACCCACCTTAGTCTCAAATCTCTCACTCTGTTTTTTCCGCCGCTCCCAAATCAAGAAAAAAAAAAAAAATACCCACATTCTAAGCACAACCCATTTTCTCTCAACATCAAAAATGGCTGAAAACACTGAAATCTCTACCAGTAAAAAAATACCCAAAAGGACCCCAGAACCTGTTCTCGTTGTTTCCAAAGTTTAAACTTGAAATCCCATTTCTGAAGCATGGATGACCAAAGGTAGAGGTTGTTGTAAAAAAGGAAGTGAAAGGTGAAATAGTGGTTGGTGGCGATGAAGGTAAAGAAGACTCGACTAAGAAACCGGATGTTGTGAAGTTTGCAGAGAGGAAACCGTTGATTCCACCCCCTTTGGCGATTGAAGCTGAAGAGACTTTTGCTAAGACTTCCGATCCTTTTATCCTCAGACAGGTCTGCCTTTTTATTTATATATTTGTTTTATTTATTTTTTTTTTGTGTGTTGTGGTAAATTGTGTTTGGTTGTTGGGAATGTGGAGGAAAATGAGATAGAGAGCGTTTGAATGTGATGACTTATAATTTGTCTTGTTTGGTCATTGGATGATGGTGTTTTTCAGGTTGAGTTGAGTATGGCATGATAAAGTTGTAGTAAGATTTTGAAATTGGGGTTGTGATAATTGTGTTTGGATGATTGAGTCTACACTTTGTCTTTGTGAGTTTAGATGGGCCTTTTTTTAGTCGTGTTTTGTCACCATTTGTGTGTCTGGAAAAGTTGCAAAATGCAGAGAACCTATATCAGCAAAGCTGATTCAATTCAAGGCATAGGCAAAGGGACCATAGTTTACTGAGAAAGTTCTTGTTCTTCCTATAGAGATTTTTAATCAAAGTCAGAGAAACAGAAGAGAGAGAGAGTTAGAGAAAGGGATGAGAGGTGAGTTAACGGTGTTTGACTCATGAAGAAAGCTCCATATCGGAAAGACAGAAAGAAGGGAGAGTTCGGCGTGAAGGGTGACACGAAGAAAAGAAAAAAAAAAAAATGTTTAATAAAATGGTGCATAGGCGGTGTTAGTGAACAAGGATCAAATTGGTCACTTTTTAAAACTTTTGGATGTGCTTGGTATTACCCCAAACCTCAAGGATAGTTAGTGAAATTTACCCTTTTCTTTTTAAAAAATTGTAAAAGTTGGTCATATCACTTGACTATAGAAGAATACTAGTGTTCTTTGACATATGGCAATGCTACAAGTTTAACAATGGGAATGGACAAATTGACAACAATATGAAAGGTAACACATTCTTCTCTAACTAGAATAATAAACAACTTTGAGAACTTAATTGTCACAACTCACAAGGAATCCTTTACATCACTGAATCAGTCTTAAATCAGAGGCTAAATAAACTAAATTCTTTACAATTTATGTGGGTTGCAGATAGAAAAACTGTAATATTTTTTAAGTGTAATGGTTTTAAAAAGTCCAATATCTGCAACCCACTTAAGCATAATAGAAAGACTGTAATATTTTTTTTAAGTATTTAGTTTTATTTTGCTGAATAAGAAAACTAAATACTTAGCACCTTTATGTGAAATTGTTAATGGCTAATAGCATAATTAGTTGTCACTTGTCATATTTATAATTTAATAACTTTTATTCAATTTTTTGTTGTTGAAAACTTATTCAAATTAAATATACAATTAAAAGTATAAACAAGTGTACAGTCTACCTGTCTACAACTAATATTTTCGTACTTATAAACTTATCCAAAAGGTACAAACACAAGTTTCAGTTTTTGTATAAATAGTCTGACTAGTAATCTCTGTTCAGTATTCTCATTGCCTTCATTCATCAAATCCTCAATTAACTTAGCTAGTCCAAGCACTCTTGACTGCCAAAGAGAACAACTTAACCAACACAATTGCAATGGCCATTGTTGAGAAGCAAGTGATGGTGGTTGGTATTGATGATAAAGAATACAGCACATTTGCTTTGGACTGGACCCTGAAGCAGTTCTTCACTCCCTTTGCTTCAAACCCTATTTTCAGGCTTGTCATCGTCCAAGCCAAACCATCTCCTTCTGTCTCTAAACCTGGTATCTCTAAATATGTAAAATATGCATTACATATACAAACATAGTTCATGCGAGCACACAAGTTTACATGCACGAAATGGATGCACTTATCATATATACACTTACTTGTTCATATATATTTTGATGTATATTTTAAATATATACAAATATGCTTCTTTTTAGAAAAAAAAAAAGTATATGTTTTGTCACTAAAATTTGTAATAAGTTTGATTATGGTCTCCTAAATATGAGATTGGTTTGATTTTAGTCCCTTAAATTTTGGGTTAGTTTGATTTCGATCCCTTAAATATGTGGTTAATTTGATTTAATTCCTAAAATTAGGTGCTTCAGCATTCTATTAGTCAAAATAGATGGAATGATCAAATTGTTCTCCATTTTAAAAAAAATTATAGGACGGAATCCGAGCTTAATTATTAATTTTGAGGGACCAAAATCAAACTTAACACCAAATTTTAGGGACAAAAGTATAACTTACCCTATCTTTTTTCAAAAGAATTGGTTGGTTTTTTATGATTGTGTTATTGTAGTTAAATTATTTTTGATTTTCTGGGGTTGATTAACTTCATTTGTATTCTGATCAATTTTGTAGGAGAGTCCGAAGAAGTTCTACCATACTCACAGGCAGATGTGAATAGGATAGCTGCTCTAGTTGCAGAAAGGGCCGACGAAATTTGTGGCTGTAAATTGGTACTATTCACTGGATGCATAATTACATCTTTAATATACAAAAACACACAAATATTTTCAAGTTCCATTTCAAATCATAGTGGAATTAATCTGATGATTGTAAATTCAACCTGATTGGCCTGTGGTAGCATTTTGTGTGAACATAGTGTCACAGTTTTACATGGGGAGAGATATAGTCAATGACATGAAGTGCAGGTGCCCTAGTGAACTTGCACTTATTTTCTGAATGTTTGAGATGCTAAAAAATGCAGGTGAATGATGTTGTGGTGGAGCTGATGCAAGGAGATGCTAGGAATGTTCTCTGTGATGCTGTAGAAAAACACCAGGCATCTGTCTTGGTTGTGGGCAGCCATGGCTTTGGAGTTATAAAAAGGTATTGTCCTCAGTTCTAAGTTCTAACCCTTTTTCTAACTTTTAGTAGGAGCATGCTATTGCTAGATTCAGAAAATGTTTGTGTACATTAAGACAATATGTTAATTTGTTCTCATCTATGAATTTTTTTTTCTACATTTTAATGACGAGGGAGAATTAACCTAAATGTTTCTATTAAAAATACCAAAAAAATGTCATTTGATGTAAAAGTTATTGGCCTATGTAACGTGATTTCAAACAAAGCTAATGTGATCAAAATGAATGTTTTCATGACCACATTATAAAGAAAAAGGGTCTGTTTTGAACCTAAGCTACGGTTACCAGCTTCAAAAATGTACACGCACATAGCTGTTGCATCAGCCACTATTATAGGTCTAATAAACGTGGAGAGTTTAGTATGCAATATTTTATATCTTTTTGAACCAAGGTTAATTACTTGCTTTGAGATGTGGCATGTGATATATTCAGCTGAATTTTGTGTAAACAAATTGTTATAGTCTTTGACTGGGGAAGTTTTCACAGTAATCTTGATGCACATAACAGCAAATTATATCATCTGTATTCAGGATTCTTATGGATTGTCTGAGAATTCATGTTCATCAGTATCATTTAGGCATAAGCTGATGATATCATGATAATTAATTTAATTATTTGGTTATGTTTGAATTAAAATTAATTTTGAAAACATCAAACTTGATGTGCAATTTCGGATTCTAATTGAAGATCTGAGTGTCCTTATGTATCAACACCATTAAAGCAGAGAACCATGCAATTAGCACTAAACCATAAAATTGAACATCCTGGATATATAAGCAAGCTTAGTTCACAATTTTTTTTGGTTGAATGCTTAGCTCTTCTTACGAACCGGATAATGTATTGGGCCTGAAATTTTAAGGTTTAAATTTAACACTAATACTCAATAGTGCCATACAATAGCAACAATTAAGATTTAATCTCAAAATTTTGAGGTTGACTATGGATTCTCAACAAAATAATAAAGCTCGATTACTATAAAACAAATTTTGATGCAATTGTCAAGTCAGTAAATCACTAAAATCATAATTGAGAAAGTTTTGTTGTTTAACCATTTTATCTAGTACTCTAGTTAATTTAGGTGAACGGTAGATGCAATTATTCCAATAACATATTATCAACAGTTATGTAAAGCCTTTATTTTTATTTTTATTTTTATTTTTATTTTTTGTGGGGGATAATGTAAAGCTAAATAATAGTTACTTGCCATTATGCAAATTTTTTTGAGCAATGTTTATTATACATACTCTATTATATACATATTACAGAAAATTATTAAGTGCTCCCTAAGTGTGGTGATGTGATACTCCCTTAACTCATATTCATGATAATCTCTCCATGAAACTAATTAAAGAGACTCACCATGAATGTAAAAGGAGGAAACACCATGTTATTGTATTTCGGAAGTATTTAAGAATTACTCTATTTATACAAATGCAAAAAATCAACTAAAATTATAGCTTGAAGTCACAATTTTCAAGTTAGAAATGTGAGTGTAACAGCCTATGTGTAATAGCTTTTTCCCATTTTCTTAAGTGACCAAACAAAGGTAAAGAACGAGCTCTACAACTTTAAAAAGAGATCAACCTAGAGTTAAAAAAAAAAAATAAATAAAGGGCAATGATATTCTTACATACGATTTTTTTTTACCTTCACTTTTATGTTAAAAAAAATGTAAAATTTTTTAAAATACAGACATTTTCATATCAATTATGAATATTAACGTAAAATTGATGTAAATGAATATAAGAACATTAAGGAGAGTGAAAAAAAAAAAACAATAATTTGAGTGATTTTTTTTTCCTTTCAGTCTTTCACTAACCAAATAAGCAAAAATAAAACAAATAACATATGAGCCCAGCCCAGAAAGGCCCAGAATCGCAACATGTATTGTTATTACCCGATTCAAACCCACCAATGGAGGCCTTCAAAGACACAGTAGGAAAGGAAAGGTAAGTTTATTGTTCTTCAATTCTTCGTACTCTCAGTCTCAAATTTCGTTGTTTACTGCCTTTTACAGGGACAGCTTGACATATGAATTAGTTAACGTAAAACCTCTTTTTGTTCCTCAAACAGAGCAACCCTTTTATCAGCAGAGTAACATTGCATGCTACGTGTTTGCTTAAATGCTTGAGTGACAGTACTGAATTTTTTTATTTCAAACAAATTCACTTACCATATCATATTTTCATTCCAAGATGTTAAAATGAGTCCCTTAACAGTGATTTTATACTGCCAATTCAATGTTACTATCACAATAACTGAAGCAATGCAAGTAGCCAAAGTTCTAAGCTGATTTTTATTAATGTGAATTGTTTGAAGAGTGATGGTTTTTTTGATGCATTATATATGCAAATCTTGTGCTATTGTTTATTGCAGAGATGGGTAAATTTTCATGAGCAGAAATGTTGCGTGGACGTATTAGAAACGTGGTAAACTTGCTTGATATGATCACAGAAAGATCTGCTGAAAACTTTATTGGGATAAACAGGCATTTCTGTGGTTGGTATTCAACTGGCTCTTCTCATGTGGAGCTACCAATTAAGCGTAAGAAGTCTGAGAGGAAGCCATTGGTGACGAGTGTTAATGAACTCAAGCGTGAAGCTAGGTTGAGGAGGAAAGAGAAGCAGATGGTGCAGGAGAACACTCTGCAGCCTCCCGAAAATGGACTGTTGGTCAAGGGATTAGTTCCGGTTGCTCATGAAGTGTATGCTGCCAGAGCCAAGCTTAATGCTTGTGTCTCAAGGATTGTTAAGAGCATTGCTATTTTTTCTTGCAGGTAAACCTGTAAAAGGCATAATTTTTTTTTTTTTAAATTTTGATTCGAGCAACCAGTTATGTAACTATGTAAGGCTGTTGGTCAAATTTCTAGTGATGTGTGGCCTTTAAATAGAAGGGATTCCCACAAAAACATCCTTGAAGTTATAGTTAAAGAAAATGACACTTATTGAAAAGAACAATTAATGTGTGTTATTCTGCTCTTAGTGTGTTAGGAAAAAAAAAGTATATTTTGAGGGTTTTAGTTAAATTAAAATGGCTTATATCTAGATTCATGAATCATGAAACAACGAATCTGATATTAAAACATTTTTATATTCACTCCTTTACTGGGTTTTTTATTTTTATTTTTCACATACGTAATATTGTAATGTTGGTTTAACTTGATATAACATTTTTAAAAGATAGATGACACAATTTTCACAAAATCACAATTCTAAGAACAGTAGGGATTGATGAATTTATTTACCTTGAAAAAAACAACAACAACAATCGGCATTAAATGTGAACATTAATCCAGAAAATCTGGTTATGTTAAGTCCTTAATTAATTAAACTAGATATGGAGTAAAAAAAGGTTCAACACCTTTGGGTAAGTATTTTATTTTGGTATGGTTATCTTTTTGGATTTTTTTTTTTGGGGGAAAAATTTGTCTTGTGAAATGGCTGTCTATTGTATGCAGCTTGTGTGGAGAGGTTCATGTTGGTGATCCACCACACAGAATTAGGACATGCGATGTTGCTGGTAGCCTGAAAAACAAAGAGCACACTTGGGAAAGAGGAGGTGTGGGGCATATTTTGCCTCTTGTAGAGTCATTTCATCTATATGACCGGGTAGGGAGAGCTGTTTCTCATAATGAGCAGCTTCAAGTGGATCGAATTCCAGCAATTGTCGAATTGTGTGTTCAAGCAGGTTTCGACATACCCGAGTATCCTACAAGGAGAAGGACCTTCCCTATTTACAGTCTTGTGGGTAAAATTATAGATTTTGAGCGGAGATTTCCCATAGAGGACACACCTGGTAAAGATATTAACACATACGGGTTTTGGGATAAGAAAAAGAAGTCGAGTGAAGAAGACAAGTTTTTTGACTTGCATTCCGATGATGTACAAGGTCTGTTTTCTTCTAGCTACTCTTTTCCAAGTTGACAAAATCTATGACTCTTTTCATCAGAAGATTACTCCTAAAAAATCTATGATTCTTCTAGCCCTTCAATTGCCATTGGTGTCTTGGGTGTCATGGACTATTATTCCAGTTTTCATTTTTATCATTTTTATAATTCTTGAAGATTATTTCTCCAGGACCTGATTAGCATTTACTTACTAGATTTTAACCATTATTGGGGAAAAAAAGTTAAAAGTTCTTAACCACTTTTTTACACAAGCATCTAATGCTCTAGCATTTATGCAGCTATTGCCGTTCAAGGCATGGAGGCATGGGAAAGAATGCGTTCAGGAGCATCAAAACTTATGAAGAAGTATGCTGTCCAAACTTGTGGATATTGTTCAGAGATGCAAGTGGGGCCTAAGGGTCACAAGGTAAGGAATTGCCAAGCTTTTAAACACCAGATGAGGGATGGGCAACATGCTTGGCAGGAGGCAACAGTTGATGATTTAATTCCTCCAGTGTATGTGTGGCATGTTCGAGATAGGCATAGTGGTGAGCCACTTGTAAATGGTTTGAAGAGGTACTATGGTATGTTGCCTGCAGTGGTGGAACTATTTGCTCAATCTGGGGCATATGTAGGTAATCATTATGCAGGTGTCATGAGAGAAGATGTTGCAGTTCCTGAATTAGATGAACTAAAGTGGGTTGTATAATGTTTGAGTAGAATTAGTGTCAGATGCTGCCTACTTATTTGAAAAAAGAAGCGAGCTTTGTCAATTGCCCTCACTGTGTCTTCTTTGCTAATTGTTATAGTGTGAGATCTGTATGTGCACAAATAGCTTGTGCAAAACTTGTGCGTATCTCACTATCTACTAGTTTTGCACGAATTATCTAGGATGCATGGGGGTACAATCTCTCTCTCGGGGAAAAAGGAAATGAAGGTTTTGTACATACATTTGTTTGTTTCAATATGCTCTTGTTCACTTATATACGTTGGGCTCTTGAGCTAAATGAGACTAGTTTTGTTCTCTTGCCTTTAAAGCCTACGCTTTATATGGTAAGCAGGATTGTGTCTCTAATCTCTTGGACAATAACTCAATAAGAATAAATTTGGCCGTCTATAACCATTAACATTCACTAATCACTGCTTTAATTTTAAATTTTAAATTTTTACCCTCTCATTGATTCTTTCAATTTTCTCCAATTTTTATTTAGATGTAAGATATGTAGAATTTAATAAAATTAAATGCAAGTCACATGTCGCGCACATTCAATTAAAAATGGGAGGAAATTGGAGGGGATCTTTATCGTCATTATATACTACACACATTAGAAAATTACAAGAATAAATCTATTAAGAATAGTTCCAAGTTACTTGGCTAAAAAGGTTTAAAATCTAAGAACTCATAAATCTCATGAGGCTTTTTAAACCTTTAAGCTAACCACCCTTTACGTTCACTAATCAATTAATGGTTGATACCCTAAGCTCATTTTAAGAAATATTTAATATTCAATTATTAACAGGCACTGCTTAATCTTTTCCAATGCTTTAATTTATTGAACACTACTGCCAACACCAAATCAAGAACTAGTTTTATTCAAGTCTCAAAGCAAGACGAAAGAAAACAATTTAAAGTAATTTATGTGCAGAGACTAAAGAAATCGTTTTTCGGCCTTGTTGTTACAATTACATCTGGGTATTGACGTTGAACCCAAAAAAAGAAATAGAAAAAAAAAAAAAAAGAATGTCTGAAAGTAAAGTTGTGATTTACATTTTACATAACCATTGGGCACTTGTCTGAAACTACAACATATGCTTCACACCTACCAACAATTTACAATTAACAAAAAAGCTGGCATTGTTTGTATGTTTCTGAATTAGTAATCTTTTGACAAAATGAACCCATGTGTATTACTATTACCTTTGAATTTGATACAGTTTTAGGTAGCCTTTTTAGAAGTCACTCAAAAATTACAATTGGCGCATATAAATTCTTCAAATTTTATGTCAACGGTAAACTATGCATCAATGTTTTCTATTTTCCCACCCTTAGATCTAAAAATGTGACATGACAAATAGACAGAGCACAATAGCATGGTAATTAAATATTTTGAAGAACTAATTATTGGTGGTAACAAAACCCTTTACCTTGAGTAACAAGAAGTCAAGACTTTATCTAATCGTTACAAAAAGTATAAATTAATTCCGCAAGTGGTCACTTAATAGCTTAAAATATTGCCACAATTGCTAAATACTAAATATACATAAATTAAATCTAGAAGTTGTAGTTGTGTCAAATGACTATCTTCTTTTTAAAATATATTAGTTTGTAACCTCATGCATATGCATAAATACACTTAAAGATATGTAATAAAATGCATAATATAATTCATATATATAATTTAAATATAAATATTATTAATAGTCATTTTTATATTTTGTTAACTATTTAAAAAATTTTGTAAGGATATTATTAGGTATAAAATGTAAATTGTCCATGTTTTTTTTTTTTTAAATTATTGTGAAACATTTTTTTTTACGATTTATCTATTCTAAATTCTTTGGTTTTTGTATTTGATAACTTACTTAGATGAATATTTATGATATGGCCTCACATTTTATTCTAAAATTAAGAAATAAAACTCTTTAAGAATAAATAATTTTGGACATATGACGTAAAATTGAAATTCTAATTTGAATTTCTCTCAGCTTCACGTATTATTGTATATAAAGATGACTACACTCTTATTAATTATTAAAATAACTTAGTTTAAATTAAAATCTATTATCTAAATTTTAATAAATTAAAATTATATTATGAAAAGTTTCAAGTAATTTAAGATGAAATTAATATTTCATGTAATTAATTTAATTATATACCATAATTTGTGTTTTAATATAGTAGAGTAGTAGACTAAAGGTTACACATTGCACATCATGATTTGACACATGATTTATTAATTATTAAGATAATTTATTAATTTATTTTTATTGAAATTATATTAAATTTTAATGTGACTCATTAAGTAAAATATTTATATATAATTAGTATTTTTTTAACATATAATTTTAATTAATTCGTGCATGCATATTATTAATGAAAAAAAAAAAAAAAAAAGCTTAAAACGACGTGGTTCCTCAAATGAAAGTTGAAATCTGAGAGACCCAGACCAGTTTTTCTGGTGTGTGCGTTACACCGTAATGCATTTTCCATAGTATATTATCGTAGATTCCAAAGACAGTCCATGTAAGGTCCGAACTCCGAACCACGTAATCTGACAGTTCGGAGAGAGAAAAAAAGGTAACACACAGAGAGACACAGACACAGAGAAGAGAGAGAGAGAAAGAAAGATTCAGACTTTTTGGTGAAACGAAATATAAAAAAAAAGTTGTGGGTTTTGATTGGTGGAGGACAAGGGAAGGCGGGCTCATCAGAGAAGGAGACAAAGTGATCATTCACCATCGTCTTCTAGTTCTAGTTCTAGTTCTAAAATGGATGGTAATGGTGAGGGGGTTGCGGTTTTGGAACCGCAACCTTCTTCTTCTGGAGTTTCATGCTCGATTTGCTTGGATTTGGTCTTGAATATTAATGGGGGAAGATCCAGGGCTAAACTGCAATGTGGCCATGAGTTCCATCTGGGTAAGCCTGATTTTGTCTTGTTTTTGTGGCAGTTTTTTTTAGTGGGTTGTGAAGAAAATTTGGTTCTTGATTGAAATTGTTGAATTATGCGGAACTTTGGCATCTGGGTTTGTCTTAAAACAGAAGCAGTAAGGCAAAAATATTGGGGGTTATGTAGAATAAAGTTGAATTTCTGAAAGAGTATTGTGTTGTGTCATTGTGAGCTAAGATTTTTCTTTTGCTATTTCATGTGTGATTGTTTGGTTTTTTATGTGGTAATACTTGATAATTTTGTGGTTGTAGAATTTTAAGTGCTTGTAATAAAATCTTTTACGTTATAGATATGTTTTTTTTTTGAAGGGTATCTTCACGGTTTCAAATTAAATGCATGTAGACCCTTGGTTGAATTTCACAGAGAATTGAGCTTGCTGGAGAAATCTTGTAAAGAACAATTATGGTATTGGTAATAGTGAAAAAAAAGGAGAGAGAAGTGTGATCATAATTGAATAGTGATTCTGTTGCCCATTTGGTGTTGATATGAGTTTAGATCTCAAAATTTTGTCAATTCTTGGTTATGAATATATTTTATCAATTGAATTTACTAGAAAAAAAAGTGTAGACCATGAATGGATGTATTAAAAAGAGATGAAGGATTTCACACTTTGATTGTCGGAGTAATTAATGGCTGTCAAAAATTACAAAGGCTTTGTTTTGCAGGAACTGATACCTGTCCCAAGGCATAGTAATTTGATTAATTTATATTTCGTTTTCTTTTTTGGGTGTAGATTGATGGTTGTATTAGTTTCACGGAGATATGAAACAATGCTTTTTGCATGATACAGATGTTGAAAAATCCAGCAAAAAACTTGTTTCAGCCAAAAACTTTTACACAAAATGCTATACTACCAATTATTTTTAATGTTTAATTTTGGATTAGTTTCAACTAGAAATATGATTTCAATGATCATCGTTTTGGTTTTATTATTAAGAACATTTGAGCTGCTGCATTTACATAGATTTGTCAATTTCTTTCCCCGTGAATGACCTGAAGCAATCTTTTCCACTCAGATTCTCATACTCCAGAAGGTCCTTTTATGCTTCTTTTACCTTATATCATAAGGTCCAATGCATCGGTCTTTATAGTTAGTTTAGGGAAAGCACTAAAAGAGAATGTAGCACTGTTCTGAAGGGGAAAGAGAGGTCTAAGGGGATTGAGTTCATTTGGCGGGAAACTATTTTGCGGAAGTTCAAATTGTGAACTTCATTTTAAACAGAGCTCGATGCTTGCACTATTCCTTGGTGCATGCCTTTTGCAGACAAGATAGTTTTAGTTGATGACACTAGAAATGGAGTAACGCCAAGTTGGAAATCTGAATGAATGCTTTAGAATTTAACGACATTAGGTTAAGTAGGTCTAAAACAGAGCTCATGGAATGTAAATTTAGTAAATTTAGAAACAAATATGAAGTAGTTGTAAAATTTAACGTGTATTGGGGTACGCATTTCACACTTGCTGTTTGCAGATGATATCATCTTGTTTTGTGATGCTTCTAGAGATCAGTTGTTGTCCATTTGGCTGGCTTTGACTTGCTTTCAAGCGTTTACTAGTTTGAAAGTAAATGTGGGGAAGAGTGAGACTGTTCTGGTTGGGGGGGTTGGAAATATAGGTGCTTTGGCTACCATACTTTGATGTAGGGTGGGTGGTCTGCCTGTGAAATACTTGGGAATGCTGTTGGGTACTCCATATAAAACAACATCTTTTTGGAATCCTATTTTGGAGTGGATGGAGAAGAAACTCTTTGGTTGGAAGAGTACTCTTTCTAGCCTTCCTACGTACTAGGGATTTACCATCCCTGTAGCTGTGGCTGATAGGTTGGTGCGTATTCAGAGAAATTTTTTATGGGGGTTTTCAGAGGAGCGTTTCAAATATCCTTTGGTGGCTTGGGAGAAGGTGTGCTCGCTGTTAGAGATGGTTGGTTTGGGGATCAAGAAGTTAGTGCATTTTAATCAAGCCCTATGAGGGAAATGGTTATGGAGGTTTGGACGAGAAGGCACCCATCTCTGGCGGAGGGTTATTGCAACTAAATATGGAGAGGGTCAAGGAGGGTGGAATGCTAAAGTATGTAGAAGGGCCCACGGATGTGGTCTGTGGTGTGGTATACACGATGGATGGGAGAGTTTCTCCAAACATGTGGCCCTAATGGAGGGTGATGGCTCTCGTATTCTTTTTTGGCATGATAAGTGGGTTGGGGATAACTCACTTAAAATGCTCTATCCTCAGTTGTATGCGTGTTCAAATGATAAGGAAGCTTGCATTTCTGATGTTCTATGCTATTAGGAGGATGGAAATGATAGAATGTGGAATTTGAGATTTTATAGGGATTTTCATGAAAGGGAAGTAAAGGCTGCCTTCTCTTTCCTTGAGTTCATGTAATCTCAGATTCCTAGGGGTGTTGGGAGTGATATTTCCTATTGGCGTCTCAATGGGAATGGCAAGTTTGATATTCGGTCCTATTACAATAAGATTTGGGGTGATTCTGTCTCCAATTTTCTTTGGAAGGGTGTTTGGAAAGTTATGATTCCTAAGAAGGTGGCATTTTTTTTATGGACAACAGTTCATGGGTAGATTCTTACCTTGGATAATCTTATGCTTAGGGGATGCACTTTGGTGAATTGGTGTTGTATGTGCTATTGTAATGAGGAAACTATGGATCATCTCCTCCTCCATTGTCTTGTAGCTCACTCGCTGTGGGTGCATATGCTTCAGTATTTTGGGATCCAATGGGTCATGCTAGGCTCTGTGGAAAGCTTGGTGTTTTGTAGGAGCTATTGGTTGGGAAAGTTTAATTCAGACATTTGGAATTTGGTTCCTGGCTGTTTGATGAGGATTGTTTGGACGGAAAGAAATCGGTGCTCTTTTGAGGATACTAAGAAATCATTGGCTTAGTTACAGGCTCTATGCCAGAAGACTTTGTTTGATTGATCTAGGTGTTGGGGCTCCTCGAGTTCTTCTTCTATCATTGAGTTTCATTCTTCTCTTAGTATTGCACCTTGAGTTTTTTTCCTTGTTGTTTGTTGCTTTTGCTTGCGTTCACCGTCATGAACACCTTGTATATGCTTTCTTCTTTTTTACATCTTGATTAATAATACTCTTATTACCTATCAAAAAAAATTTAATGTATGTTTAGTTAAGTTAGAATCTAAGATAAAACAGTTGTAAAACTTAATGGCCAACATATACCAAAGAGTAAGTGTTTAACTATATCTTGGATCAATAATTTATAAGGATGGAGAGGTGAAAAGGGATGTAAATCATATAATAAGTGCATAATGGATGAAGTGTAGAAGCTAGGGGTGTTCATTGGTTAGTGCAGCCGGTTTTGGGGGAGTTTTTTTGTCTGCACCGACCTAGTCGGTTTTCTCAAATTACAAATTGCCACTGCACTGGGTCAGAAAGTTGAGCATTGGGAGGTGATTTTGGTTGATGCGGTGGTCAATTACTGAGGTGAAAAAAAAAAAAAAAAAATATTTTAAACAAGCTGGAGAGAGAGCGAGAGAGAGAGAGAGAGCCAAATGGGGGTGTATCTAAGCCAAAACCAACTGTGACTAAGATGTTCTATTTTGAACCTTCTGATGACACCTACTCTTGTTTGCCAAAACACCCATACACAATCAAATCTGGAGTGATTGATCTTTTTTTTTTTTTTGGGGGGGGGGGGGGGGTGTGGTGGGGGGAGAATGTGACACAGGTGTGGCAATTATTTTTGGGAATGAAAGATCTGATTTTTTTTTTTTTTGGGGATCTCATTTTCGTTGGAGGGTTGGAGTTGGGGGGGGGGGGGGGGTGTGGCGTTCAGGAAGTTGATTTTTAGGCGATTTTCAAACCCTATCACTGAAGACCACTACCTTGACGTTGTTCGTTTTGAAATATTTTCTATCTACCACCTCTGTTGACCTTGTTGGAAGCCACTGTTGCCAGTCAGCTTGGCTCAACAAGGTCGGCTCTGGTTGGTGGTAGTCAGTGTGTTACCAATAAGGAGAAGCAGATTAAGAGTATTGTGTAATCGTAAAATACCTATTAAGTTAAAAGGAAAGTTTTACAATGCTTCTATAAGACCAATTATGCTATGTAGTATCAAATGTTGAACTTTTAAGAGGTGGCATATTCATAAAATTTGTGTAGTTGAAATGAGAATTGTAACGGATAAGTGGAAATACAAAGAAATATATGGTTTAAAATGAAGAAATTTGTTTAAAGATATGGGTAACTCCTGTAGATTAAAAAAGAAAAAGAAAAATGAGGGAATGTTTCTTAAGATGGTTTGTAATGTGTAATGGAGAGTGATTAATGCACTTTGATTCAAGTTGAGAGAATGAAAGGAGGTGAGTGAGACCTAAAATAACAGTAGTAAAAGTAATAAAAAAGTAAATGTTAATAAGGAGGTGATAGAGAGTACGATTTTGGACAAGATAGAATGGCAAAGAAGAATTTCGGTGACTGGCTTTGATTAGTCTATTGAGGATCCATAGCCAACCTCAAACTTTTAGGAATAGCACGGTAACTCTCTGTTCTGTTGTTGTATTTTAAATGAGTTTGCAATTATGGTGTACTGATTCAGGTTTTGGTTCTGTAAATGGAGAGCTTCACATGACTGGAGTGAGGGGGACCATGTTTGAAATTGTTGAAAACCCTCGTATTCTAAAACCTAAAGAGCACACTAGAATTGTTCAATTTTCTTGCAGTACAGATTCAATTCATAGAGACATACACAATATAAGTAGCAATCTGTATTTGAGCATCCAATAACCTTCCTTACTTCTGCAGATACGATTATGATGAGAATTACAAACTTGTCAAAATGTAAATGTGATGATATCACTAACTGCATAGGTCCATTTGGTTGCATCTCAAATGATGTCTCCTGAATATGTGCTTTGAGAAAAATATGAATACATATCATTAATTTTTGTGGAAAGATATGAATCCCATTCTTATATGGTTTGGACTATGGGTTGACTTTGAATTTCCCTCATATAATGTGTGCATGCATATGCACCACACACATAGATACATATGGCAGTACCAATTTCTAATACTTCTTCTTATGGTATCTTCTCCCTTGAAATGTTAATTTTATGTCATTACTAGGAAAGTAAGACCCTTGACAATACTCTCTTATTCTGCATGTATTTACTTGTTTTGCAGACTGCATTGGCTCGGCATTTAACATGAAGGGAGCAATGCAGTGCCCAAATTGCCGAAAGGTTGAGAAAGGCCAATGGTTATACGCCAACGGCTCTGCTCGTTCATTTCCTGAGTCTAGTATGGATGACTGGAATCCTGATGAGGATCCCTATGACCTAAATTACCCAGAAATGGTAAAGCATTACTACTTTATCTTTTAATAGTATACAACTCAATATTGTAAAACAGATATTTCTCAACCTGCCAGGTTCTGAACAGGCATCCAGCGACTCTGAAACAACATTTTCTTCACATCAGCATCTTTGTGTTTACATAGATTTTGGGCTTTTACAATTCTCTCTCTCTGTGCATGGGTCATTAACAATAAGCTCTATTACAGGCTATGGAAATCTCTAAAACATATAGGGATCTTTTAAATGTATTCTTTTTGGCAATTTATATTTTGAAGAGTTGAAGTCCCTTAATACCAAAAACCGCTAATACCAAACTATTGAGGATATCCTTCTCTCCTTTTCCAAGATAAAAAGGAAATTCTCTCCAAAACATTTTAAAATGCGTTATTATTGAACTACTCATTTTTTTGCATATCTGCCTATGGCCTGCATGGTCCGTGTTATCTTACTGCATTTATAATTTTGATAATGTCTTTTGAATGTCTTTTGCAGCCATTTAGAGTTCACTGGTGTCCATTTGGTGAATTGGCTCGAATTCCTACATCTTTTGAGTAAGCAAGATCTTTGTTTTGTGGTTTACATTCAATTCGTTTTCTTTAATTCCTCATGTGGTTTGTGCTTGGTTACAAATACTTATTTGTGTGAATCACTCCTGCCAGGAGCTTATGTGCTTGTACTAGTGTACATTACACTGCTTCTTATCATTGAGGCCTGGAAATGGAATCTCCATCAATTCGTTTTCTTTAATTCCTCACGTGGTTTGTGCTTGGTTATAAATACTTATTTGTGTGAATCACTCCTGCCAGGAGTTTATGTGCTTGTACTAGTGTACATTACACTGCTTCTTATCATTGAGGCCTGGGATTTTGATTTGGAGGATAAATTTAGTACAATAAGTGCAATGATTTTTTTTGGTGGGAGAAAAGGGGGTGGGTGGGGGGAGTAGGGATTCAGGATACCTGGTTCTCTCACTTTATATGGAGTAGATTGTTTCAAAATTCATGTTAGATCCCTGTGAGACTATTGTTCATTAAAATTCTCCCTTACTGTTATGTTGATTTTTAGTTTAATCATCAATTTTTATTGAGCATTTGCTCATAGACTTTAAGCTCTGGCATTCTTTGGTGAGATATTTAGGTGAACTTGCGTAGCGTTTACTATTCTAAAGAGCTTCACCATCTATATTCTGCTTAAGAACTTGGTCAGCCCCTTTCCCAACACTATCATCCATTGTTCTCTGACACGTTGATTCTGTCTTTCAGGGAAGTGGAATCTCCATCAACTACTTGTAAGTGTTGAGTTATTTATATCAAGAGTTAAAATTTCTTAGTTGCCACCATTAATATATAACACAACAACGTAATTTCTTCTCCACGTAGATCATGACATGCGGGAACACCATGGCATGCCTTCTGAACACACTGCTCCATCATCTCTGCCTCATTCATATGTTGCATACTTTGGACCGATTCCACATGCATCCTCAAGATCTAGTGATAGCATTGATGATCCTAACTTCAATTATCCCTGGAATGGTCCATCTGGACACAATGATATATTTAATCCCCATAGTTTTCCTGCCATTAGCATCCAATACCATACTTTGGGTCGCCATTCCCCTCCCTTCTCCCAATTTGGTAGCCATATCAATGGTGCTGATCCAGCTTCTCTTCAACCTGCAACACAGGGATCTACTCTCAGTGATTCCGATGCTACAACAAGGTCCAGATCTTTCCCATATCCGCTTGTCTTTGCTCATGGGTAAGCTTTCTAGTCCAAGGTTCCCTTTTTTTTTTTTTTTTTTTTTTTTTTTTTTTTTTTGAGGAAAAAAATCACAGTTTTGGGTAAGCATGGAGCGCTGCTGGTAAAAGCACGGGGTGCACTTAAGCGCAAAGGTCTCCTAGAGCCTAGGCGCAAAGCACAAGCGCATGCTTGATTGAAGTGAAGCACACATTTTAAAATAATAATAATAAAAAAATTTGAAGATAATAATTAACGAGCAATACAACAATCAAATGATCAAATAATCATATAAATTGAAATAAAACGTTTTATATAATACATATAACATTTATATTAGCCCCTACTTTTGCAATTCTAACACAAAATTTGCAAGTCAAGTCATTTTTTTTTTTGATAATCTAAATAGGAGTACTTCCATGCATTATTCTTCTTAAATATCCAGTTAGCATAATGCTCTATGACTAAGCACTAATATTAGTTAATAATTTAATCACTTGATGACTATAAGTCTATAAGAATTAATCAATTAAGTCTTAAGTGCTATGTTCAACATCAACTACCGAAGTAACTAAGCAATTACGAAAAATATGGTCATTGGTTCCAAGCAGTTATTCAAAGGGGAAAAAATAAAATACAAAGAAGAATGGGCAGGGAGAAAAAACCAAGAAAAAATTAAAATTAAAATAGAGAAGCACTGGGGGTTGTGGGTTTCAAGACAAGTTACACAAAAAAATATGCCCAATCAATGGTTTATATCAATAATGTTAAGATCCTATACTACAACTCAGTCTTGGTTTTTTTTTTTTTTTTTTTTTTTTTTTGAAAAATATAAAACAGTGCAAAAGAAAGGGCGCTTAAAGTGCAAAGAAAGCATTCCTAAAACACGAAAGCATTCCTAAAACACGCTTCTTTGAATGTGCCTCACTTTAGAGGCAAAAAGCATTGGAGCATTGGTGCTTTGTGCTTTGTGCTTAAGTGCGCTTTCATGGAGATTGCTTTCTAATCTCCTCATTTGCCAACTTCCTCTGAAATATTTGGGCTTTCTGTTGGGTACTACCTATAAAGAGGAGACAATTTGGAATCCTGTTTTGGAAAAGATGGAGTGGTGTTTAGCTAGATGGAAGAGGTTGTATTTATCTAAGGGGTAAGGTAACTCTTATTAATTGTACCCTTTCCAGCTTGCCAACTTATTTTATCTCTCTAGCTCCTGTCCCTGTGAAAGCGGCTAATCATATGAAGAAATTACAGAGAGATTTTCCTTGGAGTGTTATTGATGCTCCTAAGGTACCTCTGGTGAAATGGTCTAAGGTTTGTGAGCTGGTGCAGACTGGCGGGTTAGGCATCAGGCTTTGAGAATATTTAATACTGCCTTGCTAGGCAAATGGTTATAGAGGTATGGAATGGAGAGAGATGCCCTTTGGAGGAGGGTCATTGAGGCGAAATATGGGGATGTAGGGGTGTGTAGTCAACCTGCTAAAATTGACCCGACCCAATCCAACCCTCCGGGTTGGGTTGGTTTTTAGGGCTTGGTGGGTTGGGTTGGGTTGGGTTACAAAAATTTTTTTGATAGTGGGTTGGGTTGAGTTTGGGTCATAAAATTTCAAACCCGCCAAACCCGTCATAAAATTCCAAATCCGCCAAACCCAACCCGACCCAGCCATATCTTTAATATATATTTAAAATATATTATATAATTAATAAAAATTTTAAAATAACTAGTTTTTCCTATCCTATATAAAAGCCAATTATTTCACACAAACCCTAGTAAATTACTATTGTTGTTTAGTCATTAGTGTTATTTGCTTTTAAGGAGTTGCATTGATACTAATCTTTGGGTTTTTTTAATATATTTATATTTATATTTTTTTCTATTCAATTTAATAATAATGATAATAAAAAATTTGTCCACCTTATGGGTTCAACCCGACCCATGTGGGTTGGGTTGGACTTATGTGATGGGTTGGGTTGGGTTGGGTTGGATTTTTTTTGACCCACCATAGTAAGTTGGGTCAAAAATCCCCTTAACCCGATCCAACCCGACCTATGCACACACCCCTATGGGGATGACTGTGGTGGTTGGTGTACAAAACTCATGTCAGGAACCGATGGTATTAGTGTGTGGAAAACCATTGGAAGTGGTTGGCTGGCTTTTTCTAAGTATCTTCGGCATGACGTTGGTGATGGTACTAGGGTGGAGTTCTAGGAGGATGTGTGGTGTGGGATTGTTCTCTTAAAGAAGCATTAAAAAGTTGTATGGTATTAATCGGGCAAGGGAGTCTTTTGTGTTGGAGGTTATGCGTTCCTTTGATGGGAGGCTTCATTGGGACATCCAATTTCGTTGTCCAGTACAGGATTGGGAGTTAGAAGCTTTGGATCTTTTTTTGGATATGCTTTATTCCACGGATGTACCGGACTATGGTGCCGTTGAAGCTTGTTGGAAGCTAGCAATGAGAATAGGTTCTGAGGTTGGAGTTTTTTACCACTCTCTATCCCCCCTTCTTCAGTCATTTCCTTTCTTTGAAAAATGGTGTGACAATCGAAAGTTCCTCCTAGAGTAGCGTTCTTTTCTTGGACTGCTGCTATAGTTAAGATTTTAACTATAGATTTTCTTTGGATTAGACATTGTAGTGCTAGATTGGGCAAGTTCGGAAGACATAGAAATATAGATTTGGAGGATTGTGCCACATTGTTTGTTTTGGTGCTTATGGAGGGAACGGAATGCTAGATGCTTTGAGGATTGTGAACAGTTTATCCTTGATATAAAGTATTTTTCCTTCCATACTCTCCTCAAATGGATCTTAGTTTTGCCTTCATGTTCTTGTTTATCCCTCCCTGTCCTTCTTGATCATTGTAATTTGGGTTCTTAAATTCTGCCACTGTAGTGCATTTCTAGTGTACTTGGTTTGGCTATTTTGGCTATTTTTTAAAATAAAAGTTCTTACATTATTATCAAAAAAAAAAAAAAAAGTCTCCTCATTTGCCAACCGTCAAACGGAAAATTGTTTATGGTGGCATTATTGCTTTGCAAGGCAATGACGCTGGTTATTGTATAAACCTCTACTTGAGTTCTTTAAAAGTTCTACTTAGACTACTTATCAAAAAGAGTTCTGCCAAGTTCTACTTAGACTGATAGACATGTATTTCTAACACGAACAGTTGTAAGAAACATGTGTGCTCTTTGCTAACAAAGCCAAGGGTATTCAATATAGTATAAATTACTTTTAATCACCTTATGGTCTTGAATGGAATATTGGTTTTAGTGGCACTATGGTTTTGCAGTTCATTAACAGTAGTTGAGGCATGAACCTCTTAAGTAGTTTGTTTTAATGTCTGCTTAGATACTTACTCTTTTAGTTCTAATAGTTGTGAGAAACATGTGTTCTCTTTGCCGACATAGTCAAGGGTACTTGACACACATGGACCATGCACGTCTTTTTGTCATTCTCACATCTTTGATTGCAAATATAACAGTTTACTTAAAGGAGTGTTCCATTATGAAAATTTTATTAGTGAAATACCCAGATTATTCTTTATATGAGCTGTGTACTAAATATTCTTTGCCCCTACTCTTTGTAGGTCTGGTCCTAGAGCTGGGAGCTCATTTGTCTCCTCAGCTGTTCCTCGTTATCCAGGGTCCAATGTTCATACCCATGAAATGATACAGGTTTCCCATGCGTTTCATCTTCAGCAACGACCTAGCAATTCACTAGGCATGCCCTCACCTATCATTCCTGCTGTCAGGAGAATCGATAGTCCTGGGGGTTTGCCTCCAGTAGTGCCAGCATCTCTACAACCTGATGGCAATGGCGGATTTCATATCTATCCTCCTCAAACTCCTTCAGTCCCGAACCTACATGAAGCTGAAAATCCTTTGCCAAATCAATTTCATGCGTGGGAAAGAGAGCACTTCTCTCGTTTCCCTCCTGTATTATCTGACATGGACTCAGCGTGGGGGCAATATCATCATGCTGCTGGTGACTCTGATTCTGTCAACAGGTCTGGTTGCTTATGGCATAGGCACTGGTCCTAGAGGACCCGCTCCCCTACTGTGGTTGCAAATGTTTATCAATCAATTTATCCACTTGATACTTTTAAACGAATCGCATCTAAATTATGATGGATAACAAACTCGATTGTGGGTATTCATAAACATTTGTTCATTTTTGTACATTAAAAAAAAAAACTTATTTTGTCATGTAATCTCTTGTAAATCTTTGACAATCTAGTGGTGCTAAAACATTTGTTTCTTTTTACTGAGTGTTTTGCTTAAACTTCCCATGGATGCTTGTTTTGCAATTTGGCACTAGCTTTATTGAATTTCCAGGGAAGTTCAGGGCCTGATGTAGAAATTGGTAAACAAAAAGTTAGCTTAATATGTGGTGTATATACAGTTTCTGGGTCGACTTGTTTTATCTTCACAAGTTGTCGCTTATATAAATTTATTGGTCTTGAAACATGCAGATTGCTACCAACAGACTTTGTTAAAGCGACTTACTTCGTCTTCACGAGTTGGAAATGCAACTCTACAAAACTATTTTAAGCCACGGTTGTGAGAAGTAATTGTTCCTAATAAGTAAGGTAAAATCATTCACTATACCGATGTATTACACCTTCTCATGTAAAAGCGAACTGTATATTTAAGTCTCATACCTATGAAATACATTTATATGAGATACGTATTAAATATAGTATACTCACCGAAAATATGCACTGAATTATTCATACCAAGTGAGTTAAATGTTTGTTTTAGTGAAAATTTCGATGCATATTTTCAGCATTGGTAGTGTTATCCTTTATTAAAAGAACAATGGTTATTACACACATTTGTACACATGTTTGTTTTAACTAAAATTTTCACTTTGAAATCACAATTTTAGTTAAAAACAAGCATGCGTGTACTGATGCTTGTGTGTTAATGTGTGTGTAAGAGTTATTTCCTTTATCAAAAGTAAACTTGTGGGTTAATTTCTCAAATCAAGCTGTGGAGGGAAAGAATTCTCGCTCTCTTAACATTCAAACGTTAATGCACTGAAATAGAAGACATGAGAACCCTGTTACAAATTATTGATCAATAATGTTACTTGTACATTTTGGTTCTCATAAGCAACATAACCCCACTACACTTGTCCCATAATATGAACAGAGCCTACTGAAAGTGAGAATGAGAGAGAGATAATGGATTCTTCTCAAGTCCAGTAACTCCATCCAAGTTGATGCTTCTTCCCTTCAAAAACTTGGAGTACCATTTTGCAGAGAGCTTGGGATGTCTTTTCAAATCCGGGTCATCCAAATCCACATACTAGTTTATGCCATAGCTATATCCACAGCCACCAATTAACTCAAATATATCCAGGAAAGCCCATGTGAAATAACCTCGTGTTTGATCCATTCCTTCAAAAAAAAAAAAAAAAAAAAAAAGAATTAAATGAAGGCAAGGAAAAGGAAATGCAATCAATTTAGAAATTTCTTTTTGTTAAAAAAAAAAAAAAATTACACACATCTATCATATCAAATAATAATTTTCTTTTTTATTTATCAATTGTTGATGGTGGGAGAATTTGAACTTTGGTGTCTCCATTGTAAATACCAAGAGGTGTTCATTAAGCTACAATGCTCTTGGCATATCAAATAAACAAATCTATATATATATATATATATATCTCTCTCTCTCTCTCTCTCTCTCTCTCTCTCTTTCTAAGTTGAAACGTAGCATTTATTATTACTATGCTCCAGTTGAGCTACATCAGCAACCATGCCATTTTTTTCTTCTTCATTTTTTAAACAATATTAATAATAATAAAAATAGTGCAACTTTACATATTCTTTAACTTATTAAATCCAACTCACCATTAATTCAATCCTCTTCCAATTCTCAACTCTTCATTTTCCCCTTTAAAACTGATTGGCTCTTTTGAAGTTTAAACCCTTCAATTGCCAACCCTACAATTAACTATGTTATTTTTAACATTTTAAATTTCCAATTGCTCTCTCTACCTCCGCAAAAGCTACCAAAGCTACATCTGATTTGAAAAGTCTCTTCGAAGTGTGCTCTTTCCCTTCTTATTTTTCCTTTTTCCCTAACTTTGGTTTTTCCTTTGGAATTTTAAAGTTTGTGGCTGATATGCTATTTTGTGCATTGCTGACAATATGATCACTTTGGGGCTATGGGTGGCTAGGATTTGGTTTGTCGATTATGAGAAGGGTTTTCAAGGATTAGAATTCTCTACAACAACTTCCTACTTCATATTCATATTGTACAATTTTTATTTTATATTTGTGTTTTACCAATTCAATAAGTTTTTCTCTGAAATTTTAAAGAAAATCAAGTTTTCTTACATCTGACATTTGTTTAATTCTATGTAAGCAAAAGAAGAAAAAAAAAAAAAAACCAAAGTTTGATGTATTTACTTTTGATAGTTTTGAAACAATAATAGAGTATACACTGCAGTTTTACTCCAATTACTGCTTTCATATTTTTCAACTCAATGGTTCCTTTTTTTATGTGGGATCTTTCTCAATTTCTATTTGGCTCGAAAGTCATAAATACTATGTGTAGCACACTGTTTCTTATTATGTGACAAGGAAATAGAAAGTTTCTTATTGCAGTCCAATAGACAATAATAAATCTGCTTCAAAAGTTTGATGGATTTGTATGTCACAAGGAAATAGAAAATCTTAAAATATGATTGGGGGTTTAATTTTTATCTGATTCTGGTAATGCTAAATGTGGATGTTAACATGTAATAGGTTGTGGGCTTTAGGCCTATTTTGTTTACTTGTACTACACTCGTACTTGTACTACACACTCTGTCAGTTCGTTTAGACCCCTGTAAACTAGATTGTTTAACCTAATTAATTAACCAAGTGAATACTTAGGTTTATTATTCAGATCTAGGTTAAAACGAAACAATCATATCAAGTAAAGCAGCGGAAAATAAAGAACATAAAGATATGATGACCCAGGAAAACCAAACCGGTAAAAAACCTGGGAAGGATTTAACCTAGCTATCCTCAAGGTAAAATAGCAAATCCACTAGAAAGAATTGAAGTTTACACAATAGCGACTTAGACCACTAACATCCTATTACTACCCAGTGTAGGAAACTTACTACCACGACTCCATGATAGCTCCGAGATCCACGGACTCCTTCTTTCTTTGACCTTTGCAAAACACAAACACCACCGTTTGTGACTTTGAGATCCCACTCAAAGGTTTAGCAACACAAACTCTCCTGTTTATGACTCCAAGACCACCCTTGAAGGTTTAGATCATCAACTCATTTGATGACTAGAGAAGGCAGCAACTTCAGCAATACCGGATCTTGAGATTTACCAAGGAACAACACCAGTAGAAGTTATAAGAGAGGTTTTAGGAGCAAAACCCTAAATACAAAAGAGACACACTCTTCTCTATCTAAAAAGCCTTGTAAAAACGTGCTTAGGGTTTCCTTTATATAGTGGGAGAAGTAGATTTGAAACCCTAATCCTTAATGGGTTAGAACTGCTGTTTGGGCCAACTTAAAATTCTGCAGATACGATTCTCGATCGGTCGAACCTGTTTCTCGATCGATCGAACCAAGCAATTTCTGAATTCTTCTTTCTGCAGTTTGTATGTTCTTGTATGCTCACGATTTGCCAATTATTCTAAACTTTTAGAACCTAACAATCTCCCTCTTTGGCAATTCGTGACAAAACTTTCATACAAAATGAAATGTTAAAATACAAGAACAACCCAATACAATAAAATGCCCAATTACATCACAAATCCCAATCTAAGACTCTTAACCTAGAAGTTGCCAAGAAGAGGTAGAAGGTCTTGATCAGAATGCACCTGTCTTTCCTGAAACACTCAACAAACACGTCACCGCATGTGTGGAAAGAAAGACATATAAACAAAATGAAGCACAATATAAAAACAAAAGTAAACTAACTCTCCCCCTAAGTTAGATACATCAAAAAGTTTTTATATTCTCCCCCTAAACAAAACAAACAGATTTATCTCCCCCTAAACAAGACAAACAGGATTCCCAACATTTCATCTATTTCTCCCCCTTTTTGTCACGTATTGACAAAGACAACTCATAACAAAGAGTAGAGTGAAAATAAACATAAGAGAAAAAAAGAGAACCAATGGAACATAAAACAGGTTAGCTCTATAGAAAAAAGAGATAACTCCCCCTATAAAGAGCAACAACTCCCCTTATGAACTTCAAAGGCTTAAAAAAACTTTTCTCCCCCTATAAAATAGGAAAAACAAAACAAGTTTTGGGAAAAACAGTTTTGAGAAAAATTTAGGAGGTAGGAACAAATAAAAACACACAAACCTAAAAAAAAGGTTGAGGATACACATGAATAAAAATATTCTCTCTTTCAATAAATGCAAACTTGACACTATGTGACCCATAAACAGTTGCATGAGTAGAGAAAATATTTGCACATTGATTATCGATCATATCTCTTAAGAAAAATATTTTCTGCAATTCACACATCAAGAAAAATAGCATATACTAAAATGTACAAATGACTCAAAAAGTAATCAATCAATTTTTAATTCAAGTTGAGTACCCAATTTAGCAAAGTGTATGCATGTTATGTGTGAAGACAATGAGAGATATGACTGCAAAACTGCAAGATGGATATAGAAAACAATGCAACTCATGTGAATCCTAACCATAAATGATGTATGAAAAAAAATTTGGTCAAAAACTCTAAAAACTGAAAATTTTTCAGTTTCGATCGATCGAGCATCGATCGAATACCAATCGAATCAGACAGAATTAAACCAAAATTTTTATCGCAATTTTGATCGGTCGAGATACAGATTCGATCGATCGAAAATCTGGAAAACTCAAATTTTTGAAAAACAGAGCAATATAATGCAGTAACTCCTCAAAACATAGTAATTCATGAATGAAATGCATGAATATGAGACTTAAAATATTTCAAAAACACTTGAATTCAATCCAGATCTTTCAAAAACAAGTTTTTCAACCAATGTGTCCTCAAAACTCAACCATTAAAGAAAATTTTGCATTAAAATCAAGGAACATATAATCTTGGATGGCCACAACAAAATCACACACAATAACATGTACAAAGTTTAGCAAAGAGTAACTTGTGTAATGTGTGTAACTAGCAAAAACTTGAGAGACATGTGAGGTGATATGTGAATAGTAATCAATCACAAAGTCTACAAAATTCATTACATAAGTTTGAAAGAGACTATCACCTAAAGAGTTACATCATATAACTCTCACATCTCCTAGAATAAAAGCTTGCAATCATATAAGTTTCTTGATTTGCCTCAAAATTAATATCCAATTTAATTGATTAGAAACTTAATAATATAGCCGGGATAATGTACACACCAATTTTATTTGAATTGTGAAATTATTATAGCCCAATAATGTACACACCAATTTTAATAGAGGCTACACCTTATGTTCTTTTTGTGCATGTGCTACACTTTCTTGAGCACAAAATCTTACGATATGCACTAAGGTATTCATGATTGGCTAGTAAACAGTGGTAAGATGGTTATTTATGTCTTTCTCATTAAGTTCAAGTCCGACAGACAAAGGCATGTGACTTCAAGATCAAGACAAAGTGATCAAAAACTATAAACATCTTCCCACATAACATGCACTACAAAGCTTAAACTAGTAAAGTGCAATAAAATAAGCTCATCCAAGCTAAACAAAGTACATAAACATGTTATGTAAAGATAATATGGCCAACCTTAATTATAAATCCAAGATATATAATACAAAACACAAAAAAAAAATCTTTTTGGTTTAAAAAAATTTATGACCAAAACTAAAAGTACACATTATGCTAAATGATTAAAAATGCAAATGCAATGCATGACAGTGCTTAACTAAGCTATAGAGGGTACACAAACAGGAAATATCAATTTCTTAATTAACCCATGAGTACATGTACAAACTAGTACATACTCATACAAAATCATAAATAGCTTAGCACTTATATAACACATGCTATTCAAGTTTCTCCACAATGTCAAGCATGTTCTAAATCAAGAGAGAGATATCAAAATTCATGTAATCCTCAAAACAAATAAAACAAGACACAAAATAAAATAATTTTGTCTTTTTGAAAATTTTCAATGTTTTTGGATTTTTATTTTAAAACAGAAAAACAACTAAAAACAGAAACAAAACATGTCCACAAATAATTGAAAGAATTAAATTAGGGACAAGTCAGTGACACTCACCTTAGAGAATCTTTTCTCACCCATATAGCACGAGTCTTCGGCTTTGTAGTTGAAAATCCATGTGAAGCAGAGTGTATTTGAGGAATTACACCAATCTTCTGAGAACGACTAAAATCCTGCAATTTCCTTTCACAAGCCAACAAGCTTAAATTTTTCAAAAGCATATGAAATAATTTATTTGGACTTATGGCAGGAGAAATATCATCACATGTCCTAGACTGAAACATAGAATGCTTAAATTTCAATTTATGACAATTAGGACGAATGTGACCGGAGACACCACAAAAGTGACAAACAGGAACAAATTTAGGAACATCAGTATTCCTAACAGCAAATCTAGTCTCAGATTTTGGTTTTTGCCTCAACAAAGAACAATTTGGTCTAATATGACCAACACCACCACAAAGGTGACAGGTAGGCACAAAAACAGATTTCTTTTGCACACTAGCAGTAGGTTTAGACATAGGTTTAGAAACTTCAGCGTCTACATCAAAACTTTTACCTTTGTCTAACCTCGCAAAATAAACATTTTCTTTATTATTCCTCTTGAAAGGAGGGATATAAACTTTTTCAGTTTTAGGCTTAAGAGAAACAGAAACACTTCTGTTATCAACAGCAGGCTTGGTACTAGTCAAATTTTCAATTTTAGCTTTAGATTCAACTAACTCTTGTTCCAAGCTTTTCATCTTCTCATCTTTAGAGGAAATTTGATTTTTCAAAAATTCATTCTTTTTATTAGATTCATCTAATCTAACAACCAATTCCTCTTTTTCAAGATTAGCCAATTTTAACTCTTCCTTGAATTTCTTAGCAATTCTCATAGTTTTCAATAATTCCTTACGAAGAGTTTCACAGGCATCAAAAAGATCAACTGAAACAACAGTATTCTTTTTATTCAAATCATCACAAACATGAGCAGAAAGACACTTCAAATTATCCATGATAACAGGGATCAAGGATCAGCTCTTAGATCAAAAGATCTGAAACAAAAAAGCTACCTGCTCTGATACCACTTGTAAGTTCGTTTAGACCCCTGTAAACTAGATTGTTTAAACTAATTAATTAACCAAGTGAATACTTAGGTTTATTATTCAGATCTAAGTTAAAACAAAACAATCATATCAAGTAAAGCAGCGGAAAAATAAAGAACACAAAGATATGATGACCTAGGAAAACCAAACCGGTAAAAAACCTGGGGATGATTTAACCTAGCTATCCTCAAGGTAAAATAGCAAATCCACTAGAAAGAATTGAAATTTACACAATAGCGACTTAGACCACTAACATCCTATTGCTACCCAGTGTAGGAAACTTACTACCACGACCCCATGATAGCTCCGAGGTCCACGAACTCCTTCTTTCTTTGACCTTTGCAAAACACAAACACCACCGTTTGTGATTTTGAGATCCCACTCAAAGGTTTAGCAACACAAACTCTCCTGTTTGTGACTCCAAGACCACCCTTGAAGGTTTAGATCATCAACTCCTTTGATGACTAGAGAAGGCAGCAACTTCAGCAATACCGGATCTTGAGATTTACCAAGGAACAACACCAGTAGAAGTTATAAGAGAGGTTTTAGGAGCAAAACCCTAAATACAAAAGAGACACACTCTTCTCTCTCTAAAAAGCCTTGTAAAAACGTGCTTAGGGTTTCCTTTATATAGTGGGAGAAGTAGATTTGAAACCCTAATCCTTAATGGGCTAGAACTAGGCCTGTCCACGGGTCGGGTCGGTTCGGTTTTGGGCCTGAACCGAACTCGACCCGTCTGATTCGGGTGGTTAAATTTTGAACCCGAATTCGACCGAATAGTCGGGTCGGTTCCGGTGATTCGGGCCATCGGATGAGCGGGTCGGAGTTTTCGGTTAGACGGGTCTGGGCCATTAATGGGCCGCGCTTTTGGGCTTCTTTGAAATTTTTATTTGTTCAATTTTTTCAGCCATTTTGGCCCAAATTAAGGAGTTTGGCAGATTTTTAAGTTATTTTTGGGTGTCATTTTTTTAACTTACCAAACAAAACAGATTGGGCCTCTCTTTTCCATTTTTTTTTTAATTAAATGGGCCTCCAAGTAAACTTAAAATTAAGCAACTTCACTTATAAATATATAAGGCCTTCCAAATCCAAACATAAACTTCCTGAAAATAGTCCAATAAAAATAAAAATTCCTCACCATAAGTCACAAAATAAGCCAATTTTTACCACCAGTGCATTAAATATCCTGGACAACATAACCAACCACAACACACAAAATAAACCTATTTTTACATCTGTTAAGCATCCACACATTGACCACAAAAACTAAACACATCAAAATATATACTGCATGTAAAACCTGGACAGAGCAGCACGAGTAACAAACAAATTCTAATTTTCACACCATCTGTGATTCTGTGACTTGTTAAACAGCCACATTGACTACCCAAGAATTAACACAACAAACAAATAGCAAAACAATACACAAACATGTGTATTTCCAACAAAAAATAAACCAACCACAGCAAGCATAAGCTACTTGAAATTAGATTACTGCAAGTTTATGAGGCAGTAAACCATAAGAAGGCAGTAACCTTGCTGGCTAATACAATGTTCCCAGCAAATTAATTACAATTATAAAATACCACAAGTATTTCCAAAAAAAATGGCTTCTCCAAGCATTAAATGACAAATACTCAAGCTTATAACTAATAGAAAAGAAAACCTATATGATTCCTAGGATTTCTTCTCTATAAGCATTAAGACTAGAGTATTGTTAGAAAAGCAATTTACAAAAAGCTTCGAAAATAATCCCCAAAGGCTGCCTCCTGTACAAAATAAATGATTCCGCCTACAAAAGAAAAAAAAATATTTAACAAACAATACATTACTACCAAATACAAGACCAAATATAAAGGGCAGCAAATTTATAACAGTAAAGAGGCCAAAGACAGTAACATACCAAGTCAGTTATCAATCTTCAACACTAATTATGGGTCGTTTGCCTAAGCTAGAACCCAAATTGGAGCTGGTACTTGCTGATGCACTTGATGATGATTGTTGATTTAAAACTAGGAAAGAAATGGAAATAAATACAACATATTAAATTTTGTTTGAACATGAGACATTCAAAAATAATTAATAGACTATAAGTTACATAATTTAAACATATTACCTAAATCATGAAATTCCTCCTCCAATGCCTCAACCTCATCCCTTGATTGGCGATAAGAAATTGGTATTGTGGCTTGAAGCCAGTTTTGTGCACATACAAGGTTTTGAACCATGAGAGGAGAGAGAGAACTTCGAAATGGATCAACAATCCGGCCTCCAGTGCTAAATGCTGACTCAGATGCAACAGTCGAAACTGGTAGAGCCAACACATCCTTAGCCACTTTGGACAACATTGGGTACCTACTAGAATTGTCCTTCCACCACCCCAAAACCTCAAAACTCACATCCCTTCTACCATCACAATTTTCAGCCAAATACTTTTCAACCTCATTACTACAACCTACAGACTGCTCAGCTTCTAAGAAAAGCTCATATCGAGAGTGAACCATCACATACGGATCACTAGCATCACCTACAATTTGTGTCTTCTCACACCCACTTGGTTCTTGCACATTTGTGGAATTAACAGAACAGTAAAAAGTATACAACTTCATCAAAATATCTTTCACCTTATCAACCATCACTTTCCCCACTTCAGTCCCATAAATTTCAGAAAAAGAAAACTTCAAAAACCTCAATTTTTTTCGTGGATCAAAAACCACAGCCACATACAAAAGAGGATTAATTTTATCACCTTCCCCCCAATACTTCTCAAATTTAGTTTGCATGTTTGTGGCTGTGTTTTTCAAGAGGGTGTTTTGGGATTTAACTAAATGAGAAATACTCTCCTGAATAACAAATATCTCATCAAAAAAGGCATTTGAGGTAACATACAAAGAGCCGGAGAACTTCTTTGTTGCATTGTAAAAAAGCCTCAAGAAAGTCACAAATGCCCTACAATTTTGGAAATCACTCATACAAGGAGATCCCAAACCACCACTATCTTCCTTGCTCCTAAAGTATGATGAATAACCATCATCTTCAAAGTCCATCCTAAGGAATACTTTCTCGAATTTTTCAGCAGTTTCTAACATAAGGTAAGTTGAGTTCCACCTAGTAGGTACATCTAGACAAAGAAGACTCTTGGACTCCATACCTAACCTCTCCATAAAATTCCTAAATGTTTGATTTCTATTGGGTGAGGACTTCACATACCTCACAGCTTCACGCACCCTAGCAACAGATGCATCAATTTCTTTCAAACCCTCCCCAACAATGAGATTTAGGATATGGGCACAACACCTCATGTGCATGAACTCATTTTCTAAAACAGTCCCATTCCAATCTTTTGTTACCCTTTGCAAAAATTTAACTGTGGTTAAATTGGAGCTAGCATTATCCACTGTCAAAGTGAATATGCCATCAATACCCCACTCACGCAAAGACATCTCAATCTTTCTACCTATAGTCTCCCCCTTATGATCTTCAACTTGACAAAAATTTAAAATTCTCTTATGCAACTTCCAAGCATCATCAATAAAGTGACATGTGAGACACATATAATTCAAATTTTGTATAGAAGTCCATGTGTCCGTAGTAAGACACACCCTACAACCCTTCAAGGATTTCCTTAGCTTCTCTCTCTCACTATTATAAATTCCAATCACATCTCTAGCCACAGTTTGACGAGATGGAATGTCCTTTAGACGGAGCTTAGGTTGTAAGGTAGTTACATATTTCTTAAACCCATACCCCTCAACACACCTAAAAGGTAACTCATCAATTATAATCATTTCAGCTAGTGCCTTTCTAGAAGCCTCAACAGAAAAAGTTGTTGACACAAGTTTGAACCCTTCATCTCCATCATTTTTAGGTTCAAAAGCTAAGGTTTTCTGCCCTTTATCTTCTCTATTAGGGTTCTTGGGACAGATTGTCACATGAGCTAACAAATTACTAGTACCACAACTCTTACTATCAGCATGATATGATTTCTTACAATAATTACATACAGCCATAGTGACACCCTCATCTACCTTTACTTTTTCAAAGTGATTCCAAGCTAAAGACTTTTTCCTACCAGTAGCAGTCTTACTCACTACACTAGGTGGAGCTGGGGGCAACTCACCATCAGTAGCTTCTTGGGCGGCAGTAGCACCATCAGTAGCTTCTTGGGCGGCAGTAGCACCATCAGCTTGGACGGCAGTAGCACCATCAGCTTGGGTGGAAACAGGGGGAGCATTAGTGGAGGGATCCATGACCTAGAAAAATCAAATATTAGCAAACTAGAACAACAACAACAATCAATAATAATAATCACACAAATCAAAAAGGAAAATCTTTGATGCTTGAAACCAGATAACAGTGTCCTACATAAAACATAAAACTCTAACATAAAACAGCATCCTACATAAGTTATCTCAGATGCTCAAATTTTATTAAACAAAGACTGCAAAACAACTACTACCACCACCACAACAGCACAAGTTATTTATCAACTCTAACAAAAAAAAGAACAAAGTCCCAACTTTTAACACAAAAACACAAAGGGAAACAAAAATCATACCTTAAAGAACCCAGGGGTGTTGGAGTTTTGAATTTGTAGACTGAAAACCCCACTTGGACAACCTTCAATTCCTGAGTAAAATTATTATAGGAACAGAATTAATCAGACAAATAAACAAAGAACAAAAAAAGAAAAATGGTTGGGGTTTCAATTTTTTTTGTTAGGGTTTCAAATTATAAAATTTGGGGGTTTAATTGATTTTTAACAGTATAAAATTCACTAAATAATAAAGCAGAAACATTGTACACATCCACAAAAAAAAAAAAGGGAAACAAAAATCATACCTTAAAAAACCGTGGCTGTTAATTTCAAGTTTGAAGATTTTCACCCCACTTGTACAACTTTCAATTCCTGAATAAAAATCAAATAGGAACAAATTTAATCAAACAAATGAACAAAAAACAAAAGTAAATGGTGAAGGTTTCAACTTTTTCTTGTTAGGGTTTCAAATTAAAAAACTTTGGGGTTATTTGATTTTAACAGTAGATTTTCATAACATATACAATCAATCACAGACTGAACAAAAAGAGAGGTGAGAAAGGGAGAACACATACCCCCTAGGTTCAACCCATATGTTCGGCGGCAGGGAGAGGAGTGGGTGCTGGTGGCGGCGGCGGCGGCGGCTAGGTAAGAAGAACTTGTAGTGAGAAGTTAGGGTTTGGACCTTGGAGTAGAGAGAGGCGAAGTGAGAACTGAGGGTTTGAGTGTGTGGTCTGTTCATTGGTGAGAAGACTGAAGATAAAGCTTTTAAAGAGTGAAGATTGAAGACTGATGAAGATTTCGTATGGAATTGGTGAAGAGATTACAGAGACAGAGAGGGAGAGAGCGCCTTTGTCTGAGAGATTTTAGGTTGAGAGATAGAGTTTAGAGAGAGCACATGAGACTATGATGCTGAGAGACTGAGAGTGAGAGAAATGCGATTTGGTGATTTGGTGATTACTGATTAGGTCAGTTGTAGTGGTAAAGTGGTGATTCGGTGAAGACAAAAACTCTGAAGAGATATTGACGCTGTTGATCATTAACTTGAAGCCGTTGGATTCGGTGAACTTCATGCTTTGAAGCCGTTGGATTAGATTAGAGAGAGAGAGCGTGTGAGACTGAACTTTGAACCGTTGGATTGTGAATTGGGATATGAAATTCAAGCTTCAGTTCAGAGATTCAGTCAGTGTGTGAGAGATCTAATCAATTATATTACAAAAATATTAGTTTGTAGAGTGACCGTTGATTGTAATATTAGATTTAATCTTAACCGTTGATTGTAATATATTTGAATAAGTTGATAAGATGTTTCTGTGCTAGGGCTGTCCAGAGGGTACATAGAGTTTAATCCTAACCGTGAATTTGAATCTTAAATTTATTTAAACAGTTGGATTTGGGATTGGGGACTTGTGCCCAGAATGGCTGAAGTCCCTCTCCTCCACTACACGTTACCAATGGAAAAGTCCTTATGATGTGACTATGCGAGTGGATTCAGTGGAAGACCGGTATGAACGTATGGTTTATTACCAAATATTCGGGCGGGTCGGGTTGTTCGGATTTTTTTTTGTGTAATCCGAAACCCGAACCGAATAATCGGTTTTTATTAGAGCAAGACCCGTGACCGACCCAGACATGCATTCGGATTCGCCCGTGGACCTTCGGGTCGGGCGGGTACGGTCGGGCGGGTCGGATATTCCGGGTCATTGGACAGCCCTAGCTAGAACTGCTGTTTGGGCCAACTTAAAATTCTGCAGATACGATTCTCGATCGGTCGAGCCTGTTTCTCGATCGATCGAACCAGGCAATTTTTGAATTCTTCTTTCTGCAGCTTGTATGTTCTTGTGTGCTCACGATTTGCCAATTATTCTAAACTTTTAGAACCTAACACACTCTGCCTCTTATATAAAGGCACTGTTGTATATTTTATTACTTGAGAAATACAATACACTTATTTAGTATTTCTAACATGGTATCAGAGCCATTGCTCTGAAATTTTTCTTAGCAGTCTTGTCTCTCTTTGGTGTTACTCCAAATTCATAGTTGCTTCTGCTGTCATAGCCGCCACTGTAGCCATTCGCCGTTGAATCTCTGACGCCTCTAAGTCATTGTCTCTAGTTCCAAAGCGTCGTTCAAGAGTCTCACACTAGAAAGACCATTGCCATATTGTCGCCGTCGTGAACCTTGCCCTGATTGTGTTTTTGCTGGTACCATTGAGATCGTCCTCCGCCGATCTACTATCCCGTGGAAACCTGACCCTCATTGGAGACTTCACACGCCTTTACGTGCTGCCCAAACATTCTGCACCTCAGTCACGCCTCTCACGCGCCACCCACTGGTCCAGGCTGACGTCATTCGTGACGTCATCATTGCCACGTTAGCCCTAGTTGACGTCAGCATCCAGTTAGCACCATGTCATCTTGCTTGTGTTAGCACCATGTTAGCGTCCAGTCAGTGCCACGTCAGCACCCAGTCAGCGATTACATCATCCCGCTGACGTCATCACCATTGACTTTGACTACCTCTGTTGACTGTTGACTGCCGCCTTTTGACCGTTGATTTTTTGTCAGAGTTGACTTTTTGCAGTCCAGGTGCTCATTGCCCAGTTTTTCACGTAGATTTCATTTTTGCAGTCCATTTTTGCATATTTTGCTTCCAAATGAAGAATAAGGATAGGTCTTCTTCTTATTGCAACAATCGTCGTCGACAATCCAACAAACATTTTTGCAATTTTTGCAAACGTCTTGGCCATAATATTGAGACTTGCTATCATTGAAACAAATCAGTTGCTTCCATTTCTGCTGCTACTATTACTAACGCTGAGAGTATCCAACCAATGGCTCCCATCTTTGCGCAGACCAAGTCTTCTGGATCCACTATCACCATTTCCACAGTCGACTTTCAAAACATCATTGCTAATACTTATTCGTATGGTTAGTAATGCATCTTATTTCTCTTCTCTCTCAGTTCTATTTGGTATGTCTCATTCTTTTTGGCTTATGGATTCTACTTGTTGCAATCACATGACACCTTACTCGTCCTTATTTTCTCAACTTAAACTTGCACCACACCCTCTTAATATTCGCGCAGCAAATGGTTCCACAATATTTGGTCATAATATAGGTTCTATTTCAACCTCCAACCTCTCGGTTCTTGGGGCTTTTAATGTTCCTAACCTTTCTTACAATTTATTTTATGTGGGACAATTAGCTGAGTTGGATTATCACATTATCTTTGATTATTCTGGATGTATTGTGCAGGATCTGAGAACGGGACAGGAGCTTGGGACCGGTCCCAGAGTTGTGCGTATGTTTCCCATGGACAACCTTCGTCTTCTACTTGTTGCTTTTGATTTTGTTGCTGCTATTTCTTCTATTCCTCCCCTTGCATTTTGGCACGCCCAACTTGGTCATGCATCTTCCTCCCGAGCACAACACTTGGCTTTTAGAGGTTTCTTAGGTTCAGTGTCCACAGAATATTTTGATTGTGTTTCATGTTAGTTAGGAAACAACCAGCTTTGCCTTTCAATACTAGTGAATCAATGTTCACTGATATCTTTGACCTAATTTATTCTGATGTTTGGGGGTCTTCCTCTGTCTCTAGAATTGGTGGATCTCGATATTTTGTTGTCTTTGTAGGTGATTATTCTCATTATAGTTGGATTTTTCATATGAAACATCATTCTGAATTATTGCAAATATATTCTAATTTTGCAAAAAATGGTTGAAACTTAATTTTCCAAAAGAATCAAAATTTTTCGATCTGATAATACTCTTGAATACACTTAATATGCTTTCCAAGTTATTTTGCATTCCTATGGCACCATTCATCAACTAACTTGTCCAGGTGCCTCTCAGCAAAATGGTAGAGCCGAACGAAAATTTCGTCATATTTTTGACACTATTCGTGCTCTCCTTCTCTTTGCCAAAGTTCTTGCTCATTTTTGGGGCAAAGCTGCTTTTCATGATGTTCATGTTATTAATCATATTTCCAGTCCTGTCATCCAAAATCAAACTCCATATGAGCCCCTTTTTGGGCCACCTCCAGGCTATCACCACCTTCGTTCCTTCGCTTCTACCTGTTTCGTTCTTCTTCAGCCACATGAGCATAACAAATTTAAGCCTCGGTCTAGACTTTGTTGTTTTCTTGGCTATGGTGAAACTCAAAACGGGTATTGGTGTTATGATCTTGTCTCTCATTATTTTCATATCTCCTACAATGTTGTCTTTTGGGAACATCGCTTCTTTGTCGAGCTTTTTCACTTCCGTGCCTCCCTATCTACCTCCTTTGTCTTAGAACTTTTTCTAGATGAGCCATATATTCCTCCTATAGACTTCGCTATCAAACTACCAGATATTTTTTATGCCTTTCTTAGATCACCCTCTAATGAATAGGTGGAAGTTGAGCCACCCAACCCTTAGCTTGGGTCCGTTGCTCCTGCTTCTGCTCCGCCTGAAGATCTTGCACAAGAAATTCCACCTCGTCACTCAACTCGGGTAAGATCCATTCATGCACAATTACTTAACTATCATTGTTATACTGCCCTTACTACACTGCACGAGCCTCACACCTATCGTGATGTCTTCACTGACCCTTTATGGCAGATTGCAAAGAAAGAGGAACTTGATGTATTATCTAAAAACCATACTTGGGATTTGGTGACTCTCCTCCCTAGGAAATCTGTGGTTATCCACAAGCTCCACAAGCTTGGTTTGCCAAGTTCAGCTCTACCATCTCTCACTTGGGTTACATTGCCAGTCATTATTTTCTGCCTTATTTCTTCATCACACCGACAAAGACACCATTTTGCTTCTCCTATATGTGGATGATATGATCATAACTGGTGATGATCTCAATGGCATTCAAGAACTCAAGGATTTTCTCAGTTAGCAGTTTGAGATGAAAGATCTTGGACATCTCAACTACATCTTGGGTCTTGAAATCACTCATTCCACAAATGGTCTTTATATTACTCAAGCCAAGTATGCTTCTGAACTTTTGTCTCGAGCTGGACTCATTGATAGCAAGACTGTTGACACTCCAGTTGAACTTAATGCGTATCTAACTCCCTCGGGGGGGGGGGGGGGGACCTTGTCTAATCCCTCTCTTTATAGACGATTGGTTGGTAGCCTAGTTTATCTCACTGTCACTCGTCCAGACATTTCCTATGTTGTTCACCAGGTGAGCCAGTATCTGTCTGCTTCATGATCGACTCACTATGCTGCTGTTCTGTGCATTCTTCGATACTTGAAGGGCACTCTCTTTCATGGCCTTTTCTACTCTGCTCAATCTCCTTTTGTTTTCCGTGCATTCTATGATGTTGATTGGGTAGGAGATCTCATTGATCGTGGGTCCACTGCTGGTTATTACTTTCTTCTAGTTTCTTCTTTGATTTCTTGGCGAAGTAAGAAACAAACCTTTGTGGCTTGTTTCAGTACTGAAACAGAATATCGTGCCCTTTTTGATACTACATCTGAGCTCCTTTGGCTACGATGGCTTCTTATGGACTTAGGTGAGTCCACATCCTCTGTTACTCTTCTTTATTGTGACAACTAGAGTGCCATTCATATTGCTTATAATGATGTCTTCCATGAACGGACTAAACACATCAAGATCGATTGTCATTTTATCCTTTATCATCTTGTCCATGGTACTTTCAAGCTATTCTTGGTCTCTTCTAAAGATCAACTTGCAGATATCTTCACCAAGTCACATCCTGAGGGACGCTTTCGTGCTTTGGTTGACAACCTCAAGTTGGTCTCACACCCACCTTGAATTTGAGGGGGGTTGTTAATAGGTTGTGGGCTTTAGGCCCACTTTGTTTACTTGTACTACACACTTTGCCTTTTATATAAAGACACTCTTGTATATTTTATTACTTGAGAAATACAATACACTTATTCAGTATTTCTAATAATGGAATTTGGTTCTTGTAGGATTTAGGAATACTGATCCAGGTACATGAGAGTTTAACAATGAAGATTTCTTTAAGTGACCAAAGACATTTCTAAAGAACTTTAAGAGAAGCGAGACAATTTTTTCATCCTTGATAGCCTTGGATGTTTTATTCCAATTAAACTTTTGTGTTGGGCACTTAAGGACTCCAAGCACTAGCCGACCTTGATATATCTATCTACTGTATTGCGGCAAACCCACACATGATTCCTTAGCTGACTTATGTTAGTAATATAAATACACACGTTCAATGGCAATTGTTTTGGAGTATTAGTGCCACATTATTAGAATAAGTTTTTCCCTATTCTTTGTTTTCCTTTAGAGTCTAATTAAGTCATGACTTTGTTCTAAAGATTTTCAATTGATCATTTGAGGAGTCTAAGTCGTGACTTTGTTCTAGAGATTTTCAATTGATCATTTGAGGCATGATATGTTAGTTATTGTCAGTTCGTTTAGACCCCTTAAACCCAATAGATTAACCTAGAGAATTAGCCAAGTGATTAACTTAGGTAATTTAATTAAATCTAGGTTAACACAAATAAGCAAAAACAGTAAAGCAGCGGAAATATAAAGAATACAAAGATATGATGACCTAGGAAAACCAAACCGATAAAAAACCTGGGGAGGATTTAACCTAGCTATCCTCAAGGTAAACTGAATCTACTATGAAAGAATCGAAGTTTACACAATAAGACTTAGACCACTAACATCCTATTGCTACCCAAGTGTAGGAAACTTACTACCACGACCCCATGATAGCTCCGAGATCCACGGACTCCTTCTTTCCTTGAATTCTTCAGCAAATCACAAGCGCACCTGCTTGTCTATCTTTATGCTCTTTTGATTCTGCAACTGTATTGATTTACACAACTCTTGACATGAATCTCAAGTTTGTAAACCATAAGTGTATGTGAAGGTAAACACCTCTAGATCTCACAATGAGATTCACAAACACAGCATTCAGAACTCTAAAAACGTGGCTAGGGTTTTCCCTTTTATACTTAGGGTAAAACATAAAACCCTATACATTAAATGGGCTTGGGCTGAGTTGGAATTTTCTGCAGAAAAACGATCTGCCCGATTTTCGATCGATCGAGCCTAATTTTCGATCGATCAAGTCAGGCAGAAAGTTAACAGTTACTTCTGCAGTAAACTCGATTCCAACTTTACATAAACGCCATATTTTGAGCAAGTCTAACACAAGACTAAACATTGTTTTGATCATGGTTTGCCAACATACAAATTGAAGTTCTAATACATTAGTTCCTAATTCTTAGAACCTAACAGTTATAATGATGACATTAGGAAATCTTAGAGAGTAGCAGTAAACTACAAGAGCATACCTTTAATAAATGAAACAAAGGCTAAAAGGGGCTAAAAAAGAAAAGAAAAGAAAAGAAAAAAAAAAAAAAAACAAATGATGTCCTTGGCAAGAACAATGCAAAACCCATCAAATGAGTTGAAAATGAAAGCATTTTAATTTACTCCAACTATGAGAAGGGTTAGTTGATTATGAGAAAGGTTTTCAAGGATTAGAAATCTTTACAACAACTTCTTACTTCATATTCATGTTGTACAATTTTTATTTTATATTTGTGTTTTCTAGTTTAATTTGTTTTTCTCTGAAATTTTAAAGAAAACCAAGTTTTCTTACATTTGACATTTGTTTAATTTTATGTAAGCAAAAGAAGAAAAAAAACCAAAGTTTGATGTATACTTTTGATAGTTTTGAAACAATAAAAGAGTATACGTTGCAGTTTTACTACAACTATTGCTTTCATATTTTTCAACAAATGATGTCCTATCTGTTTGATTGCTAAGAAAATGAAGTAAATTTTAAATAAATAAAACAAGCCTCAAGTCCTTTGTTAGTAGCTTTATTGTTTTTCAGTAATTGCTTCTTTTGATACAATGATTTTATGTTATAATATACTTTGGTTCCAATATGTTCATTTACTAATTTTAATCAAGGTGAAACTTCCAATTTTTGTTCAATTGTGAAGAAAAAATTGATTTCTCTCTCTCTCTCTCTCTCTCTCTCTCTCTCTCTCTCCCCCTTTAGATTGATGATATTTTGTGTTTGTCGTATTCTACTTTCGGTTGATACATTTGGGTTGTGTTTTTTGAGTTCCCCATCACATGCACTCTTTTTCCCTTTTATAATTTTAGTTTTGAGTTAATTCATATATATATATATATATATATTTTGGAAGTGAGAATTTGAATTAATATCAAAATACAATCTACATGGTTATATATTTGAATGTTCCTATCAATTATTTGAGTACTATCAAAGATTTTATCATGATAATCTCCTTAAGAGAAAGAAAAATTTGAATGATTAATTTGAAACTTAAAAAAGTTTAGTTGTATCCAAAGAAAAGGAAAACATAACACACTATAACAAAAGTTTGAAAAATTTAAACCACTTCAATATATATATATATATATATATATATTAATCAAATACCCCCAAGTTTCTATTTAAAAAAAAAACTCAAAATAATAGAACGGTGTATTTGTAGAGATAGAGAGATGGATAATACTATTAAAAATAATTCAATTTTTTTGGAGAAAAAATTATCTTCAATAAATTTTAGAGAAAAAATTATACATTATACCATATTACAAAATAATTATATATTCCCACGCATCACGTGGGTCTACGACTAATTTGAATAAAGGTGTAGTCTATATTCATAGTCTCCTACCATAAATTATGATCGTGCACATTGGAGTTCTACTAATGCTAAACTAGTCTATGATGACTTGAATCCATTACAGACCTTTTCCATAAAGGTCACATGCTTAGATTGGAAGTAAAAGTTCTCCATAAGTGTGTTGATAGTCCATTAGAAGACCATATTCGACTCAAGTCGACCTAATTTTTTTTTGTTGCTAAACCTTTTAAATAGTTCTTTGTTAGTAGCTTTATTGTTTTTCAGTAATTGCTTCTTTTGATACAATGATTTTATGTTATAATATACTTTGGTTCCAATATGTTCATTTACTAATTTTAATCAAGGTGAAACTTCCAATTTTTGTTCAATTGTGAAGAAAAAATTGATTTCTCTCTCTCTCTCTCTCTCTCTCTCTCTCTCTCTCCCCCTTTAGATTGATGATATTTTGTGTTTGTCGTATTCTACTTTCGGTTGATACATTTGGGTTGTGTTTTTTGAGTTCCCCATCACATGCACTCTTTTTCCCTTTTATAATTTTAGTTTTGAGTTAATTCATATATATATATATATATATATTTTGGAAGTGAGAATTTGAATTAATATCAAAATACAATCTACATGGTTATATATTTGAATGTTCCTATCAATTATTTGAGTACTATCAAAGATTTTATCATGATAATCTCCTTAAGAGAAAGAAAAATTTGAATGATTAATTTGAAACTTAAAAAAGTTTAGTTGTATCCAAAGAAAAGGAAAACATAACACACTATAACAAAAGTTTGAAAAATTTAAACCACTTCAATATATATATATATATATATATATATTAATCAAATACCCCCAAGTTTCTATTTAAAAAAAAAACTCAAAATAATAGAACGGTGTATTTGTAGAGATAGAGAGATGGATAATACTATTAAAAATAATTCAATTTTTTTGGAGAAAAAATTATCTTCAATAAATTTTAGAGAAAAAATTATACATTATACCATATTACAAAATAATTATATATTCCCACGCATCACGTGGGTCTACGACTAATTTGAATAAAGGTGTAGTCTATATTCATAGTCTCCTACCATAAATTATGATCGTGCACATTGGAGTTCTACTAATGCTAAACTAGTCTATGATGACTTGAATCCATTACAGACCTTTTCCATAAAGGTCACATGCTTAGATTGGAAGTAAAAGTTCTCCATAAGTGTGTTGATAGTCCATTAGAAGACCATATTCGACTCAAGTCGACCTAATTTTTTTTTGTTGCTAAACCTTTTAAATAGTTCTACAATTAGACTGGCGCCATTATTCATAGAAAACTTATAATGCTATCATCCACCATGTGACCATTATAAAAAGGACCACTACTTTAGGAAGCTTTCATATCAACTCATGGTGAGGATCAAATGTCACAAGTTCTTGCTACATTTATACTACACCCTAACATGATTATACAAGTTACAATTAAGACTCATCGTAATCGCTTATATAGCATAGATTGACTTAGTAATCGAGTGATGTGGGACTCAGCGTACACCTTTGCAACACACACTCATATAGTCTAGCAATTTTTCTTCGTTCTGTGTGTGCTGCAATTCCATGTGTATCCATTGAGAAAGACAGAGGAGGGGGGGGGGGGGGTTGGGAGAGTTTAATTGGTCTTGCCAACAATGAAACATCTTGATTTTATTTAGGACTAACATTTCCAATGGTGCTTTGCATCTTAAAAATCCTTATATTCCCTCTTAGAAATGAGTGGGGTTGAGATAGCAATATGGGCCCATAGAAAACAGACAGTCAGGAAACATTGACAAAAGAGGGGGTTGGGGGATGGAGAGGGGCGGGGGGGGGGGGGGGGGGGGGGGGGAGAAGGAGAAATCTATTAAACTACTTTGTGTTGAATATAGAAGTTGAACTTCTGATCATATGTTTTTTTTGAAAGAATGACCTGCTTAGCCCCCATAATGGTCATAAAAGGAATTTTAGAATATAATTAATGGTACTTCACCAGGAAAGGTTTGAATGAAGTATGCATACCTCAATGCATCAAGCACACCTCCAATGTATATATGCATATATTTCACCCTTGCAATGTCATCCAATGTTGAATTTCTTTGCATCTGCAGACCTAACAAGACATCCCATGACAAGTTTGATCAATCAGATATAAAACATGATGAAAAGACATTGCATGATGAGCATTACAACCCAGCCCACCCCAACCTTGCCTAATCCATCAAATGCCAACATGACAAATCATACCATATGCAGGTTCCACTGGTTCACCATGAAAGTACTTATAATAAGATGGTGGAAGGATTCTTGATTATTTCCAACAATGCCGCAGCCATCCTGGAGGTAGGGAACATGCAGCCACATTGATCAATCATTATCATGCTCTGTCTCATACTTAATGCAAGATAGCCAACCATCTAATGGATTTACAAGACCAAAAAAATTCAAGATTGGAATGATTCAAAAATTCAGCTACTTGCTTGTTTGACACAATTAATCTATTTAGACTTCATTTGAGGGGGGAAAAACAGATTTATATATGGTCAACTAACTTGCAAAGTTTTCTTGCTGTCCCAGAGGGTTTTCTCCAAGAGTCCACTTCCAAAAGAAAAGGCTAGGGAAAGAGAAGGAAGAAAAACAGAGAAATAAAATGATAAAGGAGCAACTACTCAAGAGTGAGTGAGAGAGACCATTTTCATAAATGTAAATAGGAAGGTTGCCAAAATCTTGCTTGACATATTCCAACACTGCTTGCAGACACTAGGGCATAATAGGAAACTGAGTAAAATAAGGCTGGTTAGCGAAGGGTGAATGGTATAAACAAACTCAATCATATGTCTAGGCAGAAAAAATTGCCTAATCCGTAGTTTATTTTTGAAGTCTCACCTCAAATGCTGATGAGCTATCCTGAATTACTGCCACAACCAGAAAATCACAAAGTTACTTCTGTTCATCTTTCATAAATTACAAAGACTAGTAGAGGTTTATTTGAACTGAAAGACTCACTCGGTGGAGTATATTGGCCTAGTCTTAATTTTCATTAAGTTAAAAGACATGTATGAAAGGCAGTGTAATACACAAACAATTTTTAAACGTCAGGTATGTGAAACGAGATTGAAGTTAAATCAGAGGGGCAAAATTGACTCAGTGAAACTTGACAGGATCATTGATTTGAAATAGTTCTCACTTTGTAATAATAATAGATAAAAACTTACCGGTTAGCTCTATTTCTGCATCCATGAAGACGTCTCTATATGCCATCTTTAGACTGTTGGAGATGTCTTTGACATACATACTGATGTAATGTATTACCCCTATGAAGTCAAATGAACCCTTTACCAGTTTGGATTCATGATCTGTGAAGACTGGCATTCTAACCCCCGCATTTTGCTTCATTATATTGGGATAGTCTCCAAACACCAAGGGATCGAGAAACCTGCAATACAGTGAAGGTGTACTATAGTCAGGGGCTTTGAATAATCAAGTCTCAAATTCAACATAAACTTTGCCAGAGGAATTCTCATCTTCCTCCCAAAAATGACCACTATTTTGGCCCACACAGGATTGACATTACCATAAGCAGAATTAGAATGAGTTGAAATGAAGTTCAACATGTAGTGACACCATGATCCAAACAAGTAAATTTTAAGAGAAAAAATGGTATCAATTCTATGGTTTATTATTCACCAGCCATAATTGAACGCATAGGCCCTTTGAGTTGTGATTGCATCTTCTTTTGTGTCTGTTAGAGGAACGAACCCCAGCATATTTATGTTGAGCCCTATTAATCCATGTTGTTTGTCCTACACCATAACACGTGCTCTAAAATCCATTAACATTTCCTTCACAAATAAATTCCTTTGTAGATTCAGCATTAGAATGGGAAGTCAAATATTTTATCAATTAATTACTAACTAGAAGAAAGTCTATTAGGATTCTGAAGCATAATTATGCGTCTTAATTTCACTAGTGTAACATATATTGACAATATTGACTGATTGATATACCACAAATAAAATGCTTAACATGGAAAATTTCAGATGATACTTGATACTTTTTTTGGTACAATCTTGTAGTTGAAGCATGTTCCAATAAGATATTATGAGCTGCTATGTATGGCCAATATGGCTCAGATGAAGAGTTGCCCCTAAAGCAGTATCCATATGGAGGAGAACATCGTTGAGGTGGCAGAAATCCCAAGTCATAGCCTCTATACATGAATGCATTGGGCTCGTGAATAGTAGTCCAGAATGAAACCCTATCTCCAAATTCTCTAAAGCAGACCTCTGCATATTCTGTGAAGTCTCTCCTACATCCAGATATAAGTAGTTTGATTGTATTGATCATCTTATGCTGTCCTTGGCATGAACAAATTATCCTAAGCAGAAAAGACAAATTTTAACTAGCAAGTGTTAAGAACTATTCACTATCTTTCGACTAACCCATCCTCTATACTTATCTTCAAGTGCTTGAGGAAGATCATAATTGTGTAATGTAACATGTGGTTGGATTCTTGCAAAATCAATAGACCAAGCAATATTTAGAAACAAAAGTTCCAAGGAGTGGTTAGCTTATCAATTTGAGAATGATAAGCAAACTAGATTATTTCTAGATTATGATATGGAAGTTTGGCTTTAACCATGGCTGGCTAGTTCATTGATGAGATTGTTGTAATATTGTAAACCCTTTGGATTGATAGGCCCTCTCCCATCTGTTAGACAAAACATGTGCATAGGATTACTAAAATTTTAATGATTTTTATTTAATGAGTAGATCATAGTTGGGTCATCATACTTGGGATAAGTCTTGACCATGAGATGGAAAATCTCTAGGCGTCGAGGCCTATGTCCACCATGAGTTGCACATCTTCCTGCAAGAGATAAAGGAACTTCAAGATATGTGGACTGGACTCCAGCAAAATTTAGAGAGGATGTAATTCAAACAAAATGAATATGGTATTTTTTGGTTCAGCCCCATTTGTATAATGATTGGAACTTATATCATGAAAGGAATAATTTTTTTCTTTTATGACAATGAGAGGATTAATTGACCTCAAACCATGAATCATTCATACTAAAGGATTGTTGTTCAAGGCATAATAACCTTGTATCTATGGTACCCATCACATGCTACATCTCTAGTTGCTCCATGTGCTTTCCCTGAAATTTGAGAAGGAAGATTTTAAGATTATGCCATTTTTCATACACTATCTTCACAATCATCAGTCTGCTAAATTGATGATGTTTATCAAACCACCAAGTGTGGAATTTGACGCAAGGGCACAAATTTCTTTGGAATTTTGGCACCTTGATTTTGTGCTTTTTCCCGATGCCTGCAGTGCAGACACTTAAAGTTATGATAATTCATCCTTAAACTCTAATGAGTGAAAGACTGATGACCACCCTATGATAAGGAGCAAGGGTTAATGGACTACTAAAATATAGTCCATCTATAGATAATTAGATACGCAACTTGATCTATCATATAAATAAAATCAATGAACTTTTCTTTGGCTTTCAAACCGTTAAAATACACATTGTTATAATTCACATATGTTGAAGTGTGGCAAAGATTTGAAGATCAAGGAAAGTTAATTGTTCTAAATATATTTGAAATAGGTAAAAGAGCAATGGCAATCAAGAACATGTGCTAAAATACTATCTGATATCTAAATGACTTTTGAAATACAAAATCGAATAAGTAAATTCAAGTATATGCATTCTAAATTGTCAATAATGGAAAAGAAAAAGAAAAAGGGTGCTCTAATTGCTAAAATAAAAGAAGTATTCTAATAAATCAACAACATAATATTGATAAACAAACTAAACTGACTGGCATGAGCAAATGTATCCCAAATGCTAGGAGTCCTCCCATCTTCGTTTGCTGCTCCCTCGACCTTTTTTTTAAATGGATAAGTAAGTAATTATAAGAAGAAAAATAAAAAAACAGAACAAAGCATAATTAGGGCATACACCAGAGTATACAAACTATCCCATTTAAGTTTAGAAGAGATAAGAAACAAGCCTTAAGGCATCATTTTTATTCTTCTTTTTTTCTTTAAAAAAAAAAAAAAACTCCCACATTAAGGTAACTTTTAAAGGTTGATAACATGGAAAAAAAAAAAAAAATCTTAACCTTTCATTTATCCATGAATAATTAAGATTTTAAAAACATTCTAATGGTTATGTTCTCCAATTAAATTCAAATACTTGGTTGCATTGACCAATAAAATAAGAGTGGTGTAATTTTTTTCCTAAGAATAATTGAAGTCAAAACGAACCAAGTGTTTGAATTCATTTGAGAACCTAATGTACTACACTGAACCTAAGGTATTGGGTCTATGTTATACCTTTTTTCTAACTCTTCTTGTGGATCATTGTTATTTTAGCTCAAAAAATGGACATCAGTCTTCATAGTTTAAATTTATAGCCAACAACAAGATTGAGAATTAAAAACACAAAGTAGAACCCATGCAAAAAGCATGGATTAACTAACCTGATAAGCTGAGGAGCCTGAACCAAAAACAAAGTCAGGTGGAAAGTCATCCCTGCTAAACTCACGTGAGCAAGGGACTCCCACTGCTAAATTAAGCACAAAGATTTGCAAGAACAAAAGCCTCAACATTTTTCAGCTTTTGCTCTTTTAGCTTTCTTTCATATCATATAAACTATATATAAAGTCGTTCTTCCTGGATTTTATTGCTCAGAGAGCGGGCAAAATTTCTGATTATTTGTTTATTATTCAGTCTATTCTTGTACATGGCATTGTCCTGCTGTGCATGGTTGAGTTCTACCAAGCGCCGGTGACAAATGTTCATACAAACAAAGTGGTATAATTTTGGCTTTATTTCCAAATTGAAGTAGCGGTTTTATTATTATAATTATTATTATTATTTTTAATGTTTGACGAATTTTTAAATTTTTTATAAAAGTGATGTAAAAACTTTTATAAAATTGTTTATTAACAATTGTGAGCACTTGTTTATGGGACCCTATGTTAAACTACAAGGGTCTTGATGGTTTTTAATTTTGTTAATACTAATGAGAAACGAAACATCTTTTTATTATTATTATTTTTTTTTTGTGGAGAAAATTTAGGATCACAACCTTTTGTGTCACAACTTTATTACAGTTTTGATATGACATACAATGAATAATAGAGAAAAAGTGGTGAGTCTATGTAAAACTAACAGGAAGCTAATCACTGATGTAGAACTAACAGATCACATCTTCTAGATTAGAGAGAGCATTAAAAGTCAATCCGTAAGAAATTCATAAGGTAGGGATCATCGAAGTGACAACAATGAAATTGCGTGAAATTTGGTGATATAAAGGAAAATAATGTTGGGAACAAAAGTCTTGCCATTTTGGCAGTGAGTGACACCACTTTTGGGGCAAATTTCTTCGTTTAGGCCACATAATTCTTGTTTTGGCTATTTATAGTAATTTTTATTTTCATTATAAATTTTAAATTAAAATTTAGAATAAGATTATATCTATTTTGGGACGTCTCCAACAAACAGTTAGATTTGATTTTGTAATTATCTCAATTTTGCATTTTTCTATTTTATCACCTAATTACACAGTTGGTTTGAGTTAAGGTTTTTAGAGAGCTTTCCTAGCCATCTTAGGTTTTTATTTTTATAAAATGCATTGTAACCTTTAAGGAGATCCAGATTTTAGTTCAATAAAATTACAGAGTTTTCTTTTTAAATTTCTAGTGGATTCTAGATTATATCACCTTGTGAATTCAAAAAACCTCTCATAAATTCGAAGTTATTTTCTTAAAGTAAACGTATTCTGCTACTTGTGGCTTTCGTACGACATAGCTACATAAAATAATTATGAAAAATAATGTGGTAAAGTCATCAATCCACCTTAATGTAGGCCTGTTCAGGATTTGACCGGTACCGATGAAACCGACTGGTGCCGAACCGATCCGAACGATTCAAAGCTCCACCGTAGATGCTCGGAGCGGTGGTCGGCAGCAATTTGGGGATATCGAAAGCGGACGATGCGGCTATCGGAGGCCATTTTGCACTCCAACGAGAAACCGCATCGCACCGAGAAGTATATATATCTATATGCTATGATTTAAAATATTGTATAATTTATATATAAAGTTACTCTTAAGTTTCAGTAAAGAGAAGGTGTGATTGTGGATGTGAGACTTTGAGAGTTTGAAAGAGGCATGGAAGGCAGAAGGAAGAAGGGTACTAACGGCGCTAGAGAATGAGATACAGGAAACGTAGGGTTTTAATATTTTAAGTTTTAATTCTAAACCAAAACGACATCGTTGGAACTTGATATAAATTTTAATGGCAGTTCCAAAACAGCATCGTTTTGGTATCAGATTTAAAAAAAAAAAAAAAAAAACTGAAACAACGTCGTTTCAATTATAAACCCTAAATATATTAGATGAGTTCCTCAGTTGAGTTCAGTTCCCTATTCCCCACCCCTCTCTCTCTCCCTCTCTCTTTTCGTTAATCTTTCTCGCCCAAGCTCCCATGTCCAAACAACATCTTTGCCTCTCCACTCTCTCTCTCTCCCCTCACTCCTCAACCTCTGCCACTTGTTGTCACCATAGTTTACTGCTTGATGCCATTGTTCTTGGAGTTTCACCCTCTCTCCCCTCCCCTTTTTGTCATCAATATTTAGATAAAGTTTTGACTTTTAATGCTCCCCGTTGCAATGATTTCTACAGGTTTGTTTATGTATTTTGTTTTTGATAGTTTTTATTTTCATCTTTTATGACTTAGGTTTAGTTTAGTTTAGTTTATTTTATTTTATTTGAAATTAGATATTTTTTGTTTGTTTTTTGTGGGGTTTGTTTGTTTTGTTTTTCTCCATGTGTGGAATATTTGGGTTATTTAATGATTATGTTGTGGTTTGAGAGTGTTAACTACATTGTTTGGATCATGAGACAATTGAGGAGTTCACCGAACTAACTGCACCGAACCGGTATCGTGCACTGCAACTTTTGTAGACCAGTTCTATCACTCCATTGGTAAGGTGCGGTCAAGCACGATGGAAAACCGCACCGTGTACAAGCTTACATAAATGTACTGTGTGCAAACTGCAAAGTACTACCGGTTGAGCATTCTGTCGCAAAGATAAAATGTGAAAAATAAATCCAAAACAAACTTGACGTACATCTCCTGTCAAATCCAAAACAAGACAGGTACATGCCCACCAGAGGACACTATTGGCCCGGTCCATCCGATTAAAGCCCAGGATCAGTAGTGGATAAAGTAAGGCGTGCCCAAATTTCTACGATCCGAAAAAATTGGACCTGGACACATTGCTAAAGAGTGGCAAGTTTATACAGAGGATCATTACTTTTTTTTTTTTTTTTTTTGGAAAAAGGAGGGTCAGTACTTAACTACTGTTTAACTCGTGATTTCCTTTATTCTTCAATAGTTTTTTTTTTTTTTTTTGGAGAAAGAGGATTAGTACTTAACTACTGTTTAGCTTGTGATTTCCTCTATTCTTCAATAGTTTTTTTTTTTTTTAAGTCCAATTTTTCAAGTGGCTAAGGGGGGGTGTTTGGTACGTACATTTAAAAATAGAAAATATATGTGAGAATACGTATGGATAAAAAAATGTGTAAAAATACATGTAATGTTGTTTAAAACCTGAAAACATGTATTTGAGTGGGTGTACCAAACGGACCTAACTTTTTCTTTAACCTTTATTTTTTTGTTAATATTTTTCCTATTAAATTTGACGTGTGCAATAGGTACTGGCCAGTGGCCCCTCTAATTTCAACTAGTCTATCTAGACACTGTAGGGTGCCATTCCTATCATAGAGTGTTGGAAAATTGTTATATATTGACAGAGTAGTATCAATAATTATAATCATTCAATATAAGAATATGACATAAGTTAATATGAAAAAGAATAATCTACCAGACATACCCACAAATTCAATTCCATAAATATCAAGCTTGTTCTTACTAATTTCGAAAACCCCAAATCCTTAGCTAGCCTTAATTCTTTTTCTTCCTTAACATCAAAATCTTTGTTATATCATTCAACATGGGTGTCACCACTTATAACCAAGAATTCACCACCACTGTAGCTCCTGCTAGGATGTTCAAGGCTTTTATCCTTGACTCCCACAACCTCATGCCCAAGCTCATGCCTCAGTCCATCAAAAGCATTGAGTTCATTGAAGGAGATGGAGGCGTTGGCAGCATCAAAAAGACCACTTTCCATGAGGGTTAGTAACTTTATTTTCACACTCATTAATAAGAAAGTTGCATTACATTTTAGAATTACATAAAAAAAAATGGACTCTTTTTTTGGTAGGGAGTCACTTCAAATACTTGAAGCACAAGATTGATGCGCTTGAAGCTGAGAATTGCTCTTGCAAATACAGTTTGATTGAAGGAGATGTGTTGGGTGATAAGCTAGAGTCAATTTCTTACGAGGTTAAGTTTGAGTCCACTGATGGAGGAAGCGTTTGCAAGATGACTAGCCATTATCACACAAAGGGTGACTTTGAGCTAAAGGAAGAGGACATCAAGGACGGCAAGGACAAGGCTATGGGAATGTATAAGATTGTGGAAGAATACCTCTTGGCCAATCCTAATGTCTATTGTGAAGCTAAATGTGCCTGTTAAGAGTCACTGCCTAATTAAGTATATCCTTGGTTGTAAGAGTGAGGTGTAAAGTAAGATGTGTTTGCTTTATTTTTGTTTTGGTCTTGAATGGACAGCTTTTCGGATTGTTAATAAGAACCCTGCTACCTAGTGCTACTGTGGTGTAGTAATCACTATAGCATGGTTGCTTGAGGAGTTTGATACGAATAAGTGAGGCATATTTTAAGTTTGATTACTATGTATGTATGTATTATGAAAAGAAAATAAGGTATTGTAGTAAAGTCATCTAAGATTGTTAAATTTTGATGTTTGTTTTCTCTGTTTAATCTAACTAATCCACTTTGAACTTGTGTAACTAAATTTACTACTCCTGAATAAACACACTGAGAAATAATCGACTATAAAGTATAAAGAGACTAATTTCAGGAACTAGAATGAGGCAGAACTAGAGCCTTTTTTTTTTTTGGTTGCTAAACCGGCAGAACTAGAGCTTTGAACACCAATTCAGTGATGCTGGTTACCTCTTTTAAAAGCATTGGTTTTCTATAATTTGGTAGAAGGAAAAAAGAAAAAAAGAAAAGGTTGAGCTCTAAGTGATAAATAATAAATTGTTGTTTTATTCACTATTCCATTGTTTATGACATGTTTAGAAAAAGAAAGTCTCACCCCATTCCAAGTTCGAAAATTCTTATAGTTGATGTAATGGAGAAGACATGTCTCATGTGATTTCTCTTTGAAGGCAAGAAGCTTGGCAAGTATACGGAAGTGTAAAACCTCGGAAGCCCAGTATACATATAGAGTGTTTGTGAAATGGTTAATGGAAGTCTGTGTGTATTGCTCTGTTTGTTTTGATGTAAAATATTTACAGGAAAATATTTTCTCATTTTACAGTGTTTGTTTTACAATAAAATATTTAGTCAAAAGTAAAATATTTTCAGTCAACCAAACCAACTTAAGCAAATTTGTGTAAAATATTTTACACTTAAAATTTTGGTAAAATATTTTACAATTTCTCTCTTAACTCTCACCCGACAACTCTCAGCTATCTATGCTCTCCCTTTCCCGTTATCTCTTCTCTCCCTCTCAATTTTCTCTCCATCTCAACCTAAGTCTTCTCTCCTAAAACCTGGTGGCGCCACCCACTGACCAGCGCAACCCAACAGAGGCGCCACCCATCGACTGGAGCCACTCACAGATCAGTGCTATCCACTAGCGGCACCACCGATCGATGACCACTGCCTCTTTTGTGGTGCAGATCGATGATAAGGTCGGTAATGGCCGTCGTCAGATCTGAGTGCCGGTGTCCCTCTTGGTGGTAGGGTGGGTCGCCTGTGATGGGTTTTAGTGGGCTGGGTCTTTGGTGTTAAGTTTTGGTGGGCTGGGTTTGGTGTTTTCAGGTTTGGTTTTGAGATTGGTGGCCGGAACGACTGCTATAGTTGTGGTGGTTCGTGGGTTTTGATGGTGGTTGAATAAGAGTGGGTTTCATTAATCTTTGATTTTAGAATTTTTGTTTTCATTTGGGATTGTTGCTTCCTGTTGGTGGTTGTTGCTGTGGTGGTGTGGCCGTGTGAGTGGTGGTGTGTAGTCACTAGATTTTGGTGGCAGCAAGGTGGTGGTGGCTTTTTTTTTTCCCAGGGGGTTAGTATTGGTGGGGTGCTTGTATTTGGAGGCAGGTAGCTGTTTATATTTTCAAAGGTCTAATCTTGCCAAACACTTGAAAATATTTTCAATGAAGATATTTTACAGTAAAATTTTTTACATGTAAAATATTTTACATTTGAAAATATTTTACATCGAAACAAACAGAGCGTATAACTTCGCCAAAGGAATTTATTAGAGTTGGCCTTATTGATTTGTTTTCGAGTGAATAACTTAAGGTCCACTAATTAACCAGAGTGTTTTGGAATTTATAATACAAACTAGCTGCGAACCCGTGCGTTGCGCGTGATAACTTTTTTAGAGTTATCTCATTAAATTTATTTTTTACAATTTGGACTAATTTAATAAAAAGTAATGTATTTCATAATTATAAATGTAATATAGGAACAATCATAAATCATAAATATTAATTTGAAAATTCATTTTTTTATTTATTATAAGAATAATCATAAATCATAAATATAAATTTTGTCATACCAAAATGAAAACAATATAATTTTTTCAGAAATTTAAAAGGCAAGTTAATGAAAATATTATTTTTTAATAAAAGTTACTAATAACATTTTGTGAATCATTAAAAAGAATATAAAATTTGGAAAATATACTTTTAGTTTTAAATAAACTTTCTCAAACTTTATTGAATCGATAAGAGGTTGATTTCCCACATTAAGAAAAAGCTAAAGGGGAAAAAAAAAAAACATTAAAGACATTATGAAAACCAATTGCAGAGAAAAATTTAAAAGAAAAAAAAAAACATTAAAAACAACATGAAAACTAATCTATCTATATATATCTAAAAGCTAAAGTGAAGCATTTATTGTTGCTGTGCTTATTTTGCGCCACCTTATCCACTACGTCCTTAGCCATATAATTATTATTTTTCTTATTTATTTTTTATTTTTGAATTTTGTTGACAATAATAAATATGCAAATAGATTGACTTTACACATTCATCTTGGGTAGTTTTAATTTTTATATAATTTTGCCTTTACATATTTATCAAAAACCAAATACAATGTATACACATATCTATCTATACTAAATATAATATAGAAGCTTTGAAATAAATTTTTCAATTTTTTTTTTCACTACATCATTAGCATCCTTTCTTATATTTATTTTTTGCAATTTTTACTTTATTCAACATTGCATCTTCTTCAACTATTGTCTTCTTAGTTCAATCTTTTATCTCCTCAAATCGTTGTCTTTTTAAAATTTTCATTTGATTCCTTTATAAAATTTTAAAATATCTCCATCGTCTTAAATTCTACTGTTTTTAAATTTTCTTAATCACTGTCTTTTTAAATTTCCAACATTTCATCTACTTCAACCATTCCTCTTCCATCTTAGTTTTCTTATAAATTTCTTTTTACTTCATTTCCACCTCTCTCCCCTATTCCTTCCAAGTTGTTCATGGCAAAAGAGGTCAATACTCTCTCTCTCTCTCTCCAATTTTGTTTCTCTTTTGGTGGATTCTTTTACTGTTTAAATCATTTTTTTCCTGCTAATGGTGCTTTTGTTATTATTGATTTAATTGTCACATTATATTTGTTTCTCTTTTTGGCAAATTTGTATAGAATTTTATCCATATTTATGTATTGTGGTATTCCAATTCCCAATCACAAGTTCTTTTTTTTTATCCCATTGGTTTGAAATGATTTGTGTTAATAATTAGTTGTTTTGTAAGTTAACATTTGATTTTTTTGTAATCCATTTAGATGTTAAACTATGAGTTTTTACTAAGTTTTTTATTTTTATTTTTATTTTTTAATCCTTTTGGGTAGACAAATTTGTAGTGTTTGTAGAGAAAGTACTCTTTATAGTTGTGTTAGGAGTACCCTATATTGCCACTTATTTAAACAAAAACAAAGATTAGTCAAACAAAAATAATGGGACAAATGAAATATTTTAACTTTTGCAATTGTATTTATATTATTATTGTTGTTGTTGTAAGGACGTATTTTGCTCCACAGCCTAAATGGTTTGAACAATGGCCCAATGAGCCCAAAATAATGAATTTATTAGAGAGTGAGCCTGATATTGAACGTTCAATGAGTTAGGATGATACTAATCACAATAGGCTAGTTAAAATTGGAATGAACAAGATAAACAGTTTGAACAAGAAAAGTTTTACTCGGTCAAGTTCGAGGAAGGTCTGTTCTTATATATTTCTCTTAGACTTATACAAAAATTACAGTTCTTGGTTACATGTGATTTTTCTCTAGTTTTTCTGATGATCCCCACTGTAAGGGAGTTCATCCCCTTTATATTTCTCTTCTCTCTGTCATCTCAGCCCTCCACATGTAGATCAGATTGCCATTCTTGATACTTATCCCATTAGCACCTTTCTGAAATCTTTGTGGGTAACTGTAAAGCTGAATGTTGCTGTTCAGATATCACTTCCACATTAATGCGGCCAGGAGGTTAGATGCAGAGCATTCAATGCGATGGCAGCAGCTTTCTACCCAGATATTTATCAATTCTCTGTTGACTTGTCCCTCTCTAAAGCTTATCCTTCCCATCACAGTTGCCTACTGCCCAGTTCTTGATGGGTAGTCGGACATTAGGCTTCCATTTTGTCAGCCAAGGAGGGATTGCTCATCGGACAACATCTCCTACTTATCGTGACCAGACCTCTTCCCTGGCCCAATAATTTATCTGCCTTTGCTAGTACTTATCTGTCCTCGGGCTATTTGACGTCCTTGGGTTCGGCCCACAGCCTAATATCTATATCTTGCCCCTCATCCCTATTATTATTATTATTATTATTATTATTATATAAGGATGCATATAGAAACTTAATTAGGAGACTTTACTAATAATTGTTTATTTGTAATCTTTTTGGATGGACAATTTTGCAGTTGTTGCAAAGAAAATAATCTCAAAAGATTATTAACAACAAATTGTTTTTTTAATTGATCCAATTAATCATTGTTAAGTGACGATTGATATGACATTTTCTTTGCTTGCAGTGCATCTTCATATGGGTATGTTTTGATTCGGTATATATTTATAAATGTGTTGAGATAAACATTGTATTTAAGAAGAGAGATCATGATCCTACTTTGTATACTTCAAAAGAGATAGATAGATTTTTTTTTTTTTGAAACCAAAGAGATAGATTGATTTGAGATTAAAAATAAGTTGAAATTTTTTGAATGGTGAGAAACTCTATTTTTATCATTCATTTCTAACTATCATAATTGGAAAAACTTAAAGCCCCCCCCCCCCCCTCCCCTTATTCTATCACTATCTTAGCTATGAGTAGATGAAAATTTTAATATAAAAGGGAAGTTAAAATATATATATATGTGTGTGTGTGTGTGTGTGTGTGTGTGTGTGTGTGTGTGTGTGTGTGTGTGTTTATAAAGACACAAAATGCATTATTTTAAAAAGAAAGAAATAAGACATTGTTTATGTTAGAAAAAAAAATGCTTGCCCTTTGTTGGTTTGGTAAAGGGTTATATATATAAAAAAAAAAACTTCTTAATTAATATTTTAATACATCTAAAATTAAATTTTGTTATGAGAAAAACAATTTATTACAAATTACTAATCCTAATATATGATTTTATGAATATTTTAGAAAAGAAATTATATATAATATTTCATTACAAAATTATCAAATATTCCTGCGCATTGCGTGGGGTTGTGACTAGTTGCAAAGAATTGTAACTGTTGTATGTTTACTTGGCTCAAAGCCAGAATTCAAATTCAATTTTACAAAAAAAAAAAAACATACAACTTCATATTAACTAAAAATCGACCTCACTACACAACTTCAATGTTTGCTCTAATGTATTTTGCAGGTCATGCATCTAAAAACACTCATTGTGTCAAGAATTTCAATAAACACTATGTCACTTTTATCTTTGTTCTAGACATTTAATTGTCATAGAAGTCAATAGCAACCGCAATTAGCTATCACAGTCGCTCAATGCTATGACAATCTTGACCTCATCTATTTCCTTTAAACCTGCATGTGAAAACTAATTTCAAGTAAAAATTACATTTTACACAAAATCTAAGCAACCTAACTCGCCTTACATCTTATAATTAAGATAATAACATCTTATAATCTTACAGCTGTATCTTCTTGCTCATTCAAAGGTCATACTCAACGCACAAAGCTCCTATTCATTAAACTTTATTGGATTTCAAAAACTTATAAAACTGCACATCACCAAACAACATAAGCATGAGATGAAACTCTTTTAATGAAGTGAACAAATCAGAAACAAAATCAATGCATATAACTCTAAATAGTTGCATGCAAAAAAAAAAAAAAAAAAAAAAGATTCAAAAGCAGAATTAAAAGCTTTTTGCAATATAAGCAAAATCACAAATTCTCTTTTAAATAGCCTGCATTCCAATCAATAGCTTTTGAGTGTGACTACCTCCAAGAAAATAGAGTGATATAAAGGGATCAATCTTTAGAACTCAAATGGCATTGGTTTGAAATAGAAAAAAAAAAAAAAAAGTTCCCAAAATCAAAGCTAATCTACAAAAATTTGTAAAACCTAGTCAATCACTTTTTTTTTTTTTGATAAGTAACATAAAAATTTTATTTAAAAAAAAAAACACAGCCCAAGGACATTGGAAATGCACTATAGGGGCAAAACCAATCAAACACATTAGATTACTATAAACTTTTGGAAGACATTTCTCATTGACCAAATAATTCTGGTAAGTAGGACTCAAACTTTCCTAACCTGGTGTACTTTAGTTCAAAGTTCTCATTGGCAAAATTTTGGAAGACATTTCTCATGTAACATCTAACAAAATTGGGTGCTAAACAATAATAGCCCTTAGATTTTTATTTTTTATTTTTTTGGAGAACCAATAGCAATATAGTAGCAAGTAGACCTTAATTAATAATTATAAATCTGATGCGAAAAGCTAAGAGTTTTTGACAGGCCAAAAATGTATTGACTCCTTGTGATATATTAATTAATTAATTAGCCAAGTTTATTAATTAATCAAATTAACATGCAATGTACGTGACAGCACAAACAAATCACCAACTAAAATAAAAGTGTAGCGGAAAATAAAGTTGACACGGTAATTTGTTTACAAATAAGGAAAACCTACACGGCAAAAACCCCATCGGGTGATTTTAAGGTCACCACTCTCGAGAATTCACTATGATCAAAACAAGCGGTTACAAGTAAAGGAATCCTAATACCTTATACCAACCTACAGTTGAACCTTTACCCCAATACCCAATTGGACTTGTTCTATAGTGACAATCTCTTCTTTTATTACACGGCTCCCAGTAGGTGACTAACCAATTGTGCGGATCCCAGTACGCAACTTAATCACCAACTTGAGAAAGATGTTGACTGCAAAGCTCTTCAGTTTATCCAAACGATGAAGATCAAGAAGTTGCTTGGTCACAAAACCTTACGGTGTACAAACACAGCAGCTTCTTCAGAAGAAAGATGAACTAGGGCAAATTCTGTCTCCGGTCACAATTTGCATGAACAAGACTTTGCTTTATTCTCGTGCAACCTTTTACAGTCCTTAAAATAATCCTTATTTAGGGTTGTGAGAAAAGAAGGCCCAAACATATACACACGGATTGGATGAAAATCAGTTTTGAAAAACTGCATTCCATAACCTTGACAGATAGGGTATCTATCGAGCTAGCTATCGAGCTTCGGGCTTCAGCAGCTTTTTAAACCTCGTAGAAGCTAGCTGTCGAGCTAGCTGTTGAGCTTTAAAAATCAGCACTTTTTTACTTGTTTCTTTGACAGACTTGCATGGCTTTAACACTTAAACTTGAGACTTTGTTCCTTGATGCATTAAATACATCCTAGATCTACCCAATTATAAGTAAAGTGCGTTTTGTCAAAAAATTATCCAATTACATAAAATATTGATATATGTTCCTAACATCAAATCACATGTCTTAACAATCTCTCCATTTGGTAATTCGTGACAAAACCACAACAAACAAATGAACATATGAGAGAAGTCATAAATCACTCAATTCATATTTACTTGTTGAATACAGTAAAATCTATCCTAATATAAACTCTTGAAAAAATTTGCAAGAAGAGAGATGATGGCAAGAAGAGAGATGATGGCAAGAAGACTTTGACAACCTGTATTTCTGAAACACTTTAAACAAAACTCATCACGGCATCGTAGTGTGAAATAGAAATAAAATATTGCATACAAGAATATAAGAAGCACATGCATAAAGAGAGAAAAGAAACAACACATGTAAAGATAGGTGAAAGAACTGTAATAACAACCTTAATATATATATATATATATATATATCAACATCATAAATACAAGGTTTGCTATCACAAAATAGTCACAAGACCAAAGGTACATGAACAAAGTATCTAAGAGATAAAGAAAAGAAAAAAATACATAAGTCCTCACCACATCCCTCAGAAAATATAAACACTCCCCCTAACAAAATCTCCTATGCTAACCCTCCCCCTATGTGTATAACTATTCTCATATCCAAAACTACTTCCCCTTTTTGTTACAAGTGACAAAAGGTAAGCACATCAAGTAGACATTTCATCATCATTGGGCGAGCTAGCACCATAGTCCTCATCACTGTCGGAGCCGTCGTCAATCTCATCCTCGGAGGTTGGTGGAGATGGAGAAGAAGCAATAGTGAAACCACCCATGACAGCCTATCGTCGTGCGATACGACTAACACGGGTGTTCACCTGACACAACTCATCATTGAGCGCGTCAAGGCGAGCATCCATGCGCATAAGCTGTGCCATGATGGCCTCAAGTGTCACTCCACTCGCAGAAAATGAGGTGGATGGAGCGGTAGAAGCTAGAGGAGCTGTAGAAGCTGGAGGAGCGGCCATCTCAGTCTAAGTCCGCCTCGAATGAAGCTGTGCATCACTCCTCTTAACAGTAGTGGCGTCAATGGCACCCATGACGAAGAAGTGAGGAGACTCGGGATAGGAGACGGAAAAATGGCGAAGAAGCCGCGTAATAGCTGAAGGAACAATGAACTTATCATGGGTCGTTGTATCTCTATAAACATCTATAAGAGAAAGAATGAAGTAAGAAGAGAAGTTGATAGAGATACGCTCAATAAGGGATAGCAAAAATCGAGGACGAGGGTCTGTGATAGTGTTATAGTGAGACAATGGATGGAGAACAAATGTCATCACCATGTTTAGGAATCTCAAACCTTTAGCAAAGGTTGAGCATTTGGTGTTTTGAGAATCACCCCATGAAGATGGTGTCTCACAAAATAGAGACATGAGTTCGTCTTTGGACATAGTCCTTAAATGCTAGCAACCAGGGTAGTCAGGATGCGCTACCCTAGGAACGTGTAGAACCTCGGCAACAATCTCTGAAGTAACTACAATGAACGTACCTCGAACACGAGAGAAGAAATGGGGTAGAAAAGTATCGAATCCGTGAATATTGGAGTAAAACTCCAGTATGATCATGGAGGGGGACAAGTGACTGGGGCGCCACACAGTGACCCCCAACCCCTATTATAGATGACAGTGGGTAGGTCAATGTTAGAAAAGTCTGTTAGAATGACTTGGCGTTCTGAATGAATGCCTCGTCTAGAAAAGTTCTCTGAGAAGTCCTTATGAGCCTTCTCATCACGAAACCGAACGTAAGATGGAGCGGGGTCAGAAAAAGAAGATGCCCCAGAATGAAGAGGGTTTTGGGATGGAGTAGATTTACGTTTGGGTGCCATGAAGCAACTAACGCAAGACAGAGAGATAGAGGGAGAGAGAGACAATCAGAAAAGCACCAATAACATAAAACATATAAGAATGAAAACTTGAAGGTACATATGCATGAAAATGTATGAACATGTGATATGCAAACATAAATACATCATGGGCTCAGCCCAATCCAAACCTAACAGCACACAATCATTGCAACAAAGTAAACACACATCTAAATGCATGAAACATTGTTATAATGAAAATGTGATGTAATGCATGGTGTTTTAAAGCCAATTAAACAAAAACTCATTCCAAAATTTGATCAAAAACTCAAAAGTTTTGAAAAAAATCTCAAACAATTTCAAAAATCCCAAAAGTTAGGTCGAAGATCATAAAATGCATGATAAAGAGGGAGAAGATATCATACCAGATGAAGAACAATGATCTTGAGACTGAAAATGAAGTGAGGAAGTTGAAAAGATTGAGTTTTGGGTGTTTAGGAGGAGAGAGACCTTTCTATTGAGAGAGATCGGGGAGAAATGGAACAGAAATTGCGAGGATCCTATTTATAGGAAATCTCAGTTTCTCGATGGATCGAGAGGTATCGAGAATTAAAAAGGCATTTTTTATCTGTCGAAGAGCTGTCTAGAATTTGTTGAGGGTGTCCACAACTAAGGATTCTTGATGGATCGAGGTAGCTATCGAGAAGCTATCGAGCATCCAGAAGGTTTCTCGATGGATCGAGGTAGCTATTGAGAGCTATCGAGAATGCGATAAAAAACAGCTGAAGGGTCTCGTAGATAACATAGCTGTCGAAAGGTATCGAGAAGTTATCGAGATTGCTTAAAAATAGTTTTTCAAGAATGGAAAAACACAGATATGAATGCAATTAAACATACTACTCAACCAAAGATCCAAAAACCATTTTAAGCTCTTAAAAACATCTCTCAACAAAAAAAATATCAAGCACATGGATCCCAAACACTAAACAAGTCTAACCAATTTTATATTTCAAAAACAAGTTAAGACAGTTTAGTGATCATACATTAACACATGTATTCCTTGTGATGGCCAAATCACATTGTACCTGTACATGTATCAAAAGTAGCAAAGAATATTGCGTGTTGTGTGTGAAAAACATTGCAAGATTGCATGAGTTCATGTTATGACGATTTGAGATATGAGAAAATCACTTTAACTCACACACCATCATAACTGTTTGATGGGGACTATCACCTTCGAGGTACATCCAATAACTCCTACATTTCCTAAAATACACGCTTGCAATCATATTTAAAGCATTTTGTTTCTTTTTGCTTTAATTTTTCTTTACATATTTTTCTTTTAAGCAAACCATGCATGGGCATATAAGAGAGAGAAAATAAATACCTAATGATGTTAAGCATTTGACATTGCACTTTTGCTATGCCGAAGCATACATATGTCATTTCATGATTGGCGGGCAACCGTGGTGAGATGGTTATTTATGCCTTTCTCTTAAGATTTTCTAGTCCTTCCCGTTAAAAGGAGTGATACGAGTGTTAAGTACAAGAGATTACTTAATCTTACTCGTCACAAACATGAGCCACAAAGCTCACTTGCTTAGTTGTGCATAGAGATGCTCATCTAAGTTACAAAAGATACAAAGTTTAGAAAACTTTGTTTCAACGGCAATCCAAGGTACACAAGTACCAATGTACACAAATACACACTGTTTTTTATTTTTCATTTTTCAATTTTTTATTTTTATTTTATGAAAACAAAGTAAAACAAAACTGAAAATAAACAGACAAAAACATGTTAAACAAAGCAATTTGGTCCCGAAGGAACAGTGTACTGACCGCCATCCTTGGAATCTTTCTTTCCTTTGTCTTGGCTCTTAGATTGAGAAGAACTGGATTACTTTCGGTCCTTGTAAAATCCTTTCAAGTTAGCATTTTCATCAACTTCTCGAACTGCCTCGTGATATAGGATTTCATCTTAGAATCTTCATCATCTGAAGACTCATCAGTATCACTGCTCTTGGGTTTCAATGCCATTCTCTTGCTCTTGCTCTTGCTTGATTTCCCGATCCTTGTCAAACTCAACTCATAGGTTTGCAGATTTCCAACTAACTCTGTCAAAGGAATTTTGTCAATATCCTTTGATTCCTTAATTGTAATGATCTTGGCATGAAATCTCTAGGGTAGAGATCTGAGTACCTTTCTCACAATCTTGGGTTCAGGAATGGTTTCCCCAAGATTAAAAGCTGAGTTCACTATGTCCTTAAGCTTGGCATAGAACTCATCGAACAACTCATCCTCCTCCATCTTGATCTCTTTGAAGCTTGTAGTGAACCTTTGTAGCTTCAAATCCTTGACAGCCTTGGTTCTCTCATAGGTTGTCTGGAGGATGGTCCATGCTTCCTTCGCAGTTTTAGTGGAGGATATCTTCTTGAATTCCTCATTCGTGACTACATTGAATAGAGCATTCAATGCTCTGCTATTGAAGTTTGCCGCCTTGATTTTAGCATCATCCCAATCAGCCGATGCTTCCTTTGGCTTGGTCTAGCCAATCTCTATAGCTTGCCACACCTTCTCATCTAGAGACTGCAAGAAAGCTCTCATGTGTACTTTCCAGTATGCATAGTTAGTACCATCAAACAATAGAGGTATAATAAGAGAATGTCCTCTATCCATGACAAACAGGGGTCAATGGATCACACAACAAAGATTATAACCTAATCAGAGTGTGTATGCTTTGATACCACTTGACAGGCCAAAAATGTATTGACTCCTTGTGATATATTAATTGATTAATCAGCTAAGTTTATTAATTAATCAAATTAACATGTAATGTACATGGTAGTACAAACAAATCACCAACTAAAATAAAGTATAGTGGAAAATAAAGTTGACATGGTGATTTGTTTACGAATAGGGAAAACCTATAAGGCAAAAATCTCATCGGGTGATTTTAAGGTCACAACTCCCGAGAATCCACTATTATCAAAACAAGTGGTTACAAGTAAAGGAATCTCAGTACCTTATACCAACCTATAGTTGAACCCTTACCACAATACTTAATTGGACTTATGTTAGGACATATGTGATTTACTTCTTAGGAACATATGTCACTACTTTATGTAATTGACTTATCTTTTGACAAAACACACTTTACTTGTACTTTAAGAAACTTTGTTTCAAGATCAAGTGTTGAAGTCATACAAGTCTATCCAAGATTCAAGTATGAAAAATGCCTATCATTACAGCTCGACAGCTAGCCATCTATCGAGCTTATAGAGCTGTTCCAGCCCTAAGGCTCGATAACATCTCGACAGATAGGGTATTTGTCAAGGTTTATGAATTTCAGTTTTTTCAGGACTATTTTTCATTCAATCCGTGATTGTATGTTTGGGCTTTCTTTTCTCACAACCCTAAACATATATAAGGGTTATTTTAAGGGCCATATCAGGTGGCACAAAAAAGAGAAAAATTGTAGAAAAGCATAATTCCTCAAGTGCGACTAGAAACCTAGTTTGCCCTAGTTCTTGAAGAAGCTGTTGTGTTTGTACACCATAGGGTTTTGTGACTAAGCAACTTTGTGATCTTCATGTGTTAAAGAATAAAAGAACTTTGCAGCCAACATCTCTCTCTAGTTGGTGATTGAAGTCACGTACTGGGATTCGCATAATTGGTTAGTCACGTACTTGGAGCCGTGCATTGAACAGAAGAGATTGTCACTATAGAACAAGTTTAATTGGGTATTAGGGTAAGGGTTCAACTGTAGGTTGGTATAAGATACTGGGATTCCTTTACTTATAACCGCTTGTTGTAATAATAGTGGATTCTCAGGAGTGGTGACCTTAAAATCACTTGGTGGGGTTTTTGCCGTGTTGCTTTTCCCCATTCGTAAACAAATCATCGTATCATTTATTTTTCGCTGCATACTTAATTTATTTGGTGATTTGTTTGTGCTACTACGCGCTTGCATGTTAATTTGATTAATTAATAAACTTGGCTAATTAATCAATAAATTCATCACAAGGGGTCAATACGTTTTTGGCTTGTCAACTTGTTTTGTAGTGACAATCTCTCCATTTATTACATGACTCCCAATACGTGACTAACCAATTGCGCGGATCCCAGTACGCAACTTAATCACCAACTTGAGAAAGATGTTGACTGCAAAGCTCTTCAGTTCATCCAGATGATGAAAATCAAGAAGTTGCTTGATTACAAAACCCTATGGTGTACAAATATAGTAGCTTCTTTAGAAGAAAGATGAACTAGGGCAAATTCTATCTCCGGTCACAACTCACATGAACAAGACTTTGCTCTATACTCGTGCAACCTTTTATGGCCCTTAAAATAATCCTTATATATGTTTAGGGTTGTGAAAAAAGAAGGCCCAAACATATACACACGGATTGGATGAAAATCAACCCTAAAAAAACTAAAATCCATAAACCTTGACAAATAGGGTATCTATCAAGCTTGTTGTCGAGCTTCGGGCTTCAGTAGCTTTTTAAACCTCGATAGATGCTAGCTGTTAAGCTTTAAAAACTAGCACTTTCTCACTTGTTTCTTGGACAAACTTTCATGGCTTTAACACTTGAACTTGAGACCTTATTCCTTGAAGCATTAAACACATCCTAGATCTACCCAATTACAAGTAAAGTGCGTTTTATCAAAGGATTAGCCAATTACATAAAATATTGACATATATTCCTAACATCAAATCACATATGTCCTAATAGTTTTATACAAACATTCTTTTTTAGTTGGGGCCCTTTGGGGGTGGGTGGGGGGTGGGGGGCGGGGGGAGCGCATTTGCCCTTAATTTAAAAACTTTGCAGCAAAATGCCCATGTTTTGAAACTATTTAGCAAAATACCCTTGTTTTTTAAACTCGATTTTAACAAAATCGAGTTATGTGAAAAATTTGACATTAGCAATGTCGAGTTTTATGTTTGTAACTTGATTTTGTTAAAATTGAGTTTCAAAAAAAGGGCATTTTGCTAAATAGTTTCAAAATAGAGGTATTTTTCTGCATAGTTTGTAAATTAGGAGCAAATGCCCCTTCCCCCCCCCCCCCCCCGAAAGGGATCCAACTAAAAAAGAATGTTTGTATAAAACTCTCATCTTTCACATGGGATTTATAATTATTAATTAAGGTCTACTTATTGCTATATTGCTGTTGGTTCTCCCAAAAAACATCCAAGGGCTATTTTTGTTTATCACCCAATTTTGTCAAGGCACCAGCACATTAATTCGCTTCTTGGAAGATATGATAAGTAGTAAATTAGAAAAAGTCCTTACTAGGTTCCTATAGTCACTTAGAAGTAGTTCCATCCCAAGATTATTAATATAAAAGGTTTTTTAAGTACAATAATCATCACATCCAATTCTACTGCAATATCTATTAAAAAAAAAAAAACCCCTAATGCAATAGAATTTTAACCAAGTTGCTTGTTAAAAGAAGCCCATCCCAAAGGGCCCAAAGCTCGGCTATAGGGCAAGAAGTTTTGGCCTAAAGGCACCACAGCTTAAGATAGTTACAAATTTACAATGTACAAATGAACTTCTTCTTCTTCTTAAATCCTTAATTTCGGTTTCTCCTTCCATGATTCCATTTAATAAACAGAAAAAAAAAAAAAAAATTGCAACAGAATATCTAGAACTTGGACTGAAACATGTTGCAGTGGAAATAAACCATGCCTATAGCATGCAAATTTAAAAGACAAAGAGGAGGCCAATTAGCAATACTTTTCTATGTTATTCGAGATCCCAAACTTAATTTCCTTTAATATATATATATATATATATATATATGTATGTATGTATGTATGTATCCACACATAAAGAACCTTTTTTGTTCCTTCAATTGGTCAATTTTTGCAAACTAAAACATGGGTTCATTCTACAATGGAGTGCACTGCCCAGCCTGTCCTGCTCAATTCCTTTCTATAAATACCAATCATCTCTTTCACCATCTTCACAACTCAAATATATCCTTACTTAAAGCTAGGTAATTCTTCCTCCTTTGTTTCTCATCTTTTATTTGGGTTCTTTCAATAGGCAAACATGGGTGTCACCACTATTACCCAAGAGTTCACCACCTCAGTGTAGAATATGGCTTGAATTAGGAGTTCGACTCCTTGTTAGATTTGAATAAGGAAGAAATTTTATTCCTTTTGGGTTATTGTTGTTTGAAGTTATCAAGCTCTATTTGAAGTCTTGTCTACTACTTGATTTGGAATTCCTTTTGGAATATGAGTGATTCTCCTTTTGTGTGTGGAAAAAAAGTCTAGTCTTTCTTGGTTTTGGATATACTAGCCGACTCAAGTCTCCTCTATAAGTATAGTGCTACTACGGAAAATTAGATAGGACGAGAAAGAGTTAAGTGTGTGTGAGAAAAAGAGGCTCTCTCTTGGTTTGGTATTTTGATATTTTTCGGTTGTAATTTGGAATTGTGAGAGAGGTTTTGTTGCCGCTTGGTTTTGGTTCTGCGGTTTGGTGATTTGCTCTCTCTTGGTGCTTTGCAACTTTTGGATTTGCTTTGTGGCTCTCTCTTTGGTTTGTGCGTAATTTGCATTTGGTATTTGGTATTCATATTTGGTATTTGTGAACCTTTGGTTCTTGGATTTGTATTTGGTTCTTTGTGTTAGGTTCTAAAAGTTTAGAACAATTGGCAAATCGTGAACACAAACTTGTCTAGATATAGATCTTAGAGTCTATAGGTTTTATTAGACAATGCTCAAGGTGATTCAAGTCAAGATTCAAGAACAAGTAAGCTGCAGAAAGAAGAATTCAGAAATTGCCTGATTCGACCGATCGAGAAACAGGCTCGACCGATCAAGAATCGTATCTACAGAATTTTATGTTGGCCCAAACAGCAGTTCAAGCCCATTAAGGATTAGGGTTTCAGATCTACTTCTCCCACTATATAAAGGAAACCCTAAGCACGTTTTTACAGAGTTTTTTAGAGAGAGAAGAGTGTGCCTCTTTTGTATTTAGGGTTTTGTTCCTAAAAAGCTCTCTTATATCTTCTACCGGTGTTATTTTTTAAAGAATCTCAAGATCCGGTATTGTTGAAGTTGTTGCCTTCTCTAGTCATCAAAGGTGTTGATGATCTAAACCTTCAAGGGTGGTCTTAGAGTCATAAACAGGAGAGTTTGTGTTGCTAAACCTTTGAGTGGGATCTCAAAGTCACAAATGTGGGTGTTTGTGTTTTGCAAAGGTCAAAGAAAGAAGTAGTTTGTGGACTCGAAGCTATCATGGGGTCATGGTAGTAAGTTTTCTACTCGAGGTAGCAATAGGATGTTAGTGGTCTAAGTCGCTATTGTACAAACTTCAATTCTTTCTAGTGGATTTGCTGTTTTATCTTGAGAATAGCTAGGTTAAATCCTCCCCAGGTTTTTTACCGGTTTGGTTTTCCTGGGTCATCATATCGTTGTGTTATTCTTTTTCGCTGCTTTACATGATATGATTGTTATTGTGTTAACCTAGATCTAAATAATAAACCTAAGTATTCATTTGGTTAATTGATTAGGTTAAACAATCTAAGTTTTACAGGGGTCTAAATTCTTACAGTGGTATCAGAGCGGGTAACTCTTTTGTTTTAGATCTTTTGATCTGAGAGTTAATCCTTGATCCCTGTTATCATGGATAATTTTAAGTGTTTTACTGTTTTTGATTGTGATGATTTGAATAAAAAGGACACTGTTGTTTCTGTTGATTTTATTGGTGCCTGTGAAACTCTCCGTAAGGAATTATTGAAATCTATGAGAATTGCTAAGAAATTCAAGGAAGAGTTAAAATTGGCTAATCTTGAAAAAGAGGAATTGATTGTTAGATTAGATGAATCAAATTAAAAGAATGAATTTTTGAGAAATCAAATTTCCTCTCAAGATGAGAAGATGAAAAGCTTGGAATAAGAGTTAGCTGAATCTAAAGCTAAAATTGAAAATTTGACTAATATCAAGCCTGCTGTTGATAACAGAAGTGTTTCTGTTTCTCTTTCTCTTAAGCCTGAAACTGAGAAAGTTTATATCTCTCCTTTCAAGAGGAATAATAAAGAAAAGACTTATTTTGCTAGGTTAGACAAAGGTAAAAATTCTAATGTAGACGCTGAAGTTTCTAAACCTAAGTCTAAACCTACTGTTAAAGAGCATAATAAATCTGTTTTTGTGCCTACCTGTCACCTTTGTGGTGTTGTTGGTCATATTAGACCAAATTGTTCTTTGTTGAGGCAAAAACCAAAATTTGAGACTAGATTTGCTGTTAGGAATACTGATGTTCCTAAAATTGTTCCTGTTTGTCACTTTTGTGGTGTCCGTTGTCACATTCGTCCTAATTGTCATAAATTGAAATTTAAACATTTTGTATTTCAATCTAGGATATGTAATGATATTTCTCCTGCCATAAGTCAAAATAAATTGTTTCATGTGCTTTTGAAAAATTTAAGCTTGTTGGCTTGTGAAAGGATATTGTAGGATTTTAGTCTTTCTCAGAAGATTGGTGTAATCCCTCAAATACACTCTTCTTCACATGGATTTTCACCTACAAAGTCGAAGACTCGTGCTATATGGGTGAGAAAAGATTCTCTAAGGTGAGTGTCGTTTACTTGTCCCTGATTTAATTCTTTCAATTGTTTGTGGACATGTTTTGTTTCTATTTTTGGTTGTTTTGTTTTGTTTTGTTTTTTTTTTGTTGTTTTTAATTAAAAGAAAATCCAAAAACATTGAAAAATTTCAAAAAGACAAAAATATTTTATTTTGTGTCTAGTTTTATTTTTTCTTGAGGATTACATGAATTATGGTATCTCTCTCTTGATTTAGAACATGCTTAACATTGTGGAGAAACTTGAATAGTATGTGTTATATAAGTGCTAAGCTTTTTCTGATTTTGTGTGAGTATGTACTAGTTTGTACATGTACTCAAGGGTTAATTAAGAAATTGATATTTCTTGTTTGTGTACCCTCTATAGCTTAGTTCAGCACTGTTATGCATTGCATTTGCATTTTTAATCATTTAGCATAATGTGCTTTTAGTTTTGGTCATAAATTTGTTTTACACCAAAAATATTTTTATGTGTTTTGTATTATATATCTTGGATTTATAATCAAGGTTGACCATATTTATCTTTAAATAACATGTTTATGTACTTTGTTTAGCTTGGATGAGCTTATTTTATTGCACTTTACTAGTTTAAGCTTTGCAATGCATGTTCTGTGGGAAGATGTTTATAGTTGTTGATCACATGATCTTGATCTTGAAGTCATATGCCTTTGATTGTCGGATTTGGACTTATTGAGAAAGACATAAATAACCATCTCACCACTGTTTACTAGCCAATCATGAACACCTTAGTGCATATCGTAAGATTTTGTGCTCAAGAAAGTGTAGCACATAAACAAAAAGAAAATAAGGTGTAGCCTCGGTTTAAATTCTAAAACTGGTGTGTACATTATCCCGGCTACTTTAATAAGTTTCTAATCAATTGAAATTGGTGTGTATATAATGAGGCAAATCAAGAAACTTACATGATTGCAAGCTTTTATTCTAGGAGATGTGAGAGTTATATGATGTAACTCTTTAGGTGATAGTCTCTCTCAATTGTATGTAATGAATTGTGTAGAAATTGTGATTGCTTACTATTCACATATCACCTCACATGTTTTTCAAGCTTTTGCTAGTTGCACACACTACACAAGTTACTCTTTGCTAAACTTTGTACATGTTATTGTGTGTAATTTTGTTGTGGCCATCCAAGATTGAAAATTCCTTGATTTTAATGCAAAATTTGTATTAATGGTTGAGTTTTAAGGACACATTGGTTGAAAAACTTGTTTTTGAAAGATCTGGGTTGAATTCAAGTGTTTTTGAAAAACTTTCAGTCTCATACTTATGCATTTCATTCATGAATCACTGTGTTTTGAGGAGTTACTACATCAAATTGCTCTGTTTTTCAAAAATTTGAGTTTTCCAAAATTTCGACCGATCGAAGCTGTTTCCCTACCGATCGAAATTGCGATTAAAATTTTGGTTTGAATTTGCCTGGTTTGATTGGTATTCGATCGATGCTCGATCGATCAAAACTGAAAAATTTTCAGTTTCTAAGTTTCTGACCAAATTTTTTTTCATGCATCTTTATGTTTAGGATTCACATGAATTGCATTGTTTTCTGTATCCATCTTGCAGTTTTGCAGTCATATCTCTTATTGTTTTCACACATAACATGCATACACTTTGCTAAATTGGGTACTCAACTTGAATTAAAAAATTGATTGATTAATTTTTGAGTCCTTTGTACATTTTAGTATATGCTATTTTTCTTGATGTGTGAACTGCATTTTTCTTAAGATGTGATGGATAATCAATGTGCAAATATTTTCTTCACTCATGCAACTGTTTATGGGTCACATAGTGTCAAGTTTGCATCTATTGAAAGAGAGAATATTTTTCTTCATGTGTATCCTCAACTCAATTTTTTTTAGGTTTGTGTGTTTTATTTATCCCCACCTCCTAAATTTTCCCCAAAACTGTTTTTCTCAAAACTTGTTTTGTTTTTCCTATTTTTATAGGGGGAGAAAAGTTTTTTTTAGTCTTTGTTGTTCATAGGGGGAGTTGTTGCTCTTCATAGGAGGAGTTCTCTCTACTTTCTATTGAGCTAAACTGTTTTATATTCCCTTGGTTCTTTTTTTTCTCTCATATTTACTGTCACTCTACTCTTTGTTTGAGTTGTCTTTGTCAATACGTGACAAAAAGGGGGAGAAATAGATGCAATGTGGGAATCCTGTTTGTCTTGTTTAGGGGGGAGATAAAATTGTTTTTGAAATGGGGAGAACATAAAAACTTTTTGATGTATCTAACTTAGGGGGAGAGTTAGAATTTATTTTTATTTTTATATTCTGTTTCATATTATTGTTTATATGTCTTTCTTTCCACACATGCGGTGATGTGCTCTTTTGAGTGTTTTCAAGAAAGACAGGTGCATTCTGATTAAGACCCTCTACCTCTTCCTGCAACTTCTAGGTTAAGAGTCTTAGATTGTGATTTGTGATGTATTTGGGCATTTTATTGTATTGGGTTGTTCTTGTATTTGAGCATTTCATTTTGTATGTGAGTTTTGTCACGAATTGCCAAAGAGGGAGATTGTTAGGTTCTAAAAGTTAGAACAATTGGCAAATCGTGAACACAAACTTGTCTAGATATAGATCTTAGAGTCTATAGGTTTTATTAGACAATGCTCAAGGTGATTCAAGTTAAGATTCAAGAACAAGTAAGCTGCAGAAAGAAAAATTCAGAAATTGCCTGGTTCGACCGATCGAGAAACAGGCTCGACCGATCGAGAATCGTATTTGCAGAATTTTAAGTTGGCCCAAACAACAGTTCAAGCCCATTAAGGATTAGGGTTTCAGATCTACTTCTCCCATTATATAAAGGAAACCCTAAGCACGTTTTTACAGAGTTTTTTAGAGAGAGAAGAGTGTGCCTCTTTTGTATTTAGAGTTTTGTTCCTAAAAAGCTCTCTCATATCTTCTACCGGTGTTATTTCTTGAAGAATCTCAAGATCCGGTATTGTTGAAGTTGCTGCCTTTTCTAGTCATTAAAGGTGTTGATGATCTAAACCTTCAAGTGTGGTCTTAGAGTCACAAACAGGAGATTTTGTGTTGCTAAACCTTTGAGTGGGATCTCAAAGTCATAAACGTGGGTGTTTGTGTTTTGCAAAGGTCAAAGAAAGAAGTAGTCCGTGGACTCGAAGCTATCATGGGGTCGTGGTAGTAAGTTTTCAACTCGAGGTAGCAATAGGATGTTAGTGGTCTAAGTCGTTATTGTACAAACTTCAATTTTTTCTAGTGGATTTGCTGTTTTACCTTGAGGATAGCTAGGTTAAATCCTCCCCAGGTTTTTTACCGGTTTGGTTTTTCCTGGGTCATCATAATGTTGTGTTATTCTTTTTCGCTGCTTTACATGATATGATTGTTATTGTGTTAACCTAGATCTGAATAATAAACCTAAGTATTCACTTGGTTAATTAATTAGGTTAAACAATCTAAGTTTTACAGGAGTCTAAATTCTTACACTTTGGTTTTGTATTTGTCAGAGAGAGCTATTTGTGAGAGTGCCTTTATACTAATTTGTATTATCCCAAATTTGTTATCTCTTTGGTTTGTGCGTAATTCGCATTTGGTATTCGTATTTGGTATTTGTGAACCTTTGGTTCTTTAGTTTTGTATTTGTGAGAGAGAGCTATTTGTGAGAGTGCCTTTATACCAATTTGTATTATCCCAAATTTGTTATAGTGAAATTTGTTCGTCGTCGCTCGTGGATGTAGGATATTGCCAAACCACATAAATCTTGGTGTTTTGTGTCTATTTTCTTTTGGATTAATTTTCTTTATTCCTATTGTTAGTTTGAAGATCTTTCACAAGCCTAAAATATTTTCACAATCAATCTTGGTAATTTGAGCTTCCGCTATTTTACAACAAACTGGTATCAAAGCCACGGTTTGCTACCTAGGCGTTTGGATTTGTTCTCTTTGGAGATTTTGGTGATTGGTTTGTGAATTTGATTTTTAGGGAGAAAGATGTCAAGTGATTCCTCTACAAAATCTTTGGCGGATTCCTCTGGGAAAGCTTTGGCAGAGTCTTTTGCAAAACCTTTGGCAGTTAGAACAATGGTTTCTAATGCCAAATTTGAAGTAGAGAAATTTGATGGAACAAATAACTTTGGCATGTGGCAATGCGAAGTTATGGATGTCTTGGTCCAACAAGAGTTGGATATTACTTTGGAAGACAAACATGAAGGGATGCTAGACAAGGATTGGGAAAAGATTAATAGACAAGCTTGAGGCACTATTCGTTTGTGTTTGGCCAAGAATGTTAATTTTGGTGGTGACATGGTGATTAAACCTTTGCACAAGTTCAAGCGTTGCTTGGACTTGTATGGTATTTGCAATTTGAATTAGCCCGTAGGGGATTTGGTGGTGGCGACGGAGAAGTTTCGTTTGTGGTGATATGCACTTTGTTTTGGACTCTTATTTGGATTTGACACCATTTTTAGGTGCATTTGGCATCCATTGGCGTATTTGGAAGTAATTTTGGATAATTTGTACCTTGTTTGTTGAAAACTCAAATTTATTGAGCGCTTTGCATTTGTGATTTAGGAGATGTCTTGTCAAGGTGGAGACTTGTTAAGGATTTATATTTGGTGGTCTGCAAATTTTGTTTGTGAGGCTTGATGAAATTCAAGCTAAGGTGGAGATTTGTAGAATATGGCTTAAAGTAGGAGTTCGACTCCTTGTTGGATTTGGATAAGAAAGGAATTTTATTCCTTTTGGGTTACTGTTGTTTGAAGTTATCAAGCTCTATTAGAAGTCTTGTTTACTACTTGATTTGGAATTCCTTTTGGAATAGGAGTGATTCTCCTTTTGTGTGTAGAAAAGAAGTCTAGTCCTTCTTGGTTTTGGATATACTAACTGACTCAAGTCTCCTATATAAGCATAGTGCTACTACGAAAAATTAGAGGGGATGAGAAAGAGTTGAGTGTGAGTGAGAAAAAGAGGCTCTCTCTTAGGGATGGCCATGGGTAGGGTATGGATCGGGTATACCCATACCCTACTCGAAAAGTTTGCCCATGGATACCCGATTATCAATACCCATTAGTATCCATACCCGAATCTTACCCGAATATATTATCCATGGATATCCATACCCTAGCCAAAACCCGAAACCCTTTTTTTTATTACTATTTTTTAAAATAAATCTAAATACAGCAACTTCTTCATCAATCCCATTTTTGTCTTTTTATCCTTAAATTCTCACTCTCTCTCTTCACTACCGCACCGTTTCTGTTCATATCTTTTTTTTTTTTCTTTTTCCCCATAGTTTCCCGAGAAACAAAAAGAGTGATAGAGAGAACTCAGAGAAGCTGAGTCCCCACAGTTTCTGTTCATATCTATTCTATAGGGTAGATTTCTCACTCTCTCTCTTCACTACCGCACCGCTTCTGTTCATATATATTTTTTTCCCCACAGTTTCCCGAGAAACAAATAGAGTGATAGAGAGAACTCAGAGAAGCTAAATCATAACGACGACGACGAGGCTTAACGATGTGGTTAAAACCCCAGCTTTTGTCAAAATTATAGTGATTGCCCTTCTCGCTCTCTCCCTCTTCTTTCTCTTCAACCCTTTCTCTTCCTCCTACAACCCTTCTCTCATCTTTGCCATGATTTCGAGGTCGGCGAGAATGGAGTGATGTCGATGGATTTTGAGGTCGGCGAGATCGACGAGGGTTTTGATTGGCGAGATCTCCAACCCTTGCTTGACTCATCCGTGATTGGTAGCTCAAGTATTGGTAAAGCCAAGATGTGTTGGGAAGAGGAAGTACAACAAGATGGTGGCATGGACGAGCTCTTAGCTGTGTTGGGTTACCAAGTTCGAGCTTCAGACATGCTCGAGGTTGCACAGAAGCTTAAATTGCTCGAGGATTTGATGGAAAATGCTCAAGGTTATGGTCTCTCTCATCTCGCCATTGAGATTGTCCATTAGGACCATTACAACCTTTCTAATCTTAATGCCAGAGAAAGTGTAGTGCGGTGAGAGAGGTTTTTTTTTTTTTTTTTTTTTTTGGGTCGGGTTTGGATAATATCTATACCCTACCCGAACAATTTGGGTAATATCCATACCCTACCCAGTTAAGCTCTACCAATGAAGAACCGGGTATTATCCAGAACATTTGGATCAGGTAAGGTTGGATATCCATTACCCAATGGGTATGGCCATCCCTACTCTCTCTTGGTATGATTCTTTGATATTTATGGGTTGTAATTTGGAATTATGAGAGAGGTTTTGTTGCCGCTTGGTTTTGGTTCTGTGGTTTGGTGATTTGCTCTCTCTTGATACTTTGCAACTTTTGGATTTGCTTTGTGGCTCTCTCTTTGGCTTATGCGTAATTCGCATTTGGTATTTGGTATTTGTATTTGCACTACAAAAAAAACGACCTATTGCGGCAAGCCGAAAACCACCGCTGAAGCCCCAAAACCGCTGCTAAAGGTACATTTGACCTTTTAGCGGCGGGTGCTATTGCGGAGGTTCTTCCTGTAACACCCCAAACCCAAACCAAGGATTTAGATGCATAACCTGTTTTAGAAATAATCAACAATAATATAATGGAACAGAGCGTAATTAATTATCCACAAATAAACTTCTATCCAACATCAACTCTCCTATGAAATCCATAAAAATACAAAATCCTTCACAATAAAGTCTGCAAATACAATCTAAAAATAGTTCCACAAATGTCAAACTCATTGTCCCTAAGAAAAATATACTAAAATAATTCACCAACTAACAAAGCTCCAAAAGAAGTCGTCAATCTAAGGCTCCATTGATCTACCATCAAAAGACATTCCATTGCTCAAATCTGAAAGGGGTGGAAAAAGGGGGTGAGCTAGAGGCTCAATAAGAGACTACATAACATGAGGATGTCTTTCAAAACAAAACATTAGTATCATTGACAATATATAGTCTTCACGAAACATTTACAACTAGTTTAAACAGTAATATAATATATTCTATAAAACTGTTAAAATAAAACATTTCACTATAACGCTGTAATCATTAAATAAAATAATAACCACTTAATATACCAATATACACTGAATAGGTAGAAACAATTTATTATGAAAAATAAACAATTTTCCACTTACAAAGATCTGTAGCAATAAAACAGTAGTTCGATATGGATAATATTAGTCAAACACAGACAAAAGCTGCTAAACACTCGGTGGGTGATTCCCATGGGAACAATAACACTAACCTCAAAGAGGCAACACTAGCTCCAAAGAGCAACAGTAACACTGCACCACACCACACTAACACTACATCGGCCGAAGACCAACACTTAACCCTGTGTTGGCAAAGGTTGCAGACTGTCTAGTTGACCGTTTGAAACATTCTTGACATATACAGTTTCATAATAATATACAATAAATAATAAAATTCGAGTATGTGCAAAGCACTAACAATGGTATAAGTTTTTGGAACTTCACTTTTGCAATTATATATATATATATATAAATATATTTTTACCACAAGTATATATATATATATATATATATATATATATTTATATATATATATATATATATACGTCCTGAGAGACGTCATGTGCTGAAGTCTACTTACCTCAAATCACCAAGACACGATAGATCTCAACTATCCAAGCTAATGTCACTTGAACCTAATACACAAATAGATGATTTTTGCTGCGTTAAGCCATACTTACACTTTTTTTTATATAAACATTCGTGCTATCCCTCTCCAAAATCACACATGGACCCTTTATACATCATAATTACATATTAGAACCTAACAATGTTTCTAACCAAAGGCCATTAGTATTTAATTCATTACCACCAGATCCGAAATAATCCTCCAGCACCAATATTACTTACATCTCATGATAGTCTATGTAAATAGGATGTAGGGAATTCGATTTCAATGGGGTATTTGATATCATGAAGGTATGACTCATCAATCTATGTATATCCATTTTTTTAATTCTTTACTCTCTACATATAAGTGTATATATATATTTATATATATAGATGCCTATCACCTAATTAAGTTATAACGTAGAACTTCCAGAATTCTTATACTAACAACCTAGCGATATCATGCCTATGAAATATAGTAATATAAACTCTATTTTTATGGAGATAGACAACACGCATCCTTAATCTATGATACCACACAATCAAATATCAGCTTGCTAAAAGTTACCTTGATGTCGTCTTTGTCAAGTTGGCAGAAATCCTTTTCGCTGAAGCTTTAGTATCTAGCGTCTCTCTCTCTACCTATCACGCAGGAAACCCTAATTTTCTTTCATGTTAAAGCTGTTTTCACTTGGGCCGAAAATTTAAAAAGACCCACTAAAAACTAAAATAAGCTACCAAGACTTTCATTCCCACTATAACTCATAATAAGGTTTTAATCCTCCCACCCTTTTCCTTAACTGATAAGGAGACTAAAAAGTTAAATTTGAATAAACCACAAAATAATTATTCACGTTACCCCTTATTATTATTATTATTATTATTATTATTATTATTATTATTATTATTATTATTATTATTATTTTTGTAGAAATCATAATATAAAATAATATCTCCTCCAAAATAACTTAAGCAATTCATCAAATCCACTCTAGAAGCAGTTATATTAAATTTAAGTGAGACAGGTGTTACATTCTCCCCCTCTTATAAAATTTTCGTCCTCGAAAATTCAAAACATACCTCACTTTTGAAATAGCTGGGGATATTTGGATTGCATTTCGTCTTTACGTTCCCATGAAGCTTCTTCTATGGAATGATTCCTCCATAATACTTTGACCAGATGTATAGTCTTATTACGTAGCACTTGCTCTTTATGATCTAAAATCTGAATTGGGACCTCCTCATAGGATAAGTTCTCTTTGACTTGAAGTGGCTCATAACTCAAGATATGAGAAGGATCAGGGACATACCTTCTCAACATGGATACATGGAAAACGTTATGTAACCTTGACAAAGCCGGTGGTAAGGCAAGCCGGTAAGCAACAGAACCAACTTTCTCCAAAATTTCAAAGGGCCCCACGTTCCTAGGGCTTAACTTACCCTTCTTGCCAAACCTCATAACTCCTTTCATAGGTGCCACTCGAATGAAAACCATATTTGGGTTTGAACAAAACAAAAAAAAGTTAGAAATCATATAGTTAAAATAACCCCACAACATATATATACATATATATAGGATGGAACAAGCAAGCACCAATATGTACTAGTAACTCTCAAGAGAAAATTGACAATCTACAGGCAACTCACCACATGAACCTCTCCAAAAAAGAAAAGAAAAAAGAAGTCATATACATCCACTGGGTATGCTATAATATAACAAAGGAACTAAACATAGAGGCCTCAACTCAGTAAGAATAACATTTCCACAATGAAATGGAGTTTGCTATGTAATCCAACAATCAAATGACCCCACAATAAAAAAGAATGCGTATTGGCTAACATCAAATTGAAATATATCAATTTAAAAATTAAAAGAATCATTAATAACAATTATCATTGAATTCCTATTTTGTTTACCCCCAACTACAATGAAGAAACTACTCACCATTTTTCGGCCACTACAGGATTAACTATAGATCCATCTTTACGAGTATGTAGTATTTGATATAATACTAAATGCTCTACAGGACGTCCATCTGTTTCTGCCTACATTATGAACAGCATATTTATGTAGTGATGAATATTGGTTCCACATAAACTTTAGGAGAAGTCAAAATCATTTAAAAAATAGTCATAATACTTATTACTTTTTTTGCAGCGTGCACAGCAAAGCTACAAGAATCAGCAGTATGTACGTCATCCTGTTTAGAACGACGCTCCTTATTCTTCTCTGACTCTATCTACATTCAACAAAATTACATATTTATATACAGTATGCTTTAAGTATCTAAAGCCACTTTTAGCTAAAGCCAAAATGCAAACAATATTTAGAGTATTTTACTAATTTATCAGAGTTGCACACAAAAAACTGCAATGTATTGGACACAAGCTAAACAAAAAGGTCACTATAAAATTACCATAAATAAAAACTTTTAGCACATCTATGTATACATTGTACATTAAAAGAGGCAAGAAATATGAAATTTTCTTGATAAATAAGATTACTCAAAGCCTCTAATATGCTTGGCACAAAAAGGCCACTCATTTATAGAGCCATATGCTTAGGTTAATGATAATACAAAGATCTATCATAATCATGAGTTTCTCACATAAAATAAAATTTACGTATCATTCATTAAATTCCAATATGTCATTTCAACTTTTGCATAATATAAAACAATGAATAAAACCCAAAAAAAAAAAAAAAGAAGTTTGATTACAAGATGCAAATTCATTGCTTATTGTTAACACAAACGATGAAATAAATCCATGTGCACACCAGAGACTTGTCTCAATTCTCTTAGACTTATGCTAAATGACTAGAACCATCTAATGCAGTTTGTGGTTACCATTATTATTTTTAACAAAGAGTAGAATTCCCACATTCAAACTCACTAAGTTGGGGGCCTCTCCCTCCCCTATTTCTTAAGAATTGTATTGATGTAGTCACAGCCCTATGAAGAAAATAGTCTACCTTTCATGCGCATAAAATATGATCTTCACACACTACATTCGCAAGCATCTTCATCACAATGCAAGCATGGTAGACAAAATTAAATGCTTAATCATTTCTGTAAATACACTAAAAACCAAATTGCAAATCTTCAAAAATATAACAATGGTGAAGCCATAGAAGGAGTTTAGCATAAAACAGCTACAAGCCATTTTGACAGAATAAGCTAATTCAGTACTAACAAACTATACACCATCAAAGAGCTTTGTTGAATCTTTTCTTATGAAATATGAAACACAACTTCTCATATATACTAGTTTCACAAAAAGCCCACATAAAACTAACAAATCCTATCTAAAAGCAATCCAATATGTATTCTCTCAATTTCTCAATAATCATTCTCCTTTTGGTATGATCCATGATGGAAAAGAGAGAGAAAACAAACATACCACTGCATCATCAGTATACCAATGATCAACAAGTATATCCCAATCTTGTGATATGCATCCCTTGGGTCCGTTGTTCTTTACCCATGCTTTGTTTCTTGAATCAGGTATATAATGTTGTTATTTCATCCTAGACTTATGATCCCTCTAAGCCTTCCCAATTTTTTGTAAGGTAAATCTCTTCAGAGCCGCATATGCAATAGGATTAACAGGGACACAGTATTTTCGCTACAACCAAATAATTGAGTTATCAAATTACAGATGTTTTCATGCTAAAATACTTATGTAAAACCTAGTTCAAAATGTCATAATTACAAGTATTATAACTTCTTTAATACCTCTACAAGACGCCAACACTCTTCTTTATTTTCTTCTGGCATGTCCTTCCAATTAAGATATTTAATCGGGCACATGTGGGGTTTCCACACAATCGTACCCAAGAAACCAGTGAAAGTTCTCACCCCATCATCAACCGGCTGATGCTCATTATTTAGTTCCAGCTCAATTTCTTTTTCATTAGGAAGATCCTAAATATCCAAGTACTTGCTTGGCCCGCGAGTGACACGTACAGCTGGCTGCACATCTGAATTTTGAAGGAGATAATATCAACCAATGTCAAACAACAAGGCATGCAAAGCTAAGGATGAGTCTAAATATTCTATTAAACAAGAGGTCATTATGCGCTACGGAAAATAAAATATTAGAAACATGTTGAATGGTACATGTTTCCAATTAAGAGGTGAGGAGGCATTCAAAACTTTGAAGCCTGCATGGTTTTAAGAATAATTCAAAACTTTGGTTCAATTAAAAAATTGAACCATGCAAAATATAATATATATATATATATATGTATATATATATATATGTATATTTATATATATATATATATATATATATATAGTGTGAAGCAGATTTATCATAAGAATTTTGTGGTAGGCAATGGTTGAGAGGAAATCAATTTACATGCCCATTTGTTTCATAAAATTTCATATAAGGGTTTGCAACTTACATGCCCATATCTTGTGTATGAATGGTAAACTATTGAGTAAAAAGCCCATACCTTGTGTAGTAGCTTCATGCATTTCTTGGTTCACCACTTCATCCACATCTTGTGAAGAAGCTCTTTCCAATGTTACACTCTTGGAACGAGTGCGCAGCTTTGCCTTTGGCCTTTCCATTTCAAGTGTCAAAGTCTAAAATAAACAAGTATATAAGCACATGATAAGTAATGGTACAAGTAATTGCAAATACGACAGCTCCAACTACTTTCAACACTAAACTTCTCATAAAGCAAATCTATATAAGACTACCCTTAAACAACACAAATACAATATTTTCAACGAGAGCCCCAAATTAGAACCATAAACTATGCATACAACTAATAGCAGCAGCATTTTCAATGCATTTCAGAAAAAAACTAAGACCGAAATCCTCAAAAGCACACTAAATAGTGCCAATCCACATAAGTGTAATTGTCTTTGTCTTCGATTAGATAAAATTGTTAATAAAAATATAAATTGTAGATAAGATCATGACAAGGAAATTACACGTTACATACAATGGATGACTAATTTAAGTCATTCTCTTCTATTATTATTTGTTCTTTTTATCTATTTAGACTTAAAGTAATCTATATATAGGGTTATTATTAACAAACTTTGATAATTTTTGCCCCTAATAGTATAAATACATAAATCATGGTAAAAAATAAAGACACGAAGTAGTCTGAATGTTAGGAATATGTTTTAAAAAAAGCTTAGAAAGGTAACGTTTGTAAGCTTTTTTTAAAAAGATTGAGGATCATATTCTTTTTTTAGGAAGATTAGATTAATGGCATATATAAAGGTAACGTTTGCACCATATGTCATCAATATGCTTTATTGAGAATGCTAGGGACATAATAAGTATCTGGTGTACTAGATGCATGCTCTCTCATGGCCATGGGGTAAAGCTTTTGTTTTGGTTCAATGAAATTCCACTTTTTCCCAAGAGAACTATTGGAAATACCAATTTGGCGAGAGGAGTGCAAGTGATATTAGAGATGGGCAAGGGATGGGTCCAATGTCACTGACCTGTCAAGATGTGGGTGCTTGACAATTATTTAATACGTGTCTAAATTTGTAATGGGTCAATTATTCTTGTGCATAGGGACCTATGCCCGCTCTATTAGAAATTGTCATGAAAAATGGGAAAAAGGGGAATTGAGATCAGGTGCAATACTTAGGATATTGCACCTGACGCAATTACTATAAATGGTTGAGATTGATAATTGCAAAAAGAAACTTTCAATCTCAACGATTGATTAAAAAAGGTTAAGAAAGAAGTTACGAAAAGTAAAAAGTGAAAAATTTTTATAAGAGAAAGGAGGGTGAATAATAATCCATAAAAGGGATACACGAATCACTAGAGATTATGAGTAGCTTAATAGTAATTGCTTTAATAAAATCTTATATTACCAAAAAAAAAAAAAAACAATATAGATAATTTTTTTTTTATCTAGGTAGTAAATATATAAAAAGACAAATGAAAAATGGATAAAAAGTATGCAACTTTTCAGCTTAAAAAAAAAAGTTGAAAAGTTCAAAAAGATAAGTTCAAAGCAATTTTTTTTTTTTTTTTGAGAGATCAAAGCAGCTTTTTTCAAATTAGTTTAATAAGAAAAAAAATCAGGTAGATCAAATATTTTAATTTATAAAAAAAAATATATTTAAAATGTGTGCTACTTTATGGATAAGCTATAAAATATACGTTTCTTACTTAGGTTAGCCTTAACTTTGGCCCAAAAAAAGGAATATACCAAAGCCCTCGAAGGCAAGATGCTATAAATTATAAAATGTAAATAGATAAGAATAGTAGGGGTAATAGAGTGAAGTGGATAATAATATTAAAATAATAATAAAAATTTTGAAGTGGATAAGATGAGCTGTATCAGTGTGATAGTAAATGATAGCTAGGTAAAGTTAAGATGCGAATTTGGTTTTCCCAACAAACGTGAAAGAATTTTTCACTATTGTTTATGTGGGAACGATGGGCTGCTAGCAGAGATGGGCCGAAGCGAGCGTTGGGCCAACAAGGATAATGGGCTCAAAGGTTCTTACCCACTCGTGTAGCGTGCCTACTGGCCCAAGCCGAGGACTGAGGAATGTCCGAGGATGGATCACCTCGGAATATTATTGCCGAGGTGAAGCTTGGAGCTCTGCCAACGAGGAGAACCTCCCAGGGAACCCCACTGGGTGGGAACGGATCTGTGGAGACGTGCACTGGGAGAAAGCCCCCAAAATATCAAAGAAGGCTGCCAACCCCGCATTAAATGCCCCACAACTAATCCCCTGGCCGCATTGATGTGGAGGGGACATCTGAATAGTGGTGGAGAGTCCCATCGCTTCTACGAAGCAAGTTCTGGAAAAATCTGGGGGGGACAGGTGTCCAAAGACGAAGGAGAAAATCCACACGTGGATGGCTGAGAAAGGAGGGGAGGAAGTATAAAAGGGGAAGTAAAAGGAAGAAGGAGGATCTTTGGCTGGAAAAAGAAAAAGGAACGGAGAAAAAAGAGAGTTATCCTCGGACGTAGAACAAAAATAACACTTCGAGTCAAGAACTAGAATTTCATCATGGTGGATGATCTAGTCCCAACCAGTTGATAATCTGAATCTTCTTTCCTAGACCAGCCCTTTTCAACCTACTCTCTACAAATTCATTGTATAGGGGTCCTTTTGGGCGAATCCAACCATCCTTGGGCCGGAATCACGAAATTGTGTCCCTACAATTGGCGCCGTCTGTGGGGAGGGCTAATTGACTAGAAGAGTTAGATTCTTTAACATGGCGGGCTCAGGTCCACATCACCCAGAATCTTTGGGATCTCAAAGAGAAGAGCACTTCCAGGAAGGCCAGGAAGGAAGCGTACATACCACCTGTTCTGGCGAGGGTCAATCTAGGGGCGACAGCCTTGTCTCACAGGACAACCGTGCTAAAGCCATGCAGAAGGAGATTGACCACTTGAAGAAGAAGCTGCGAAGGGAACGAAGGAGGAGGAGTCCTTCAGTTTCTGATCCTTCCTCCGATGGCGAGGGAGATGACAACTACCGGCACAGGTCACGTACGCCCCCAAGCGAGACCTTCTCGTATGAGGAGGACAATCGCCGAGAACGAAGGGGAGGAGGCGCGTCTTCTAGGGGATTGGGAAACGACGCCATGAGCAAAGCCCTCGATCGGATATCCAAATCTCCCTTTACACGCCGGATTGATGCAGGGCGACTCCCCAAGCGGTTCACCCAACCGACGTTCACCCTCTACAACGGCCGTACCGACCCAGTTGAGCATGTTAGCTATTTTAATCAGAAAATGGCAGTGTACTCTCATAACGAGACCTTAATATGCAAGGTGTTCCCGTCCAGTTTGGGACCTGTGGCGATGAGATGGTTTGACGGCCTCAGAACGGGTTCCATCAACTCTTTCCAAGAGCTCACTCAAGCTTTTGGATCCCGCTTCATCACGAACAGTAGGGTACCTCGGCCTCTGGATTCCTTGCTGTCTTTATCCATGAGAGAGGGAGAAACCCTGAAAACCTATTCGGACCGGTATTGGGAGATGTTCAACGAGATCGAGGGTGATTTCGATGATGTGGCCGTCAGAACCTTTAAGGTCGGTCTGCCAGCCGACCACGGTTTACGGAGATCCCTGACAGGAAAGCCAGTCGTCAGTGTCCGTCAGCTCATGGACCGCATTGACAAGTATAAGAGAGTTGAGGAAGATCAGCTGCAAGAAAAAGGGAAGGGTAAGGTTATCCCTCAGGAGAGGAGGGATTTCAGGTCGGATCGTTACGGCAATAACCGGCCTCGGCGAGAATTTGGAGGGGAAACTGGGTCTAGAGCCACCCAAACCGTTAACACTGTGTTCCGAGAACCAGTACACCAGGTCCTGGAGAAGATTAAGAACGAGCCATACTTCAGATGGCCAAACAAGATGAGTGGAGACTCCTCGAAAAGTAACCAGAGCCTGCATTGTCAGTATCATAGAGAACCCGGACATACGACCGAGGATTGCAGGACCCTATGGAGCCATTTGCAACAACTGATCCGAGAAGGCAGACTGAAACAGTTCCTATTTCAGCCTAACGGATAGGGAGGCCAAACCGGCGTGGGGGTTCCGGGTAATAACTCCTCAAGACCTCCCTTAGGAACAATCAATGTCATCCTCGCCGCACCGGGCAGGACAGGGTCGTACCCCTCGAGGGTAATGACGGTGGCTGGGGCTTATACTAGGGATCCCGGGCAAGAGCCAAAGAGGGCCAGATTGAGTCCTCACCCAATGCTGAGCTTCTCGGACGAGGACAAGGCTGGGACCATACAGCCCCACGATGACGCACTGGTCATAACTCTTAGGATAGGGGGTTATGATGTGAAAAGAGTACTGGTTGACCAAGGCAGTGGGGCTGAGATTATGTACCCAGACCTGTATAGGGACCTCAATCTCAAGTAGGAGGATCTGACCAGCTACGAATCACCTCTGGTCGGTTTTGATGGGAGAGTAGTTGTTCCAAGGGGGCAGATCAGATTGCCAGTTCAGGCTGGCTTGGAGGTGGTAGAGGTGGACTTTATCGTGGTGGACGCCTTCTCCCCACATACAGTTATCATGGCGCGACCTTGGCTTCACGCCTTCGGGGCAGTTTCATCCACCCTTCACCTCAAAGTCAAATACCCATCTGGGGGTCAAGTTGAGGAGTTGCTTGGAAGTCAGGCCGTGGCCAGGCAGTGTCTAGTGGTGGCCATTATGCACCAACCAGAGTCAGGGTCCTCGGCCCTGGCCAGCGAGGATCCATAGCAATCAAAGTCAACGGCCCCAATGTCCGACATGGGGGCCGAAGAGGCGAAGTGTGAGGATCTGGTGAAAGTTCTTCTTGATGAGGACTCAGAGAAATTTTTTCAAATCGGTGCCCAACTGCCTATTCAGGAAAGAGAAGAGCTATTGCATTTCCTGAGGCGCAATATCGATGTATTTGCTTGGAATGCCTATGAGGCCCTAGGGGTGGATCCAAATTTCATCTGCCACCGTTTGAATGTAAATCCGTCTGCTCTTCCTAAAAAACAGCCTCCTCGGCGCTCCTCGAGGGAACATTCCGATGCTGTTAGAGAAGAGGTGGATAAGCTTAAACAGGCTGGGGCTATCAAAGAAGTGTTCTACCCCGACTGGCTAGCTAACACCGTAGTGGTGAAGAAAAAGAATGGCAAATGGCGTGTGTGCGTGGATTACTCGGATCTGAACAAAGCCTGTCCAAAGGATCCTTTCCCCATGCCTCAAATTGATCAACTGGTGGATGCAACCGTGGGACATCCCCGGATGAGTTTCTTGGATACCTTCCAAGGCTATCACCAGATACCTCTGGCCGTGGAAGACCAGGATAAGACGGCTTTTGTCACTCCAGTTGGCAATTACCACTACAAAGTGATGCCATTTGGACTTAAAAATGCGGGGTCCACGTATCAGAGGATGATGACTAAAATGTTCGAGCCTCAGCTGGGCAAGAATATCGAAATCTACATCGATGATATGGTGGTCAAGAGCAGGCAAGAGTCCGACCACATCGCCGACCTCGAAAGCATTTTTGAAATCCTGCGAGGGCACAGATTACGGCTCAACGCCTCTAAATGTTCTTTCGGGGTGGGCTCAGGGAAGTTCCTCGGCTACATGGTCACCCACCGCGGAATTGAAGTGAACCTAAACCAGATCCAGGCTATTAATAGATTACAACCACCTCGGAATCCCAAAGAGGTGCAGAGGCTAACGGGAATGATCGCTGCTCTCAATCGCTTTATAGCCCGGTCCGCAGACAGGTGCAGACCCTTTTATCGTCTGTTGAATAAGTGGAAGGACTTCGAGTGGACCGAGGAATGTGCTTCAGCTTTCCAACAATTGAAAGACTATCTATCTCGGCCACCGATAATGTCCAGACCGGACGTGGATGAGGTCTTATTTGCTTACATCGCGGTAGCCGCTTATGCGGTAAGCTTGGTATTACTAAGGGTTGACAATGGGGTATAGAGACCCGTGTACTATATTAGTAAGTCTCTCCACGAGGCCGAGGTTAGATACTTGCCGTTGGAGAAGGCCGTCCTGGCCGTGGTGCATGCCACACGCAAACTGCCGCGTTACTTCCAGGCGCATATGGTTGTTGTCTTGACCCAATTGCCACTCAAGGCCTTGCTTCGAAGCGCTGATTATACGGGGAGAATTGCGAAGTGGGGGACTAAGCTGGGGGCCTACGACATCAAGTACATGCCCCGCACCTCCGTGAAGGGCCAGGTCATCGCCGACCTTCTAGCTGAGTTTGCTGAGACCCCGTTGGAAGATGATGAAAATAAACATCGCATGGATGAAAATTCAGTTGGAGTGACCTCCATAGAACGGGTATCACCATGGAGGCTATATGTTGATGGCGCGTCGAATCTCAAGGGATCCGGAGTGGGGCTAGTTCTAATCTCGCCCGAGAATATCACGATTGAAAAGTCGTTAAGACTTGGGTTCTCCGCCACGAACAATGAGACAGAGTATGAAGCCCTGTTAGTCGGGATGGCCATGATCCAACGGATGGGAGGAAAAGACGTAAACATATTCTCGGACTCTAGATTGGTGGTAGGCCAAGTCCAAGGAAAGCTAGAAGCCAGGGACCCAAGAATGCAAGAGTACCTTAACCAGGTTAAACACCTACAATCTGGTTTCAAGTCTTTCAATTTGATGTAGATCCCCAGAAGCAGAAACACACATGCTGATTCCCTTGTGACGTTAGCAACATCCTCGGCGCAAGGATTGCCGAGGGTGATTCTTGTTGAGGATCTCTTACAACCCCGTCGGTTAGGGAAAGAGGTGTCAGCCATTCACCAGGCAGAAGCGGCTCCCAGTTGGATGGACCCCATTGTGCATTTTCTCAAGGACGACTTATTACCTGAAACGAAGTTGGAGGCTGATAAAATACGGAGAAAGGCACCTCGGTTCTGGCTGTCCGAGGATCTGAAACTCTACAAAAGGTCCTTTTCTGGACCGTACTTATTATGCGTACATCCCGAGGCTGTCGAGGTTCTCCTGGAGGAACTTCACGAGGGAATCTATGGGAGCCACACGGGGGGCAGGTCTCTATCTCATCGAGCCCTCACCCAAGGGTATTGGTGGCCCAACATGCATAGGGAAGCTCAGGAATATGTGAGGAAGTGCGACCAATGCCAGAGGTTCGCACCAAGCATCCATCAGCCGGGAGGAGAGCTTAATCCCTTATCCAGTCCATGGCCCTTTGCCTAATGGGGCTGGGATATTGTTGGACCTTTTCCGAAGGCAGCAGGGAATAAAAAATATCTAGTGGTCGGCACAGATTACTTCACTAAATGGGTCGAGGCAGAGCCATTGGCCAATATCCGAGATGCCGACATGAAGAGGTTCATTTGGAAGAATATCATCACCCGGTTCGGGGTCCCGCACACACTCATCTCCGACAACGGACTTCAGTTTGACAGCAAATCTTTCCGAAGGTACTGCTGCAAACTAGGGATAACAAATCGGTACTCCACCCCGGCCTACCCTCAAGGGAATGGACAAGCCGAGGCCATAAATAATGTTATTGTAAGTGGACTTAAGAAGAGGCTGGACGACTCCAAGGCCAAATGGGTTGAAGAATTACCACACGTACTGTGGACCTACTGGACCACTCCTCGGAAATCTACAGGCGAAACCCCTTTTTCGTTAACTTATGGAGCCGAGGCAGTTATTCCATTGGAGACGGGCTTCCCTACACTAAGGACTAGCTCTTTCACTCCGGATAGCAACGACAATCTCCTTGAGAAAAATCTAGACTTGATTGAGGAGAGAAGAGAAAGTGCCATGGTCCGCTTGGCCTCTTATCAGCATAAACTCAAACGAGGGTATGATGCAAATGTAAAGTCAAGGCCTTTAGCGCCTGGGGATCTGGTGTTGAGGAAAGTTGTCGGCTCCGCAAAGAACCCCTCATGGGGAAAGCTGGGACCAAACTGGGAGGGACCATACCAAATCACCTCCATAGCCGGGATAGGGGCGTATTACTTGCAAGATTTGGAAAACAGAACAGTGTTGCATCTCTGGAATGTAAACAACCTGAAAAGGTACTATTATTAATAAAAGTGACATTTATCTTTTTCTTACCCAATTATATCATGTATGATTCTCGGTTATACTTATCATGTTTCTAAGTATTAAGCTGATTCAAGCTACGCCTGGTTCCTCGGACCACCTGCCTTGAAGAAATTAATACTGTTTGTCACTTTTTCTAAGTATTAAACTGATCCAAGCTACGCCTGGTTCCTCGGACCATCTGCCTTGGAAAAATTAATACGATTCATTTCTTTTCTAAGTATTAAACTGATTCAAGCTACGCCTGGTTCCTCGGACCACCTGCCTTGAAGAAATTAATACTGTTTGTCACTTTTTCTAAGTATTAAACTGATTCAAGCTACGCCTGGTTCCTCGGACCACCTGCCTTGAAGAAATTAATACTGTTTGTCACTTTTTCTAAGTATTAAACTGATCCAAGCTACGCCTGGTTCCTCGGACCATCTGCCTTGGAAAAATTAATACGATTCATCTCTTTTCTAAGTATTAAACTGATCCAAGCTACGCCTGGTTCCTCGGACCATCTGCCTTGGAAAAATTAATACGATTCATTTTTTCCTAAGTATTAAACTGATCCAAGCTACGTCTGGTTCCTCGGACCATCTGCCTTGGAAAAATTAATACGACTCATTTTTTCCTAAGTATTAAACAGATCCAAGCTACGCCTGGTTCCTCGGACCATCTGCCTTGGAAAAATTAATACGATTCGTTACTTTTCTAAGTATTAAACCGATTCAAGCTACGCCTGGTCCCTCGGACCACCTGCTTTGAAATAAATTTAATACTACCTATCGTGTTTCCTAAGTGTTAACAAGTCCAATCAATTCACGGTTCCTCGGACCGTCTGTCTTGGTGAGTTTAATATTACGCGCTTCCTTATACGGGCCTCATTTCGCCCCAAACGAATAGATTTTTCTTCTACGGAAATTAGCTATAGAATGTTATCTTAAGCATAGACAAAAATAAACATCGTGATTGCTTAACCATGGACACAATAACGAAAATGAACTCTTGCAAATCCTTCATTAATATTATACCTTTTAACAAGGTTTGTTAAATACAAGAAGAGTCAACTCTAAAACGACAACAAAAGGCTAAATCAAAAGCAAATATAAACTACACTAAAGCTTATTTCTTCTTTATAATTATCTTCTCTTTGGGAGGAGGAGGGTCCATTTGAGTGCCTGCAACGTCCGAGGTCTTCTCTCCGATACCGGCTTCATCGGCGAGAGCAGGCAGAGGTTGGCTGACTAGGACTATCTCCAGCCCTTTGCCTGCGTCCTTCTCAGGGGGGTCGTCCTGGATTACGATTGGAAGATCCGAGGCCTTTGTAATTGGTCCCTGCGCGGCCTACCCCGATGCCTCGGACTCTTCTTCAGACGGAGCGGAGGTTTTGGTTGCCTTTGTCTCTCCCGTCTCTGCCTTTATGGGCGCAAGATCGGGTCGAGGGAGAGAAGGAAGCGATGGCCGGATAGCAGCTGGGTAATACACACTTTCTACCCTTCGCAGTGCAGACGAGGCCTCAACCCCAGCCTGGTTGAGAGCCTCCATCCACACTTGACGGCAGTAAGTGCGGCATACCCCGGAAACCTCGGCCCTTAAGGCTTCCTCGGTTTCTGCTACGCCGACATCGTAGCCTTCCTGCTCGTCCTGATCCCGCGCCTTCTCAGCCTCTCTTCTGGCCTCCTCGGACTCTGCCAACTTTTTCTGAAGCGCCAGCGTATGCGCCTTGGAAGAAGCAAGCTGGTCCTCGGCGCTCCGCAGAAGAACCCTTTGACCTTCTGCCTGCCTCTCCGCGCTGTCAAGCGCGGCTTCGGCACTTTTTCGTCCCCTCTCCTCCTCAATGAGTTTCTTCTTCAGTTCTTGAACACTTTTTTCGGCCCCCTTCAAAGCCTCCACGGCATCGTTCCGCCTGGCCTCTTCCTCCTTCATCTGGCGATGACAATAATTAACCATCTCCTCTACTCGGAAAGAAGCTTGAACGGCCTAGCAAAAAGATAAGCATGTTCAACATAAAAAAAAAAAAGAAAAAAAAAAAAAAGAAAAGAAGGGGAAGACTAGAAAGTGCTTACCATGCCGAGGTACCTCTTCAGACTAAGAAAGACCTCGTGTCACCTTAGATTCCGCAGCTCGGCCATATCCTCGGGGAGCAACAGGGCCTGCTCCACCGCGTCGGCCACATACCCCCCTTTACCCCCTTGGTAATCGCGGATGGAGGCGGTGGCTGGAAGAGGAGCGCCATCCAACATTGGCGCCGGTAACCACGCCTCGGGGGCCGTCGAGGGGCTACTTCTCCTCTCCATTTCTCTCTGACCTGTTCGAGGGTGTTTGCTCGTTCTTTGAGGTTCATCTTCTTGAGCAGACAGGGCCCTCCCAACTTCCATGGGCTCCTTGCCCTTCGCCTCCCTTTTTCTCTTCAGCTCGGCAAGATGTAATCCGAGAGTCTGAGTTGGAGGAGGAACGACAGGTGGCAAGGAAGGGGGCTTCGTTTGTGTCGCTTTGGGTGGCTCAGCCCGCCCGGGCTGGGATTCAATTAAGTCTAGCAGACTAGACCTTGGCTTCCTTTGGATGCCCATCTCGTCGCTTATCTCAGTTGATGAAGGAACTGGGTTAAGAGTCGGACCCTCTGCGGGCAAGTCTTGGCCGAAGACTTCGAACTCGTCCTCAGATTCTGAGCTGTTTACTACGGCTTCCTCTCCCCTCTGAGGCGATGGAATCGCAGGTTTGAACTCCTTGGTGGATGAAGGACGAGATGCTCGGGATACCTCTGGCTTTACTGGAATGCCGTCAAAAATGGCTGTAGTTGCGAGAGTTTCCCCTGGGATTGGGCCGAGGAGTAGAAATCCAGGTGCAGCTACACTGATTTGCCGAAGACGGGGGTCCCGGGCCTTAATCACGCACTTTGGCGCCTGGAATGCGGTGGAGATGGGAGTGTACTGGAGGATGAGATGCGCCGCTCTCAATTGGCCGTCCGAGTGCACGAACACCTCGGACCTTAATATTTTGTCGAGGCTTTTTTGGTTAACCAAGCCGAGGTTAGGGATGCTTGAATTTTTATCTGTTCATTTAACACAGGAAACTCATTAGTAACTGGAGACGAAAAAATAAGGCAATGGCAGTAGTAACAAATAAACAAGTAATGCGAACATCAAACTATGAAGGAAGCCATTTCGCAAACAGGTGAAATCCATGAACCTAGACTTGGTAACCCCACCTGGCTTCCCTTCTCTCGTTGGGCAATGGAGGCCATCATGCCAGTCACCTGATACGATCAGGAAATGCTTGTTCAACCCTTTATTGGAATCGGGAAGACACTGGATGAGTCGGACCTCGTTGTACCTAGACTTAAGGTAATAACCTTGACCCCTAAGATGGTGGAGGTTATAGATCCAGTTCACGTCGTGATGGGTCAATCCTAGCCCTAACTTCTCGTTCAGGGCATCCACGCAACCAAGGATCCTGAACATATTAGGAGCGCACTGGGTAGGCGCTAACCTATGAGCGATGAGGTAGTCCCTAGTGACCGGCCTCATGGGAATCCTCATTCCCCCCTCTACGAAGGCAATCATTGGGATTACCACTTCCCCCTCATGCCTATTCTCATGCCACTCGCCCTCTTCGCAGTATCTAATCTCAACTCCCGCTGGAATCCTATACTGAACCTTGAAATTTTCTATAGCCTCCCTGGATTCTACCAAATACTTAAATCTACCCATTTCTAAGGAAATCTCGAAAGAATATCAAAGAACTGGGGGAAGGGAACAGAGCCGAGGAGGAAAGAAGTGTGAAGAACAGAAGACTATGTAACAAGAGAAGAAATTTAAAGACTCAAATGACTTACACGAATGAAATAGGTCTCCTCGGACTGGCTTCTAGGATTTGTAAGGAAGCAAGTGAAGGGATAGTTGGCAGGTTCAATGAAGGCGCGTTATAACTCGATGCAGGTTAAGGTGAAGTAAATGATTAAGAAAAGGGGGTATTTATATCGAAGAACCGTATGGAAGCGGGAAAATCCCCGCCCATATCCACAAAAAATGCCCAGCCGTACGATACCCATCTCACCGTAGAACGTGAGAGGGCAAAAAGCCGTCAGAATTAAACAAACGCGCGTCTCGAGGGTTATGTTATCAGAAGCGCGCTCTGAGAAGTCAAAAAGACCCCCTGGCGGACAAGACAAGTCCGAAATCGACTATGTCAGCAACAGGGGTATCGAAATCCTCCTTTCTGTCCGAGGACCCAGAAAGAAGTATCTCGAGGGGCTATTGTGGGAATGATGGGCTGCTAGCAGAGATGGGCTGAAGCGAGCGTTGGGCCAACAAGGATAATGGGCTCAAAGGTTCTTACCCACTCGTGTAGCGCGCCTACTGGCCCAAGCCGAGGACTGAGGAATGTCCGAGGATGGATCACCTCGGAATATTATTGCCGAGGTGAAGCTTGGAGCTCTGCCAACGAGGAGAACCTCCCAGGGAACCCCACTGGGTGGGAACGGATCTGTGGAGACGTGCACTGGGAGAAAGCCCCCAAAATATCAAGGAAGGCTGCCAACCCCGCATTAAATGCCCCACAACTAATCCCCTGGCCGCATTGATGTGGAGGGGACATCTGAACAGTGGTGGAGAGTCCCATCGCTTCTACGAAGCAAGTTCTGGAAAAATCTGGGGGGATAGGTGTCCAAAGACGAAGGAGAAAATCCACACGTGGATGGCTGAGAAAGGGGGGGAGGAAGTATAAAAGGGGAAGTAAAAGGAAGAAGGAGGATCTTTGGCTGGAAAAAGAAAAAGGAACGGAGAAAAAAGAGAGTTATCCTCGGACGTAGAACAAAAATAACACTTCGAGTCAAGAACTAGAATTTCATCATGGTGGATGATCTAGTCCCAACCAGTTGATAATCTGAATCTTCTTTCCTAGACCAGCCCTTATCAACCTACTCTCTACAAATTCATTGTATAGTGGTCCTTTTGGGCGAATCCAACCATCCTTGGGCCGGAATCACGAAATTGTGTCCTTACAGTTTATTTATTAATTTTTTTGGGTACTTTTTGGAGACATTGAATTTGAACCCCAAACCCAAAGTCTATGATAATTAATAAAAGAATAAAACAAAAATTCAGAGAGAGAGAGAGAGAGATATATATATAAAGAGAGTAATGAAAAGTTTTTTTGGTAGAAGAGAGTTATGAAAAGTTGATAACTGCGCAAGTGGGATCCGGACAGCACGGCGCTGTCCGACCGCAGCAATTCCTAGCTGTCAACAGACTCTCTCTTATCTCAAGTGGATATATATATGCATTTAGCGCGTTCACATTTTGGAGTCTCTCCTAAGTCCTATCTCATACTTCTTATCCATTTTTCTAATCTCCCCTTCCCCACTTTTTGTAAGCCAAAAGAAAAGAAAGTTCATCTTTGCCAATTAAGGTTTTTTTTTTTTTTTTTTTTGATACATCCAATTAAGGTATTGTCAAAATCTTAAGGTGTTGTCAAAATCCTCAATGTGTGACGTTAACTCTTCTCCTAAGAAGATGAAGAAAAGAATAGATCTCTCTCTCAAACACACACCCACACACACACAAACACATTGAATATAGCACATATAGGCATAGGTTTGATAAACCCAGATGGGGTTTTGCAAAGAACAAGAGATGAAAGAAAAAGAAAAAGAAAACATACCAATTGTTGAATCAGCAAAGGGTCTGTGTCTGAGTCTGAGGAATTAGGAATTTAGGAGCGAAGTTTTTGCAGTGAGGAAAAAAGAAAAAGAAAGGAAACAAGCGTGGATTGATTGGAGGCGCAAAGCAACATCTGCCAATCTCAACCGCTCTTGAATTTCCTCTAAATCCTTGTTAGTATATTCAGAATCCCTAGCCGCTATTCAAAAACCAAACAAATCAAACCAAAATAATAATAATAACAACAAAGAATCAGAGAGAAATAGAGAATCATATTGAGTGAGAGTATAGACAGAGCGAAGAATTTCTCGCGAAGCGTCAATCAGTGCCAAGATGAATCTCGAGGACTTCCTCTTTTGCTCTTTAATCTACATAGAAGAAGATTAAAGAGAATCATAAGGTGGTCAAATTATAATTTGAGATCATAAAATTTTATTGAAAACATAGCAATGAAAACAATTGATTTAAACTGCCTTGAATCCAAAGCCCATTCGTCTGTACGAGTTAGCTTAATCCGGTGGGTTTATATATATATATATATATATATATATATATATTTAAGCAAGTTCCATGGATATACATGATTGACAACACACGTAATGGAAAATCACCATAAAGATAAGTACCAATCCAATTGAAATCAGTTTCTTTAGATTTAAAGCAGGTTGGGCGTGGGTATCAGGTGACCATCACATTCACACACATAGTATAATACTTAGGTTTAAACTTAAAAGCCCACTACTTGGATTACCATTGAAGACATCCAACAAACTTTACTAACCTATACTAACTTGTCACTGTGGCACCAAAACTCAAAATCTGTGTATAATTGCTCAAAATCTCAGTAAAAAAATTCATGCATCAAAATACACAGCTCATAGAGGCATTTCATCGAACAGTTAATTGGTTGCATTTCAGTTAGACAAACCTTTTAACTTTGAAACACATAAAATCTCCAACCATTCCTTAACAACTAAACCAACCCAAGCACCAAACCCGTTATTGACACTCCTAGCCTTACCAATAGATATAGACCCACTTAGCCAAATCCAAACAAAACGAAACAAAATACCCATGAAAATTCAACTCTCTTCAAAATCACACATTCAATAAACCCACACACAAACAAATTATAGAAAATACAAAACCTTGCAATGTTGTTTTGTAAAGGCAGAAGGAAGAAAGGGCAGAGGTGGAGAGGTTAAAGAGGATGAGAAAGACAAACCTGAACCCCAGAGCGGTTGATGGTGGTATCGGCTTCAACAGCAACACCACCTGTCCTGAGTTCAATTTCAATTTCAAACATAAGTGTCCTCCTCCTCCTCCCTGGATTTCCCAAATTCCATGTCTTTCAGTCCTACTGTGTACCAAACAAGAAATTAGGGTTTCGATAACAATAACCAGAAAAAAGAAATAGGAATCGATGAATGCAAAAGAGTTGTGTGTACAAATGCCAATGGAGAATGCAGATACAGGAGCAATTGGAGAGAGGAAAGGAGAGAGAGCGATGAATGAGAATGAGAGAGAAGCAATGTCTCTTCGTGAGAGACAGATCAAGGTCTAGAGGGAGAGAGAGAGCTCGAACCTAGATTAGAGAGATCTCGGTAAGAAACTAAGTTCCCTTCCAAGTACATTTAATGAATTAAAACATATGTCATGTTCTAAAAGATTTTCATGAATCAGGAAAAAAGATCTGATAAATCCAAGCCAACTAATAAACAAGAAAAAACCAGCCAAACAACTACCATATACCAAAACAGAAGCACAACCTACTGATAGAAATCATGCCCTAATCTATATATATATATATTAAAAACCGAAGCCTCTGAAACTCTCACAATTTTTCACATCATCATTTTAATTTATAATTTTTTTTTTAATTTTTAAAACTAAATAGTGAGAGAGTCCTAACAAGAGTCTTTCTCCCTCTTTTTTCCTCATCATTTTAATTTATAAAAAATTTTAATTTGTTAAACTAAATAGTGAGAGAGTCCTAATAGGAGTCTCTCTCTTTTTTCCTTAATCCTAATAGGAGTCTCTTTTTTTTTTTTTCCACGTGAGTTTTTTTTTTTCTTAACCTAAAGTGAGCCCTTAAAAAAAAAAAAAACTAACGTGAGGTCTAATTAAAAAAAAATTATTTTTTAATCCTAATTCTAATGTAAGTCTTTCAAAAAGTTAAAATTTTCAGTTTTATATTATAACAATAATGTGGCAAGCTCTAAGAATACGAGAATGCAATTCGTAGATCTACTATTAAGATAACATAGATTAGATTGGTAGTGGATAGTAGATATAATTGCAGTTGAATATTATGTAAAGTTATCACCATAGAAAAGCTCACATCGAAATGTATTATGTGAAACCAATGATATGAAAGAAAAAGAATTTTTCTAAATCATTATATTGAAGAAATTAGTTATTTTCATTCATTTTCAAATTATACATTTTTAAAATTTAAGTCATATACCTTTAAGTTAAATAAGTACTTTTAATTTTTATTTAACTATCCCGTGCATCGCACGGGTTAGCGACTAGTTGAATATAGTTTCCCAATCAATTATGAATTTTCTATGTTTAAGAGACCAGTCATGCCAATAATAATAATAATAACACTATGAAGCTGCCTAATTAACATTCAAATGCACCTAACAAATGAAACCCAGATGCAAATCAAATATTTGCATCAAATTTAGCTACAATTAATTCCAACAATGAGACTTCCAACAATGAGACAAAGCACTGTAAAGCCACCAATTTCCCATTCAAACTCACCCAATGAACAAATCCCAATTGCTCAAAACTCCAAAACTTGAGCAATACTTGAACAGAAGCCACAATCACAATCACAATCACAATCACAATCACAATCACAATCACAATCACAATCACAATCAATCCAAAAATCAATCTCATAGCAAAACCCACAACATGAACAATGATCTTTGTGTTTTGAGTGATTTGATTATTATCTCAATGGTTTAATCAATTTAGTGAGGGTTGGAAGACACACTAGGGTAAAACAGTGTTTTCATTCGATTCTAGATGCCATCTTCCTTCTCTAGAGATTATAATTAAGGTATGGTTTTAATACAAATAGGGTTTGAGCTAAAGATTTGCACAAATCTTACTTTGGAAGCAAAGCAAGGAAATTCCCGTAATTCGATTTTGTTCAACTAGATGTCTAACATATATCTCAGTTGCGAGAGTTTTTGCTAGACTTTTACTTGATCAAAAATTGGCTTATTCAACTGAATTTTGATTTTGCTCGACCAAATTTCGATTTCCCTCAATCGTATAGCTTGATTAGCACTCTTTTTTCCAGTTCCAGTTGTAGCATTTATTACCCAAAACTTGGTACATGTAAAACCCCAAACAAATTAAATACATAAAAATTTACCAACACTAAATAAATATCCTAATAGTTTTTACATCCCAAAAAGTTACCAACACTAACTAATAAAAATACTCTATAATTTAATTAAAATTTATTCCAAGGCAAACTAAAAATACCTCTTGTGATCTTTCGGTGCGAGCATGTGCAACTACCAGTAAGATCTAGAATTGAACAATCAGTACAAACAAATTAAATATGAACTTTTCCTATCAACGTGGCATCACTATATTTAGACAGCAGAATCATTTATTTTCTTCAACCTTTCGATTTTCCCAAACGGTATTAGTATTTTATAAATAAAACAAAAATAGAGGTTCTCAAATTTACTGCAGAAGAACCAAAAAAATTAGAAAACTATAAGATTTTCACCACCAAACAGACCGGACTCCACCACCTAATGACCTACCAAAACCCAAACCCACACAACTCCACTCACTATTTCCCACAACCCAGTCACTGATTCCACAACCCAGTCACCGATACCGAAAACCCAGTCACCGACTCTACAACCCAGCCACCGATGCCCACAATCCAGTCACCGATTTCCAAAACCCAACCATCGATTCATTGATTCCACAGCCAGCAACCATCGTGACCCACACCTCAACCTCAAAAAAAAAAAAAAAACAAAAACAAAAATGATGATGCAGTGAAGTAATATTGAAAAACAACCTTGGAAAACTGATCAAACGATGAAGAAGAGGCCTCGATGTGCTTGGATCGGCGATGGAGCTTGGATCGGCATTGGGTGAGCGGTGAGATGGAGGATTGGGCGAGATGGGTCGGTGGCGTGGGGAGGTGGGTCAACGGCGTGGAGGACTGGGCGAGATGGGTCTTGGCGATGAGGAGAAAAGGAAGAAAGAAGAGAATGAGAGAGTTTAAGTGTTTGATGAGAGCTGATCTGAGGAAAGGAAGAAAGAAGAGAATGAGGGATTTTCGAAGTGTCTGAGAGAGAGAGAAAGAGTGTGTGTGAGAGAGTGTGTGCGTGGGAGACTAATGAAAGTACTCTAAAACGGAAAGGCGCAAAAAATGAAAAGGGACAAAAAAAAAAAAAAAAACCGAGGGAAAATTTAGGGTTAGGTGCGGGCAATTTGAGGGTTTATTGCGGCAGGTCAGTGGCCCGCCGCAATATCTAAGCTTCACGTCGTTAACATAGGTCTATTGCGGCGGGTCATTGGCCCACTGCTGTAATACGCCGCAAAATACTAGACCTATTGCAGGGGGCCAATAGAACGCCGCAATAGATCTCATGTACAGCGGTGGGCCAAAAACGCGCCGCAATAAGTGACATGTAGCGGCAGTTTTCGCATCCGCTGCAATAGGCCCGTTGCAATAGGTCTTTTTTTTTTTTTTTTTTTTTTGTAGCGTTGGTATTTATAAACCTTTGGTTCTTGGATTTGTATTTGGTTCTTTGGTTTTGTATTTGTGAGAGAGAGCTATTTGGGTGCTTTTGGGATTTGGGTTTGTGAGAGTGCCTTTATATCAATTTGTATTTTCTCAAATTTGTTATAGTGAAATTTGTTCGTCATCACCTGTAGATGTAGGCTATTGCTGAACCATGTAAATCTTAGTGTTTTGTGACTATTTTCTTTTGGGTTAATTTTCTTCGTTTCTATTGTTAGTTTGAATATTTTTCACAAGCCTAAAATATTTTCACAATCAATCTTAGTAATTTGAACTTCCGCTATTTTACAACACTCAGCCCCTCCTTCCAAGATGTTCAAAGCATTGATCCTTGAATCACATAATCTCATTCCCAAGCTCATGCCTCAGTCCATCAAAAGCATTGAGTTTGTTGAAGGCGATGGAGGTGTTGGTAGCATTAAACAAACCAACTTTCCTGAAGGTTGGTCAGCTATAATGCTATATATCATACTCTTAATATTAAATATGTAAATTAGACATAACATTTGTTATCATTTTTTTCACAACTGCTGACATTGTCTGTTGTGACTAGTGACGTACTAAGTTTAGGTGAAAGTGATGTTACTTCAATCACAACAAATCATGTTAGCAGTTGTGTAAAATATTTTGTCTCTAGCATTACTTATATTAGAGCTGGATTTTACATTTTTTGAAGTTTGATATAACATTTTTCTTTTTAATCTTCGTAGGAAGTCACTTTAAATACTTGAAGCACAAGATTGATGCCCTTGACACGGCCAACTTTATGTGCAAGTACACCTTGATTGAAGGAGATGTGTTGGGTGAAAAGCTTGAATCCGTCGTTTATGAAGTAAAGTTCGTTGCCTCAGGTTCAGGTAGTGTGTGCAAGATGACAAGCCACTATAATACAAAGGGTGACATTAACCTTAAGGAGGAGGAAATTGAAGCTGGCAAAGACAAGGCAATTGGAATGTACAAGGTTGTAGAGGAATACCTCTTGGCCAACCCTGATGTTTACGCTTAAGTAATCACTTACCAATCAAGTCACTACATACCATTTGTCTCTATTTCATATGGTCTTGGTAGAATGGTAGGATTGTTTGTTATTTTAGGCTAAAACTGTCTATGTTTTGTAATAAAAACTCTGTGTTGTAAAAGCGGAAGCTTTAATACCAATTTGTTAAGAATAGCAGAAGCATGAATATCTATTTGTTGTGTGTGTATCCAAATAACAGTGGGTTTATGCAAAATAGAAATAGAACGACAAAAGAAACAATCACACGGGAACACAAAGATTTACGTGGTTCGGCTTTTGGCCTACATCTACGGGCGGCGTCGAGGAGAAAGTTTCACTAACAAAAGAAAGAGATTATAAAGGTGGTACCAAAATACTCTCACAAAACCCAAACCCCAAATACACCAAAAAGAGCTCTCAATCACCAAAAGCACGTGACTAGAGAAACCTGAAAATCTCTAGAACAAAGTCACGCCTTAGAACTCTATACTATATGCGGCTCTCATACACTCCTTAGAACAATAGCAGTATAACTAGTGTATATATAGAAGAGATGTGGGCCTTTTGTGGTGGAGTACAATACAAACTCCACCTAGGAGTAGAATTACTTAAGTCAGCAAAACATAGTCCTATTAGTACTAGGACTTGGTCAATTCCTTTGACCAAATTAAAAGCCACGTAACAACAAATCTCCACCTTGGCTTGAATTTGGTCAAACCCCACAAATGAAACTTCTCCACCGCCAAACCAAAGCCCCTAAGGGCTATCACAAACTGCAAACGCCAATCAAGTCCAAGCAATGCTTGAACTTATGCAAAGGAACCGGCTTAGTCATCATATCTGCTGGATTATCCAATGTAGCAACCTTTCTGACTGCAATGGTGCCTTGTGTTAGGATATGTGCCCTTAAATCCTATTGTATGATGCTATGTATGATATTATGTATGACATTATATGAGAAATGATGTATGACTTAATATTGTGTTTAATAAAGTTGTTTTATTCTTATCTAAAATAATGGTAACATGAATATTCGGACATTATCAAACAGTCCATGAGATGCATAGTATGTGATTTATGTGATTTAGTCATAGAAGATATAGATCACAAGTTCTTTGTAAACTCAGAATTTTGGTTCGTAGTCGGTGATGAAATTGGGCATTTCATCTGCGAAGACTATAACATATTAACTACGATGATTTGTCTTGATCATGGAAGTGGTGACTTCTAGTTAATATGTTGATATGTTTTAAGAGTTAAGACATATTGAACTGGACCGCTGTGAGATTTATTATTCTCCTAACGACTGTTAATTGAATAATAAATCTCACGACTTGTATTCACATGAACTCTTAATCCTGAGAGAATAATGGACCTGATCATGAAATGTAGGTTGCTTTGATATATCAGGAGTGAGATCTAAAGTAACGGTCAAAACCTCAGTATGTTGGGCAGCCACATTTAGTGTTGATGGAACATATATTCTCAAGATGGAATTCATAGTCTCTTAACGGAGATATAAAATATTCCCTTGAGATAAGTTTAATGGGTACAGTTATTCAGAGAGTTAGACCTAACCACTTTAGTAAGACTAAAGTATATATTTATAAAATTGGATTTCATAAATATATGATGAATAACTTAAAAGGATTAAACCGGGTACTCAAGGATTAAGATGTAGTAATTAACAAAGTGGCAGTCTATATTCATGACTTTGTATTACTACGAATATTTTATGAAGGGGTTGCATGTATAATAAAGTCTTGGGATATAATTTATTAATGAGGCCTAGAGTGCAATTATATTTATATAGTGGTATTAAATATAATTAATGGTAACTTTGGACTTGTCAAGAGTTGACAAAAAAGCCCAAGGCCCATTGGAGCTAGTGTCTTATTTGTTCCCTTTTGGTCCCACTCCAAGCCACACACTAAAGCCCAATTGGGAAGGCCCAAAAGGCTAGCCCAATTAGATAATCAGTTATGTGGAGAGAAACATACAGAATTTTATATAGAATAAAATGGTTTGTATGTTTAATAAGTGTAATAATATATAATATAAGGAAGAGAGACATTCTTTCATATATTCTCTCAAGAGAAAACATAGAACTAATTGAGAGACCACACATCTTGGGCATCAAGTGGAATTGGAGTGAAGATTGAAAGTCTTCCCAAGTACTTCTTCATTCGGTTTTGAATTTCACCGCATCAAGGTACACTCTCTTGTTCTTATATTCTAAAACGTACATAGTGCATGTTGTCAATTGCGAATGAAGTAGATCCGTTTTTTTTCCGCTGCGTATGTTTTGTATGCGATACAAACATGTATATTTCCTAACATTGGTATCAGAGCGGTCTTCATTTTGAATCTGTATAACATGTTTTGTTCGTTTTGGAAAGAGATAATAGTTTCAAGTTGATAGAGGATTATACATTTAATTTTCTGCATGGTTGTTGAAATTATGATTTGATAAAAACTGATATTGATGTTATGATGTTGTTTAAATATGAATTTAAGAATGTTAAATTGATCTTTAAGGCTATAGCATCAATAGATTTCAGTTTTGATATTAATTTCTGTCTATCATTTTCGTATGATGGTTGTTTGTTCATGTAAAACCGATGAAAACTGCCTTAGAAGAATTTCTGAAAATTCGAGTTTTACGAGTTTCGATCGATCAAAATTTACTTTCGATTGATCGAGTAAAACAGAGACCAATCTTTTGACTCGATTAATATTCGATTGCTAGTCGATCGATCGAATTTTCTTTTCGATCAATCGAGAGGCGATCGAGTATCAATCGAATAAGACAGAAGGTCAAGTTCGAATTGTTTGATTTTTTCGACCGATCGAGGGGCACATTCGATCGATCGAAAGAAAGAAAATCTGAAATTTTTTCTAAGTGTTTTCAAACTTAAAAGTGTGTGATTAAATTTTGTATTTTCACTATTTTTTCTTTCGCCTTTTTCGTAAGAAAAAGTGCTTAGTATAAAGTGCAAGGCTATGTATAATTAGTTTATGCATATTTAAAAGATAAAAACCTTTAATTTAAAACATCTAGTGGGAGAGAGATTCAAGGGTTGGATCTCACGGCCTCCATTGTCAGTTTATAGTAGTGTGATTAATCATCTCGCCTTGGCGTATATGCCTTGCTCCCTACGGAGGGTGTTTAATTCATGGTACTATAGGTTAAACTTCTTAATGATAAATGAAGTGTGTTTTTACATTAAGAGCGACCACGCTACCGTGGAGTTACTTGGTGACTCACGTTGATTCTAGACAATGGTGTATACTAGACTAAGTATGATGTTAACTTCCCTACGGAGCTATGTCATTATCACTTAGAGGCTAAAGGATAAGCGGCAAATTATTTTTGTATGGTAAGAGTTACCATGATAGCATTAATAATGAGGATAATCCTCGCTTAATCATAGTGATTGGTATGACCTCGCTACCGAGGAATATTAATTGCGGGATTGGGTTGTCGTTGCATATATTATATTATGGTTTTATTAAGGTTCCATATTATATGTTTATATGCTAAATTGATAATGTCCAGTTTACTTATTATATTCATGTTTATTATTTTCAGATTTGAACATGGCATCATTTAGCCCACTTGTTACCATTCTTAATCAAAACAAATTGACTGGATCCAATTATGTTGACTGGAAAAGAAACTTGGACATAGTTCTCACAGCTGAAGAGCACAAATATGTGCTTACTCAACCATGTCCTAACTTTCCTTCATTAGATGCTCCTCTTGAGGAAAAACAACGATATGATCGTTGGCAGAAATCTAATGAAATGGCCAAGTGCTACATCCTAGCGTCTATCTCAAATGTTCTACAACATCAAATGCAGGATATAGAACTTGCTTCGGACATTATGCTAAGTCTGAAGGAGATGTTTGGTGAGTAAGGCTGTTCTGCAAGGCAAGAAACCATGAGGCAAATTTATAATACCAAAATGGCTGAAGGTACTTCAGTGAGGGAGCATTGTCTTAAGATGATCTCTAATCTGAATACATTGGAAGTTTTGGGTGTCGACATTGATGGAGAATCCCAAGTGGACATGATACTCCAGTCACTACCGGAATCATTCAAGGAATTCAGACTTAATTATAACATGAACAAAAAGATTTATTCTTTGTCTGAATTAATGAATGAGTTGGTAGCGGCGGAAGGCATCCTTGGTACTTCTAATGTTGAAGCCAATGTGGGTGAAGCTTCTACTTCTCAACCTAAGTCGAAAGGCAAGGGTAAGAAGAAGAAGAAGAAGGACTTCACTAAGCAGGAGGGTAAACAAATTGTCTTAGGGGTTGCCGACAATGGAAAGAAGCTGAAAGGAAAATGTTTCCATTGTGGTGAGAAAGGACATTGGAAGAGAAATTGTCCAAAGTTCAAGGCTGCCGTTAATAAGGGTATGAATAGCTCATTTCTCCTTGAAATATGTTTGGTACAAAATCCCACGGATTCCTGGTGTGTGGATTCAGGTTGTACTAATCATATCTGCAATTCTTTGCAGGGGTTCCAGGAGACCAAAAGACTTAAAGAAGGAGAGTTGTTTCTGACCTTGGCTGATGGGAGTAGGATTCCAGTTGTAGCTATTAGAGTGTTTAATTTATGTTTTGAATCAAGAGTTTTAATATTAAATGACTGTCTATATGTACCTAATGTTCGTAGGAATCTAATTTCTGCAACTTATTTAGGTAAAAGTGGATATTGTGTTATCCTTAAAGACAATGTTGTAATAAAGAAGAGTAAAACATTTATTTGTTTTGGCAATATTGTGGATGGTCTTTATATTTTAACTCCTGATAAGCATGAATTATATAATTCTGAATTAGATAATAGCTCTCATGTAAAATCATTAAAGAGAAAGTTTTCTTCTACTAATGATGCATATCTTTGGCACTTGCGTTTGGGTATATTAATCCAAACAAAATTCAAAGACTGATCAAAGATGGTCTCTTAGAGCCATTGGACTTTGATGAATTTCCAGTTTGTGAATCTTGTTTGGAAGGAAAAATGACTAAACGACCTTTTAATGCAAAAGATAGAAGAGCCCAAGAGTTACTAGAATTAGTTCATACAGATGTTTGTGGTCCTATGTCAACTCAAGCAAAAGGAGGTTATGAGTACTTCATCACTTTCACCGATGATTACTCTAGATTTGGTTATGTGTACTTAATGAGACGGAAGTCCGAAGCCTTTGAAAAATTCAAAGAGTTTAGGGTTGAAGTTGAGAATCAATTGGGTAAACACATAAAGGCCATTCGATCTGATCGTGGTGGCGAATACCTTCTTGGGGATTTCAAGGATTACTTAACTCAAAATGGGATTGTATCCCAATTGACTGCACCTGGAACTCCCCAACAAAATGGTGTAGCAGAAAGAAGGAATAGGACTCTTTTAGAAATGGTTAGGTCCATGATGAGTTACTCAACTTTACCTATTTCTTTTTGGGGTTATGCCTTAGATACAACAATACATCTTTTGAATTTAGTTCCATCAAAATCTGTTCCCAAAACACCTATGGAATTGTGGAGTGGGCGTAAGCCTAGTATGAAATATCTCCACATTTGGGGTTGTCCAGCACATGTGTTAAAAGGGAAGTCTGATAAGTTGGAACGAAAATCAGAATTATGTTTACTTGTGGGTTATCCAAAAGAAACTAGGGGTTATTTATTCTATAGTCATAAAGATAACAAAGTTTTTGTTAGTACAAATGCTAAATTCTTAGAAAATGACTATATGAATAATTTTACTCCTAGAAGTAGAGTTGTCTTGGCTGAAATGAATGAACCTGTAATTGAACAACCAATGGTTGAAACTAGGGATGATGTGGCTGTATTGGATACACCACAAGATACTACTTATGAGATGTCTAGTACACAGGTGCCTCGTCGTAGTGGGAGGAATGTTAGGCCACCTATAAGATTCATAGGTCTTGGAGAGACTTATGAGGCTATCTTAGAGGAAGCTGAAACTGATCCTTACACTTATGAAGAAGCAATGAATGATATAGATGCACATCATTGGGTCCAAGCTATGAAATCAGAATTAGATTCCATGTATTCTAATCAAGTTTGGGATCTTGTAAAGGCGCCTAACGGCATTAAACCTATTGGTTGCAAATGGGTTTACAAGAGGAAGAGAGGGATAGATGGAAAGGTTGAAACCTTTAAAGCAAGGCTAGTGGCAAAAGGATATACTCAAAAAGAAGGTATTGATTATGAGGAAACCTTTTCACCAGTAGCAATGCTTAAATCTATCAGAATTCTCTTATCTATTGCTGCTCATTATGATTATGAGATTTGGCAAATAGATGTCAAGACTGCATTTCTTAATGGCAATCTTGAAGAGGAAATCTATATGAAGCAACCAGAAGGTTTTATAGCAAAGAACCAAGAGCATATGGTATGCAAGTTGAATAGGTCCATTTATGGACTTAAGCAAGCATCTAGGTCATGGAACATCAGATTTGATCAAGCAATCAAATCATTTGGTTTTGAACAAAATCTTGATGAACCATATGTATACAAAAGACATCAAGACAAAGTAGTAATGTTCCTAGTGCTTTATGTTAATGATATTCTACTCATTAGAAATGATGTAGGTGTAATGTCATCAGTAAAGGTTTGGTTGTCAAGCCAATTTGATATGAAGGATTTGGGTGAGGCTAACTTTATTCTAGGGATCAAGCTTTGGCGAGATCGTAAGAATAAGATGTTAGGCTTATCACAAGTTGGATATATAGATAAGGTTCTAGAACGGTTTAGCATGCAAAACTCCAAGAAAAGATTACTTCCTTTCAGACATGGGGTTCCTCTATCTGATGACCAAAGGCCTAAGACTCAAGAGGAAGAAGATATGATGAGAAAAGTTCCTTATGCTTCTGCAGTAGGAAGTCTCATGTATGCCATTCTTTGTACTAGACTGGATATCTGTTTTTCGGTTGGCATGGTCAGCCGATATCAATCAAATCCAGGACCACAACATTGGCAAGCTGTAAAGCATATTCTCAAGTATCTACGGAGAACGAGAGATTATATGCTTGTTTACCGTTGTGAGGATTTGATTCCCATTGCCTATACAGATTCAGACTTTCAATCGGATCTAGATTTCAGAAAGTCCACGTCAGGATGTGTATTCACCTTGGGAGGTGGAGCCATAAGTTGGAGGAGTGTTAAGCAATCTTGTATTGCGGACTCCACCATGGAAGCTGAATATGTTGCTGCTTGTGAGGCGGCAAAGGAAGCTGTTTGGCTCAAGAAATTCCTTTCTGATTTTGGTGTAGTGAGAATGGAGCAAGTTCCTATCACATTGTTTTGTGACAATAGTGGAGCGGTTGCACAATCCAAAGATTCAAGGAATCACAAGAAAGGAAAGCACATTAAGAGAAAGTATCACATCATTCGAGACATTGTTGCTCGTGGAGATGTGGTGGTAGCAAAGATTGAAAGTGCAAATAATCTAGCAGATCCCTTTACCAAAGTCTTGCCTCAAAGGACCTTCGAGTCACATTTGGAGGGAATGAGAGTTAGATTAGTGCACAATAGTCTTTAGGGCAAGTGGGAGATTGTTAGGATATGTGCCCTTAAATCCTATTGTATGATGCTATGTATGATATTATGTATGACATTATATGAGAAATGATGTATGACTTAATATTGTGTTTAATAAAGTTGTTTTATTCTTATCTAAAATAATGGTAACATGAATATTCAGACATTATCAAACAGTCCATGAGATGCATAGTATGTGATATATGTGATTTAGTCATAGAAGATATAGATCACAAGTTCTTTGTAAACTCAGAATTTTGGTTCGTAGTCGGTGATGAAATTAGACATTTCATCTGCGAAGACTATAACATATTAACTACGATGATTTGTCTTGATCATGGAAGTGGTGACTTCCAGTTAATATGTTAATATGTTTTAAGAGTTAAGACATATTGAACTGGACCGCTGTGAGATTTATTATTCTCCTAACGACTGTCAATTGAATAATAAATCTCACGACTTGTATTCACATGAACTCTTAATCCTGAGAGAATAATGGACCTGATCATGAAATGTAGGTTCCTTTTATATATCAGGAGTGAGATCTAAAGTAACGGTCAAAACCTCAGTATGTTGGGCAGCCACATTTAGTGTTGATGGAACATATATTCTCAAGATGGAATTCATAGTCTCTTAACGGAGATATAAAATATTCCCTTGAGATAAGTTTAATGGGTACAGTTATTCAAAGAGTTAGGCCTAACTACTTTAGTAAGACTAAAGTATATATTTATGAAATTGGATTTCATAAATATATGATGAATAACTTAAAAGGATTAAATCGGGTACTCAAGGATTAAGATGTAGTAATTAACAAAGTGGCAGTCTATATTCATGACTTTGTATTACTACGAATATTTTATGAAGGGGTTGCATGTATAATAAAGTCTTAGGATATAATTTATTAATGAGGCCTAGAGTGCAATTATATTTATATAGTGGTATTAAATATAATTAATGGTAACTTTGGACTTGTCAAGAGTTGACAGAAAAGCCCAAGGCCCATTGGAGTTAGTGTCTTATTTGTTCCCTTTTGGTCCCACTCCAAGCCACACACTAAAGCCCAATTGGGAAGGCCCAAAAGGCTAGCCCAATTAGATAATCAGTTATGTAGAGAGAAACATACAGAATTTTATATAGAATAAAATGGTTTGTATGTTTAATAAGTATAATAATATATAATATAAGAAAGAGAGACACTCTTTCATATATTCTCTCAAGAGAAAACATAGAACTGATTGAGAGACCACACATCTTGGGCATCAAGTGGAATTGGAGTGAAGATTGAAAGTCTTCCCGAGTACTTCTTCATTCGGTTTTGAATTTCACCGCATCAAGGTACACTCTCTTGTTCTTATATTCTGAAACCTACATAGTGCATGTTGTCAATTGCGAATGAAGTAGATCCGTTTTTTTTCTGCTGCGTATGTTTTGTATGCAATACAAACATGTATATTTCCTAACACCTTAAGATATAATCTCACTAATGAAGTGAAATCTGATATCAATGTGTTTGGTTATCTCATGATACATATGATTTTTAGTCAAATGTATGGCGCTCTGACTATCACAAAATACAACAATATCTTCTTGTTGTAAACCCAGATCACCAACCAAACCCTTCAACCAAATAGCTACTTTCACTGCCTCTGTTGCTGCCATATATTCTGTCTTTGTAGTAGACAAAACAATCGTTGACTGTAGTGTCACCTCCCAACTAATAGCACTACCAAAAGTGAAGACATAACCTGTCAGAAATCTCTTCTTGTCTAAATCACTAATAAAATCAGAATCCACAAATCCAACAATGCTACTACTCTCTGTAGAATCCCTGTAATATACCAAGTCAACATTTGCAGTACCTTTCAAATATTGAAGAGACACAATCTCTTCACTCAAAGCAACAATCCACAAAGCTTTAATCTTAAGCTCCACTTGCTCACCAACACCGTGGTCTTTGACTATCTCAATACTCTCTTTTGACTGGTCAACAATAGCAGACTTATCAAAATTCATATCTCCGCTGAAAATTAACCATGGGGATCCTAAATCCATACACCACAACCTATAACCTTTTATCCCCAATGCATAGCCTAGGAATATGCATAGCCTAGGAATATGCACCTATTTGCCCTCCGCTCAAGTTTACCATCATTCACATGAACAAAAATAGGACAACCAAATACTCTCAAAATAGAGTAATCAGCAAGAGTACCAATCCATACCTCAAAAGGAGTCTTAAATTCAATGATAGTTGATGGAGACCTATTTACCAAATAGCAGGCCATATTTATTGTTTCAGCCCAAAAGTCCTTAGACAAACCAAATTTTGAGAGCATACGGTGAGCTCTCTCCAAAAGAGTTTCGTTTATACGTTCTACAACCCCAATCTGTTGTGGTTTTCTTCTAACAATGCGGTGTTCCACTATACCTCCATTCTTGCAGAACTCATCAAATTCACCTAAGTAATAATCCAAACAATTAGCTATCCAGATACACTTAATCCTTTTACAAGTCTGCTTTTCAATAAGCGTCTTATACTGTTTACTAAAGGCACAATGTTCACAAAAGTCCAACTTCCCAATTTTCTGATCATGCAACAAACCTTGTTTACATAATATTGACATGCCAACCTTACTCATATGCCCTAAATGAGTATTATCTGAATTTGGATCTACTGATGATGATATTGTTGCAACACCAACAATTGTGCTTCCTTGTAGCATATAGAGACCATTCACCAATTTTCCCTTGATGAAAACTAAACCACCCTTACTAATTCTCAAAACTCCACCTTCACTGGTGTATTTATACCCTTGAGAATCGAATATACCCAAAGATAGAAGATTTTTCCTCAAATCTGGCACGTGACGAACATTAGACAAAGTCCTAACAACACCATCATACATCTTAATTCTCACGGTTCCTATCCCCAAGACCTTACAGGTCATATTATTTCCCATCAGAACTTCACCACTAATTGACCGATAGGTAGTAAACCAATCTCTTCTAGGAGTCATATGATAGGAGTAAGCTGAATCAAGAACCCAAGCGTCACCGGAGCAACCAGTAGCTACTGATAGAACTATGTCATCACCCACAGAATTAACCTCCGCAACACTAGCTACATTACTAGTATTTGAAGTACTATCATTCTCCTTTTTTTCTTTGAGTAGTGTGCATTCTTTTTTCCAATGTCCTTCCTTTTTACAGTAGTGACACTTACCAAATCTAGACTTTGATCTAGATTTTTCTCTATTACTACTAAACTCATTTTCATTGGATCTACTTCTAGCAACAAGACCATCAGCCTGATTATTGCCCCAATTTTCAGAAACCTTCTTTTTCAACTCCTTAGAATTCAATGCATCTTTGACATCATCAATTGAGATAGAATCTCTTCCAGAACCATACAACATGGTGTCGACAAAGTGCTCAAAAGAAGGAGGCAATGAACATAACAAAATTAGAGCCTGATCCTCATCTTCTACTTTGCATTCAATATTTTTCAAATCAATAACAATCCTATTACATTCATCAAGATGGTCAGAAATAGGTGTACCTTCTTTCATTCGAATGGTGTATAGCCGTTGCTTCATGTACAAGCGATTTGTAAGAGACTTAGTCATGTACCGACTCTCCAACTTAAGCCACAATCCTGCAGCTGTTTCTTCGTCTACAATCTCCCTCAGAACCTCATCTCCAAGAGACAATAGAATTGCACTATGTGCCCGTTCCAAGAGATCTTCTTTTTCCTCATCTGATAGTGTCACTGGCAAAGCATTCTTGCCCTTTAGTGCTTTCCACAATCCTTGTTGCACTAACAAAGCACGTATCTTGACACGCCATAAACTGAAATCATTCTTTCCGTTGAATTTTTCAATCTCAAATCTTGTTGCCGACAAAGCCTTTGTCGCCATACCAAAAAACCCAGTGAACCAATAACAACACAACCAAATAGATCTGATGAACAATCTCAACTTAAAACAAAGAACCCAAGGCTCTGATACCAGTTTGTTGTAAAAGCGGAAGCTTTAATACCAATTTGTTGAGAATAGCAGAAGCATGAATATCTATTTGTTGTGTGTGTATTCAAATAACAGTGGGTTTATGCAAAATAGAAATAGAACGACAAAAGAAACAATCACACGGGAACACAAAGATTTACGTGGTTCGGCTTTTGGCCTACATCTATGGGCGGCGTCGAGGAGAAAGTTTCACTAACAAAAGAAAGATATTATAAAGGTAGTACCAAAATACTCTCACAAAACCCAAACTCCAAATACACCCAAAAGAGCTCTCAATCACCAGAAGCACGTGACTAGAGAAACCTGAAAATCTCTAGAACAAAGTCACACCTTAGAACTCTATATTATATGCGGCTCTCATACACTCCTTAGAACAATAACAGCATAACTAGTGTATATATAGAAGAGATGTGGGCTTTCTGTGGTGGAGTACAATACAAACTCCACCTAAGAGTAGAATTACTTAAGTCAGCAAAACATAGTCCTATTAGTACTAGGACTTGGTCAATTCCTTTGACCAAATTAAAAGCCACGTAACAACACTATGCAGCTGAAGCGTTAGCTTTGGCTGATTTGTTACAGAGATGTTCAATACAAATTGTGTGGGTATATTGTACTTCTTTCATGAGTGAATGAGACAAGTTTCAGTGTTTTATATATATATATATATATATATATATATATATATATATTACTATTTTTTTGCTATTTTGCAATCGTCAAACGCAATGTGTTCGCCAACTGGGTACTCTCTAGAAACTTTACAAATGTAATGAATCAATAATTAATTAAATAGTTCCAAAACCAATTATCATCCATATCTGAAAGAAATTTCTTTTGAAAATTGATTGAAATGACTTTGCTTTTAATTGACTAAAATTATAAAGCCACTGGCTGAAAAAAAAAATTACTATAATTTTTACCCCATTTTCTGAATCAATAATTTTAACAACATTTTATCGTACTTATACCATTATCAGATTCACAATCAACTTTGGATGCTTATAGAAGTCTAGAAGACTTGGTTTGGCCAATGCCAGATCAATGCACTAATAGCTGCGCAATGGGCTTGATTCCACTCCAGTTGCCAGTTGCCAGTTGCCACTGACTAAGAAAAGGGGGTCCCACTGCCACAGCTTGGAATCTCTGACTAGTTTTGTGTTCACTTCAGCCCGCCAGACTAGTAGAAGTGTGGAGCAAAATTCCACAAACACCTTGAATACAGGTGTACATCATTCTCAGTTAATTTGGATATTCTAGGCATCTTATAGTCATCCAAATATAAATTCTCTTGCTGATTAATTTGTCAGCATCTTTTGCATCTTTTGTAAAACACTTTCCCACCCCCTGTTCTGTTTTCAATTTCTAGACTAGGAAGATGGGTGTGATAAGTTTTGCTCAAGAGCATGAATCACCAATTGATCCTGGTAGATTATTCAAGGCCTTGATAGTTGACTCGCATAATCTATGCCCCAAGCTCATGTCTCAGTCCATTAATAGCATTGAAATCATTGATGGAGATGGAGATGTTGGAAGTATCAAGCAAATTAATTTTGCTCAAGGTATGTAACAAATATTGCTATTTGTCTTTGTTTTTTTGCTAGGAAGCTATGCTATTGGCCACAAAATATTAGTATTAGATCCTAGTAATTAAATAAATTAAGGGAAAGGCAGCCTACTAAGTACTTTTTTATCGGCAAAAGTGGTAGTTTTTTGCATAAAAACGACCTTTTGAGATCTTAGTAGGTAAAATGTAGTATGTGCTTAAATTATGTCTACAATATGCAGGTGTTCCTTTCAAACATGCAAAGCTCAGGATGGATGAGCTAGACACGAAGAATTACCGGTGCAAGTACACTATTTTTGAAGGAGATGTGTTGGGAGAGAAGCTCAAATCCATTAAGTACGAGGTGAAGTTTGTAGCTGATGAGCATGGAGGCTGCATTTGTAAGATATTGAGTGAGTATTACTCAGATCAAGAAATTGATTTCACGGTTGAGGACATAGAGTTTGGCAAAGAAAGAGCAACAGAGATGTACAAAGTAGTGGAAGCTTACCTCTTGACAAATCCTCATACCTATGTTTAATTAATATTGCTATAACAAATCCTCATATTATGCTTTCTCAGCAGACGTCTGAGTATCCAACTGTATGTTTGAATGATCTTTTATTGAAATTACACTACTAGGTTTTAATAACTGAAGTATTCAAAGCTCACAATTCTTCTTGGTCAGTTAGTAAGTCTTCTTTGAATAAGTTTCATCCAGAAGCGAGATAACATAAAAGCACAGTTTGATACACTCATGGCCATTTCAAGTCTCCTAGTTTTGTTTTACCATTGTTAGGGACTTCATGTGCCTTTTTCTTTTAACTACCAATCAACCCAAAACGTCATCTTCACAAATCACAATCACAAGACAACAAAAGAGACGGTATTTAAAGGACAACATCCTACCATTCTTTTTGGGTTAAACTAGCCTGTTTGGATACTACTTATTACTAAAAATTAAAAACTAAAAATACTGTAACAAAATAATTTTTAAATGTGTGAATAGTGCCGTCGAACCTAGTTTTAAAGTTAAACTTTTTATGGTAGTTTTATTAATTTTTTTTTTTACAATTTAAACTAATTTAATAATGAGTTATGTATTTCGTAATCTATAGGAACAATCATAAATGTAATATAGGAACAATTATAAATCATAAATATAAATTTTGTCGTACCAAAATGTAAATGGTACAATTTTTCTCAGAAATTCAAAAGGCAAGTCAACGAAAATATTCATATTTAACAAAAGTTATTTTTAACACTTTGTGAATCATTAAAAAGAATATAAAATTTGAAAATTATTTTTTTAATCTTAGACAAACTTTCTCGAACCTTTTTTTTTCTGCCTATAATCCAAAACACAGAAAAACGTAACTAAAAAAAATTAATAAAACTTAACAATGATTAATTGAATCCATTAGGAAATCTAAAAAATTAATTGTTGTTGATAATTTATTAAGGTTATTTTCTTTGCAAAATATATAGTTTTGTCCACTAAAAGCATATATTTAATAAACAATTATTAGCAAAATCTAAGAATTAAATTTCTATATATGCATTGTTATAAAATAATAATAATGATTAAAATAAAATTGCAAAAGCTAAAATTTGTCACCCATCTGATTATTTTCGTTTAGTTAACCTTTGTTTTTTTCTAAATAAATGGTATTATAGAGTACTTCTAATATAACTATTAAGAATATTTTATCCACTACAAAGGATTAAAAAATAAATAAAAATAAGTAAAGTCTTATAGTTTAACATCTAAATTGAGCACTATAAAAAATCATGTTATGTAATAGAATAAATACCAAATTATCCAAATCATACTATGTAATATAATAATATTATATTTTTATATGCTACATTTAATTTTTTATAATGCAATAAGATAACATTTAACAATTAAAGAGACAAAAAAAAAAAAAACAATAACAATTTAAAAAACAAAACCAAATCACATTAACCCAAAGTAGATTTTTAAATAATATAAAAAATTATCAACCTAACATAGAGATGCGAGAAAAATAAAAAAAAATCCATGAAAAAATTGAGAGAGAGAGAGAGAGAGAGAGAGAGAGAGAGAACCTTTTTTTTATGAGAAAAAATTATGCATAGAATGGAAGAGGTAGTAACAAATTTATAGTAAGAGGGTATGAATAAAAAGAGACAAAAATAAAGGAAAATGAAGGGAAAGAAAAAGAATGATATTAATGTAGATGGTAATGGGGAGATGAAAAGATAAGGGAGGGAGAAAAGTTGGAGAAGTAGTAGGAAGATAAAAAGGTAAGGAAAGAAGAAATGTTAGAGAAGTGTAGATATTTAAAAAATAAATGTTAAAAAACAATTATAGAAAAATTGGAAATAAAAAAGATAATGATGTAGAACTTATGTGGCTTAACTAGAGCATAGCAATAATAAATGCTACGCTTCAGTTTTTAGATATATATATATATATATATATATATATAAATATAGATTTGCATTTTTTTCAAGTTGCGGGTGCTATGAACAATGCCCATAGACCCACTAAAAAAAAACGCAGCCGCACTGAATAGCGCAAAACGCGTTATCTAAACTCACACTATGTATTTGGTCCATATCCTTTACACCAGGTTTCAATTTAGTTTCTAACCTTTCAATTGTGTCAAGTTGATCTCTAAACTTTCAATATTATATCAATTTAGTCCCTTCTGTTATCTATTGAATGAAAAAATCTGACGTGTCAAAACATCTATCACTTGAACTAACATGTCAGCATTTTTAATATATTTTATAAAATGTCAGCATAAATTTAGATTTAAAAAAAAAAAAAAAAAAACAACAACAACAACAACAACAACAACAGATAACTGAATTCCCTAACTCACAGCACATCTATCAACAACAAAAAAAAAAAAAATCCCTTTCCTCAAAAAACAACAAAAATCCCTAAGTGACAGTCACAATTTCTTTAAGTGTCTTTAAGGTCCCAGTGGTTATGATTGGTAGGAACTAGGAACGTGCAGAATTCCTGTTGAAAGGGCAGCTTGAAGGGCCTTATCATGTCCAGATGCACTAATAGGGGGACTCATGACAAACCTGAAACATGAAGAACTGTTTGTAAAAGTTGACAGAAAATATCAAAATATAAAGATACAAATAAATAAAAAAAGAAAAATGAAAAGTAATGCAAGATCTTACTTTGCTGCAGTGACGAAGTCAGGATCCCAAACCCAGATTCATCAAAGGATAACCCAGAAGCTACTGGTTCTCCAATAACCCTCCACCCTGCAATTTAAAGAAGAGTTCTTTATCTTCCTTAAAAACAATAAATCATCTAGAAAAAAGAAATCTGGAGATCAGCATATATGAGTTCTAGAACTGAAGGCCAACAACTTGAAGATGACACTTAAACCAAATCAATCAGCTAGGATAGGGGAAAATAAAAGTCTTGAGATGGTGTTTTACATGGGTCTGCCCCTGTTTAACGAAATAAGCACAATTTTGAATCAAACTAAAAAGATTTGATTTGGGTTTTCTAAAAAAAAACTGACGTGTTCTCTAAAAAAAAAAAAAAAAAAAACTGATGTGTTAGTTCAGGTGGTTGTTGACGTGATAAATTTATTTTTATTTTTTTATTTAAGTTGTATGATACTTTAGATTTTTCTATTCAAGAGATAATGGTAGGACTAAATTGATATAGCATTAAAAGATTAGAGACCAAATTAACACAATTAAAAAGTTAGGGACTAAATTAAAATATAATGTAAATGATAGGAACCAAATATATAATTTATCCTTTTTTTTTTTACAAGATTAGTAAACCCTGTTTTCTAATTAAATTTGTCTTCCTAAAATAAATTGTATTCTGGTACATTTATCCTTATTTTTTAATATTCTACCAAATTAATGTATCATAAACAAAAAATTTTATAAAATCAAAATTTTCAAAATAATTGAAAAGTGAAATTGATTCATGGGCCAAAATTTTTAAGACACATGAGACATTGAATTTTGTTTTTTATTTTTTATTTTTTTTTTATTTACATACTTTTGAGGTAGCACATGCAAAATATTTCTTTTAAGGCAATCTTGGATGTAGCTTGTAGGAATGAGGATAGACTATTGACTATTGCCTTATGTAAATCTCATTCATTTTCATACGTTCTTTTCATACAAATTCATCACCTAGAATAAATTGACTTCTACCAAATTTGTCCTTTAGTTTTTTTTTTTTTTTTTTTGATGTTCTATTTTATGTATCAATGAGATACAAAATAATTAGACGGTAAGTCTTTTACACACACAAGACTAATATGAATTCGGACTCAAATGTAATATATATATTCGGCAAACTCTCAAATAAGGTTGAGGGAGCTAGGGGGAAATATTATATCTCTATATCACTGTTCGACTGACCACCACCAATACATATTTGTATAAGTCCGAATTTGATAAAGATAGGGTGTAAATCTCATATTTTATACTATTCAATAAGAGATTGTAACATCGACTTAGGTTGGATTTTTAGATGGGTATTAGAATTGATTGAGTGTAATTGTGTTTATTCTTTAATACTAGTGTGTAGCATCGTACATATATATGAGCACAATTAAAAACAATCATAATTATACAATTCAAATTATACATTTTTTTTTTGAAGAGATTCAAATTATACATAGTATTAGCTTACACTTTTTTTAAACCATACATTTCTAAAATATGTAATGTTTTCTAATGTATAGGTTGGGTTCAAGTTCTAAGCCATGTTACACCATCTAATAACTTATTATAAAATTCATATTTTGAAAATCCTACTGTTGAATTACATGTTCTATATGTTTTTTAACATTAATGCCAATTTTCATGACAATTGGATGTTATTTACTGTACAATCCATACTCATATTTTATGCATTATTTTAAACTACAAAAACATGAATTTAAACAATTGATTAATGACATGACTATTAATTTTTGATCACCTTAAAATTTTGCAAGTATGAAGAATATATGAAGATAATGTAATCTAATGATGGATTTGTCAAAATTCGCATCCAATTAAAAAATATTGAGTGGTGTAACATTATTTAGAGTTATACCAGGTGTAACTTGAACCCAACCCTATAGATATATATATATATATATATAACATTCATGCCAATTTTCATATCAATTGGATGTTATTTACCATTCAATCCATACTCATATTTTATGCATTATTTTAAATTACAAAAACTTGAATTTAAACAATTTATTGATGACATGACTATTAATTTTTGATCACCTTGAAATTTTGCAAGTATGGAAAATATATGAAGATAATATAATCTAATGGTTGATTTGTCAAAATTCGTATCCAATTAAAAAATATTGAGTGGTGTAACATTATTTAAAGTTATACCAAATGTAAATTGAACCCAATATATATATATATATATATATATGTTTTTTAATATTCATGCCAATTTTCATGTCAATTGGATGTTATTTACCATTCAATCTATTTTCATATTTTATACATTATTTTAAATTACAAAAATTTGAATTTAAACAATTAATTGATTACATAGCTATTAATTTTTGATCACCTTGAAATTTTGCAAGCATGGAGAATATATAAAGATAATGTAATCTAATAGTGGATTTGTCAAAATTGGCATCTAATTAAAAAATATTGGGTGGCGTAATATTATTTAGAGTTATACCAAGTGTAACTTGAACCCAACCCAGATAAATATATATATATATATATATATATATTTTAACATTCATGCCAATTTTCATGTCAATTGGATGTTATTTACCATTCAACTCATACTCATATTTTATGCATTATTTTAAATAACAAAAACTTGAATTTAAACAATTGATTGATGACATGGCTATTAATTTTTTATTACCTTGAAATTTTGCAAATATGGAGAATATATGAAAATAATGCAATCTAATGGTGGATTTGTCAAAATTCGCATCCAATTAAAAAATGTTGAGTGGTGTAACATTATTTAGAGTTATACCAAGTGTAACTTAAACCCAACCATATATAAATATATATATATATATATAAATATAATTTAGAATTTAATTGGATTTAGACTCTTTAGATTTGTACCCAAAAATTAACTTGCCACAAAAATTAAAAAAATAGATGGACACGTGGTGGAAAATTGGATTTTAATTGAAATCTAATTTAAAATCTAATTAGATCTAGACTCTTTAATTTTTACACTTAATAGTTCACTTGGCACAAAATTGAGAATCCAATCAAAGCCTAATTGGATTTTCTCTGAACTTTGGCTATTAATATATATATATATATATATATTTATATATATATAATAAGCTGATATGACATGTTGAGAATGGAATTGAAAAACTTGGGTTTTACATCACATCCTTATAGAATTTAATTTCATTACGTATATGTAATGATTTCTACACTATATTTCTAGGTAAAAAGAAATAACTATTTGAAAGTTTCATATCCTACAAGAGATGTAAGCTTGTAAGGATAATCAGTAAGGTGGCTAGGTTGTTATATCCTTGGAGGCGGCACGCCAATGTTGTTAGTCTACTAAATCGAAACTAGTAAATGGCATGTATTGTCTCAAGATAGTGACCTAAATCACATCTCAACTCCATCACCTAAAAACATTCATAAATTGATGGTAAATTATTTATCATATTATGAGCTGCACTTTAAGCACCACAAGTTAATATCTCCTAATTTTATTCCTGTTTTATGTTGGATCCACAACGTCCAAAAATTATTATTTTTTAAAATGATATTTTGAATGTTATAGAATTCAATTTATTTATTAATTTATGTCTTAGGAAAAACAAATGATGATGACTATTGACTATTGCCTTATGTAAATCTCATTCATTTTCATACATTCTTTTCATACAAATTCATCAACTAGAATAAATTGTCTTCTACCAAATCTGTCCCCTGTCTTTTGTTGGTGTTCTATTTTATGTATCAACTAGTAAGTTACCTGTGCGATGCACAGATAATTTTGTGATATTTTATGTAAAATGGTTTTGGATAATATTGTACTTATATTATAAGAAAAAAGTAAACTAAATAAGAGTAAAGAAACATATACATTTTGAGATATTAAAAATTAGTTTAGTAGCTTTACTGTATATTTGTAACCTTTTTAAGGTAAGATTATTATTATTATTATTATTATTATTATTATTATTATTATTATTTTTAAATCATGAAACAAAAAATGAATGCAAAAGAGTAACGGGACCATGAAAATCAACTAATTTGTATTGTGTTCATATATTTCATATTATGAAATAAAAGTATGTCCAACTGTTTGACTGTCTTCCGCTCATCGACAGTGCAACATTAAGACATGGTGTGGGAGTGTGCATGCATGTGTCTTATAGATAATTTAAAATTAAATCATGGTATAATATGACTTTACATTGCGCACCAAATATTTTCTCTACTTATATACCCAAAACAAAAACTATCCAATCAAATTACCTAAATCTAATTCATATTTAAGCCCCTAATTTAAAAAGAAAAAAGGGAAAAAAAATTTACTCATAGGGTTTTGGCGTTTTAATGGTGGTGGGAGGTCAATATAATGGAGGTGGTGATCCTTCAGATTCCTCTTTCTCCCTCTTTCAAATATTTTGTTAGTCTTAGGTATTTTATTTTAGTAATATATAATGAAATAGTGCATTTTATTTAACAATTCACACATTTTTGTGTCTCTCTATCTCTCTCCAGGGCCTTATCCAATTAATTATTACTACTAGCATGTAACATCATGCAAATGCATGGATACACTAAAAGATATACAATAAGATGCATAATTTAATTCCTATATATATAATTTAAATACTATTGATAGTCATTGTTATATTTTGTTAACTCTTAAAAAAAATTTGTAAGGATATCATTAGATATAAAATGTAAATTGCCTATTTTTTTAATTATTGTGAAGCCCTTTTTTTTTTAGATTCATTTATTCTAGACTCTTTAGTTTTTGTACTTAATAACTCACTTGGATGAATATTTATGATGTAGTCCCAAATTTGATTCTAAAATTAAGAAATAAAACTCTTTAAGAATAAATAATTTAGGAAACATGACGCAAAATTAGAATTCTAATTTGAAATTTTAATTTGAGTTTCTCTCAGTTTCATCTATTATTATTATTATTATTATTATTATTATTATTATTATTATTATTATTATTATATAGATGAGACACAAAATTAGACACTAATTCTTTTACACAGACACACAACACTAATTCAAAAGGAATTTTTCATTAAAATTGATTAAGAAAGAATTTTTTTAAAATGCACATAAAAGTAAAAAACTAATTAATTAATTATCCTCTTTATATTATAATTTACATAATCACTAAAGTGAATTGCATACGAGGTTAGGTTTGAAAACTCTTCAGATGGAGGGTGTGTTGTCAAGGGAGTACCACCCTGCTGGTGACTCTACCATCATGAAGAACAAATCAAAGGTGGTAAAGAAAGAGCCATGGCCGTGTACAAGGTTGTTGAAGCCTACCATTTGGAAAATCCCGCTGCCTATGCTTAAGAATCATTCCGTACTGTTGCCTCTTTAAGATTTCTATGTGCTCTGAGTTTTCTCTCCGCTGAGTATTGTTGTAACTTGTAATGACTGATTAGCAATCAGAAATTCAAAGAAAAATTTCCACATTTAGTAGCTATTTGCAAGCTGCTACCTATATAGGCTATATATTCCCTAGTCATATGCACGGTACAAATACAAACCATCACAATTACACATATATATGAGTTCAAATTACACCTAGTGTAAGATTTACACCATTTTTAAGTCATAGACGAGTTTCTCTCTCCTTCCCTCCCTTTTATTACATTTTACCACTCTATTTATATTCCAAATTACACTTTGCACCTTACACTTTTCGAATGCACGTTTTGCACCCTAAACTATAACATTTGTCACACTTTGCATCCTAACGTTAAATTTACTATTGACTTGGATGAAAATTCAAAGTTTAAGGTGAAAAGTGTAATCAGGTATAGTTTAGGGTGGTAAAATATAATTTCCTCTTATTTTATTTTAGTTATACACACACACACACACACACACACACACACACACACACACACACACACACACACACAAGTTTACTCTTTGTGAGCGACCCCGACCCCGGCCCGCTAATTTTTTCTCAAAATGGGCCTAACTCACGTGAACGGATGGGATCGTGATGCTCAAAATGTCGAATTCACTGTAAAATATACTCCCCCCTAGATCAAGGGTTTTACATGGAGTCGCCACTTATTTAATTTAAATGGAAAAATAAGAAAACTTTCTCTATAAAAAATGCTTCTATTGTATTATTATATATGACAATTTATATCTGTTTTGTAACAAAAATTTACAATGCTTTTTTGGTCCTAGATACAATCTAAGAAAGTAAATTACATTTCTTTGTTTCCTAATTACATTCTAAAAAATGTAAAATTGCATATACAAAAGCCTAATTTAGAACCCTTGATATTAGTTTGGAGGCTAATTTACAAGATGGGAAGGGATTAAGCACCTGCCCGGTAAAACTGGTCTCCTAAGTTAAGGTGGTCAATATCATGTCCTGCCAAACATATGCAAATAATATATCACATGAACATGTTAATTTGCAAGAATTGTAAACAAACATATGTTAGGGAATTTAATGTAAAGAGAAACAAAAAGTGAAATTTGTTAGATAACAATGTAAATGTAAAGAAAGCATAAAAGTAATGGCATGTTGATCCAAGACGTTAATGTAAAACAAAGAATTCCTAGCCTAGACATGTTCATCTAAGCATGTGAAGGAAAACAAAATTGTCATGTTATTTGTCATCAACATAATTGCAAAGAAAAAATATATATTTTTAGGCATACCAATCATCCAAGCAGTTATGAGAAGATCAAAGAAAATCACCCGGACATGTTCTTCCAAGTATTTAAGCGAAAACCATAATGTTAATTAGACCTGTTCGTCTAAGCATTCAAAAAAAAAAATAATAATAATAAAGAGAAACAACTACCTAGACATGTTCATCTAAACATGTTATGAAAATAAAATAATAACTTAGAAGTGTTCATCCAAGCATGTCAAGGAAAATAGAGAATTGTCATGCTATTTGTCATTCACACAATTGCAAATAGAAAAACAAAACATTTAAGCATATTTAATCAACCAAGCAATTATGAAAAAAAGTAAAGAAAAATCCTTTGGACATGCTCATCTAGAGAAAATCAAAATACTTAGACATGTTCGATTAAGCATTTAAAAAAAAAAAAGTAAAACAACTACCTAGACATGTTCATCTAAGCATTTAAGAGAAAGTTGCGCATTAGCCTAGAAGTGTTCATTTAAGCATGTAAAGGAATATCAATGAGATATATAGGCATGTTCATCCAAGCATATTGTGAGAGACGTCGAAAGTGCCTCTCAAAAAAAGAGAGATTTGAAGTATCCCCAGCGGAGTCGCCATTGTGAGAGACGTGTCCCTCAAAAAAAGAGATTCGGGTACCTTTTTAGGGCACCTCTCTTTTTGGGTAAGTGGTGTGGAGTCGCCACTTATTTTTTATACAAAAAAAAAAGAAAAAAAAATACTAATTGCAAAATACATGACTGAATAGTTCCATTTTGAATAAAATTACATATTTGAGAGAAAATTAAAAAGTTACATAGTTTTGGGTCCTAGTTACAATCTACCAAATATTTACATGGCTTATTGTCCTAGTTACATTCTACCCAAAACAAATAAAGACAAGGCTAGATCTACTAAACCAAAAACCTAAATCCGAAGGCTAGGTTACAGAATAGGAAGGTGTTAGGCACCCATTCCACCCAGACAAAGTCTGGTCTTCTAGACTCTTGTGACCAATGCACTATGTTATGCATGCCATGAATGATATGTTGAAAATGTGAATCAAAAATTAAATCACCCAACTTTATTTATGAATGAAATCCCTTCTTTTGTTTTTGTTTTTTTTAAAAAAAAAAAAAAACAGATCTGTTTTTATTGTTAAAAAAATAATTTTGATTTGTCAAAATATCAGATCTGTTTTGTTATATGTTTAAAAATATGGAAAAGATTTTTTTAAGAAGCGAGTTTCACTCATAATCCAAATTTATGCAATCATGAATTAAAATAAACACAAACATAGTAATACATGATCTCTTTCTTTATTTCAACAATTGGCATGTATAAAAAATCAGATTTGTAACTTAAGAAAGATGCAAATCACTTTTGATTTGAGAAAATTTTAGATTTGCATCTCATAAAGATGCAAATCTGTTTTTATTTTGAAAAAAAAGTCAAGTCTACATCTTATAAAGATGTAGATCTATTTTTGTATTGAATAAAAGTCAGATCTACATCTTATAAAGATAGAGATCTGTTTTTATATTGAAAAAAACTCAGATCTACATCTTATAAAGATGTAGATCTGTTTTGGTTTTAAGAAAAATAATTGTTCACATGCAAATTATTAACATTCAAGAAAGAGATTAAAAAAATTTCATATAACCAATCATGCCTTTAACAAAACAATGATTAATAGTTCATGCTACAGATAAATAATCATTAACATAAAAAGAAGCATAAGAAAAAAAAAGAGTGAAAGACACAACCTCTTGCATAAGCACACTTTGTTCTTGAGAGGATGTTTTAGGGTTCAAAGAAACTTATTCAGTTATCCTTGAAACCTAAAAACCCTAGCTTTTGCAGAAAATTAGAGAGGAGATCAAAAAATATGAGCTGTTTAGGAGCCCCAAACACATGCCTCTTAGAGGTAAACAAAAGGTGCTGAATTATGAGGTTCAGTCTCTATTTATAGAGGCCAGAAGACTCTTAAAAATAAGATGCGGATGATTGGGGTTTGAATCCGGACGCATCCTTTTGCAAAAAGATCAAAAAAGGTATGTATAATCGTCACCCGAAGGCCGTTGGGCCAAAGCCCACATCAGGGAAATTCGGCCCTTTTAGATTGCAGTTTGGCACTCCAAAAGTGCCGAATTGGGCCTATGGCTCCGAATGCACTTTTGTGTTCGGGTGCCATTTGGACTCCTCTTCTAGGGTTTTTGGCCGATCCCTGTACCTAGACATGTTTTCATCCTCTGTCTATGATTTTTTTCATTTCTTTTTTGGATAATTCAGGCTTTTAAAAAACAATTATCTAGAACAATTATCTTGTAGATAATTATATTGTGGATAAATCCCTTAAAATAAATCCTGATAAAGTTCAGATTATCCACAATTTTATTATTATCCAATCATCCTTTTTATTCCCATACATGCATCCTTATTTTAAACACTAATTACTAACCAATCACAAAATTATCTAATTAATTTTAATTTTTTAACCAATCAGAATTAATTTAAATTGATCATGTGTGGTCGATTCCTCCTAAACACAATGCATGTTAACCGTGCAAACTTGATCATTCGATATATTTTGATTCGATGGTCCGATTTGAAAATCAAAAACATTGTTGTGATCGTTAGAATCTCAAGACCATTTTATGATATGCAATGAATGAATTAATGCATGTAATGCAAAGACAGAACGATGCATGTAATGCAAGAACAAATTGATGCTTGTAATGCAATTATGATTTTTGGGGTACATGAATTGGTCATTCAAGTCATTCTCCTTGATTAAATCATGAGTGCAAAATCGAGTGTATACACATATCATGAAAGAAACAAATAATGACTTAGAAGCATTTATCCAAGCATGTGTAGAAACTAAAAGAATCTAGACAGGTTTGTCTAAAGCTTTTAAAGGAAAGTCAGAAAATTATGTCATGTTCATGTCTCAATCATTGGTGCAGAAAACCAAAAATATATCTCATGCTATTTTGAGATGGAAAGATAAAAATTCAACATGTGAAGAAAATTGTTAGGACATATGTGGAACTTGTTAGAACATATGTTATGTAAATTGGCTAATCCTTTGACAAAATGCACTTTACTTGTAATTGGGTAGATCTATGATAGATTTAGTACTTCAAGAAACATGCTGTTCAAGCCAAGTATTAAAGCCATGAAGATTGGACTGAGAAACAAGTGAAGAAAAGCTGTTCATTAAAGCTGGACAGAAGCTGGACAGATTCTTGACAGAAGCTCGATAAATATATCTATCGAGACAAGTGAAGAAACAAGTATTAAAGCCATGAAGATTGGACCAAGAAACAAGTAAAGAAAAGTTGTTCATTAAAGTTGGACGAAAGTTGGACAGAAGCTGGACATATTCTTGACAGAAGCTCAACAGATATATCTATCAAGGTTTAATGAAGAAATCTTAACAGATAGCTCGACAGCTGTATCTATCGAGATCTATGAAATCAACATTTTCAGATCTATTTTTCGGCCCATGCTTATCTATTTGTGTAGAGTTTCTTTTCTCACAACCCCAGACATACATAAGGCTTATTTTAGAGGCCGTCACACAAGAGAATACATGGAGAAAACATGTAAAAAGTGACCGAGTGCCTTATTCTTTCTGCAAGAAGTTACTGCATCTTTTGCGCCTTAGGGTTTTGTAACCAAGTGCTTCTTGATCTTCATTTTTAATGAAGTGAAGAAATTCGCAGCCAATAATCTTCTTCAGGTTGGTGAGTTAGTCACGTACTGGGAACCGTGCATCAATACTTAGTCACGTACTGGGATCCGTGCAAAAGGGAGGCGTTCATATATTGAAAAGTTCAGAGTTTCTGAAGTGGTAGAAGGTTTCTACTGTAAGTTTATCTATGAGGATTGTAGAGTCTAGATCTTAAACTTCTGTTTGGTATTGTAATTCATCTTCTTATCACCCTTACCTTTCGGTTCAGATTATATAAAAGAATATATTTTCAAAACAATCTGAATTGATCAATTGATTTTAACAAGGACTTGTGGATCATATCCAAATGAGATTAACATTTAATCTCAACATCCAAGAATTCCAATTAATTTTTAAAATTAAAACATTTTCATAAAATGATATAGAGTTGGAACTCTTTAAGCTTTTCTTAGCACTCAATATGATTCAACCAAACATCTTATTTAGACTTAACCTAAAGTCTAAGTGTAGTACTAACTCTTGCATCTCATGCTGTAGCACACTTGAGATAGAAGCCAAAGTAACATTTTAGCATTTCAATGGAGACTATGATCAAATCATAAGCTATCTTCCATCAATGCATCATGCATAGGAAATTATGACAATGCTGAATCAAAACATATTTATGTACTTCAGCTCCTTTAAGCACCATGTCCAAAATTATTTCTTAGTTAATGTGATTCAATTAAAATAGTAGCTAGAGAACAAAATTATGACAACTTTATTTTGAGACTATGAACATAATTACAGGGACATTATATTTTGCATCCATAACCATATAATATGGAACACCCAAAAACCATACTATATTAGATGCAACGACAACTTAATCCCGCAATTAATATTCCTCGGAAGCGAGATCAAACCAATCACTATGATCAGGCGAGAAATATTCTCATTATTAATCCTATCATGGTAACTCTTACCAAACAAAAATAATTTGCCGCTTTTCCTTCAACCTCTAGGTAATAATGACATAGCTCCGAAGGGAAGTTAACATTAAACTTAGTCTAGTGTATACCATTGCCTAGACTCTATGTGAGTCACTGAGTAACTCCACGGAAGCGTGGTCGTTCTCAATGTAAAAACACATTTCCTCTATCATTAAGAAGTTTAATCTTGTAGTACCATGAATTAAACACCCTTTGAAGGGAGCAAGGCATATACGCCAAGGCGAGATGTCTAATCACACTACTATAAACCGGCAATGGAGGCAGTGAGATCCAACCCTTGTATCTCTCTCCCACTAGAAATTTAAAAACAAGTGAATTGTCATGAAATCATTGTGATCTAATCACAATTTTAACCCTACACATCAAATGTGTTTAATTGTTTAAATTCAATGTGATGTAACTAAGTCACGTCACTATAGCGTAACAAACATTCACGCAATCACAAATAAGTTTAACCTTGTAATCCGTGAAGTAAATACCCTCCGCATGGTATCTATTCACATTACAATAAACTTAACAAAAGGGTTATTTCAGCACTCCCACTCATTATTTGGGTTTTTCTTTAAATAGTTGTGATCCAATTACAACTTATAACCTTGTACTTATTGAAGTCTCTAATCTTATTAGAACCACTAACTAAAATGGAAGTCCTAAACTATTTAGGATTCCTTAAACACTAATGAATCAAAAATTTATAATATAGAGCTCTATCCTTAACTTATTTGATTAAGAATTCTAATCTCATTAGAAACTATATACCTTTTAATTAAGCTTTAATCTCATTAAAAATTCTAATTAAAATAAATTAAGGACTTTTAATCATACAACAATTCCAATCTCATTAGAATGTTTCTTAAAAGACAAGTCCTAAACTATTTAGGTCTAAGAGTTCTATTTAACTAATATCTTTAATCTCATTAGGTCTTTTAGTTAGAACCATGTGTTATCTCATCATACATTTCCTTACACTTTATACATTTGAAAACATTTAGAAAATATTCTAAATTCCCTTCAAATGCATTTTCGCTAGAATCTCGCGACTAAGCTCTTCCCGCGAAAAAGGCGTAAGGAAAAATAGTGAAAACATAAAATTCAGACAAAAACTTTCGCTATTGTCTCGCGGGTATCTCGCGACTAAGCACTTCCAGCGAAAATGAGTTAAAGCAAAAAAATTGAAAACACAAAAAATCAAACAGAAACTTTTGCTATTGTCTCTCGACTAGTTCGCGAGTAAAGCTTACCTGCGAAAATTTTTTGTCTTCATAATCATTTTTTGCGAGTAACTTCGCGGGAAGCTAACCCGTGAAAAACCCGTGTTTTCAGTTTTTCTAGAGCAGTTGCTAATAGTTTTCAACGATTTTTCATGAACAAACAACCATCATATGAACATGATATGCATAATTTGATATCAAAACTGAATTCCATTGATGCTATAGCCTTAAAGATGAATTTAACATACTTAAAATCGGATTTAAACAACATCATAACATCAATATCAGTTTTCATCAAAACATAGTTTCAACACCCATGCAGAAAATTAAATGCATATATAACTTTCTAACATCATGAAACTATTATCTCTAATTCTAAAACTCACAAAAAATGTTATTTAGATTCGAATTGAAGACCGCTCTGATACTATTTGTTGGGAAAATACATGTTTGTATCACATACAAAATATACGCAACGAAAAATTAACGGATCTACTTCATTCGCAATTGATAACATGCACTATGAAAGTTTCAGAATTTAAGAACAAGAAAGCGTACCTTGGTGTGATGAAATTCAAAACCTAAGATCAGAAGTTCTTGGGAAGACTTTTAATCTTCACTCCAATTCCACTTAATGCCCAAGATGTGTGGTCTCTCAATCAGTTTCCAAGGAGAGAATAAGAGAGTGTCCAACACTCACATACAAACCATTTCATGTTCTCATGTGATCATAATGAAAACCACTCAAAAAACTTACTTGTGTAAAAGCACTCATCAAAAGAATCATTAATTATATTCAATATCACTATATGAATATAATTGCACTCTAGACTTTATTAATAAATTATATTCCAAACTTTATTATACATGCAACCCCTTCATTAAAATATTCGTAGTAATACAAAGTCATGAATATAGACTGCCACTTTGAAGATTACTACATTTTAATCCTTGAGTACCTGCTTTAATCCTTTATGTTATTCATAATATATTTATGAAATCCAATTCCATAAATACATACTTTAGTAACTCCTTACTAAAGTGGTTGGGCCCAACACTCTGAATAACCAATCCCATTAAACTTATCTCAAGGGAATATTTTATATTTCCGTTAAGAAATTATGAACTCCATCTTGAAAATATATGTTCCACATCAACACTAAATGCGGCTACCTAACATACTGAGGTTTTGACCGTAAGTCATAGATCTCAATCCTGATATATCAAAGAAACCTACATCTCATGATTATGTCCATTATTCTCTTAGGATTTAGAGTTGATGTAAATAGAAGTCATGAGATTTATTATTAATTTGACAGTCGTTAGGAGAATAATAAATCTCACAACGGTCCAGTTCAATATGTCTTAACTCTTAAAACATATCAACATACCAACTAGAAATCTCCATTTCCATGATCAAGACAAATCATCTTAGTTGATATGTTATAGTCTTCGCAGATGAAACGCCTAATTTCATCACTGACTACGAACTACATTCTGAGTTTACAAAGAACTTGCAATTTATATCTTCTGTGACTTTTCACATAAATCGCATACTATGCATCTCATGGACTAAGATAATATCCCATTTGTTCATTTATAAATAGTCTCATATAATTAAACAATTTAATTATTTATGACATGCCAATAAATTGAATTTTAGGATATAAATCCCAACAATTGGCTAGATTAAGCCAAAGGAAGCGCCGGTTAATTAGGATGAAGCAACAATCAAAGCGGCCAATTTCAACAGTAGGGCCTTGAATGCTTTGTTTTATGGGGTGACCAATAAGAAATTTAAGAAAATATCATCCACGGAAGTTGCTAAGGAAGCATGGACCATTCTTGAGACCACCTATAAAGGTACTAAGGCGGTAAAGACTGTGAAGCTTCAAAGACTCACTAGTAGTTTTGAAGAAATAAGGATGGAGGAGGATGAGACCTTTGATGAGTTCTATGCTAAACTCAAGAATATTGTGAATTCTGCCTTCAATCTTAGAAAATCTATTGCAGAATCCAAAATTGTTAGGGAAATCCTTAGGTCCTTACTTGAAAGATTCCATGCCAAGATCACTGTCATTGAAGAAGTGAAGGACATTGATCAAATTCTTTTGACTGAGCTTGTAGGAAACCTTCAAACCTATGAGATGGGATTAGGTTTAATGGGAAAAGGTTGGAAAGAGCAGAAACTTGGCTCTTAAGGGTATAGAGGAAGAGATTGATGATTCTGAAGATAAAGATGAAAGTGAAGATGAAGATGAAGATGATGATGAGGATGATAATCTAACCTTCATAGCTCATAAGATTATCAAGCTTCTTCAATTTAGGAAAAAAGATAAGAACAAACCTCTTAGAAATTCTAAATCTTATAGGAAGGGCAAGAATGAGAAACCCCTTATCCAGTGCCATGAGTGCAAAGGTTTTGGTCATATAAGAATAAAGTGCCCAAACTACCTTGTAAAAGAAAAGACCAAGAAGTCAAAAGATAAAAGGTTGGTTGCTACCTGGAGTGATACTGAGAATGACTCTTCTGATGAGTATGTGGATGAATGTGGTCACTTTATGGCTTTTGCTGCCAAAACTGATAAGGTAATTGTGGAGAGTGCTAGTGATAGTGAGGATTCTTCTGATGATGAAGTACCCATGAAGATGACCTTTCAGGAAGCTTATGATAAGCTATGCACTAATTTATAAAATCTAAAAAGACTTCTTATAATTGTAGAAAAGAGCTTAATAAGATAAAAACTGAAAAAACTAATTTATTAGTCAAATTTGATGAGACTACAAGGTTGGTTGAGACTCTTATTATGGAGAACACCTCATTAGATGTGAAAGTCAAGAATCATGAGGTAGAGCTTAGTCAAGCTAGAACTCAAATAAAGAGGATGTTTAGTGCAAAGCTTGATGAGGTATTGAGTGCTTAAAAGCCTAGTTCTGATAAGGCTGGCTTTGGATATGTTGACTCCTCCGGTTCCTCCTCTTCCACGGCTTCTGGATCAAAGAATGTTTTTGTGCCCCAATTTGAGAAAGGTGATAAAGGTATGAAATCCATAACTGATTTGTCTAATTTTAAATCCTTCGTTAGACCTCATGTTTGTCACCATTGTGGTGTTTATAGACACATTTGTCATAATTGCTTTAAGTTGAATCCTCAAAAGCAAGTGTCTAAACGGTCACAGGTTTCCTCTCAAGGACCTACACCTTTGTTTGGAGAGTTATAAAAAGCTTTGAGCTTTTTAACTCAATTTCAAGAGAATTCAAATTCTTCTATGTCCTATAGTAGTGATACTAGGACACAACCTTTTCATCTTCATGGCCAAGGACTCGAGCTGTGTGGGTGATAAAGGATCCTAAGACTTAATTGTCTTTTCTATCTGTCCTCTACTTTAATTCTTTCTATCTAAAGTAGGACTCTCTTTGCTTGATTTCTTATCTGCTTTTGGAATCATGCTTTCATGCATTTGAATTTTTCTTTCATTCTTTCATGTTGTTTGTCTGTTTTTATTTGGTTGTTTAGTTTTTATTTTGTTTTGTTTTTCAAAATAAAAAAAGAAAAATAAATAAAAATAGTGTGTATTTGTGTACATTGGTACTTGTGTACCTTGGATGGCCATTGAAACAAAGTTTTCTAAACTTTGTATCCTTTGTAACTTAGATGAGCATCTCAATGCACAACTAAGTAAATGAGCTTGTGGCTTATGTTTGTGATGAGTACGATTAAGTAATCTCTTGTACTTAACACTCATATCACTCTTTTTGACGTAAAGGACTAAAAAATCCTAAGAGAAAGGCATAAATAACCATCTCATCACTAAAGCCTGCCAATCATGAATAACATTTGTATGCTTCAGCATAGCAAAATTGTAATGTTTTTAGCTTAACATAATTGAGTATTTCTTTTATCTCTCTTATATGCCCATGCATGATATGTTTAGAAAGAAAAATATGCAAAGAAAAATAAAAGAAAAAAGAATCAAAATGCTTTTAAATATGGTGCAAGAGTGTTTTTAGGAGATGTGGGAGTTATTGGATGTTCCTCGAAGGTGATAGTCCCCATCAAGCAATTATGATTGTGTGTGATTTAAATTCATTTTCTCATATCTCAAATCGTCATAATATGAGACACTTATGCATTCTTGCGACGTTTTTACACACAACATGCAAACTCTTTGCTACTCTTGATGCATGTGCAGGTACAATGTGATGTGGCCATCACAAGGGATACATGTGTTAATGTGTGCTCACTAAACTGTCTTGACTTTGTTTTGAAATATAAAATTGGTTAGACTTGTTTAGTGTGTGTGTGTGTTTTGGATCTATATGCTTTACATCTTATTTGAGATGAGTTTTGAGAGCTTAACATGTTGATTGGATCTTTGATTAAGTTGCTTGCTTATTGCATTCATCTCTTTGTGTTTTTTCTCTCCTTGAAAAACCTCTTTTCTTCAAGCTCAACAACTTCTCGACAGATTCGTTTCTATCGAGCCCATTTTTCTTCTTTTCTGGACATAAGTTAACAGAATCTTGATCCATCGAGATATCTGGAGTTCTTCTTGATAGCTTCTTGATCCATCGAGAAACTTTCTGTTTGGCCAATAGATCCTCGACAGATTCTCGATCCATCGAGGTTGGCTTCTGCTCGATAGCAACTCGACAGCTTCTCAATCTGTCGAGATCCTTTTGCATGCATTATTTTTTTTACATGTTTTGCATCTTTCTATTATCTTGTCAACCATAGCATCTTGTTTCATTACATTCATGCATTTTTATGGATTCCTTGTGCCCCCTTGATCATCTTTGATCATCTTTATGTTTCTCGGATGAAGTTTTATAGCTTCTTGTACCCTTTGTCAATCATGATAAAAAGGAGGAGAAAATGTGGTTTCTTTTTAAGATTCTACATGTTAGGGGAAGAAATACATGCCTTTTTAAGGGGGAGTTGTGTTTTATATGGTTTCTTTTTAAGATTCTACATGTTAGGGGGAGAAATACATGCCCTTGTAAGGGGGAGTTGTGTTTCATCTTGTTAAGGAGAGTGTATACCTCTTTGTTGTTTTAGAAGTTTTTTTTAGCTTCTTGTACACCGGTCTTGTGACCATGTTTATATACATTGTGCTTATTTTTGATATATATAGATATATATATATATATATATATATATGATGTATGTCTTCTTCACCTATCTCTCCATGTGTTGTTTTCTTTTCTCTCTTTATACACATGTTTCTTTTTGTATGAATTCTTATATTTCTGTTTCACACTAAGTTACCTTAAAGAGTTTTGTTTAAAGTGTTTCAGAAAAACAAGTTGTCAAAATCTATCATGCCATGAACTCTCTTCTTGCAATGTTTTTCAAGAGTTTATGTTATGATTAGATTTTATTGTACTCAACAGTGATTATGAGCTTAGTGATTTATGACTTCTCTCATACTTCATTTATTTGTTGTGGTTTTGTCACGAATTGCCAAAGGGGGAGATTGTTAGGACATATGTGGAACTTGTTAAAATATATGTTATGTAAATTGGCTAATCCTTTGACAAAATGCATTTTACTTGTAATTGGGTAGATCTAGGATGAGTTTAGTACTTTAAGAAACATGTTGTTCAAGCCAAGTATTATTGCCATGGAGATTGGACCAAGAAACAAGTAAAGAAAAGCTGTTCATTAAAGCTGAACAAAAGCTGGAGAGATTCTCAACAGAAGCTCGACAGATATATCTATTGAGGTTTAATGAAGAAATCTCAACAGATAGCTCAACAGCTGTATCTATCGAGATCTATGAAATCAGAATTTCCAAATCTGATTTTTGATCCATGCTTATTTATTTGTGTATGGTTTCTTTTCTCACAACCCTAGACATATATAAGGATTATTTTAGAGGCCGTCACACAAGAGAATACATGAAGAACACATGCAAAAAATGACTGAGTGCCTTATTTTCTCTGCAAGAAGTTACCGCGTCTTTTGTTCCTTAGGGTTTTGTAACCAAGTGCTTCTTGATCTTCATTGTTGATGAAGTGAGGAACTTTACAGCCAACAATCTTCTTCAAGTTGGTGAGTTAGTCACGTACTAGGAACCGTGCATCAATGGTTAGTCACGTCCTGGGATCCGTGCAAAAGGGTGGCATTCATATATTGAAGAGTTCAGAGGTTCTGAAGTGGTAGAAGGTTTCTATTATACGTTTATCTACGGGGATTGTAGAGTCTAGGGACAAACGTTTTGTACTAGATCTTAAACTTCTCTTTATTATAGTGGATTGCTTTTCGGGAAGGTTTCCCCGCAAGTTTTTTACTGTGAAACTAGCTTGTTTCATTGGTTTTCCTAGGTCATCATTTCTTGTCTTATTTACTTTTTCGTTGTGCATGATATTGATGTTTGTTTGTTTTAACAAGGTTTATTCATAATAAATCTAATTAACAACATAGGTTTAAAACTTGTTAATTCTATCAATCGGAGTCTAAATTTCCCAACAAAAATCAAGGTTGAGCAACAAAACATATGTAAGCAAAAAAAAATTCAAGTCACGTGAAGGCAAACAAAAATCTAATAATATGACCAAGAATGAATACATCTGTCATGTTGAAAGCAAACTAAGATGTGATCACACAATTCAAGATTTAATCATGGAGAACTAAAAAGATTAGGACATTCCCTAGCAAGCAAAAATCTGATTTTTATGAAGAAAACCAAACATTAAGCATGTGGTAACAAAGCATTAGAACTATAGGTGTGAAAGAAAATAGACATTAAGCATGTGAGATATCATGAGATGGTATTCAAAAATTTGAATTACATTAAGGGATTACATTGAAGGTGTAGCATATGAGAAGACACAAAATTATAAGAGAGGAACAAGACACCACGAATGAAGCATTATATGAGAATCAAAAAGATAATCATGTATTAAAACAAGCATGACTCCATGAAATTTAGAATACGAACGACAAAATAAGGCAAGTGTAGACACTCGATTTTGCACCCAAAATTTAATCTTGGAAGATGGCTAGAATGACCATTCATATACCCGAACAAATCATAGTTACATTACATGCATTAATTCATTCATTTCATATCACAAAAATGATCTTGAGATTCTAACGGTCGCAAAGATATGTCCGATTCCTAAATCGAACCGTCGGATTGAAAGATATCACATGATCAAGTTTTCACGGTCTGCATGCATTTTGTTTGGGTGGAACCGATCACGTGTGATTAGATTAATTTAATCCTGATTGGTTAAACAATTAAAATTTATTAAAAAATTCTGTGATTGGTTGTTGGTTTTTGTCAAAAATAAGCCTACTTGCATGGGAATAAAATGGATAATCAGATAATAAAAAATTTATGGATAATTAAGTTTTATTAGAATATTTATCTATCAGATAATTATTACTTTAAAGACCTAATTATCAAGGAAAATGGGATTAATTTTTAGAATATGAATTAAAATTGCGTCTAGGTACAATTCCTGGCCTGAAAATCCTCAAAAAAGGGTCCAAACCGAACCAAAATTGAAAAGGGGGCTCAGCACCCAAGAGGGCCAGTCGGCACTCTTACAGTGCCAATCCTCCCAAATTCGTGGCCCAGCCTAGGAACCTTCTGATTAAGATAAAACCTATCTTTTTCGAATTTTTAGAGATAAGGACGCATTCCAATTCGTATCTGATCTTGTTCAGCTTAATTTTCAAGCATCCTAACCTCTATAAATAGAGGAAAAAGATCAGAAACCAGGACCTTTCTTTCTAGTCCTTCTTTTCCGACTTCTTTGCTCCCCTTATGTTAAAGACGTTTTGGAAGCATTGGCTTTAAGAATTTCTTTTTGGTAAGTAAAGTATTTTAGACCTCAAAGAAGTGAAAGTTTCTTTGATTTCTAAAATATTCTTCCATTGAAGGGTACGCTCATGCAAGTTGGTATTTAATTTTGTTCTTGCGTTTATTTTTCTTGTCTCTTAATTTTGTTGTGTCGTTCATTGCATGGTTTTTGTTAATATGTGTTTGATTTCATTATGACCCTGCCCACAATTTGTGTATGCCATGTTCACATGCTTGGTTGGGATTTTCTTTAATTGATTGACATGTTTGTGATTTAATTTTTTTTTCTTTGAATTCAAGATTTGCAATTAATCACCAAATTTAAAAATAAATAAATAAAAAACAGATCTACATTTTCATAAAATACAAATTTGAAAATTTTTCTGGTCAAAACAGATCTCTATTTTGATTAAATATAGATCTAAAAATTTTTCTAATTTTTTTATTAAAAAAAAACAGTTTTTTTTTTGAAATTTTTCTGGTTAAAAACTAATTTGTATTTTTATTAAATACAGATCTAAATTTTTCAAGCATACAAAACATATTTTTTTTATTAAATACAGATCTAAAATTTTTTCTGAAATGGTTTTCTTCTTAAAAAAAAAAAGCTGCAGATTTTGAATTTTCAAAGAGTGAATTGATAGTAAGGTTAAGGGTTTTTTTTATGTCATTCCATAAATATGTGATGCATGCATAATAGATTTGAATTATGATATGAATCCTCTTTCAAAAATCCAAAATTTTTTATCCCTTACAAAATAGATCTTATTTTTATTAACCAAATCCCATTTTTTTATCCCTTACAAAACAAATCTGATTTTTGTTAATCAAATTTCATTTTTCTTAACTTTCAAAGAAAACAGATCTGATTTTTCTTTAAGAAGAGGGCATATTCATAAGAAGAATTTGTTTAAATCAATTTTTTCAAGCAAGTGTTTGTTACATGCATTATAGCATATCATTCAATATCATACAAAAGTGTATATAATGGTCATTAGAGTCTAGAAAACTAAACTTCATTTGAGTAGAATGAGTGCCTAACACCTTCCCAAACCGTAACCTAACCCCCAAACTTAGGTTATTGGATAACAGACTAGTGTTTTATCTTTTGTTTTGGTAGATTGTAACTAGGATCAAATCTTTGTAATTTTTACATATATTGTATTTAGGACCAAAGCCTTGTAAAGTTACTCTACCAAGTTGTATTTGTATAATCAATTAATTAAATTTGAGGAATTTTTGGACATGTGAATTGTATTTTATTTTTTCTTATTTTTTTAAGTGGCAACTCCATACAATTGCCCAAAAGAGGGGTGCCCTAAGCACCCAAATCTCTTTTTGAGAGCCCCCCTCAAGAAGCACGGTTTCTCACAGTGGCGACTCTTCTGGGGATGTCGAGGGCTAAGCTTCATGTTTGACTTTAAATGACCAATTATATATTCTTGTGTTTTGTATGATGTTTTTGTTTGTTTGGTTGCTTATGTCATGAGATGTTTGTATGATATTTTGTTTGAATTCGCCATGTTGATTGTTAAAAGCTTTCCTTAATTGTCATAGTGTGTGACATAAAAACAACAAATATGCATGCACCCATCTCAAAAAATTGTGGAAGTAACCATAGATCACCGGTCTTCATTAGATTCGGGTACCTAGTGGTGACTCACCAACTCATAGCCTAAAGTCATTGGTGTGTGAGACCTCGAAAAAAAGATGTCCCTCAAAAAAGAGATTTGGGTACCTTTTAGGGCACTTCTCTTTTTGGGTAAGTGGTGTGGAGTCACCACTTATTTTTTATGTACCAAAAATAAGAAAAACTAAATAAAAAAAAATACAATACATGACTAAATTGTTCTTTGTTTCATTGATTGAACAAAAAATACAAATTTAAAAATTTGAACTTTACATGGCTTTAGGTCCTAGTTATAATCTACCAAAATACATGGTCTTTTGTCCTAGTTACAATTTACCCAAGATAAATAAAGACAAGACTAGATCTACTAAGCCAAAAACCTAAATTCGGAGGCTAGGTTACGAAATGGGAAGGTGTTAGTCACCCATTCCACCGAGACAGAGTTCGGTCTTCTAGACTCTTGTGATCAATGTACCATTTTATGCATGTCATGAATGATATGTCGAACATGTGAAATAAACTAATTACATAAAACCATTTATGAACGTATCCTCTTTTTTATTTAAAAAAATTCAGATTTGTTTTAATGATTAGAAAAAATTTATTTTGGCTTATAAAAAATCAAATCTGTTTCTGTATGTGGAAAAAAAATTTTTAAAGAGAAAATTCAGATCTGTTTTTATTTAATAAAAAAAAAGTCTTTTGGTTGGTTTAAAAAAAAAATTCAGAACTGTTTTTATATTTGAAAAAGATTTTTTATAAAGAGGATCTTATTCACAAAATAATTTTATACTTCATGAATCAAACAAAACAAACAACAATATATGATCTCTTTCTTTATTTCAAAAATCTGCATGCATTAAAAAAATCAGATCTATATCTAAAGAAGATACAAAATCCATTTTTATTTTAGAAAAATTCAGATCTACGTCTAAGGAAGATGTAGATCCATTTTGTTTTAAAGAAAAATTCAGATCTACATCTAAGAAAGATGTAGATCTGTTTTGTTTTGAAGAAAAAGAGTTTAGTACATGCAGATCCTTAAAACTAAGAAATAGATTATAGTAACAATAAAAGAATCAAGAGCATATTTTCACAATCTAAATTAACAAGTCAGAATATGAATATTTAAAACAAAAAACATGCATCATTCATGATAAGAGAAACATAAGAAGAAAAGGGTTAGAAAAAAACCTCTTGCATGAGCACTCTTATACTTGAAAGGTTGTTTTAGGGTTCAAAGAAACTTGTTCAGTTATCTTTGAAACCTAAAAACCATAATTCTTGTAACAAATCTCAGAGAGGATCAACTAATCTCAACAATTTGTGAGTCTCAAAATGTATGCCTCTTAGAGCGTAAAAAAAAAAGGTGTTGAATTACGAGGTTCAGTTTCTATTTATAGAGGCTAGAAATCTCTAAAAAATAGGCGCGGATGTTTAGGATGTGAATCTGGACTCATCATTTTGCGAAATGATCGAAAAGGGTGTGCCTTATCGTCACCTGAAGGTCGTTGGGCCAAAGCCCAAACAGGGGAATTCGGCACTTTTAAAGTGCCTTTTGGCACTTCAAAAGTGCCAAATTGGCTCTTGGATGCCGAACACACTTTCGTGTTCAGGTGCCATTTAGACTCTCCTTCTAGGGTTTTTTGACTGGTCCTAGTATTTGTCGTGTTTTCATCCTCCGTCTATGATTTTTTTTTTTATCTCTTTTTTGGATAATTTAGGCTTTTTAAAAATAGTTGTCTCGAACAATTATCTTGTGGATAAATATCCTAAAATAAATCTTGATAAAGTTCAAATTATCCACAATTTTAATGTTATTCAATCATCCCTTTTATTCCTATGCACGCAACCCTACTTTAAACACCAATTATCAACCAATAAAAAAATTATTTAATTAATTTTAATTTTTTAGCCAATCAAAATTAATTTAAATTAATCGTGTGCGGTCGACTCTTCCTAGACACAATGCATATGGACCATACAAACTTGATCATGTGATATCTTTCGATCCAATGGTCCGATTTGAAAACCGAAAACACCGTTGCGACCGTTAGAATCTCAAGATCATTGTTATGATATGCAATGAATAGACTGATGCATGCAATGCAAATACTAGTTGATGCATGATGCAAAGAAAAATTGATGCATGTAATGCAAAAATGATTTTTGGGTACATGGATGGTCATTCCAATCATCTTCCTTTATTAAATCATGGGTGCAAAATCAAGTGTCATAGAATGCCCCTCATTGACAGAGTTTGGAAAGCAAATGTCAATGTAAAACAAAGATACTGATTTTAGTGACCATGATTTAATTAAGGTTTGAATTTCCAAAGATTACCTAGCCCTCGGACCTAAAACTTTGGAACATAAAACTAATGCCTTATCTTTTTGACAAAACAATGAAAATATTTGATTTGACTTAGTTGGTAATTGAAGAACTTTGAAATGATTCTTGACAATTGATGTGACTGGGAGACTTTTTTTCAGTTTGATCTTAATAATGGAATAGTCTATGACCAAAAGGCTTGATCTTGATGATAGGTAGTGTTTGCGACCAACAGGCTTGATCTTGACAATAGGGGTGTCTACGACCAATAGGCTTGATCTTGACAATAGGAGTATCTGCGACCAACTGGCTTGGTCTTGACGATATGGGTGTTTGAGACCAACTAGCTTGATCTTGACAAAAGGGGTGTCTACGACCAACTAGCTTGGTCTTGACGAAAAAAAGTGTCTGCGATTGACTGGCTTGATCTTGAAGAAAAGAGTGTTTGCGACCAACTGGCTTGATCTTGAAGATAGGGTTGTCTGCGACCAACTGGCTTGATCTTGACGATGGGGGTGTCTGCAACCAACTGGCTTGATCTTGAAGATAGGGGTGTCTGTGACCAACTAGCTTGGTCTTGACAAAAGGGTGTCTACGACCAACTGGCTGGTCTTGACAAAAGGGTGTTTGCAACCAATTGGCTTGGTCTTGACAAAAGGGTGTCTACGACCAATTGGCTTGGGTTTGACGATGGGGGTGTCTACGACCAACAAGCTTGATCTTGACAATAGGGGTGTCTACGACCAACTGGCTTGGTTTTAACGAAAGGGGTGTCTGTGACCAACTGGCTTGGTCTTGACGATAGGGGTATCTACAACCAACTAGCTTGATCTTGACAAAAGGGGTGTCTACAACCAATTGGCTTGGTCTTGACAAAAGGGTGTCTGCAACCAACTGGATTGGTCTTAACGAAAGGGGTGTGTGAGAGACGGTGTCTCTCAAAATAGAGATTCGGGTACCTTTTAGGGAACCTCTCTTTTTGGGTAAGTGGTGTGGAGTCGCCACTTATTTTTTATGTGCAAAAAATAAGAAAAACTAAATGCAAAACACATGACTAAATTGGTCCTCATTTCATTGATTGGATAAAAAAAATGCACAAATGGAAAATTGAAAAATTATATGGCTTTGGGTCCTGATTACAAACTACCAAGTAATTACATGCCTTTTTGTCCTAGTTACATTCTACCCAAAATGAAACAAAGACAATCTACTTAACCAAAGACCTAAATCTAGAGGCTAGGTTACGAAATGGGAAGGCGTTAGGTACTTATTCCGGCCAGATAGAGTCTGGTCTTCTAGACTCTTGTGACCAACGTACCATTTTATGCATGTTATGTATGATATGTTGAACATGTGAATTAAAAACTAAAGCACATAAATTTATTATGAATGAAATCTCTTCTTTTGTTTGAAAATAATCAGATCTGTTTTGATGATAAAAAAATGGTTGTTTGGGATAAAAATTCAGATTTGTTTTTGTTGCATAAAATATAGTCTTTTGATTGGAAAAAGTGTCGGATTCTTTTTTTTAAGAACTAAAAAAAAAAAAAAGGTTTTTGATAACAGAAAAATAAAATCTGTTTTTTATATGTTTAAAAAAATATGGAAAAGATTTTTTAAGAAGAGAGTTTCACCCATAACTTAAATTTATGCAACATGAACTAAAACAAACATAAACATAGTAGTACATGATCTTTTTCTTTATTTCAACAATTTGCATGTATTAAAAAAAATTGGATTTGTATCTTAAGAAAGATACAAATCAGTTTTGGTTTGAGAAAAAATTAGATCTGCATCTCTATCTCTTTTTGTTTGAGAAAAAATCAGATCTACATCTAAGAAAGATGCAGATATGTTTTTATATTGAGAAAAATCCAGATTTACATCTAGAAAAGATGCAGATCTATTTTTATATTGAGAAAAATTCAGATCTACATCTAGAAAAGATGCAAATCTACTTTATTTCAAGAAAAATCCAAATCTACATCTAAGAAAGATGTAGATTTGTTTTATTTTAATAAAAAGAATTATTTACATGCAGATTATTGACATTCAAGAAAGAGATTATAACAATCACATAAAAAAAATAACAATTAACAATAACTATTTGAAAAAGAAAGAGATATAACATGCATCACCACATCATAAGAAAAAGGGCAAAGAAACAACCTCTTGCATAAGCACTCTTTGTTCTTGAGAGGATGTTTTAGGGTTCAAAGAAACTTATTCAGTTCTCTTTGAAACCTAAAACCCCTAATTTTTGTAGCACAACTCAGAGAGGGGATTAGAAAATATGAGCAATTTGAGAGCCTAAAACGTGTGCCTCTCAGCGCGTAAAAAAAATGTGCTGAATTATGAGGTTCATTCTTTATTTATAGAGGTTAGAGGACTCTAAAAAATAGGTACGGATGATTAGGGTGTGAATCTGGACTCATCTTTTTGCGAAAAGGTCGAAAAGGATGTACCTTATCGTCACTCGAAGGTCGTTGGGCCAAAGCCCACATGATGGCAGTTCGACACTTTTAAAGTGCCGTTTGGAACTCCAAAAGTGCCAAATTGGCTCTTGGATGCCGAACGCACATCCGTGTTCAGGTGCCATTTGGACTCTCTTTCTAGGGTTTTTTGACCGGTCTTTGTATCTAGACATGTTTTCATCCTCCGTCTATGATTTTTTATCTCTTTTTTGGATAATTCATTCTTTTTAAGAACAACTATCTTGTGGATAAATCCCTTAAAATAAATCTTGATAAAGTTCAGATTATCCACAATTTTATTTATCTAATCATCCCTTTTATTCCTATGCATGCATCTCTATCTTAAACCCTCATTATCAATCAATCGCAAAATTATTTAATTAATTTTAATTGTTTGACCAATCAAAATTAATTTAAATAAATCGTGTGTGGTTGACTCTTCCTAGACACAATGCATATGGACCATGCAAACTTGATCATGCGATATCTTTCGATCTAACAGTCTGATTTAAAAACAGAAAACACCGTTGCGACCGCTAGAGTCTCAAGATCATTCTTATGATATGCAACGAATGACAAGATGCATGTAATATAAAGACAAAATGATGTATGTAATGCAAAAACAAATTGATGCATGTGATGCAATTACGATTTTTGGGGTACATGGATGGTCATTTAAGTCATTCTCCTTGATTAAATCATGGGTGCAAAATCGAGTGTCTACAAGGAGTCTACGACCAACTGGCTTGATCTCGACAAAAGGGGTGTTTGCGACCAACTGGCTTCGTCTTGACAAAAGGGTTTCTGCGACCAACTAGCCCTGTCTTAACAGAAGGAGTGTTTGTGACCAACTAGCTTGGTCTTGACTAAAGGAGCACCTACGATCAACTGGCTTGATCTTGACTAAAAGAGTGTCTGCGATCAACTGGCTTAATCTTGACTGAAGGAGCATCTGCGATCAACTGGCTTGACCTTGACGAAAGGGGTGTCGACGACCAACAGGCTTGGTCTTCACGAAAGGGGTGTAAAGGGGTGTTTGTGACCAATAGGCTTGGTCTTGACAAAAGAGGTGTCTGCGACCAACAGGCTTGGTCTTGACTGCGACCACAATATTGATCTTGGATACGTAAGTTCCTATGACCACAATACTGATCTTAACTAAGATAATCAAAGGCTTCTCTTCCTTGAAACTAAGTTGTTACCTGCAAAAATCAAAATTTGGAATTAGTCTCTAACTGATAAGTGCTTTGTTGTCCCTTTGCTCTTTGAGATGTGTGATCTTCATTCACCCTTTCTTGATTTGAACTTTATCAAGAAAAGCTTTGATTGAAAAAAAGATTCTACTTTTGAGAAAGATTTGATTTTTGAAACTTTGAATTTTTGAAATTGACTTTTAAAATTTTGAGACTTTGAAACTTTGAGATTTTGAATTGAAATTTGGAACTTTAAATTTGAAATTTGGAATTGGAATTGAAACTTGAAAGAAAAACTAAAGTCAATCTTTTGAAGATAGGAGAGCTACTGTCGATCCTATGAGTTTTGGGAGAACGAAGGTTAATTCCTTGAAGGTAGGAGAGCTATTATCAATCCTATGATGTATAGGAGAACTATTGTCGGTCCTACAAGACCTATGAGAACTATTGTCGATCCTATGAAGGTATTGGAGAACTATTGTCGATCCTACAAGGTATAGGAGAACTATTGTCGATCCTATGAAGGTAGGAGAGCTATTGTTATAGCTCGATCCTACAAGGTATAGGAGAACTATTGTCGATCCAATGAAGGTAGGAGAGCTATTGTCGATCCTACAAGGTATAGGAGAACTAATGTCGATCCTACAAGGTAAAAGAGAACTATTGTCGATCCTATGAAAGTATGAGAGCTAATGTTGATCCTACAATGTATAGGAGAACTATTGTCAATCCAATGAAGGTAGGAGAGCTATTGTCGATCCTACAAGGTATAGGAGAACTATTTTCGATCCTATGAAGGTATAGGAGAACTATTGTCGATCCTATGAAGACAGGAGAGCTATTGTTGATCCTACAACGTATAGGATAACTATTGCCGATCCTATGATTTTTATCATGTATGAAATTATTTGAAAGAAAATTGCACTTGATTCAAAAAAGTTTAGAGTTTGGAATTTGCAATTTGAAATTTTGAAAACTGAAGGTTTAAAATTGAATTCTGAATTTTTGAAAGTTGAGATCTTGAAAGATTTGAAACTTGAAATTTTGAAAAACTGAAACTTGGGATTTTGAAAATTTGTGGCTTGAAATTTTGAAACTTGAAATTCGAGATTTGAAGTTGGTGTAACTTAAAATTTTGAAACTTGAAATTTAGAATTTGAGATTTTAAAAATTTTGCAATTTGGAATTGAAAATTTGGGATTTGGGATTTGATTTTGTAATTCAAAAATTTGGATTGAGAATTTGGAATTTGGAATTGAAAGTTTGGACCTGAAAATTTTGGGGTTTGAAAACTTGGAGTTTGAAAATTTAGAATTGGAAATTTGGGATGTGAAATTTTGGACGTGGAGTAGAGAATTTGAGAATTGGAATTGAAAATTTGATGTTGAGTCATTGTCATTGTGTTGTTGTGTGATCTTGTTGGAATTTGGGGTATTGTATGATTGATCATATTGTAATGTTGGCTTTGGAGCATTTTTGAAGTGTTGTATCTTTTGGTCATCGTGTAATCTAGACAATGTTGGTGGCTTATGGAATTTTGGCAATGTTGGTAATTTGTGATGTTGTTGGATGAGTTTTGGCTTGAATTTTGGGGGCATTGAAGTCATGAAATTTTGTTGCGTAGGCTTGGTTGAACAAAATCATGATGAATGTGGAAGATATGTTGGCATGTGTAATCTCTGTTTTATGGACACGGCAAAAAAAATTTTTGTGGATATGAAAATTTATTTTTGTGGATGTGGTATTTTGCCTACAGAAATATTTTTGTTGGGTATTTAATGTTGGATCATGAAAAAAAATTGTGATTATGATTTTGGATATGTGGGAATTTTCGCGATTGTACATGGACATGGTCATGTGGGAATTTTTTTTTGATGGCATGGTATAGAAAAAATTTGGTAGTTGTGTATGGACATGGCAAAAAATTTGGTTGTGGTAAAATTTGGTGGGGCATTGATTTTTTTTTTTTGTTATGGGACATTGACTTTTTTGGGCGCATGGAAATTTTTGGACATGTGATTTTGGTCATGGGAATTTTGGACATGGAAAAATAATTTTTGTCATGGGAAATTTTTGATCATGTGGAAACTTTAAATGAAACAAGTTTAGAATTCACTTGATGAGGTCTTGTAGTACCAATTTTAAACTTCTCTTGATTGGCTTTGATGGAGTTTGCACTTATGAGGCAGAGCCAAATGCCCCTAGTTTTGGAAATGAATGCATGATTTTTTCTTTTTTTGAAATCTTGAAATCTTGGTTTTTCATGAAAAGATGATGATGGTGGTCCCCATTTTTTTTTTTTTTTTTTGAAAATGAATGAGGCAAGGCCAAATGCCCCTAGTTTGTAAATTGATGCATGACTTTTTGAAAACCTTGATATTTGAGCAAAAGATGATTTTTTTTTTCAAAATTGATGAGGCATGGCTAAATGCCCCTATGTTAAATTGCTTATGTACTGGTAGGATTGGATTGGGCTGAGCCCATGATGCAATTACTATTGCATATCACATGCTCATCCATACTAGTAGGGTGATCGTCAGTTTACACCATGTTTGACCTTTGCTAAAGATCCTAGATTCATGAACATGGTGATGACTTTTGTTTTGCACTCTCTTTCTCATTATAACTCTATCACAAAGCCTAGTGCTCGATTTTTGCTTTCCTTGTTAGAGCATCTTACTATAGATTTTCCTTCACAGTTTATTCTTTCTATTATAGATATGTATAGGGATACGGCTACCCGTGATAAGCTCATCTTCCCTTCAGCTATCACATGTATTTTATGCCATTTTTCTGTTCCTTTTCCCTCTTTCGACCACTTCTCCATTATGTGTGTCATTGACTACGCTACCGTTAAATGGAGTGAGGCACAGTTTCGTTCGAGGCAGTCTGGTCCTGTATCTCCTCCCACTCCTTCAACTCCATCCACCTCCGTTTCCTCTACTTCAGCGAAAGGTGTGACTCTTGACGCGATCATGGCGCAGCTTTAGCACATGGATGCTCGCCTTGACGCTCTCGCTGATGAGTTGTGTCAGATGAACACTTGTGTCTGCCGTATTGCTAGACTGTAGGCCCGCCTTGGCGACTTTGTAGAGTCTCCCTCTCCTCTGCCCGAGGCATCCGAGGACTACGACTTCGACGATAATGATGATGGTGTGGATGGAGATGCTAGCTCTTCCAACTCTAACGAGATGTCTACCTAACACTCTTACCCTTTTGTCACTCGTGACAAAAAAGGGAAGTAGGTTTGGTTATGAGAGTAGTCATAGTTAGGGGGAGGGTTAGTATAGGAGTTTTTGTTAGGGGGAGTGTGTACATTGAGGGATGTAGTGAGGATATTTTGTATCTTTTCGTTTCTTTCTATTTTAGATACATTGTTCATGTACTTTAGATCTTGTGATCATATTGTGATACCAAACCTTGTACTTGTTTATATATGCATTTACGGTTACTATTATAGTTCTTTCGCCTATCTCTCCATGTGTTGTTTCTTTTCTCACTTAATACACATGTTTCTTATAATTGTATGCAATCTATTATTTTGTTTCACATAAAGATGCCTTGATAAGTTTTGTTTAAAGTGTTTCAGAAATACAGGTTGTCATAATCTACTTACCATGAACTCTCTTCTTGCAAAGTTTTTCAAGAATTTGTGTTAGGATAGATTTTATTGTATTCAACAAGTGAATATGAGTTGAGTAAGTTATGACTTCTTTCATATCTCATTTGTTTGTTGTGGTTTTGTCACGGATTGTCAAAGGGAGAGATTGTTAGGACATAGTGATTCACTTGTTAGGAACATATGTCATTATTTTATGTAGTTGGTTAATCCTTTAACAAAACGCACTTTACTTGTATTTGGGTAGATCTAGGATGTGTTTAATACGTCAAGAAACTTTGTTTTAAGATCAAGTATTGAAGTCATGCAAGTCTGTCCAAGATTCAAGTCTGAAAAGTGTCTGTCATTAAAGCTCGACAGCTAGCCATCTATCGAGCCTGAAGAACTGTCCCAGCCCTGTGGCTTGACAGCATCTCAATAGATAGGGCATCTATCGAGGTTTATGAAAAACAGAATTTCAATTCTGTTTTGACTCCAATCTATGATTGTATGTTTGGGCTTTCTTTTCTCACAACCCTAAACATATAAAAGGATTGTTTTAAAGGCCGTCAAAGGTAACTCATGCGTGTGGCAAAGTTTGTTCATGCAAATTGTGACCGAAGACTGAATTTGCCCTAATTCATCTTTCTTGTGAAGAAGTTGTTGTGTTTGTACACTGTAGGGTTTTGTGACCAAGCATCTTCTCGATCTTCATTATGTAATGAACTGAAAAACTTTGCAGCCAACATCCTTCTTTAGTTGGTGATTGAAGTCGCATACTGGAATCCGCGCAATTAGTTAGTCACGTACTAGGAGCCGTGCATGGAAAAGGAGAGATTGTCACTACAGAACAAGTCCAATTAGGTATTAGGGTAAGGGTTCAACTGTGGGTTGATATAAGTGTTAGGTTCTAAAAGTTTAGAACAATTGGCAAATCGTGAGCACACAAGAACATGTAAGCTGCAGAAAGAAGATTTCAGAATCTGCCTGGTTCGATCGATCGAAAAACAGGCTCGATCGATCGAAAGTCGTGTCTGCAGAATTTTAAGTTGGCCCAAACAGCAGTTCTAGCCCATTAAGAATTAGGGTTTCAGATCTACTTCTCCCACTATATAAAGGAAACCCTAAGCACGTTTTTTTATAAGGCTTTTTAGAGAGAAAAGAGTGTGCCTCTTTTATTTTTAGGGTTTTTGTTCCTAAAACCTCTCTTATTACTTCTACCGGTGTTGTTCCTTGGTAAATCTTAAGATCCGGTATTGCTGAAGTTGCTGCCTTCTCTAGTCATCAAAGGAGCTGATGATCTAAACCTTCAAGGGTGGTCTTGGAGTCACAAACAGGAGAGTTTGTGTTGCTAAACCTTTGAGTGGGATCTTAAAGTCACAAACGGTGGTGTTTGTGTTTTGCAAAGATTAAAGAAAGAAGGAGTCTGTGGATCTCGGAGCTATCATGGGGTCATGGTAGTAAGTTTCCTACACTTGGGTAGCAATAGGATGTTAGTGGTCTAAGTCGCTATTGTGTAAACTTCAATTCTTTCTAGTGGATTTGCTATTTTACCTTGAGGATAGCTAGGTTAAATCCTCCCCAGGTTTTTCACCGGTTTGGTTTTCCTGGGTCATCATATTGTTGTGTTCTTTATTTTTCCGCTGCTTTACTTGATATGATTGTTATTGTTTTAACCTAGATCTGAATAATAAACCTAAGTATTCACTTGGTTAATTAATTAGGTTAAACAATCTAGTTTACAGGGGTCTAAACGAACTGACAAGTGGTATCAGAGCGGGTAGCTCTTTTGTGTTAGATCCTTTGATCTAAGAGTTGATCCTTGATCCCTGTTATCATGGATAATTTGAAGTGTCTTACTGTTTTTGATTGTGATGATTTGAATAAAAAGGACACTGTTGTTTCTGTTGATTTTTTTGATGCCTTTGAAACTCTTCGTAAGGAATTATCTAAGTCTTTGAAAATTGCTAAGAAATTTAAGGAAGAGTTAAAATTGGCTAATCTTGAAAAAGAGGAATTGATTGTTAGATTAGATGAATCTAATAAAAAGAATGAATTTTTGAGAAATCAAATTTCCTCTCAAGATGAGAAGATGAAAAGCTTGGAACAAGAGTTGGTTAAATCTAAGACTAAAATTGAAAATTTGACTAGTACCAAGCCTGCTGTTGATAATAGAAGTGTTTCTGTTTCTTTTAAGCCTAAAGCTGAAAAACTTTATATCCCTCCTTTCAAGAGGAATAATAAAGAAAAGACTTATTTTGCTAGGTTAGACAAAGGTAAAAGTTCTGATGTAGACGCTGAAGTTTCTACACCTAAGTCTAAACCTACTGTTAGAGAGCATAAGAAATCTGTTTTTGTGCCTACTTGTCACCTTTGTGGTGTTGTTGGTCATATTAGACCAAATTGTTCTTTGTTGAGGCAAAAACCAAAATCTGAGACTAGATTTGCTGTTAGGAATACTGATGTTCCTAAATTTGTTCCTGTTTGTCACTTTTGTGGTGTTTCCGGTCACATTCGTCCTAATTGTCATAAATTGAAATTTAAGCATTCTGTGTTTCAGTCTAGGACATGTGATGATATTTCTCCTGCCATGAGTCCAAATAAATTGTTTCATATTCTTTTGAAAAATTTAAGCTTGTTGGCTTGTGAAAGGAAATTGCAGGATTTCAGTCTTTCTCAGAAGATTGGTGTAATTCCTCAAATACACTCTGCTTCACATGGATTTTCACCTACAAAGCCAAAGACTCGTGCTATATGGGTGAGAAAAGATTCTCTAAGGTGAGTGTTGTTGACTTGTCCCTGATTTAATTCTTTCAATATTTTGTGGACATGTTTTGTTTTTGTTTTTGGTTGTTTTGTTTTTTAGTTTTTTTTGTTTAAAAAAAAAATCCAAAAACATTGAAAATTTTCAAAAAGACAAAAATATTTTATTTTGTGTCTAGTTTTATTTTTCTTGAGGATTACATGGATTATGATATCTCTCTCTTGATTTAGAACATGCTTGATATTGTGGAGAAACATAAAAAGTATGTGTTATATAAGTGCTAAGCTATTTTTGATTTTGTGTGAGTATGTACTAGTTTGTACATGTACTCATGGGTTAATTAAGAAATTGATATTTCTTGTTTGTGTACCCTCTATAGCTTAGTTAAGCACTGTCATGCATTGCATTTGCATTTTTGTTCATTTAGCATAATGTGTGCTTTTTGTTTTTGGTCATAAATTTTTTTTAAACCAAAAATATTTTTATGTGTTTTGTATTATATATCTTGGATTTATAATTAAGGTTGGCCATATTTATCTTTACATAACATGTTTATGTACTTTGTTTAGCTTGGATGAGCTTATTTTATTGCACGTTACTAGTTTAAGTTTTGTACTGCATGTTGTGTGGGAAGATGTTTATAGTTTTTGATCACTTTGTCTTGATCTTGAAGTCACATGCCTTTGATTGTTGGACTTGAACTTATTGAGAAAGGCATAAATAACCATCTCACCACTGTTTACTAGCCAATCATGAACACCTTAATGCATATCGTAAGATTTTGTGCTTGAGAAAGTGTAGCACATGCACAAAAAAAACATAAGGTGTAGCCTCTATTAAAATTGGTGTGTACATTATTGGGCTATAATAATCTCACAAATTCAAATAAAATTGGTGTGTACATTATCCCGGCTATATTATTAAGTTTCTAATCAATTAAATTGAATAATGAGGCAAATCAAAAACTTACATGATTGCAAGCTTTTATTCTAGGAGATGTGAGAGTTATATGATGTAACTCTTTAGGTGATAGTCTCTTTCAAATTTATGTGATGAATTTTGTAGACTTTGTGATTAATTACTATTCACATATCACCTCACATGTATCTCAAGCTTTTGCTAGTTGCACACACTACACAAAGTTACTCTTTGCTAAACTTTGTACATGTTATTGTGCGTGATTTTGTTGTGGCCATCCAAGATTATATGTTCCTTGATTTTGATGCAAAATTTGAGTTCTAAGGACAAATTGATTGAAAATTTTAATTTTGGAAGATCTGGGCTATATTCATGTGTTTTTGAAAAACTTTCAGTCTCATACTCATGCATTTCATTCATGAATCACTATGCTTTGAGGAGTTACTGCATAAAATTGCTCTGTTTTTCAAAAATTTGAGTTTTCCAGAATTTCGACCGATCGAGGGTGTTTTTCGACCAATCGAAATTGCGATTAAAATTTTGGTTTGTTTCTGTCTGACTCGATTGGTATTCGATCGATGCTTGATCGATCGAAACTGAAAAATTTTCAGTTTTTAGAGTTTTTGACCAAAATTTTTTTTTGCATCATTTATGTTTAGGATTCACATGAGTTGCATTTTTTTTTCTGTATCCATCTTGCAGTTTTGCAGTCATATCTCTTATTGTTTTCACACATAACATGCATACACTTTGCTAAATTGGGTACTCAACTTGAATTAAAAATTGATTGATTAATTTTTGAGTCTTTTGTACATTTTAGTATATGCTATTTTTCTTGATGTGTGAATTGCAGAAAATATTTTTCTTAAGAGAGATGATGGATAATCAATGTGCAAATATTTTCTCTACTCATACAACGTTTATGGGTCACATAGTGTCAAGTTTGCTTTTATTGAAAGAGAGAATATTTTTTTTCTTCATGTGTATCCTCAACTTTATTTTTTTTGGGTTTGTGTGTTTTTATTTATCCCTACCTCCTAAATTTTCTCCAAAACTGTTTTTCCCAAAACTTGTTTTGTTTTTCCTATTTTTATAGGGGGAGAAAAGTTTTTTTCCTTTGTTGTTCATAGGGGGCGTTATTGCTCTTTATAGGGGGAGTTATCTCTTTTTTCTATAGAGCTAATCTGTTTTATGTTCCCTTGGTTCTCTTTTTTCTCTCATGTTTACTCTTTGTTTGAGTTGTATTTGTCAATACGTGACAAAAAGGGGGAGAAATAGATGAAATGTGGGAATCCTGATTGTCTTGTTTAGGGGGAGAAAATTGTTTTTGAAAGGGGGAGAATATAAAAACTTTTTGATGTATCTAACTTAGGGGGAGAGTTAGTTTACTTTTGTTTTTATATTGTGTTTCATTTTTTTTATATGTCTTTCTTTCCACACATGAATTGATGTGTTTGTTGAGTGTTTCAGGAAAGACAGGTGCATTCTAATCAAGACCTTCTACCTCTTCTTGACAACTTCTAGGTTAAGAGTCTTAGATTGGGATTTGTGATGTAATTGGGCATTTTATTGTATTGGGTTGTTCTTGTATTTTAACATTTCATTTTGTATGAAAGTTTTGTCACGAATTGCCAAAGGGGGAGATTGTTAGGTTCTAAAAGTTTAGAACAATTGGCAAATCGTGAGCACACAAGAACATGTAAGCTGCAGAAAGAAGATTTCAGAATCTGCCTGGTTCGATCGATCGAAAAACAGGCTCGATCGATCGAAAGTCGTGTCTGCAGAATTTTAAGTTGGCCCAAACAGCAGTTCTAGCCCATTAAGGATTAGGGTTTCAGATCTACTTCTCCCACTATATAAAGGAAACCCTAAGCACGTTTTTTTATAAGGCTTTTTAGAGAGAAAAGAGTGTGCCTCTTTTATTTTTAGGGTTTTTGTTCCTAAAACCTCTCTTATTACTTCTACCGGTGTTGTTCCTTGGTAAATCTCAAGATCCGGTATTGCTGAAGTTGCTACCTTCTCTAGTCATCAAAGGAGCTGATGATCTAAACCTTCAAGGGTGGTCTTGGAGTCACAAACAGGAGAGTTTGTGTTGCTAAACCTTTGAGTGGGATCTCAAAGTCACAAACGGTGGTGTTTGTGTTTTGCAAAGACTAAAGAAAGAAGGAGTCCGTGGATCTCGGAGCTATCATGGGGTCATGGTAGTAAGTTTCCTACACTTGGGTAGCAATAGGATGTTAGTGGTCTAAGTCGCTATTGTGTAAACTTCAATTCTTTCTAGTGGATTTGCTATTTTACCTTGAGGATAGCTAGGTTAAATCCTCCCCAGGTTTTTCACCGGTTTGGTTTTCCTGGGTCATCATATCGTTATGTTCTTTATTTTTCCACTGCTTTACTTGATATGATTGTTATTGTTTTAACCTAGATCTGAATAATAAACCTAAGTATTCACTTGGTTAATTAATTAGATTAAACAATCTAGTTTACAGGGGTCTAAACGAACTGACAATAAGGTACTGGGATTCCTTTACTTGTAACTGCTTGTTGTGATAATAGTGGATTCTCGGGAGTGGTAACCTTAAAATCACCCGGTGGGGTTTTTGCCATGTAGGTTTTCCCCATTAGTAAACAAATCACCGTGTCAATTTATTTTCTGCTACATACTTAGTTTAATTGGTGATTTGTTTGTGCTACCACGCGTTTGAATGTTAATTTGATTAATTAATAAATTTGGCTAATTAATCAATTAATTTATCACAAGGGGTCAATACATTTTTGGCCTATCAAATTTAATTAGAATGAGATTTTTTTTTAACTCTATCTCATTGACTAGAAATGATTTGAAATCATTAAAAACATGTAATCAAATTTGCTTCTTCATTTTTAAAATTTTTTAGATTAAGTCTTCAAAGACAATCAAAGGAATGAAATGCTTGGGAATCACACATATTGGGAGTAAGCAAGAAAGGGGAAAATCCTAAGTTTGAAGATTTGAAATTTTTTGAAAATTTGGATATTTTTTCTCTTGAGAGTTATTTTTTGTTGGGAGCAAACAAAGTGAGTATTTGGGGCTTAGAAAAAAAATTGGTCACTTGGGAATTTGTGAAATTTGTCTTTTAAGGATATCAGCCGGTGGGGCTTGATAATCTTGTGCAATTTTCCTTCTTAATCCAAGAGAAAATATCATCAAAGCTAAATGTGTACTTTCAATCAACAGGACTTCAAGGAGGGCTTTATTCAAAGGTTGTAATGTAAGCTGGGTTCAGGTTATTGAAAGGAATGATATAAAAGGCTCAAAAACCCTTTTGATGTTTCCCCAAGTATGCAATACTTTAAATTCAAGCATTGGAAGATTATTCCACATCTTTCATCATTGACTCTTGTGCTAAAATCATTGTCATGTTCATCATCTTCTCATTGGTCTTCATTGATTCCTTTCATTTGGTCTTGATCTTTTCAGCTTGATGACTTCCTCTTTTTGGTTTTCTTAGCATCCTATCTTGTGAAAGAATTTTTAAAATTTTTTTTTGCCCTAACTTTTCCTAGACCGCCATTTTGGGTTTTCAGCCTAGCAGACTCTCTTTTTTGGCTCTTATTTTTTCCTAGACTGCCCTTTCAGGTTTTTAGCCTAGCGGGCTTGTCTATTTTTTTTTTTTTTATTGGCTTTCACTCAACTGCATTTTTTTTTTAAATTTGACTGACTTCCATCTTTCCTAGATGAACTTGTATTTCTCCTTGATACCCTTTTATCCTTTCTAATGCACTTTCATTTTTCTTGACTTGACTAAACACACACTTTTTTTTTTTATGAAATGTTTCTTGTTTTCTTCTTTTCCTCCCTTCCTTAATTTGATTAAATTTCTTCTCTTGATGTATTTGTTAGAAAATTTGGTTTTGTATCTTATACAAAACACACAGCGGAAGAAACAAACATGGATCTATTTCATTCATGATTGATAACATGCACTATGTAAATTTCAGAATTTAAGAACGAAATAGCGTACCTTGGTATGATGAAATTCAAAACAAAATATTAGAAGTACTTAGGAACACTTTTAATCTTCACTCCAATTCCACATTATGTCCAAGAAGTGTGGTCTCTCAATCAGTTTTTAAGGGAGAATAATTGAGTGGCTTCAGTCACACATACACACCACTTCACAATTATGTCTCTTTTTCTCTTATAAAAAATTTTGTATGTTTCTCCCTTTATAACTAACTGATTATCTAATTGGGCTGGCCTATTAGGCCTTTCCAATTGGGCTTTAGTGTGTGGTTTAGAGTGGGACCAAAAGGGACCAATAAGACACTAGCTCCAATGGGCCTTGGACTTTTCTATCAACTCTTGACAAGAACAAAGTTACTGTTAATTATATTTAAAACCACTATATAAATATAATTGCACTCTAGGTCTTATTAATAAATTATATCTCAAGACTTTATTATACATGCAATCCCTTCAGAAAATATTCGTAGTAATACAAAGTCATGAATATAGACTACCACTTTGAATTTACAATATCTTAATCCTTGAGTACCCGGTTTAATCCTTTAAGTTATTCATCATTTATTTATGAAATTCAATTTCATAAATATATACTTTAGTATCTCTTTACTAAAGTGGTTAGGTCTAACACTCTGAATAATATAACCCACTAAACTTATCTCAAGGGATTATTTTATATCTCTATTAAGAGATCATGAATTCCATCTTGAGAATATATGTTCCATCAACACTAAATGTGGCTGCCCAACATACTGAGGTTTTGATCGTGACTTTAGATCTCACTCCTGATATATCAAAGCAACCTACATCTCATGATCAGGTCCATTATTCTCTCAAGATTAAGAGTTCATGCAAATAGAAGTCGTGAGATTTATTATTCATTTGATAGTCGTTAGGAGAATAATAAATCTCACAGCGGTCTAGTTCAATATGTCTTAACTCTTAAAACATATCAACATATCAACTAGAAGTCTCCACTTCCACAATCAAGACAAATCATCTTAGTTGATATGTTATAGTCTTTGCAGATGAAATGTCTAATTTCATCACCGACTACAAACTATAATTCTTAGTTTACAAAGAACTTGTGATATATATCTTCCGTGACTAAATCACATAAATCACATACTATGCATCTCACGGACTATATAATAATACCCAAATATTCATGTTACCATTATTTTAGATAATAATAAAACAACTTTATTAATTATAGTATTAAGTCATACATCATGTTATACATAGCATCATATAATAGGATTTAAGGGCACATATCCTAAAAATCTCCCACTTGCCCTAAAGATTGTTGTGCACTAATCTAACTCCCATACCCTCCAAATGTGACTCAAAAGTTCTTTGTGGCAAGGTTTTGGTAAACGGATCCGCTAGATTACTTGCACCATCAATCTTTGCTACTACAATATCTCCTTGAGCAACAAAGTCTCGAATAATGTGATACTTTTTCTCAATGTGCTTTCTTTTCTTGTGATTCCTTGGATCCTTGGATTGTGCAACCGCTCCACTATTGTCACAAAACAATGTGATGGGAACTTGCTCCATTCTCACAACACCGTGATCAGAAAGAAATTTCTTAAGCCAAACAGCTTCCTTTGCCACCTCACAAGCAGCAACATATCCAGCTTCCATCGTGGAGTCCGCAATACAAGATTGTTCTCTAGCAACAGATAATTCAAGTTCCAAATTTTTAACTTTATCAAGTAAAAACATGTTCTCAGTCTTCACATTATTCAAAAGCTCATTAGCATCAAACAGTTTCACAAGTAAATTTTTCTTATCAAGTTCAAGAGATGCAATTTTCTTTAAGCCCAAATCAACATTCATAGCATCCTTTGCAGCAACTTTGCAAAGTTTATTGTAGGCTTCCTGTAAATCTGCATCTTCAGAGAGTTCCCCATCATAAGGGTTCTCTTTAACAGACACGCTTTCATTGACTACAGCAGTAGCAGTGAAAGCAATGAAGTTTCCATCCTCATCACTAATTTATTCATTGTCAGAAACTTCATCATCACTAAGGGTTACAGCCATAGCCTTATCCTTTGACTTCAAGTATGTAGGACATTTAGATTTCACATGACCATACCCTTGACATCCAAAACATTGTTGTCCCATAGAATTATTAAAGGGTTGACCTACTTTCTCTTTAGGTTTTTCAGTGTTATTAACCTTAGTGGGACCATTCCTCCTAAAATTTCTAGGTTCAGCAGTGTTCTTGCCTCTTGCCCTTTTGTTATTATTCCTAAAAAAGTTCCTAAAGTTCTTGGCAAGATAGGCAATCTCAGCAGCAGAGAGTTCATCATCAAATCCACCAGCCTCAACATCATCAACAGACTTAAGAACCATTGATTTGAATTTGTTAGTCTTGGGTAGGTCCAACTCATAGGACTGAAGAGATACTACAAGTTCATCAACAGGGATGGAGTCCACATCCTTGCTTTCAGTGATGACAGTCACTTTGGGTCTAAAATCCTCAGTCAAAGATCTAAGAATCTTCCTTACAATTTTAGGTTGATCATAGATTTCACCCAAATTATATGCAGAATTAACAATATCATTCAGTTTAGCATATAACTCATTAAAAGATTCATCATCACTCATTCTAATGCTTTCAAACCTAGTAGTCAATTGCTGCAACTTATTAATTTTAACTGCCTTTGTGCCTTCATGCACAGTCTGGAGGATATTCCAAGCAGTATGAGCAACCTCAACATTAGAGATTCTCTTAAATTTCTTCATAGAGACAGCATTGAAAATAGCATTCATAGCTTTGCTATTGAAAGCAGCTGCCTCTTTTTAAAAAGTTTACCACTCACTCACAGGAGTAGTGGGCTTCTCCCATCCATATTCTATAGAATTCTAGACTCTCTCGTCAATAGATTCAAGAATGTTTTCATCCTTACTTTCCAATAAGCAAAATTATTCCCATCAAAATGAGGTGAAATAACAAGAGAGTGACCGTGTTCCATGACAACTGGGGTCAAGGATTAGCTTTAAGATCAAAAGATCTAAAACAAAAAAGCTACCCACACTGATACCACTTGTAAGAAGTTTAGACCCCTTAAACCCAAACAAATAAACCTAGATATTTAGCCAAGTGATTAACTTAGATAAATTTGGCAATTCTAGGTTAACACAAATATATCATATCATGCAAAAGTGCAAAAAATAAATAACACGCGATATGATGATCCAGGAAACCAAACCGGTAAAAATCTGGGGAGGATTTAATTTAGCTATCCTCAAGGTAAAACCGAATTCACTATGAAAGAATTGAAGGTTACACAATAGCGACTTAGACCACTAACATCCTATTGCTACCTCGAGTAGGAAACTTACTACCACGACCACCTGACAGCTCCGAGTCCACAGACTACTTCTTTCCTTGAATTCTCAGCAAAGCACAAGCACACCTGCTTGTATATCTTGAAGCTCTTGATTCTGCAACTAAACGATCACCAAGCTCTTGACATCAATCTTGAGTTTGGAAACCCTAAGTGTATGTGAAGGTAAACACCTCTAGATCTCACAATGAGATTCACAAACACAGCATTCAGAACACTAAAAACGTGGCTAGGGTTTTCCCTTTTATACTTAGGGCAACACATAAAACCCTACACGTCAAACAGGCTTGGGCTAAGTTGGAAATTCTACAGAAAAAACAATCTGCACGACTTTCGATCGATTGAGTCTAATTCTCGATCGATCGAGCCAGGCAAAATTGCACAGTAATATCTGCAGTAACTCGATTCCAACTTCACATAAAAACCTCATACTTTGAGCAAGTCTAAACAAGACTAAAAACTTTTTGATTATGGTTTGCCAACATTACAAAATGAAGTTCTAATACATTAGTTCCTAATTCCTTAGAACCTAACACATCATAATCAATACCTTCTTTTTGTGTATACCCTTTCGCCACTAGTCTTGCTTTAAAGGTTTCAACCTTTCCATTTATCCCTCTCTTCCTCTTGTAAACACACTTGATTGGAATACATAGAATCCAATTCAGATTTCATAGCTTGGACCCAATGATGTGCATCTATATCATTCATTGCCTCCTCATAAGTTTAGGAATCCGATTCAGCCTCTTTTGGGATAGCTTCATAATTACTATCTATAAGTTGCAAAAGTAGACAGCAACACGACTGAATCAACCTATATATTCCTGTAACACTTAACAAACACATAAACGCATGTGTGGAAAATACAAGTAACATAGAAAAGAAGTTCTTGATTTCACATAACACAAAATAAATAAACATATCATGAATAACATCATAAATATAAATCAATAAGCAATGTAGCATAGTGCACACAAGAAACATATACAAAAGATGTATCTCAAATATATCTCCCCCTATCATGAGCCAAAAAATGTAAATACATAATGAAGTACCTAGATACAATCTAAAAGCTCCACAAGCTCCACAATATCACAAAAAGAAACAAAAACTCCCCCTAAGACAAAAACCTCCTCTACAGAGTACTTCACAATGTACTCCCCCTTTTTGTGACAAATTGCCAAAGGGCACTCACTCATCATCAAAAGAAGGCGGCGGAGGAGAACGATGAAGACTTGCCAAATTTGCTCTCAAAGCTTGAATCTTGTCAAGCACATCCACCAAAAGCTACCCATGAGCTGCCTGAACAGTCATGACAGTGTCCAAAGTCCGACGAATGTCCGAAACATCCGAAGGAGAAGGTGGAGGAACATCAGCAGCAGCAGCAGGATCAGTAGACGTCTCTGCCGAAGGAGCACCTGCATAAGAAGTAGGAGGTGGAGTGACACCGAAAGGCTCTACCCTAGGACGCTTAGAGCTAGCTCGAAGCTAAGCAGCCCTTTGCCTCAGAAAGGTGGCACCTATGGGAGCAACGATATGAACAAGCTCAGAAGAAGGGAAATCACCTAAACCTAAGTGTAGAAAAATCCTATGAATAAAAACAGGAAAGAACAAAGCATGAGCAGTAGAACTACTCCTATGCACTTCGTTCAAGGAACGAAGAAACAAATGAGGAAAACTGATAGGAGCATCGGTGACAAGAGCATATAGGAACACACATCACTCAAGAGGGATAGTGTGGAAATGAGAAATAGGCCACAAGGAATGACAAGCAATCTTAAAGAAAAGATAATGAAGCTCAGAAAGCTCAGCAGATGTGATCCGAGGATCAGAACCCCACTGGATAGAAGACCCAGTAATGTATGACATCATGTCATCAAGAGGAGGAGACTCATCATAGGGAAAGACAGGATGAGAAACCACAGGTACCCCAAGAGCATCAGACACTACCGAAGGGTTAATGTGATACTCTACACCTCGTATCCAACTCTTAACTAAAGTGTTGGAATCATAGATGTGGATAGAGAGGTTCAAGTAGAACTCTCTAATCAGGGTAACTGGAGGCGGATGATCTATATCTAATAAGGGTAGCCAGCTCCTACGTTCAAAATTATGCCTCACCTCATCATCAATCTCATCTAAAATAACCCTACGCTCATCCCAAATGTTACGCCTAAGGTTAAGGGTCTCGTATGTCTCTTGATCCTTCTCACTCAGAAACCTATCACTATCAAAGGAAGGTGAAGAAGCAGAAGTCCTATGTGCTCTAGTTTTCCTAGGCATGATGCTAAGGACAGGATTGAGAGACACAGAAAGAAAAGAACAGACAAAAAGAAAACCAAGGGCAGACTGTAAGTTAGAACAACACAAAATATAGAAAAAACAATTCTATATGATGCATGAGCAAAATAACCAAATGATGCATGGTCTAATGCAATGACACACAGTTCAAATATGATTCAATATCACAAAATTGGCTTGAGCAAGAATTTTATATCAAAAAATCCCAAATTTGAAAAACTCAATTTCGCAAAACCCAACAAATTTAGAAATTGATCATCACAACAGTTAGAAAACACAATATAATGATCAAATTAGTCAATCTAACAAGCCAATTTCATCAATTTATATCAATTTGAACAAAAGCTCCAAATTCGGTATTTTTCAAACCCTAGAATTTTCAATTCTCCATAAAACATCAAATTAATCAAATTAAACCACTTGTATCATTCGTATATGGTGTCCCCACAAAAATCCAACAATTTATTGTGAAAGAAAACAACCAAAACATCAACAAATGCAAAAAGAAATAAGTCCGAAAATACCTAAAAAATGCATAAATTTATGCATGAAAAAATGAAAATAAATACAAAAAGAAGGGTAATATGGTCTTGCCAGCCCTAGAGGAGTGAATCCTTGCAAAAAGATCGGAGGAAAACGACAAAAATTCCAAATAAAGGCTTGACCGGTTGGTGAGAGAGAAAAAGGAGTTTGAAAAGTTTTGAAATGTGATGAACACGTGATAAAAAAATTCCTTTTAAAAAAACTCTCAGCTCGATTTTCGATCGATCGAAAAATAGATTTGATCGGTCGAAAATGTTTCGATTGATCCAGTATCAATCGAATACCGATCGAAACACACAGAAAATTTCCAGGGATTTTAAAAACAATTTCGATCGGTCGAAAAACAGATTCGATCGATCGAAATTCTGGAAAAAGCAAATTTTTGAAAAACGAAGCAACTTCAGTGCTGAAACTCCTCAAAGCATTTGATTTTGTGAATAAAATGCATGAGTATGAGATGAAATGTTTTTCAAACATACATGTATTTATCCCAGTTTCCCAAAAATAAGATTTTCACATAATTTTCCTCAAAATCTCAAACAGCAAACATGTTTTGCATCACTTTTCAAGAAATTTTCAAACTTGGTTGGTCAGACCAAAAACACACACAATAACATGTACAAAGTTTAGCAAAAAATAACTTGTGTAGTGTGTGCAAGTAGCAAGAGTTTGAGAAACATGTGAGGTGATATGTGAATAGTGATCAATCACAATTTCTACAAAATTCATCACATGAATTTGAAAGAGACAATCACTTAAAGAGTTACATCATATAACTCTCACATCTCCTAGAATAAAAGCTTGCAATCATGTAAGTTTCTTGATTTGCCTCATAATATATATACCAATATCAATTGATCAGAAACTTATTAAAATAGCCGAGATAATGTACACACCAATTTTATTTGAATTGTGAAATTATTATAGCCCAATAATGTACACACCAATTTTAACATTTTAAGGCTATACCTTATTTTCTTTTTGTGCATGTGCTACACTTTCTCGAGCACAAAATCTTACGATATGCACTAAAGTGGTCATGATTGGCTAATAAACAGTGGTGAGATGGTTATTTATGCCTTTCTCAAAAAGTTCAAGTCCGTCAACCAAAAACATATGACTTCAAGATCAAGGTCATGTGATCAAAAACCATAAACATCTTCCCACACAACATGCGCTACAAAGCTCAAACTAGTAAGGTGCAATAAAATAAGCTCATCTAAGCTAAACAAAGTACATAAACATGTTATGTAAAAATAGATTGACCAACCTTGTCTTCAAATTCAAGAAAAATACAGCAAAACACATTGCCAAACCATTCTTGTTACCCTTTTTTTTTTTTTTGAAAAAAATAACCTAGAATGAAATGCATGAATGTTATGCAATGCAAATCCTAAAAAAAATGGTCACAACAGGTAGATCAATAAAGAACAAGAACCATGTCAGATAAACTCAATTAGATTGAGCCTTTTGCATCCAAAACCTTTTAGATACAACTCTGGCATTGGAGTTATGATTCACATTAGAATTTTGAGCAACTCCAAGATTGAAATAAAGGTTTAATGCCTTTACCAATTCACCAATAAGTACCATAGGATCTTGTGCTTGAGGCACAGGTACTTTAGGTTTATTTGCTCGCTTAGCAGCTTGCAACTTGAAACAATTTGGACAAATGTGCCCAGACTTACCACAAAAATGACAAACCCATGCAGGCTTATCATGCAACTTGCCCTTAGAAGAATTAGAAGCTCTAGAATTAGATTTTTGAAGATCAACCCTAATCTTTTTAAGAGGTGTAACTTCTACAGATTTACAAACTTCACTCACAGAAGGTTTGACAGTCTCACTCTTAGAAGGTTGAGTAGAAGGAACAAAGTTTATGGAATGAGATTCAGGCACAGAGATGCTTTCCACAAAACCTAAGCCAGTTTTGTCAGAGTGAGACTTTTGAATACTTAACATGTGATCAAGTTTGGAGCTTGCAGACCTATTAGTTTGTTCTCTAGCAACAGATAATTCAAGTTCCAAATTTTTAACTTTATCAAGTAAAAGCATGTTCTCAGTCTTCACATTACTCAAAAGCTCATTAGAATCAAACAGTTTCACAAGTAAATTTTTCTTATCAAGTTCAAGAGATGCAATTTTCTTTGAGCCCAAATCAAAATTCATAGCATCCATTGTAGAAACTTTGCAAAGTTTATTGTAGGCTTCCTGTAAATCTGCATCTTCAGAGAGTTTCCCATCAGAAGGGTTCTCTTCAACATACACGCTTTCATTGACTACAGTAGTAGCAGTGAAAGCAATGAAGTTTCCATCCTCATCACTGACTGAGTCATTGTCAGAAACTTCATCATCACTAAGGGTTACAGCCATAGCCTTACCCTTACCCTTTGACTTCAAGTATGTAGGACATTCAGATTTCACATGACCATACCCTTAACATCCAAAACATTGTTGTCCCATAGAATTATTAAAGGGTTGACCTACTTTCTCCTTAGGTTTTTCAGTGTTATTAACCTTAGTGGGATCATTCCTCCTAAAATTTCTAGGTTCAGCAGTGTTCTTGCCTCTTGCCCTTCTGTTATTATTCCTAAAAAAGTTTCTAAAGTTCTTGGCAAGATAGACAATCTCAGTAGCAGAGAGTTCATCATCAAATCTACCAGCCTCAACATCATCAACAGACTTAAGAGCCATTGATTTGGATTTGTTAGTCTTGGGTAGGTCCAACTTATAGGACTGAAGAGATCCTACAAGTTCATCAACAGGGATGGAGTCCACATCCTTGCTTTCAGTGATGGCAGTCACTTTGGTCTAAAATCCTCAGTCAAAGATCTAAGAATCTTTCAAACAATTTTAGGTTGATCATAGATTTCACTCAAATTATATGCAGAATTAACAATATCATTTAGTTTAGCATAGAACTCATCAAAAGATTCATCATCACTCATTCTAATGCTTTCAAACCTACTAGTCAATTGCTGCAACTTATTAATTTTAACTGCCTTTGTGCCTTCATGCACAGTCTGGAGGATATTCCAAGCAGTATGAGCAACCTCAACATTAGAGATTCTCTTAAATTCCTCCATAGAGGCAGCATTGAAAATAGCATTCATAGCTTTGCTATTGAAAGCAGCTGCCTCTTTTTGAGAAGTTTGCCACTTATTCATAAGAGTAGTGGGCCTCTCCCATCCATATTCTACAGAATTTCAAACTCTCTCGTCAATAGATTTCAGAAATGCTTTCATCCTTACTTTCCAATAAGCATAATTATTTCCATCAAAATGAGGTAGAATAACAAGAGAGTGACCATGTTCCATGACAACCGGAGTCAAGGATCAGCTTTAAGATCAAAAGATCTAAAACAAAAAAGCTACCCACTCTGATACCACTTATAAGAAGTTTAGACCCCTTAAACCTAAACAGATTAACCTAGATATTTAGCCAAGTAATTAACTTAGGTAAATTAAGCAATTCTAGGTTAACACAAATATATCATATCATGTAAAAGTGCGAAAAATAAATAACACACGATATGATGACCCAGGAAACCAAACCGGTAAAAACCTAGGGAGGATTTAACCTAGCTATCTTCAAGGTAAAACCGAATTCACTATGAAAGAATTGAAATTTACACAATAGCGACTTAGACCACTAACATCCTATTGCTACCTCAAGTAGGAAACTTACTACCACGACCACGTGACAGCTCCGAGTCCACGGACTACTTCTTTTCTTGAATTCTCAGCAAAGCACAAGCACACCTGCTTGTATATCTTGAAGCTCTTGATTCTGCAACTAAACGATCACCAAGCTCTTGACATCAATCTTGAGTTTGGAAACCCTAAGTGTATGTGAAGGTAAACACCTCTAGATCTCACAATGAAATTCACAAACACAGCATTCAGAACACTAAAAACGTGGCTAGGGTTTTCCCTTTTATACTTAGGGCAACACATAAAACCCTATACGTCAAACGGGCTTGGGCTAAGTTAGAAATTCTGCAGAGAAAATAATCTGCACGACTTTCGATCAATTGAGTCTAATTCTCGATTGATCAAGCCAGGCAGAACTGCACAAGTAATATCTGTAGTAACTCGATTCCAACTTTACATAAAAACCTCATACTTTGAGCAAGTCTAAACAAGACTAAAAACGTTTTGATCATGGTTTGCCAACATTACAAAATGAAGTTCTAATACATTAGTTCCTAATTCCTTAGAACCTAACACATCATAATCAATACTTTCTTTTTGTGTATACCCTTTTGCCACTAGTCTTGCTTTAAAGGTTTCAACCTTTCCATCTATCCCTCTCTTCCTCTTATAAACACACTTGATTGGAATACATAGAATCCAATTCAGATTTCATAGCTTGGACCCAATGATGTACTTCTATATTATTCATTGCCTCCTCATAAGTGTAGGAATCCGATTCAACCTCTTTTGGGATAGCTGCATAAGTTTCTCCCAACCTATAAATCTTATAGGAGCTCGAACAATTCTTCCACTACGACGAGGCACCTGTGTACTAGTCATCTCATGAGTAATGTCTTGTGGTGTATCCAATACAGCCACATCATTCCTAGTTACATCCATTGGTTGTTCAATTATAGGTTCAGCTAATTCAACCAATACAACTTTACTTCTAGGATTAAAATTATTCACATAATCATCTTCCTAAAATTATTCACATAATCATCTTCCAAAAATTTGGTATGGGTGCTAACAAACACTTTGTTATCCTTATGATTATAGAATAAATAACCCTTGGTTTCCTTTGAATACCCTAAAAATATGCGTACTTCCGTTTTAGCTTCCAACTTATCAGACTTCCCTTTCAACACATGTGCTGGACATCCCTAAATGTGGAGATATTTCATACTAGGCTTGCGCCCACTCCACAATTCCTTAGGTGTGTTGGGAACAGATTTTGATGGAACTAAATTCAAAATATGCATAGCATCTTTTAGTGCATATCCCCAAAAGGAAATTGGTAAAGTTGAATAACTCATCATGGACCTAACCATTTCCAAAAGACTCCTATTCCTTCTTTCCGCTACACCATTTTGTTGGGAAGTTCCAGGTGCAGTTAATTGGGAGACAATCCTATTTTGAATTAGATAATCCTTGAAATCCCCAAGAAGGTATTCGCCACCTCGATCAGATCGAATGGCCTTTATGCGTTTACCCAATTGATTTTCAACTTCAGCCCTAAACTCTTTGAACTTTTCAAAGGCTTCGGACTTCCGTCTCAGTAGGTACACATAACCATATCTTGAGTAATCATCCGTAAAAGTGATGAAGTACTCATAACCTCCTTTTGCTTGAGTTGACATAGGACCACATACATCTGTATGAACTAATTCAAGCAACTCTTGGGCTCTTCTACCTTTTGCATTAAAAGGTCGTTTGGTCATTTTACCTTCCAAACAAGATTCGCAAACTAGAAATCCATCAAAGTCCATGGGCTGTAAAAGTCCATCTTTGATTAGTCTTTGAATCCTATTTGAATTAATATGACCTAAATGCAAGTGCCATAGATATGCAACACTAGTAGAACGAAACTTTCTCTTTAATGATTTTACATGAGAGCTACTATCTAATTCAGAATTCTATAATTCATGCTTGTCAGGAGTTAAAATGTAAAGATCATCCACAATATTTCCAGAACAGATAAACACTTTATCCTTCTTTATTACATCATTTTCTTTTAGGATAACATAATATCCATGTTTACCTAAATAAGTTGCAGAAATTAAATTCCTACGAATATTAGGTACATACAAACAGTCTTTCAATATTAAAACCCTAGACTCAAAGCATAAAGTAAACACTCCAACAGCTGCAACTGGTATTCTGCTCCTATCAGCCAAAGTAAGAAACAATTCCCCTTCATTCAGCTTTATGGTCTCTTGGAACCCTTGCAAAGTGTTGCATATATGATTAGTACAACCTGAATCCACACACTAAGAATCCGTGGGATTCTGTACTAAACATATTTCAAGAAGGAATGTACTTTTCATACCTTTATTCTTGGCAGCCTTAAATATTGGACAATTCCTCTTCCAATGTCCTTTCTCACCAAAATGAAAGCACTTTCCTTTAGTTTTCTTTCCTTTGTTGGCAACTCCTAAGGCAACTTGTTTACCATCTCTCTTGGTGAAGTCCTTCTTCTTCTTCTTCTTCTTCTTCTTCTTCTTCTTCTTCTTACCCTTGCCTTTCGACTTAGGTTGAGAAGTAGAAGTTTCAGCCATATTGGCATCAACACTAGAAGTACCAAGGATGTGTTCCGCCACTACCAACTCATTCATCAATTCAGATAATGTATAAACCTTTTTGTTCATATTATAGTTAAGCTTGAATTCCTTGAATGATTCTGGTAGTGACTGGAGTATCATATCCACTTGGGATTTTCCATCAATATCGGCACCTAAAACTTCCAATGTATTCAGATTAGAGATCATCCTAAGACAATGCTCCCTCACTGTAGTACCTTCAACCATTTTGGTATTATAAATCTGCCTCATAGTTTCTTGCCTTGCAGAATGGCCTTGCTCACCAAACATCTCCTTCAGACTTAGCATAATGTCCGAAGCTAGTTCTATATCTTACATTTGATGCTGTAGAACATTTGAAATAGATGCTAGGATATAGCACTTAGCCATCTTATTAAATTTCTACCAACGATCATATCGCTGTTTTTCCTTAAGAGGAGCATCTAATGATGGAAAGCTAGGATATGGTTGAGTAAGCACATATTTGTGCTTTTCAGCAGTAAGAACAATGTCAAAATTTCTTTTCCAGTCAACATAGTTGGATCCAGTCAGTTTGTTTTGATTAAGAATAGCAACAAATGGGCTAAATGATGTCATGATTTAAATCTGAAAATAATAAACATGAATATAATAAGTAAACTAGACATTATTAATTTAGCATATAAGCATATAATATGGAACTTTAATAAAATCATAAAATAATATATGCAACGACAACCCAATCCATGTCTATAATTCCTTGGTAGGAAGTTTATTATAAACATATTAATTGGTCGAGAACTATTCTCATTATTAGTACTTCATGATAACTCTTATCAAACACTAATAATATGCCGTATTACCTTTAGCCTCTAAGTAATTTTATATATATATATATATATATATTCAATATCCAAGACAAAATAGATTGGATGAACTAATATATATCTCATATATTAAGCATGCGTGGCATACGAACTTCATGAATATGAAAAACCATGACACGGCACCATAACTTGATGCATAATCATGACACGGCATACGAACTTCATGAATATGAAAAACCATGACTATGAAAACATGGAACCGTATCAAAGAAGCATAATCATGGTTCACGAAAATTATGCAGAAAATTGAAATACAAAGATAACGGTTTTCTTAAACTCTAAAACTCAATCACATGTTATACAAGTATGAGATGAAAAACCTGGCTTTGATACCAATTGTTGGAAAATCTGGTTTTTTATCTCATACAAAACACACAGCGGAAGCAACAAATATGGATCTATTTCATTTATGATTGATAACATGCACTATGTAAATTTCAGAATTTAAGAACGAGATAGCGTACCTTGGTGCGATGAAATTCAAAATAAAAGATTAGAAGTACTTAGGAACACTTTTAATCTTCACTCCAATTCCACTTTACGCCCAAGAAGTGTGGTCTCTCAATCAGTTTCTAAGGGAGAATAATTGAGTGGCTTCACTCACATATACACACCACTTCACAATGATGTCTCCTTTTCTCTTATAAAAAATTCTGTATATTTCTCCCTTTATAACTAACTGATTATCTAATTGGGCTGGCCTATTAGACTTTCCAATTAGGCTTTAGTGTGTGACTTGGAGTGGGACCAAAAGGGACCAATAAGACACTAGCTCCAATAAGCCTTTGGCTTTTCTATCAACTCTTGACAAGCCCAAAGTTACCATTAATTATATTCAATACCATTATATAAATATAATTGCACTCTAGGTCTTATTAATAAATTATATCCCAAGACTTTATTATACATGTAACCCCTTCATAAAATATTCATAGTAATACAAAGTTATGAATATAGACTGCCACTTTGAAATTACTATATCTTAATCCTTGAGTACCCGGTTTAATCCTTTAAGTTATTCATAATATATTTATGAAATTTAATTTCATAAATATATACTTTAGTATCTCTTTACTAAAGTGGTTAGGCCTAACACTCTGAATAACTAAACCCATTAAACTTATCTCAAGAGAATATTTTATATCTCCGTTAAGAAATCATGAATTCCATCTTGAGAATATATGTTCCATCAACACTAAATGTGGCTGCCCAACATATTGAGGTTTTGATCGTGACTTTAGATCTCACTCCTGATATATCAAAGTAACCTACATCTCATGATTAGGTCCATTATTCTCTCAGGATTAAGTGTTCATGCAAATAGAAGTCGTGAGATTTATTATTCATTTGATAGTCATTAGGAGAATAATAAATCTCACAGTGGTCCAGTTCAATATGTCTTAACTCTTAAAACATATCAACTAGAAGTCTTCACTTCCATGATCAAAACAAATCATCTTAGTTGATATGTTATAGTCTTCGCAGATGAAATGTCCAATTTCATCACCGACTATGAACTATAATTCTGAGTTTGCAAAGAACTTGTGATTTATATCTTCCGTGACTAAATCACATACTATGCAACTCATGGACTATATGATAATGTCCAAATATTCATGTTACCATTATTTTAGATAATAATAAAACAACTTTATTAATTATAACATTAAGTCATACATAATGTCATACATAGCATCATACAATAGGATTTGAAGGCACATATCCTAACAGTATCTTCATTTTTGCTCATCCTTCTCAACTTGATGATCTTTCATGGAATCTCATACCTCTCGTGTCTTTTGATGAATTAGTATTCTTTCACAACATGATGAAAATTCTTGCATTCACTTTTCTCTCTCTCTCTCTCTCTCTCTCTCTCTCTCTCTCTCTCTCTCTCTCTCTCTCTTTTGGTTCAAGTCTTTTCTAGCTTGATGGCCTCATCCTTCTCAACTTGAATGATCTTTCATAGAATCTCATACCTCTCATGCCTTTTGATGAATTAGTATTCTTTCACAACATGATGAAAATTCTTGCATTCACTTTTCTCTCTCTTTTTTTTTTGGTTGAAGTCTTTCTAGCATGATGGCCTTCTCTTTTTTCTCACAGTTTGATTCTTTCTCAAAATCTTATCTCTCCTTGACAGATTACCTTTCTACCTAGCTTTGATGAACTCTCATTTCTGAACTTGATGAATCTTCCACTTTTGAACTTATCATATTGTTTTCATTAAGGACCATGATAGGCCAAAAATGTATTGACCCCTTGTAATAGATTAATTGATTAATTAGCCAAGTTAATTAATTAATCAAATTAACATGCAAACACATGGTAGCACAAACAAATCACCAAATAACTAAATATGCAGCGGAAAATAAATGACACGGTAATTTGTTTACGAATGAGGAAAACCAACACGGTAAAAACCACGCTGGGTGATTTTAAGGTCACCACTCCCAAGAATCTACTATTATCACAACAAGCGGTTACAAGTAAAGGAATCCCAGTACCTTATACCAACTTACAGTTGAACCCTTACCCCAATACCCAATTGGACTTGTTCTGTAGTGACAATCTCTCATTGTATTGCACGACTCACAGTACGTGACTAATCAATTGTGCGGATCCCAACGACTTCAATCACCAACTAAAGAAGGATGTTGGCTGCAAAGTTCATCAGTGCATCACACGATGAAGATCCAGAAGACGCTTGGTCATAAAACCCTACGGTGTACAAACACAGCAACTTCTTCACAAGAAATATGAACTAGGGCAAATTCTGTCTCTGATCACAATTTGCTTGAACAAACTTTGCTCAACACTTGTGCAACTTGTGTCTACTTTGACAGCCCTGAAAATAATCCTTTTATATGTCTTAGGAATTGAGAAAAGAATGCCCAAACACATAATCACGAATTGGAGTCAAAACAAAACTGAATTTCTGTTTTCATAAACCTCGACAGATGCCTATCTGTAGAGCTAGCTGTCGAGCCATGGGGCTGGAACAACTCTTCAAGCTCGATAGATGGCTAGCTGTCGAGCTTTAATAATAGGCACTTTTTAGACTTGAATCTTGGACAAACTTGCATGGCTTCAACACTTGATCTTGAAACAAAATCTCTTGAAGTATTAAATACATCCTAGATTTACCCAAATACAAATAAAGTGCGTTTTGTCAGAGGGTTAGCCAATTACATAAAAATAGTGACATATGTTCCTAATAAGTGAATCACATATGTCCTAATGATCTCCCCCTTTGGCAATCCGTGACAAAACCACAACAAACAAATGAACATATAAGAGAAGTCATAAATCACTCAACTCATATTCACTTGTTGAATATAATAAAATCTATCCTAACACAAATTCTTGAAAAACTTTGCAAGAAGAGAGTCTATGGCTAGAAAGACTTTGATAACCTGTATTTCTAAAACACTTTAAACAATCTATTTATGGCATCTTAGTGTGAAACAGAAATAATAGATTGTGTACAAGTAAAAGAAACAAGTGTATAAAGAAAGAAAAGAAACAACACATGAAAAGATAGGTGAAAGAACTGTAATAGCAACTGCAAATGCATATATATATATGTCAGTTCGTTTAGACCCCTTAAACACAACAGATTAACCTAGAGAATTAGCCAAGTGATTAACTTAGGTAATTTAATTAAATCTAGGTTAACACAAATAAGCAAAACAGTAAAGCAGCGGAAAAATAAAGAACACAAAGATATGATGACCCAGGAAAACCAAACCGGTAAAAAACCTGGGGAGGATTTAACCTAGCTATCCTCAAGGTAAAATAGCAAATCCACTAGAAAGAATTGAAGTTTACACAATAGCGACTTAGACCACTAACATCCTATTGCTACCCAAGTGTAGGAAACTTACTACCACGACCCCATGATAGCTCCGAGATCCACGGACTCCTTCTTTCTTTAATCTTTGCAAAACACAAACACCACCGTTTGTGACTTTGAGATCCCACTCAAAGGTTTAGCAACACAAACTCTCCTGTTTGTGACTCCAAGACCACCCTTGAAGGTTTAGATCATCAGCACCTTTGATGACTAGAGAAGGCAGCAACTTCAGCAATACCGGATCTTGAGATTCTTCAAGGAACAACACCGGTAGAAGTAATAAGAGAGGTTTTAGGAACAAAACCATAAATACAAAAGAGGCACACTCTTCACTCTCTAAAAAGCCTTATAAAAAACGTGCTTAGGGTTTCCTTTATATAGTGGGAGAAGTAGATCTGAAACCCTAATCCTTAATGGGCTAGAACTGCTGTTTGGGCCAACTTAAAATTCTGCAGATACGATTCTCGATCGATCGAGCCTGTTTTTCGATCGATCGAACCAGGCAGATTCTGAAATCTTCTTTCTGCAGCTTGTATGTTCTTGTGTGCTCACGATTTGCCAATTTTTCTAAACTTTTAGAACCTAACAATATATATATATATATATAAACAAATACAAGGTTTGCTATCACAATATGATCACAAGATCTAAGGTAGATGAACAATGTATCTAAAAAAGAAAGAAAATAAAAGATACATAATATCCTCACTACATCCCTTAAATAACAACACTCCCTCTAACAAAAAGGTCCTATATTAACTCTCCCCCTAAGTATGACTACTCTCATATACTAAAACTACTCCCCTTTTTTATCACGAGTGACAAAGGGTAAGAGTGTCAAGTAGACATCTCATCTGAACCGAGAGAGTTAACATCTCCATCATCATCATCCTCATCGTCGTCGGAGTCGTCGTCCTTAGATGCCTTTGGTGAAAGAGAGGAAGACTCAACGAAGCCACCAAGGCGAGCCTGCTGTCTAGCAATACGGCCGACACAGGTGTTCACCTGACACAACTCATCAGCGAGTGCATCAAGGCGAGCATCCATGCACTGAAGCTGCGCCATGATCGCATCCAGAGTCACACCTCCCGCTGAAGTAGAGGGAGCGAAGGTGGATAGAGCTGAAGGAGCGGGAGGAGCTACCACACCAAACTGCCTTGATCGAAACTACACCTCGCTCCGTTGAACAGTAGCAGCATCAATGGCACATATGACGGTGAAGTGGTCGAAAAAGGGAAAAGAAACAGAAAAATGGCTTAAAATTTGCGTGATAGCTGAAGGGAAAATAAGCTTATCACGGGTAGCCGTATCTCTATAGACATCTACAATAGAAAGAATAAAATGTGAAGGAAAATCTATAATGAGGTGCTCTAGAAGGGACAACAAAAATTGAGCACGAGGCTAGGTGATAGAGTTATAATGAGAGAAAGAGGGTGCAAAACAAAAGTCATCACCATGTTCATGAATCTAGGACCTTTAGCAAAGGTCGAACATGGTGTAAACTAACGATCAACCTAAGCAAAAGGGCGCTCGCAGAAAATAGAGATCATCTCATCTTTGGACACTGTGAGTTCGTTTAGACCCCTTAAACCCAACAGATTAACCTAGTGAATTAGCCAAGTGATTAACTTAGGTAATTTAAATAAAACTAGGTTAACACAAATATATCAAAAACATTAAGCAGCGGAAAATAAAAAACACAAAGATCTGATGACCCAGGAAAACCAAACCAGTAAAAAACCTGGGGAGGATTTAACCTAGCTATCCTCAAGGTAAAACCAAATTCACTATGAAAAAATCGAAGTTTACACAATAAGACTTAGACCACTAACATCCTATTGCTACCCAGTGTAGGAAACTTACTACCACGACCACGTGACAGCTCCGAGATCCACGGACTCCTTCTTTCCTTGAATTCTTCAGCAATCCACAAGCGCACCTGCTTGTATATCTTTAAGTTCTCTTGATTCTGCAACTGTATGATTTACCAATCTCTTGACATAAATCTTGAGTTTGGAAACCCTAAGTGTATGTGAAGGTAAACACCTCTAGATCTAACAAATAGATTCACAAACATAGCATTCAGAACTCTAAAAATGTGGCCAGAGTTTACCCTTATATACTTAGGGCAAAACATAAAACCCTATACATTAAATGGGCTAGGGCTGAGTTGGGAATTTTCTGCAGAAAAACGTTCTGTACGATTTTCGATCGGTCGAGTCTAATTCTCGATCGATCGAGTCAGGCAGAAAGTGAACAGTGAATTCTGTAGTCAACTCGATTCCAACTTTACATAAAAAGCCATACTTTGAGCAAGTCTAACACAAGACTTAAAGAATGTTTTGATCATGGTTTGCCAACATTACAAATTGAAGTTCTAATACATTAGTTCCTAATTCTTAGAACCTAACAAACTCCCCCTTTGGCAATCCGTGACAAAACACAGACTTAACAAAAAGCTCAAAGTTTACAAAATGAAACAGCCCATTACAAAATATAAAAAAAATCACTTAAACAATTCAACCTAACTACTATCTAACAGTTGCAAAGTAGACAGCAGCACGACTGAAACATCCTGTATATTCCTGTAACACTTAACAAACACATAAACGCATGTGTGGAAAATACAAAGAATATAAAAAATAACTTCTTGATTTCACATGACACAAAATAAAGAGATATATCATGAATAACATCATAAATATAAGTCAATAAGCAACATAGCATAGTGAAACAATAAACATATACAACAAAATGTATCTCAACAAAAATATCTCCTAACAAGAGCCAAAAAAATGTAAATACAAAGTGAAGCATCTAGATACAATCTAATAACTCCACAAGCTCAAACAGTGACACAGTAAAGTACAAAACTCAAAACTCCCCCTAAGACAAAAATCTCCTCTACAAAACTGGAACTTCTGAATAGAATGCACTCCCCCTTTTTGTGACGAATTGCCAAAGGGCACTCATTCATCATCAAAAGGAGGCGGCGGAGGAAAACGACGAATACTCTCCAAATCCGCTCTCAAAGCTCGAAGCTCATCTAGAACATCCACCAGAAGCTGACCATGAGCCGCCTGAACGGTCACGACAGTGTCTAGAGTCTGACGAATATCAGCTACATCCGAAGGAGAAGGTGGAGGAGCATCATCAGCAGCAGCAGCAGGAACAGCAGATGTCTCAGCTGCAGGAGCATCTGTAAAAAAAGAAGGGGGTGGAGTGACACCGGAAGGCTCTACCCTAGGACGCTTAGAGCTAGCTCGAAGTTGAGCAGCCCTTTACCTCAAAAAGGTAGCACCTATAGGAGCAATGACATGTACAGGCTCAGAAGCAGGAAAATCACCTAAACCGAGAAAAAGGAGAATCCTATGAATAAAAACGGGAAAGAATAAAGCATGAGCCGTAGAACTAGATCGATGTACCTCGTTCAAAGAACGAAGGAACAAATGAGGAAAACTGATAGGAGCATCAGTAACAAAGGCATACAAAAAGACACACCTCTCAAGAGGGATGGTGTGGAGATGAGAAATAGGCCACAAGGAATGACAAGCAATCCTAAAGAAAAGGTAATGAAGCTCAGAAAGCTCAGCAGAAGTGATCCGAGGATTAGAACCCCACTGGATAGAAGACCCAGTGATGTATGACATAACATCATCTAAAGGTGGAGACTCCTCATAAGGAAAAACGGGATGGTCAACAATCGGCACCCCAAGAGCATCAGACACCACCGAAGGGGTAATGCGATACTCTACACCTCGTAACCAAACCTTAACTAAGGTGTTGGTATCATAGATGTGGATAGAGAGGTTCGAATAGAACTCTCTAATCAAGGTGGCAGGAGAAGGAGGATGCTCAAACTCGAGCGAAGATAACCAACCCCGACGCTCAAAGTTACGTCTCACCTCAGGATCTACCTCATCTAGTATGACCCTACGCTCAGCCCAAATATGACGCCTAAGATTAAGGGTTTCATAGGTCACTTGGTTCGACTCACTAGGGAACCGATCACTATCAAATGAAGGTGAAGGGTCAGAAGTCCTATGGGCTCTAGTTTTCCTTGGCATGGTGCTAAGGAAAGCAAAGAGAGACACAGACAGAGAAGAGCAAAAACAAAAACCAAGGGCAGACTGCAAGTTAACACAGCATAAAAAAATATAGAAATATCAATTCTATATGATGCATGAACAAAATATGCACATGATGCATGAACTAATGCAGTAACATCGGTCAATTTTGATCTAAATTAACAAAATTTGGCTTGAGCATAGAATTTAAAACAAAAATTCCCAATTTGGGAAAAACCCAATTTTCAAAACACATCAAATTGAGAAATTGATCATCACAACAATTAATTAACACAATATAATGATCAAATTAATCAATCTAACAAGCCAAATTTATCAATTTATATCAAATTGAGAAAAATCCCCAATTTCATCAAATTCAAGCCCTAGATTTTCAAATTTTTCACAAAACACCAAATTAATCAAATTAAACCACATGTAATACTTGGATAAGATGTCCCCACAAAAACCCATGATTAATTTGAGAGAAAAAGAGCCAAAATCAATTCCAAAAAAACCAAACCTATAAATGCCGAAAATAACCCAAAAATGCATGAATTAATGCATGAAACATGAAAATAAAATCAAAAGAGAGGGCAAAAATGTCTTACCAGCCTTGGGAGAGAGAGATTATGCAAAAAGAACGGAGGAAAACGCCAAAAACAGCAAGGATTGCTTTGACCGGTTGGTAGGGAGAAAAAAGTGTTTGAAAAGTTTTTGAAAAAGTGAAGAATCACGTGAGAAAAACCTTTTTAAAATTACTCAGCCCGATTTTCGATCGATCGAAAAACAGATTCGATCGGTCGAAAATCCTTCGATTGATCCAATACCAATCGAGAACCGATCGAAACACACAAAGACTCTACTGAGATTTTAAAAACAATTTCGATCGATCGAAAAACAGACTCGATCGATCGAAATTCTGGAAAATTTGATTTTTCAAAAAACAAACAATTTCAGTGCTGAAAATTCTCAAAGCATTAGATTTTATGAATAGAATGCATGAGTATGAGATGAAATGTTTTCCAAAAACCCATATTTTTAAACCCAGATCTCTCAAAGTAAGATTTTCTCTTAATATCCCTCAACCAATTAAACAGGCAAACATGTTCGGCATCAATTTCTAGAAATATTCAAACTTGGTTGGTCAGACCAAAAACACACAAAGACATGTACACAGTTTAGCAAAGAATAACTTGTGTAGTGTGTGCAATTAGCATAAGCTTGAGAAACATGTGAGGTGATATGCACATAGTAATCAATCACAATTTCTACAAAATCCATCACATGAATTTGAAAGAGACTGTTACTTAAAGAGTTACATCATATAACTCTCACATCTCCTAGAATAAAAGCTTGCAATCATGTAAGTTTCTTGATTTACCTCAAAATTAATATTCAAATTAATTGATTAGAAACTTAATAATATAGCCGGGATAATGTACACACCATTTTTATGAATTATGTGAAATTATTATAGCCCAATAATGTACACACCAATTTTAGTTAGAGGCTACACCTTATGTTCTTTTTGTGCATGTGCTACATTTTCTCGAGCACAAAATCTTACGATATGCACTAAGGTGTTCATGATTGGCTAGTAAACAATGGTGAGATGATTATTTATGTCTTTCTCAATAAGATCAAGTCCGACAATCAAAGACATAAGACTTCAAAATCAAGATCATGTGATCAACAAATATAGCATCTTTCCACACAACATGCATAACAAAACTTCAGCTAGTAAAGTGCAATAGAAATAAGTGCATCAAAGCTAAACAAGGTACATTCACATGTTATGCAAAATTTGATTGACCAACCTTGTCTTCAAATTCAAGGAAAAAATTGCAAAAACGCAATTTGCAAAAAAATTTTTTTTTTTTTTATATAAATAAAAGAAACAAACATCCTAGAATGAAATGCATGAATGTTATGCAATGCAAATCCTAGAAACAAAGGTCACAAAAGATAGAGCAATGAAGCACAAGGACCATGTCAGATAGACTCAATTAGGTCGAGCCTTTTGCATCCAAAACTTTTAGATGCAACTCTTGCATTGGAGTTATGATTCACATTAGAATTCTGAGCAACTCCAAGATTGGAATAAAGGTTTAAAGCCTTTACCAATTCACCAATAAGTACCATAGGATCATGTGCTTGGGGCACAGGTACTTTCGGTTTATTTGCTCACTTTGTAGCTTGCAACTTAAAACAATTTGGACGAATGTGTCCAGACTTTCCACAAAAATGACAAACCCATGCAGGCTTATCATGCAACTTGCCCTTAGAAGAAGTAGAAGCTCTAGAATGAGAAGCTTGGAGATCACATCTACAGATTTGACAGGTTCACTCACTAAGGGTTTGACAATCTCACTCTTAGGAGGTTCAGAAGAGTGAACAAATTTAGTGGAAGAAGGTTCAGGCACGGAGATGCTATCCACAAAGCCTAAGCCAGTTTTGTCAAAGGGAGACTTTTGAACACTCAACATGTGATCAAGTTTGGAGCTTGCAGACCTATTAGTTTGTTCTCTAGCAACAGATAATTCAAGTTCCAAACTTTTAACTTTATCAAGTAAAAGCATGTTCTCAGTTTTTACATTATTCAAAAGCTCATTTGCATCAAACAGTTTCACAAGTAAATTTTTCTTATCAAGTTCAAGAGATGCAATTTTCTTTAAGCCTAAATCAACATTCATGGCATCCTTTGCAGCAACTTTGCAAAGTTTGTTATAGGCTTCCTGTAAATCTGCATCTTCAGAGAGTTTCCCATCAGAAGAGTTCTCTTCAATAGACACGCTTTCATTAACTACAGTAGTAGCAGTGAAAGCAATGAAGTTTCCTTCCTCATCACTAGCGGATTCATTGTCAGAAACCTCATCATCACTAAGAGTTACAACCATAGCCTTACCCTTAGACTTGAGGTATGTAGGACATTCAGATTTCATATGACCATACCCTTGACATCCATAACATTGTTGTCCCAAAGAATTATTAGAAGGTTGACCTAGTTTCTCTTTAGGTTTTTCAGTGTTGTTAACCTTAGTGGAATCATTCCTCCTAAAATTTCTAGGTTAAGCAGTGTTCTTGCCTCTTGCCCTTCTGTTGTTGTTCCTAAGAAAGTTTCTAATGTTCTTGGCAAGATAGGCAATCTTTGTAGCAGAAAGTTCATCATCAAATCCACCATCCTCAACATCATCAACAGACTTAAGAGCCATTGATTTGGATTTGTTTGTCTTGGGTAGGTCCAACTCATAGGACTGAAGAGATCCTACAAGTTCATCAACAGGGATGGAATCCACATCCTTGCTTTCAGTGATGGCAGTCATTTTGGGTCTAAAATCCTTAGTTAAAGATCTAAGAATCTTCCTAACAATTTTAGGTTGATCATAGATTTCACCCAAATTATATGCAGAATTAACAATATCATTCAATTTAGCATAGAATTCATCAAAAGATTCATCATCATTCATTCTAATGCTTTCAAATCTAGTAATTAATTGCTGCAATTTATTTATTTTAACTGCCTTTGTGCCTTCATGCACAGTCTGGAGGATTTTCCAAGCAGTATGAGCAACCTCAACATTAGAGATCCTCTTAAATTCCTCCATGGAGACAGCATTGAAAATAGCATTCATAGCTTTGCTATTGAAAGCAGCTGCCTCCTTTTGAGAAGTTTGCCACTCACTCACAGGAGTAGTGGGCTTCTCCCATCCGTACTCAACGGAGTTCCAGACTCTCTCATCAATGGATTTCAGGAATGCTTTCATCCTTACTTTCCAATAAGCATAATTGTTTCCATCAAAGTGAGGTGGAACAACAAGAGAATGTCCGTGTTCCATGACAACAGGGGTCAAGGATCAGCTCAAAGATCAAAGGATCAAAAACAAAAGCTACCCGCTCTGATACCACTTGTGAGTTCGTTTAGACCCCTTAAACCCAACAGATTAACCTAGTGAATTAGCCAAGTGATTAATTTAGGTAATTTAAATAAAACTAGGTTAACACAAATATATCAAAAACAATAAAGTAGCGGAAAATAAATAACACAAAAATCTGATGACCCAGGAAAACCAAACCGATAAAAAACCTGGGGAGAATTTAACCTAGCTATCCTCAAGGTAAAATCGAATTCACTATGAAAGAATCGAAGTTTACACAATAAGACTTAGACCACTAACATCCTATTGCTACCCAGTGTAGGAAACTTACTACCACGACCACGTGACAGCTCCGAGATCCACGGACTCCTTCTTTCCTTGAATTCTTCAGCAATCCACAAGCGCACCTGCTTGTATATCTTTAAGTTCTCTTGATTCTGCAACTGTATGATTTACCAATCTTTTGACATAAATCTTGAGTTTGGAAATTTTAAGTGTATGTGAAGGTAAACACCTCTAGATCTAACAAATAGATTCACAAACACAACATTCAGAACTCTAAAAACGTGGCTAAAGTTTACCCTTATATACTTAGGGCAAAACATAAAACCCTATACATTAAATGGGCTAGGGCTGAGTTGGAAATTTTCTGCAGAAAAACATTCTGCACGATTTTCGATCGGTCGAGTCTAATTCGCGATCGATCGAGTCAGGCAGAAAGTGAACAGTGAATTCTGCAGTCAACTCGATTCCAACTTTACATAAAAAGCCATACTTTGAGCAAGTCTAACACAAGACTTAAAGAATGTTTTGATCATGGTTTGCCAACATTACAAATTGAAGTTCTAATACATTAGTTCCTAATTCTTAGAACCTAACAGACACAGTCCGCAGACACTCACAACCGGGGTAGTTAGGATGCTCTACCCTCGAGACATGGAGTACATCGAATACCAACTATGGTGTGACCACTATGCGCGTACCTGGAATGCGAGTATGAAAGAGAGGTACTGAATAATCGAATCCATGCATGTTGGAGTAAAACCCTTGGATCAGCACGGATGGACATGTGACCGGGACATCACACAGTGACTCCCATCCCCTACTTTGAATGACAATGTCAGAGAAGTCCGACAAAATGACTCGGTATTCCGAATGAACCCTCGTCAAGAAAAGTTCTCCGAGAAGTCCTTTCGGGCTTGCTCATCACGGAATTGAACAGTAGGAGTAGGATCGGAGGAAGTGGATGCCTTAGAACGAAGAGGGTTTCGGGACAGAGCAGACTTACATTTTGGTGCCATTGACGCACTAACGTAAACAGAAAAGACAGGGGGAGAGAGAGAGAGACAATTAGAAAAGTCCCAAATACAATTCAAATATATTAAGATATATTGAATAGTAAGAATGTATGCATGGGAATGCATGAACATGTGACATGCAATATAAAAGGCATCATGAGCTCAGCCCAATCCAATCCTACCAGCACACAATCAATTGCACACATCTAAAATGCATGATAATACTGTTATAATGCAAATGTGATGTAATGCATGAAGTTTTAAGATCAAATCTTCAAAACCCATCCCAAAAATTTCACAAAATCCTCTTTGATTTTGAAAAACCCTAAATTTTGCAGAAATCCCAAAAACTTAGGTTTCAAAGCATGAAATGCATGAAAATGAGGGATTAAAGACTTACCAAGTGAAGAAAACTTGAATAAGCTTGAAGAATCCTTGAGAAGAGGTTTGGAGTGAGTAAGAGAGGTTTAGGGAGTGAGAGAGACATGGACAGATAGAGAGAGATCGAGGAAATGAAGTTCGAATCGCGTTTGACCCTTATATAGAAGTTCAGTAATTCTCGATAGATAGGTGTTGAGATAGGTGTCGAGGGAGGTGTCGAGAAAGAAGGCTTTGACAGATGCAGCTGTCAAGAAGGTGTCGAGGAACAGTTCATCAAACACGATTAAAGAAGCTCGATCGATCCACCAGCTGTCGAGAAGCAATCGAGGAGAGAGTAGATTTCTCGATCAATCCACATAACTGTCGAGAAGCTATCGAAGAGACAGAAGGAATTTCGGTCGATCCACCTAGCTGTCGAGAGGTGTCAGGATTGCAATAAGAATCAGCTTAAGAGCTCAACAGATAGCCAAGTGTCGAGAAGGTGTCTAGGAGCTGTCGAGATTGCTGAAAACATTTTTTTAAGAAGGGAAATACACAGACATGAATGCAATCAAGCATACAACTCAACCAATAATCCAGACAACATTTTAAGTTCAAAAAATCATCTCTCAACAACAATTTAAGCACATTGATCCCAAAAACACACACACACACACACACACACACACACACTAAACAAGTCTAACCAATTTTATATTTCAAAAATAAGTCAAAACAGTTTAGTGAGCATACATTAACACATTTGAATCTTGTGATGGTCAAATCACATTGTACTTGAACATGTATCAAGAGTAGCAAAGAATATTGCGTGTTGTGTGTGAAAAACATCGCAAGATTGCATAAGTGTATACATGTTATGATGATTTGAGACATGAGAAAATCACTTTCACTCACGCACAATCATAACTGTTTGATGGGGACTATCACCTTCGAGGTACATCCTATAACTCCCACATCTCCTAGAATATACGCTTGTAATCATATATAAAGCATTTTAATCTTTTTCCTTTTAATTAATCTTTGCATATTTTCTTTTTTTTTTAAGCAAACCATACCTGGGCATGTTAAACATTTAACATTGCACTTTTGCTATGCCGAAGCATACAGATGTCATTGACATTGCACTTTTGCTATGTCGAAGCATACAAATGTCATTTTATGATTGGCGGGCAATAGTGGTAAGATGGTTATTATGCCTTTCTCTTAGGATTTCCTAATCCTACCCGTCAAAAAGAGTGATACGAGTGTTAAGTACAAGAGATTACTTAATCTTACTCATCACAAACACGAGCCACAAAGCTCACTTGCTTAGTTGTGCATAAAGATGCTCATCTAAGCTACACAAGATACAAAATTTAGAAAACTTTGTTTCAATGGCCATCTAAAGTACACAAGTACCAATGTACATAAACACACACAGTTTTTGTATTTTTTTGATTTTTCAATTTTTTTTTATTTTTATAAGAAAACAAAACAAAGCAAAACTGAAAAATAACCAAACAAAAATATGTTAAACAAAACAAAACAATGCATAAAACTACACTGACTCAAAATTTGAAAGCAAAACACACAAGTAACGCAAACAAAACAAGAAAGGGGAGAGAGAAAGAGAGAAAAAATGATAGAATCACTCAGTTTGTTTTTCCTTCCACACCTTGGAAGAACCTTTCCTTTGAGTGAATCCTTGAACCGGGGGTGAAGGGGAATAATTAAAACCGTTCAAGTTTGAAAGGAACATGAGGGCTTTGAGAAAATCTCCATGGGGAGCAAAAGAAGGTGGAAACTGATTCTGGGTTCCCGATGCGAGCATGCCGTTGCTCTGTTAAGTGGCTAACCACTTATGGCAATTTGGTCGAGTATGACCAGCTGCACCACAGTGATGACAGAGGTGCTGCTTCTTCTGTTTCGACTTTTGAGAGTTAGCCTTCTTAGCCCTAAGGTTTTTAGTCTCATTTTTAGCAAGTTTAGGGGGTGATCCTAAGATAGACTTACCCTTGTCTATGTTCTCACTAGCTAATTCATTTTTAACATTAATGTTCTCAGTTTCAACATTATTAGTAGGAGGAAAAAAAATAGTAGAACTAGTAGAAGTAATACTAGGAGAAGAGAAATCATACCCTAAACCGGTTTGATCGGAAGCAGATTTCTGAATACTGAGCATCTCATCAAGCTTTGCACTTGAAGTCCTCTCTAATTGAGCTCTGACTTGAAACAGTTCCGCTTCAAGTTTCTTGGTCTTCTCAGCCAAGAAATTGTTCTCGAACCTAAGTGCTCCAATAATCTGATTAGCTTTATCAAACTTTGTGGAAAGTTCTTCACGTTTGAGCTACACATCACTAAGCTTCTTAGAGGCCAACCTATACAACTTCTCATGCTTTTCGGAGATCTTGTATAACTTTGCATAAGCTGTGTGGATGTCATCTTGTTCATCCATCTTCTCAAACTTGGACTCCACCAATACTTCTTCTTCATCCACATCTTCAACAATCCCCTCAGTAGGATTGACTGTGGCAGTGAAGGCATTCAAGATTCCGTCATCCTCATTGTCGAAATCATCTTCAGGCTCAGTGTCGCTTAATGTAGTAGCATGTGCCTTGCTCTTCCCGATGTTCTTAAGATAAGTAAGGCACTCTTGTTTCATATGACTGAAACCTTGACACCCAAAGCACTTTGGTCCTGCGGGAATAATGTACTGACTGTCATCCCTTGAATCCTTCTTCCCTTTGTCTTGACTCTTAGACTAAGAAGAACTTGACTGTCTACGGTCCTTATCGAAGCCCTTTGCATTCGCATTCTTTATGAACTTCTTGAACTGCCGAGTAATGTAGGACTTCATCTTAGAGTCCTCATCATCTGAAGACTCATCAGTATCACTGCTCTTGGCTTTCAGTGTCATGCTCTTGCTCTTGCTCAACTTTCCAATCCTAGACAAACCCAACTCATAGGTCTGCAAGTTGCCAACTAGCTCTGTCAAAGGGATTTTGTCAATATCCTTTAATTCCTCAATGGTAGTGATCTTGGCATGGAATCTCTCAGGCAAAGATCTAAGCACCTTTCTCACAATCTTGGGTTCAAGAATGGTCTCCCCAAGATTAAAAACTGAGTTCACTATGTCCTTAAGCTTGGCACAGAACTCATCAAACGGCTCATCCTCCTCCATCTTGATCTCTTCAAAGCTTGTAGTGAGCCTCTGCAACTTTGAATCCTTGATAGCCTTGGTTCCCTCATAGGTTTTCTGGAGGATGTCCATGCTTCCTTGGCAGTTTCAGTGGAGGATATCTTCTTAAACACCTCAATGGTGACCACAATGAATAAGGCATTCAATGCTCTACTGTTGAAGTTTGCCACCTTGATCTTAGCATCATCCCAATCGGCCGACGCTTCCTTTGGCTTGGTCTAGCCAATCTCTACAGCTTGCCACACCTTCTCATCTAGTGACTGCAAGAAAGTTCTCATGCGTACTTTCCAGTATGCATAGTTATTGCCATCAAATAAAGGAGGTATGATAAGAGAATATCCTCTATCCATGACAAACAGGGGTCAATGGATTAACACAACAAAGATTAAACCTAACCATAGTGTGCCTGCTTTGATACCACTTGATAGGCCAAAAATGTATTGACCCCTTGTGATAGATTAATTGATTAATTAGCCAAGTTAATTAACTAATCAAATTAACATGCAAAACACGTGATAGAACAAACAAATCACCAAATAACTAAATATGCAGCGAAAAATAAATGACACAGTGATTTGTTTATGAATAGAGAAAACCAATACAGCAAAAATCCCACCGGGTGATTTTAAGGTCACCACTCCCGAGAATCCACTATTATCACAACAAGCGGTTACAAGTAAAGGAACCCCAGTACCTTATACCAACATACAGTTTAACCCTTACCACAATACCCAATTGGACTTATTCTGTAATGACAATCTCTACTTGTATTGCACGGCTCCCAGTACGTGACTAACCAATTGCGCAGATCCCAGTATGCGACTTGATTCACCAACTAGAGAAAGATGTTGGCTGCAAAGTTCTTCAGTTCATCACACGATGAAGATCCAGAAGATGCTTGGTCACAAAACCCTATGGTGTACAAACACAATAACTTCTTCACAAGAAAGATGAACTATGGAAAATTCTGTCTCTAGTCACAATTTGCTTGAACAAACTTTGCTCAATACTTGTGCAACTTGTGTCCACTTTAACAGCCTTTAAAATAATCCTTTTATATGTCTAGGGCTGTAAGAAAAGAAGGCCCAAAACACATAATCACGGATTTGAGTCAAAACAGAACTGAATTTTTGTTTTTCATAAACCTCGACAGATGCCTATAAATGGCTAGCTGTCGAGCCACGGGGCTGGAACAGCTCTTCAAGATCGATAAATGGCTATCTGTCGAGCTTTAATGATAGGCACTTTTCAAACTTGAATCTTGGGTAGACTTGCATGGGTTCAACACTTGATCTTGAAAAAAAGTTTCTTGAAGTATTACACATCATAGATCTACCCAAATACAAGCAAAGTGCGTTTGCCAAAGGATTAGCCAACTACATAAAAATAGTGACATATATTCCTAACAAGTGAATCGCATATGTCCTAACAGACCTTACCAAGTGGTGCTAAATCCATAAGGTCAACACTTCCTTATCTTAAGATTTAAGCATGCATACTTAATTTCCCCACCTAAGGTTTAAGTTTTTAGTGGGTTTATTGAAAAACAGGCTAACTGTTAAAAGACTCAAGTTGGCTAGCAATGGATAATTATTGTAATAGGTGTCAAGGAATACTGTAGGATATCGAAGGCGGCCTCCTATCCCTAGTGATGGTTTCTTGTAAGCACAGTGACTTAAACTCTTTTAATAAATTATTCTTGGAATAGAAGTATGAATGCTCCAACAATGTGAAAAATTCTGTAGAGATTGGGATTAAGTGTATGTGATTTGAGAAATTTGGATGAATAGATGTATTTCTTTAATTTCCTTTTAGGACCTTTTCTTATCATATTTTGAATGTTTAGCAAAAGTCCTTACATGAATTGAATGAAGTTAATTCGCTTTTTGGAACAAATTGATTGGTAAAGCAATTAACCATCATGATCTGGAAGAAACTTTGTCAAATGGATCTTCTTGTGTTCTTCTGAAAAAAGGGCTTTAAAAAAAAATTGGAGTCTTTGAAAGGGAGTCTTTGGGAAAATCTTGGAGTCTTTGAAAGAACAATAAAAGGGTTTTTAGAAAAAAAAAAAAAAGTTACTAAAAAGGCCCAATGCCCCTGGTGCAAATTTTTTTTTTTTTTTATTTACATATGACAAACCAAATGCATCAAACACAGCATAAATTTTATTAAGTAAAAGACCAACTAGAAAGTAAATCCTAAACAAACAATAAAATCAAAGAGTCAATCTAAAAAAAAAAATTGTAAAATAAAATTCAAACAAAGTTAGGATTATTGGCCGATGATGGTGGAGCAATGACTTGTTTGTCAATCAGATTTTGAATAGCATGTCACAGATTTTACATTTTTCTGTCTGATGGCCAGGTTCTTGATGATATTTGTAGAACTCATGTGACTTGTAACCTTTAGGCAGTGAGCTTGGAGGAGGTAGTGGTTCAAGTAGGCCAAGATGCCCTTCAAGTTTGAGCCTTTCAAACAGTTGGCTCATAGGCATGTGGAGTTCATTGAACTTTCTTCGAGACCTAGAATTGACAATTGATGATTTGACTGCACCATTACGGATGTGGCAAGGATGAGGCCTAGAATTAATAGTTAATGATTTGATTGCACCGTTACTGATGTGGCAAGGCACTACCTCTTTGGGGATTAAGTCCATCGACATGTTCTTGTTGATTGGAGAGGATAGTCGGAAAGACAACTCATGGAAATCCCTAGCTCTTTTCTTTAGAAATTGGAAGTGTTAATTCTCTTCGAGTTCCGGTGAGTTATCCTTGCACAAGGTAGAGAGCATAGAATGATTGGCTAAACTAACTTGTAATGTAGAGTTGGCTATCCAGGAGATTTGGGCTAGCTCTTCACTTATCCTCTCTTGGCCTTCTAAGATGGATTTGAGAACATCTTCAATTCTTTCTCGGCTCATTAGGGTTGAATCTTCCTTGGGCTTGAACCTATGATCCAAAAGGTTGAAATCTCGGTGGACTTTGGCTTTTAGTTGTCTATCTCCAAATGTGGGGGGTTTGAAGTGTCTTTCCCCCTTGTAACATGGACAATTTTTGTCGGGTCATTAAGATTGGTATCTTGGGGTTTGAAGTGTCTCCCCCCATTTGTGGATGTTTGGTTGTTTGACTAGGGTTCGAAGTGTCTCCCCCCATTTGTGGGTGTTGGGTAACTTGATTGGGGTTTGAAGTGTCTCCCCCCATATGTTGGTGCTTGGTAAATTTGATTAGGGTTTGAAGTGTCTCCCCTCATTTGTGGATGTTAGGTAATTTGGTTGGGTTTTGAAGTATCTTGTAGGTAGAATATGGGATTACGATGTTGCAACAGCAGAGTGTCCTCTATGCTCACAGGCTTCTGTACTGTGATGGGAGTGGTGGGCTTGGAACTAGAGCTACTAGCTTGAGTGTCAGCCTTAGGTCCTCCTTGCAGCCTTCCTTTAGATCTTGATGAAATTCTCCTCTCTTGCTTTTTCTCTCTTACTCTCTCTAGAATAGACTCTTTTGGGTTAATTAAAGCTAGGTCACCATCTGCATCAAACAACCAAGCAAAAAAAAAAAAACACACACACAATGTGTAATGCAATTCTAACCAGGATCGACCTAAGGGTAGGTTTTAAGTCATTACATTGTAGGGTGGGTTTGTTGTTTTATTGTTTCCCATAGCTAGGATGTTACACCTCCCAACTTGTAATGTAATGAACATTACGTTGATCTGAACGGCATAGTCTATCCTTTATAGTCAACAGAAAATGATCTAGTGACTCTGGGCTATGAGTTGATGACTACCCGAATATAATGAAGACCGATGATCCATGGTTACTACCAAGACAAAATTGTTGAAAAGGGGTGCATACATATTGTTTAGATGGCACACACAATGATAGTTTGGGAAAGATTTTAACAAACAATACATACAACAGAATATCATACAGCATCTCAATAATCATAAATAAACAAACAAACAACAATATCATGTGAGACCATGCAAAAAAGGGTACATATTTGGTCACTTAAGTCTAATACAAAACTTAGCCCTCGACATCTCCAGCAGAGTCGCCATTGTGAGAGACCTCGAAAAAAAGATGTCCCTAAAAAAAGAGATTTGGGAACCTTTTAGGGTACTTCTCTTTTTGGGTAGGTGGTGTGGAGTCACCACTTATTTTTTATGTACAAAAAATAAGAAAAACTAAATAAAAAAAATTCAATACATGACTGAATTGTTCATGGCTTTAGATTCTAGTCACAATCTACCAAAATACATGGCTTTTTGTCTTAGTTACAATCTACCTAAAATAAATAAAGACAAGACTAGATCTACTAAGCCAAAGACCTATATCCAGAGGCTAGGTTATGAAATGGGAAGGTGTTAGGCACCTATTCCGCCTAGACAGAGTCTGGTCTTCTAAACTCTTGTGACCAATGTACCATTTTATGCATGTCATGAATAATATGTCGAACACATAAAATAAACTAATTACATAAAACCATTTATGAATGTGTCCTCTTTTTTATTTAAAAAAATTCAGATCTGTTTTAATGATTAGAAAAAATTTATTTTGGCTTATAAAAAATCAGATCTTTTTTTGTACGTGGAAAAGATTTTTGAAGAGAAAATTCAGATCAGTTTTTATTTAACAAAAACAATGTCTTTTGGTTGGTTTAAAAAAAATTCAGATTTGTTTTTATATTTGAAAAAGATTTTTTATGAAGAGGATCTTATTCACAAAATAATTGTATACTTCATGAATCAAACAAAACAAACAATAATATATGATCTTTTTCTTTATTTCAAAAATCTGCATACATTAAAAAAATCATATATGTATCTAAAGAAGATACAAAATCCGTTTTTATTTTAAAAAAAATTCAGACCTACATCTAAGAAATATTTAGATCTATTTTGTTTTGAAGAAAAATTCAGATCTATATCTAAAGAAAGATGTAGATCCATTTTGTTTTGAAGAAAAAGAGTTAAGTACATGCAGATCCTTAAAACTAAGAAACAGATTATAGTAACAATAAAAGAATCAAGAGCATATTTTCACAATCTAAATTAACAAGTCAGAATATGAATATTTAAAACAAAAAACATGCATCATTCATGATAAGAGAAACATAAGAACAAAAGGGTTAGAAAGTAGCCTCTTGCATGAGCACTCTTCTACTTGAGAGGATGTTTAGGGTTCAAAGAAACTTGTTTAGTTATCTTTGAAACCTTAAAACCATAATTCTTGTAACAAATCTCAAAGAGAATTAACTAATCTTAGCAATTTGTGAGTCTCAAAACCTATGCATCTCAGAGTATAAAAAAATGGTGATGAAATATGAGGTTCAATCTCTATTTATAGAGGCTAAAAATCTATATAAAAAAAAAAAAATAGGCTAGACAATTAGGATATGAATCCGAACTCATCCTTTTGCGAAAAGATAGAAAAGGGTGTGCCTCATTGTCACCCGAAGGCCATTGGGCCAAAGCCCAAACAGGGGCAATTCGGCACTTTTAAAGTGTCGTTTGACACTCCAAAAGTGTCGAATTGGCTCTTGGATGCTGAACGCACTTTCGTGTTCGGGTGCCATTTAGACTCTCCTTCTAAGGTTTTTTTACCGGTCCTTGTATTTAGACGTGTTTTCATACTCCACCTATGATTTTTTATCTCTTTTTTGGATAATTCAGGCTTTTTAAGAACAATTATCTTGAAAAATTATTTTCTGGATAAATATCCTAAAATAAATCTTGATAAAGTTCAGATTATCCACAATTTTATTGTTATCCAATCAACCCTTTTATTCCTATGCACACAACCTTACTTTAAGCACTAATTATCAACCAATCACAAAATTATTTAATTAATTTTAATTGTTTAGCCAATCAGAATTAATTTAAATTAATCATGTGTGGTCAACTCTTCCTAGACACAATGCATATGGACCGTGCAAACTTGATCATGCAATATCTTTTGATCCAATGGTCCGATTTGAAAACCAGAAACACCGTTGCGACCGTTAGAATCTCAAGATCATTGTTATGATATGCAATGAATAGACTGGTGCATGCAATGTAAAAACAAATTGATGCATGATGCAAAGACAAATTTATGTATGTAATGCAACAATGATTTTTGGGTACATGGATGGTCATTCCAATCATCTTCCTTGATTAAATCATTGGTGTAAAATTGAGTGTCTACAACTAGATCATTTTTTGTTGACTACAAATGAGAGACCATGCTATTTGGACCAACGTAATGTTTAACACATTACAAGTTGGGAGGTGTAACTCCTAGCTATAGGAAACAATGATACAACAAACCCACCCTACAATGTAATGACTTTGAACATGTCCGTAGGCCGATCCATGTTAAAATTGCATTGCATATTGTGTGTGTTTGACCACTATTTGAGCCATGGTGAGCCTAAGTTCAACACTTGGGCCCATCATAATTGTTTGAATGTTATGTGCTTTATAAACCTAATTTTGTTTTCCTAGAAAGAAAGGTATGTCATGTGTATATGCAGCTTGAGCCCAAGCTTGCTAAGCCCAAAGTCCGTCAAGCCCATCAAGTTCATAAGTTCACCAAACTCAAGCTCATCAAGCTCAATAAGGATTCAAGCCCAATTCCATCAAGATCAAGTCATCGTCCTTGAGGTTTAGGACTACCAAGGTCCAATTTTCAAGACTCCAACTAAAGCATCCACAATGGACCAAGAAGCAACAAGCAGTCAAACTTTGCCTCATTTCACAAGTAGTCAAGCCATATTCGGGTTTTTAGGGTCATTGTTCATCTTTTAGTTTTTTATTCACTACATGTTTCAATTAGAAAATATTTGTTGAAGTTTTATGTATTTTTGTTGATTATCATGTTTCATGCATTTTGTTTATAAAAAAATCCAAAAAAAAAATCCAAAAGAAAAAAAGAAGAAGAAAAAAGAGAGTTCGAAAAAAAAATTCAAAAAAAAAAGGAAGAAAATTTTTTTTTTTTTTAAAAAAAAGGGGTTTTCAACAAACAAACAAAAAAAATTCAAAAAAAATCTTTTAATTTAGGGGCATTAGGCCTTCAAGTCATTTTCAAAAAAAAAAAAATAGTAACCTTTTTCTAAAAACCCATTTTGTTTTTTGAAAGACTCCAAGCTTTTTCCAAAGACTCCCTTTCAAAGACTCCAAAATTTTTTCAAAAGCCTTCTTTTCAAGAGAATACAAAAAGATCCACTAGATAATACATCTTTCAAATCATGATGATTAATTGCTCTACTAATCAATTTGTTCCAAAGAGGGTGATAGGCCAAACACGTACTGACCCCTTGTGATGAATTAACCAATTAATTAGCCAAGTGAATTAATTAGGTTCAATTACATGCAATGAGCGTGGTAACACAAACAAATCACCAATTAACTAGAGTATGCAGCGGAAAATAAATTGACACGGTGATTTGTTTATGAATGGGGAAAACTTACACGGCAAAAACCCCACCGGGTGATTTTAAGGTCTCCACTCCCGAAATTCCACTATTATCAAGTAAACATCTCATCGGTAGAGCTAGCATCACCGTCATCATCATCAGAAGTATCATCGTCATCACCATCATCATCATCATCATCCTCAGCCTCAAACTCAAAAGCCACTGAAGGAGGTGGAGGAGAAGCCTCAAAAGCGAAGCCACCCATGACCACCTGCCACCGTGCAATACGGCCAACAAAACGTTCACCTGATACAGCTCTGTAAAGAGTGTATCAAGGCATGCATTCATGTACTGAAGCTGTGCCATGATGTCTCCAAGAGTCACATAGCCCATAGAGGAGGAAGGAGCGGATGTGGATGGAGCAAATCGAGATGGAGCCAAACGGAAGAGAGGAGATGCTGACCCAGTTTGTCGCGACCGAAACTGTGCCTCACTACGTTTGACGATAACGGCATCTATGGCACACATGACAGAGAAATGGTTGGACGAGGGAAAAGGAATGGAAAAATGGCTCAAAATTCGCGTGATAGCTGAAGGTAAAATAAGCTTATCACGGGTAGCCGTATCCCTATAGACATCTAAAATGGAAAGAATAAAATGTGAGGGAAAATCTATAGTGAGGTGCTCTAGAAGTGACAACAAAAATCAAGCACGAGGCTCTGTGATAGAGTTGTAGTGAGAAAGTGGATGCAAAACAAAAGTCATCACCATGTTTAAGAATCTAGGACCTTTAGCAAAAGGCCTACATGATGTGAACTGACGCTCACCCCAATCAGAAGGGCGCTCACAGAAAGCATAGATCATCTCGTCTTTGGACACAGTCCTCAGATGCTCATAACCGGGGTAGTCAGGATGCTCTACGCTTAAGACATGGAGCACATCGAAAACCAACTCCGGTGTGACCACAATGCGCGTACCTCGAACGCGAGTATGAAAGAGGTACTGAAAAATCAAATCCATGCATGTTGGAGTTAAACTCCTAAATAAGCATGGATAGACATATGACAGAGACGTCACACAATGACTCCCAACCCTGACTATAAATGACAGTGGGTAGGTCAGTGTCGGAGAAGTCCGACAAAATAACTCAGCGTTCCGAATGAACACCTAGTTTAGAGAAGCTCTCCGAGAAGTCCTTTCGAGCATCCTCATCATGGAACCGAATAGAGGAGAGGGTAGGATCAGTAGAAGTGGATGCCCCGGAACGAAGAGGGTTTCGGGACGGAACAAACTTACCTTTGGGTGCCATAGACACAACTAACATAAACAAAAAGAGAGGGAGAAAAGGAGACACTCAGAAAAGCTCCAACACAGTTCAACAATATAATAAGTAGGGAAAAAGAGTACGTATGCATGGGAAATGCATAAACATGTGACATGCAAGAGAAATTGCATCATGGGCTCAGCCTAATCTAATCCTACTAGCACACAAACTGTTCAACATGTATAACACACAACTAAATGCATGAAAATACAGTTATAATGCATATGAAATGCAATGCATGAAGTTTTTAAGATCAAATCTTCAAAACCCATCCCAAAAATTTCACAAAAACCTCAACAATTTTGAAAAAACCCCAAAATTTTCAAAAACCCCAAATCCTAGGTTTCAAAAACATGAAATGCATGAATATGAGAGATTAGAAGCTTACCAAGTGAAGAAAAACTTGAAAAAGCTTGAAGAAACCTTAAGGAGGAAGATTGGAGTGAGTGAGAAAGGTTTGGGAGGTGAAAGGACACGAACAAGTCGAGAGAGATCGAGAGAAATGAAGTCCGAGTCGCGCTGAAACTTTATATAGAAGGTCAATAAATCTTGACAGATAGAGGTGTTGAGAGGTGTCGAGACATGTGTAGAGGGAGGTATCGAGATTTTGGCCGTCGACAGATGAAGGTGTCGAGAATGTGTCAAGGGACAAGACAAGGATGGATAAAAGAATCTCGATCGATCCACCAGGTGTCGAGACAGGTGTCGAGATTGCAATAAGAAACAGCTTAAGAGCTCGACAGATAGCCAGGTGTCGAGGATCTGTCGAGGAGCTATCAAGATTGCTTAAAAACAGTTTTTCGAGAAGAGAAAAACACATACATGAATGCAATCAAGTATGCAACTCAACCAAGAATCCAATCAACATATTAAGTTCTCAAAATTATCTCTCAACAATAATTTTAAGCACATGGATCTTAAAAAAACACACACACACACACACTAAACAAGTTTAACCAATTTTATATTTCAAAAATAAGTCAAGACAGTTTAGTGAGCATATATTAGCACAAGTAAAACTTGTGATGGCCAAATCACATTGTACCTGCACATGTATTAAGAGTAGCAAAGAATATTGCGTGTTGTGTGTGAAAAACATCGTAAGATTGCAAATGTGTATGCATGTTATGATGATTTGAGATATGAGAAAATTACTTTAACTCACACACAATCATAACTGTTTGATGGGGATTATCACCTTTGAGGTACACCCTATAACTCCTACATCTCCTAGAAAACACCATTGCAATCATATTTAAAAGCATTTTTGATCTTTTTGCTTTTTAATTTTCTTTGCATATTTTTCTTTTAAGCAAACCATGCATGGGCATATTTAAGAGAGAAAAGAAATACCCAATGATGTTAAGTTTTTGACATTGCACTTTTGCTATGTCGAAGCATACGGATGTAATTAACATTGTAGTTTTGCTATGCCGTAGCATACAGACATCATTTGATGATTGGTGGGCAACAGTGGTGAGATGGTTATTTATGCCTTTCTCTTAGGATTTTCTAGTCCTACTCGTCGAAAAGAGTGATATAAGTGTTAAGTACAAGAGATCACTTAACCTTACTCATCACAAACACGAGCCACAAAGTTCACTTGCTTAGTTGTGCATAGAGATGCTCATCTAAGCTACAAAAGATACAAAGTTTAAAAAACTTTGTTTCAATGGCCATTCAAGGTACACAAGTACCAATGTACACAAAACAAATTGTTTTTGTATTTTTTAGATTTTTCAATTTTTTTTAATTATTTTGAAAAACAAAATAAAGCAAAACTAAAAAATAAACAAACAAAAACATGTTAAGCAAAGCAAAGCAACAAAACTAGATTGACTCAAAATAAAAACAAAACACACAAGTTTTGTAAAAACAAAATTACGAATAGAGAGAGAGAGAAGAAGGTGATAGAATCACTTGGAACCCTTTTTCCTCCACACCTTGGAAGAACCTTTCCTTTGATTAAATCCTTGAACCGGCAGTGAAGGGGAAGAATTAAAACCGTTCAAGTTGGAAAGAAACACGAGGGCTTTGAGAAGATCTCTAAGAGGAACAAGAGAGGATTGAAGCTGATTCTGGCTTCCAGATGCTATCATGCCATTGCTCTGTTGAGTGGCTAATCACTTATAGCAATTTGATCGAGTGTGACCGGCAGCTCCACAATGATGATAGAGATGTTGTTTCTTTTGTTTAGACTTTTGAGAGTTAGCCTTCTTAGCCCTAGGGTTTTTAACATCTTTCTTATCATGTTTAAGGGATGCTCCTAAGATAGATTTACCCTTGTCTAAGTTCTCACTAGGTAATTCATCTTTAACAACATTGTTCTCAATTTCAACATTATTAGCAAGAGGAACAAAAACAGTAGTACTAGTAGAAGCAATATTAGATGAAGAAAGATCATACCCCAAAACTGTTCGATCTGAAGCAGATTTCTGAATGTTGAGCATCTCGTCAAGCTTCACACTTGAAGTCCTTTCCAATTGAGCTCTAACTTGAAACAGCTTTGCTTCAAGCTTCTTGGTCTTCTCAGCCAAAAAATTGTTTTCAAACCTCAATGCTCCAATAGTCTGATTTGCTTTATCAAACTTTGTGGAAAGCTCTTCACGATCAAGTACCACATCACTAAGCTTCTTGGTGGCCAGCCTATAGAGTTTCTCGTGTTTCTCAGAAAGCTTGTATAGTTTCTCATAGGCTATATGGATGTCATCTTGATCATCCATCTTCTCAAACTTAGACTCCACCAATTCTTCTTCTTCAATTACATCTTCAACAATCCCCTCAGTAGGATTAACAGTGGCAGTAAAGGCATTCAAGATTCCGTCATTCTCATCGTCGAAATCATCCTTAGGCTCAGTATCACTTAAAGTAGCTGCAAGTGCCTTGCTCTTCCCAACGCTCTTAAGATTTGTGGGACACTCTTGCTTCATGTGACCAAAGCCTTGGCACCCAAAGCACTTAGGTCCTACAGGAACAGTGTATTGACCACCATCTCTAGCATCCTTCTTCCCTTTATCTTGACTCTTGAACTGAGAAGAACTAGAATGCCTACGGTCCTTGTCAAAGCCCTTCCCATTGGCATTCTTCATGAACTTCTTGAATTGCCTTGTAATGTAGGACTTCATTTTAGAATCCTCATCATCTGAAGACTCATCAGTGTCACTACTCTTGGCCATCAATGTCATTCTCTTACCCTTACCTGACTAGCCAATTCTTGTTAACCCTAGCTCGTAGGTCTGTAGATTTCCAACCAGCTCAGTCAGAGGAATCTTATCAATATCCTTTGATTCCTCTATTGCCGTGATCTTGGCATGGAATCTCTCAGGTAGAGATCTGAGCACCTTTCTCACAATCTTGGGTTTAGGAATGGTTTCCCCAAGATTAAAAGCTGAGTTCACTATGTCCTTAAGCTTGGCATAGAACTCATCAAACGACTCATCCTCCTCCATCTTTATTTCTTCAAAGCTTATAGTGAGCTTTTGAAGCTTTGAATCCTTGACAGCCTTTGTTCCCTCATAGGTTGTCTAGAGGATGGTCCATGCTTCCTTAGCAGTTCAGTGAGGGATAGCTTCCTAAACTCCTCATTGGTGACCGCACTGAACAAAGCATTCAATGCTATGCTGTTGAAGTTTACCACCTTGATCTTTGCATCATCCTAATCAGTCAGCGCTTCTTTCGGCTTGGTCCAGCTAATCTCAACAGCTTGCCACACTTTCTCATCTAAAGACTGCAAGAAAGCTATCATGCGTACTCTCCAGTATGCATAGTTAGTGCCATCAAATAAAGGAGGTATAATTAATGACTGTCCTCTATCCATGACAAACAGGGGTCTATGGATCAATACAACAAATATTAATCTAATCAGAGTGTGCCTACTCTGATACCATTTGATAGGTCAAACATGTACTGACCCTTTATGATGAATTAACCAATTAATTAGCCAAGTGAATTAATTAAGTTCAATTACATGCAATGAGCGTGGTAGCATAAACAAATCACCAATTAACTAGAGTATGCAGTGGAAAATAAATTGACACGGTGATTTGTTTACGAATGGGAAAAACCTACGCGGCAAAAACCCCACTGGGTGATTTTAAGGTCACCACTCCCGAAATTCCATTATTATCACAACAAGCGGTTACAAGTAAAAGAATCCTAGTACCTTTTACCAACCTACAGTTGAACCCTTACCCCAATACACAATTGGACTTGTTCTGTAGTGACAATTTCTCCTTTTGATGCATCGCTCCCAAGTACATGACTAACCAATTGCGCGGATCACAGTACGCAACTTCAATCACCAACTAAAGAAGTTTGTTGACTACAAAGTTCTTCAGTTCATCACACGATGAAGATCCAGGATGCTTGGTCACAAAACCCTATGGTGCACCTACATAGCAACTTTTTCACAAGAGATGAACTAGGGCAAAACTTTGTCTCCGGTCACAATTTGCTTAAACAGACTTTGCTCAATGCTTGTGCAACTTGCGAACACTTTGACAGCCCTTAACATAATCCTTTTATACGTCTAGGGTTATGAGAAAAGAAAGCCCAAAGACACATTCACGGATCTTAAGAAACAGATCAGAAAATCTGTTTTTCTTAAACCTCGATAGATAGCATCTATCGAGAAGCTGTCGAGCCATGGGGCTGGAATAGCTTCTTAAGCTCGATAGATGCTAGCTATCGAGCTAGCTGTCGAGCTTTAATGATAGACACTTTGTTGACTTGAATCTTGGACAGACTTGCATGGCTTTAACACTTGATCTTGAAACAAGGTTTCTTGAAGTATCAAACACATCCTAAATCTACTCAATTACAAGTAAAGTGCGTTTTGTCAAAGGATTAGCCAATTACATAAAGTAGTGACATATGTTCCTAACAAGTGAAACACATATGTCCTAACAGAGGGATTTACCTTCATTCAATCCATGTAAGGACTTTTGCTAAATATTTAAAATATGAAAAGAAAAGGTCCTAAAAGGCAATCAAAGAAATTCATCCATTCATCCAAATTTCTCAAACCACATACACTCAATCCATATCTCAAAAAACAATTTCACATCATTGGAGCATTTATACTTCTATTCCAAGAACAATTTATTAAAGGAGTTTAAGTCACTGTGCTTACAAGAAAGCATCACTAGGGATAGGAGGTCGCCTTTGGTAACCCACATTATTCCTTGACACCTATTACAATAATTATCCATTGATAGCCAACTTGAGCCTTGAAACAGTTAGCCTATTTTTCAATGAACCCACTAAAAACTTAAACCTTGGGTGGGAAAATTAAGTATGCATGCTTAAATCTCAAGATGAGGAAGTATTGACCATATGGATTCAACACCACTTGGTAAGATCCTCAATAAAGACAATGTGACCGATGAAGAGTTCATCAAATTTAGAAAAGAGAGTTCATCAAAGAAAGGGATAGTTCCCTCCATCAAGCTAGAAAGGAAGAAAACCCATCAAAGAGAGATAAAATTTTGAGAAAGCATCAAACTGTGAGGAAAAAAAAAAGGCCATCAAGCTAGAAAAGACTTCAACAAAAAAGAGAGAGAAGTGAATGCAAGAATTTTCATCAAGTTATGAGAGAATGCTAATTCATCAAAAGACATGAGAGACATGAGATTCATTGAAAGATCATTCAAGTTGAGAAGGATGAGCAAACATGAAGATTCATCAAGAGAAGAAATTTCATCAAATTGAGGAGGATAAGGAAAAGAAAAAGTAAGATACATTTCATAAAATAAAAAAAGTGTGTTCAGTCAAGTCAAGAAAAATGAAAATGCATTAGAAAGGATAAGAAGGTATCAAGGAGAAATGCAAATCATCCAAGAAAGATGAAAGTCTGTCAAATTGAAAGAACCAAAAAAATGCAGTTGAGTGAAAGCCAATAAAATTCAAAAAAAAATTCAAAAAAAAAAAGGCTCGCTAGGCTAAAAACCCGAAAGGGTGGTCTAGGCAAAAATTAGAGCCAAAAGAAAAAGAAGAATAAGAAAAACTCGCTAGGCTAAAAATTCAAAAGGGCAATCTAGGCAAAAATTATAGCAAAAAAAAAAGGGCCTGCTAGGCTAAAAACCTGAAAGATCGGTCTAGGCAAAAATTAGGGCAAAAACAAAACAAAAAAAATTCAAAAAAAATCTTTCAAAAAATGAGAAAAACAAAAGTGAGTGTGAGTGATCTGACCACAAGATAAGATGGTAAAGAAGACCAAAAAAAGGAAATTGTCAAGCTATAAAAATCAAGATCAAATGAAAGGAATCGATGAAGACCAATGAGAAGATGATGAACATGACAAGGATTTTGGCATAAGAGTCAATGATGGAAGATGTGGAAAAATCTTCCAATGCTTGAATTTAAAGTATTGCATACTTGGGGAAATATCATAAGGGTTTTAAGCCTTTTATATCTTTCCTTTCATAACCTAAACCCAGCCTGCATTACAACCTTTGAATTAAGTCCTCCTTAAAGTCGTGTTGATTGTAGGTGCAACTTTAGGTCTGATAATATTTTCTCTTGGATTAGGAAGGAAAATCGCTCAAGATTATCAAGCCCCACTGGCTGATATCTTCCAATGACAAAATTTCACAAATTCTCAAGTGACTTAAAAAATTCTTTCTAAGCTCCAAACACTCCCTTTGTTTGCTTCCAACAAAAAATAACTCTCAAGAGAACAAATTTCCAAATTCTCAAAAATTTAGAAATCTTCAAACTTAGGATTTTTCCCTTTCTTGCTTGTTCCCAACATATGTGATTCCCAAGCATTTCATTTCTTTGATTGAATTTGAAGACTTTTAGGGTCCATTTGGATACAGCTGAAAACTAAAAACTGAAAACACTGAAGCAAAATAATTTTTAAATGTGTGAATAGTGCTGTGGGACCCATTTCTAATGAAAAAGTTGCTGAAAAGTGAAATTTGTGGGTCCCATGAACAGTGCACGGGACCCACTAGTGTGCACAAAAATGTCAAAAATCACAGCTCAACATTGCGTGAACAATACTCAACAATGCGTGAACAGTGCACTTTGTCCCCTAAAGCTGAAACACGTGCAGGAAAAAAAAAAAGAGCAAAACGCAAACGCAGGTTCATCCAGATCCAAACGCTCACTTAATTAAAAAATTTTCAAAATGAAGAAGAAAATTTGATTACATGTTTTTAATGATTTCAAATCCTTTCCAACCAATAAGATCGAGTTAACAATTGAGCACTATGATTGGTCAAAGAGGTTGTTCAAAGGATCACCTTTTGTTCATTTGAAAAAGATAAAATTTCAAAAAATCTCATTCTAAGTAAATTGATTTTTTTTTTCAGAGAGAGAGAGAGAGAGAGAGACTCATTTCAAAAAATTCATTTTTCAAAAGAAATTTTAAAATTTTGTTCAAACTACGTCTGAACTTGATCCTCTATGAGAGAGGTACGTAGGTAGCCTTTTCAAAGGCCTGGTCACAATCATCCAAAAAGAACTTCATTTCAAAAAATAAGATTTTTCAAAACTTTTTTCGAACTATGTCTGAACCTGATCCTCTATGAGAGAGGTACGTAGGCAGCCTTTTCAAAAGCCCGGTCACAATCACCCAAAAAGAAACTTCATTTCAAAAAGAAGATTTTTCAAAACTTTTTTTTTTGAACTGTGTTTATACCTGATCCTCTATAAGAGTGGTACGTAGGCAGCCTTTCCACAGGCCCGATCACAATCACTAAAAAAAACATTTTTTTAAAGGCTCAAAATCAAGATATTTCTTTGCGTGAATTTAGGTTAGGAGCATCTGTTTTGCATTAAACATGTTAGATCAATTTTTTTTTTCATGTGCAAGCATATTATCAATTTTCTATACAAGCATGTCTAAACTAGGGGCATTGGCCGAAAACATTTTTATAATAATTGATTACTAACTAGCTCATGGAAAAAATCTTTTGCAGGAGGGGACATGGATGTTTCATCTACTCAACATTCACCATCAATCTTTAGTTTAGATGCTACCATATGTCCTAGAAAAAAGGCTGAAAATGTGACAATTGGACAAGGCTCAAGATGTGCCAATCGGCACTCCAACAGTGCCGACTGGCCCATCATTCCAGTAGTCCTTGTTTTGCCCAGTTTTGTGATTTTGATCTTGTTTTACTCAAATTTTGCTTTATTGAGATCCCTACACAATAAGATTTTTCAAAATTCACATTGATTGTTGAACTAGGGGCATTTGGCCATGCCTCATTCATTTTCAAAAAAAAAAAAGATCATCATCATCATCTTTTCAAAAAAATCAAGTTTTCCAAAAATCATGCATCATTTTGCAAACTAGGGGCACTCGGCCATGCCTCATCCTTTTTTTTTTTTTTTAATCATCTTTTCCTCAAATATCAAGGGTCTCAAAAATCATGCATCATTTTGCAAACTAGGGGCATTCGGCCATGCCTCATTTATTTTTCAAAAAAAAAAAATCATCATCATCATCATTTAAAAAAAAATCAAGATTTCTAAAAATCATGCATCAATTCATAAACTAGGGGCATTCAGTCATGCCTCATCCATTTAAAAAAAAAAATCAAAAATCATCTTTTTCTTAAAAAAAAAAAATCAAGATTTCCAAAAACATACTTCAAAGGGTAAACTAGGAGCATTTGGCTATGCCTCATTCAAGTGAGATCACCCATGTGAAGACCTTCCAAGTAAGTTCAAAATTCTAAGTAACAAGGTTGCATCAGGTAAACTCTAAACTTTTCTAAATCAAGTACAATTTTCTTTCAAATAAGTTCATACATGCTATACATTGTAGGATCAACAATAGCTTTCCAACCTTCAAGGGATAGACCTTAGTTCTCCTAAAACTCATAGGATCAACAATAGTTCTCCTATACATTGTAGGATCGACAATTGCTCTCCCGCCTTCAAGGAATCGACCTTTGCTCTTCTAAAACTCATAGGATCGACAATAGTTCTCCTATACACTAGGATCGACAGTAGCTCTCCTACCTTCAAGGGATCGACCTTAGTTCTCCTAAAACTCATAGGATCAACAATAGTTCTCTTATACATTGTAGGATCGACAATAGCTCTCCTCCCTTTAAGGGACCGACCTTAGTTCTCCTAAAACTCATAGGATCGACAATAGTTCTCCTATGCACTAGGATCAACAATAGCTCTCCTACCTTCAAGGGATCGACCTTAGATCTCCTAAAACTCATAGGATCGACAATAGTTCTCCTTTATATTATAGGATTGACAATAGCTCTCCTACCTTCAAGGAATCAACCTTAGTTCTCTTAAAACTCATAGGATCGACAATAGTTCTCCTATACATTATAGGATCGACAATAGCTCTCTTACCTTCAAGGGATCGACCTTAGTTCTCTTAAAACTCATAGGATCGACAATAGTTTTCCTATGCACTAGGATCGACAATAGCTCTCCTACCTTCAAGGGATTGACCTTAGTTCTCCTAAAACTCATAGGATCAACAATAGTTCTCTTATACATTGTAGGATCGACAATAGCTCTCCTCCCTTTAAGGGATCGACCTTAGTTCTCCTAAAACTCATAGGATCGACAATAGTTCTCCTATGCACTAGGATCAACAATAGCTCTCCTACTTTCAATGGATTGACCTTAGATCTCCTAAAACTCATAGGATCGACAATAGTTCTCCTTTACATTATAGGATCGACAATAGCTCTCCTCACTTTAAGGGATCGACCTTAGTTTTCCTAAAACTCATAGGATCGACAATAGTTCTCCTATGCACTAGGATCAACAATAGCTCTCCTACCTTCAAGGGATCGACCTTAGATCTCCTAAAACTCATAGGATCGACAATAGTTCTCCTTTACATTATAGGATTGACAATAGACCTTAGTTCTCTTAAAACTCATAGGATCGACAATAGTTCTCCTATACATTGTAGGATCGATAATAGCTCTCCTACCTTCAAGGGATCGAACTTAGTTCTCTTAAAACTCATAGGATCGACAATAGTTCTTCTATGCACTAGGATCGACAATAGCTCTCCTACCTTCAAGGGATCGACCTTAGTTCTCCTAAAACTCATAGGATCGACAATAGTTCTCCTATACATTGTAGGATCGATAATAGCTCTCCTACCTTCAAGGGATCAACCTTAGTTCTCCTAAAACTCATAGGATCGACAATAGTTCTCCTATGCACTAGGATCAACAATAGCTCTCCTACTTTCAATGGATTGACCTTAGATCTCCTAAAACTCATAGGATCGACAATAGTTCTCCTTTACATTATAGGATCGACAATAGCTCTCCTCACTTTAAGGGATCGACCTTAGTTTTCCTAAAACTCATAGGATCGACAATAGTTCTCCTATGCACTAGGATCAACAATAGCTCTCCTACCTTCAAGGGATCGACCTTAGATCTCCTAAAACTCATAGGATCGACAATAGTTCTCCTTTACATTATAGGATTGACAATAGACCTTAGTTCTCTTAAAACTCATAGGATCGACAATAGTTCTCCTATACATTGTAGGATCGATAATAGCTCTCCTACCTTCAAGGGATCGAACTTAGTTCTCTTAAAACTCATAGGATCGACAATAGTTCTTCTATGCACTAGGATCGACAATAGCTCTCCTACCTTCAAGGGATCGACCTTAGTTCTCCTAAAACTCATAGGATCGACAATAGTTCTCCTATACATTGTAGGATCGATAATAGCTCTCCTACCTTCAAGGGATCAACCTTAGTTCTCCTAAAACTCATAGGATCGACAATAGTTCTCCTATGCACTAGGATCGATAGTAGCTCTCCTACCTTCAAGGGATCGACCTTAGTTCTCCTAAAACTCATAGGATCGACAATAGCTCTCTTACCTTCAAGGAGTTGACCATAGTTCTCCCAAAACTCATAAGATCGATAGTAACTCTCCTACCTTCAAAAGATTGACTTTAGTTTTTCCAAAATCAGTAGGGTTGACAATAGTTCTCCTACTCTCCCTAAGATCGACAATAGCTCTCCTACCTTCAATGAATTGACTTTAGTATTCCCAAACCTTTGAAAAAGATCAACCTCAATTCTCCCGATGCCTTGGTTGATAAATTCCAAATTTGAATAATCTGAGTTCTCAATCCTCATGATTCTAATATAAATTTTCTCGTCTATGGCTGGAAAATTTCAGGCTTCAAAATACAGATTGGAAAAATAGAGTTCTCAATCATTCTAAGTTAGAATGGGAAAATAGAGCTCTCAATCTCCCCAGATTCTAACTGAGATAGAAAAGCCTCTCAATCGCCTTAGATTCAGATTGAGATAAAGAAGCCTTTTGGTCGCCCTAGATTCAGATTGAGATAGAGAAGCCTCTTAATCACCTCAGATTCAGGTCGAGATAAAGAAGCCTCTCGGTCACCCTAGATTCAGATTGAGATAGAGAAGCCTCTCAATCGCTTCAAATTCAGATTGAGAGAGAGAAGCCTTTCAATCACCCCAAATTCAAATTGAGATAGAGAATCATCTTAGTCATTTTAGATTCAGATTGAGATAGAGAAGCCTTTCAATCACCCCAGATTCAGATCGAGATAGAGAAGCCTCTCGGTTGTTTTAGATTCAGATTGAGATAGAGAAGTCTCTCAGTCATTTTAGATTCAGATTGAGATAGAGAAGCCTCTTAATTGCCCTAGATTCAGATCGAGATAGAGAAGCCTCTCAATTGCCCCCAGATTCAAACCGAGATAGAAAAACCTCTCGGTCACCTCAGATTTAGACTGAGATAGAGAAGCCTCTCAATCGCCCTCAGATTCATATTGAAATAAAGAAGCCTCTCAATCGACCCTAATTCAAACCGAGATAAAGAAGCCTCTCGGTCACTTTAGATTCAGATTGAAATAAAGAAACCTCTCAATTGCCCCTGATTCAAATCGAGATAGAGAAGTCTCTCAGTCACATCAAATTCAGATTAAGATAGAGAAGCATCTCAATCCCCTCAAATTCAGATCAAGATAGAGAAGCTTCTTGGTCGCCTCAGATTCAAATTAAGAAAGAAAAGCCTCTCAATCGCCCCCAGATTCAAACCAAGATAGAGAAGCCTTTTGGTCACCTCAGATTCAGATTGAGATAGAGAAGCCTCTCAATCATCCTAGATTCAAATTGAGATAACAAAGCCTCTCGGTCACCTTAGATTTATATTGAGATAGAGAAGCCTCTCAATCATCCCAAATTCAAACCGAGATAGACAAGCCTCTCAGTCACCTCAGATTCAGATTGAGATAGAGAAGCCTCTCAATCGCCCCAGATTCAAACCAAGATAGAGAAGCCTCTCGGTCACCTCAAATTTAGATTGAGATAGAGAATCCTCTCAATCGCCCCAGATTCAAACCGAGATAGAGAAGCCTCTTGGTCACCTCAGATTCAAATCAAGCTAGAGAAGCCTCTTGGTCGCCCTAAATTCAGACAAAGATAGAGAAGCCTCTTAGTCACCTCAAATTTCAAGATTTAATTCAAGTTCATCAAATTATCAAGTAGATCAAGTATTCATAGTTCTCATTTTTATAAAAATAAAACACCAGTTCTATGTCCTAAGGTTTTAGGTTCTAGAGTTAGGTAATCTTTGAAAAGTCAACCTCGATTAAATCATGGCTGCTAAAATCAGTATCTTTGTTTCACATTGACATTCACTTTGCAAGCTCTGTCAATAAGGGGCATTTTGTAGACACTCGATTTTGTACCCATAATTTAATCTTGGAAATGGCTACAATGACCATTCATATACCTGAAAAAATCATAGTTGCATTACATGCATTAATTCATTCATTGCATATCATAAAAATGATCTTGAGATTCTAACAGTCACGACGATATGTCTGATTCCTAAATCGGACCGTCAGATTGAAAGATGTCACATGATCAAGTTTTCACAGTCTGCATGGATTTTGTTTGGGTCACACGTGATTAAATTAAATTAATTTTGATTGATTAAACAATTAAAGTTAATTAAACAATTCTGTGATTGGTTGTTGGTTTTTGTCAAAAATAAGCTTGCTTGCATGGGAATAAAGTGAATAATTAGATAATAAAAAAATTGTGGATAATTAAGTTTTTTTATAATATTTATCTATTAGATAATTATTACTTTAAAGACCTTATTATCAAGAAAAAAAAAGGATTAATTTTTAGAATATGAATTAAAAACGCATCTAGGTACAATTCCTAGCCCAAAAACCCTCAAAAAATGGTCCAAACCGAACCAAAATTGAAAAGGGGGCTTGGCACCCAAGAAGGCCAGTCGACACTCTTGGAGTTCCGATTGGCACATGACAAGTGCCGATGCCGATTGGCCTAAAGTAGTGGCCTAGCCCAGGAACCTTCTGATTAAGATAAAACCTATCTTTTTCAAATTTTTAGAGATAAGGACACTTTCCAATTCATATCTGATCTTATTCAGTTTATTTTTCAAGCATCCCAACCTCTATTAATAGAGGAAAAAGATTAGAAATTGGGACCCTTCTTTCTAGCCCATCTTTTCTGACTTCTCTACTCCCCTTACATTAAAGATGTTCTAGAAGCCTTGGCTTTAAGAATTTTTTTTTTTTTTTTTTTTTGGTAAGTAAACTACTTTAGACCTCAAAGAAGAGTAAATTTCTTTGATTTCTAAAATATTCTTCCATTGAAAGGTACACTCATGCAAATAGGTATTTAATTTCATTCTTATGTTTATTTTTCTTGTCTCTTAATTATGTTGTGTTGTTCATTGCATGGTTTTTGTTAATATGTGTTTGATTTCATTATGACCTTGCTCACAATTTGTATATGCCATGTTCACATGTTTGGTTGAGATTTTCTTTAATTGATTAAAATGTTCGTGATTTAATTTTTTTTTTCTTTGAATTCAAGATCTGCAATTAATCACCAAAACTTTATAATAAAAAAAATCAAAAACAGATGCATATTTTCATTAAATACAGATCTAAAAGTTTTTCTGAAAATTTTTTGGTCAAAACAGATCTGTATTTTCATTAAATATTGAACTAAATACAGATTTGAAAATTTTTCTAAATTTTTTTAAACAAAAAAAATATGTATTTTCATTAAATACAAATCTGAAAGTTTATTCTGAAATTTTTCTGGTTAAAAACTGATATGTTTTTTCATTACATATAGATTTGAATTTTTCAAGCATACAAAACAAATCTGTATTTTCATTAAATATAGATCTGAAAATTTTTCTGAAATGGTTTTCTTCTTAAATAAAAAATTGTAGATTTTGAATTTTCAAAGAATGAATTAATAGTTAGGTTAAGGTTTTTTTTTACGTCATTCCATAAATATGTGATGCATGCATAATAGATTTGAATTATGAATATGAATCCTCTTTTAAAAATCCTTTTTTTTAGCCCTTACAAAACAGATATGATTTTTATTAATCAAATCCCATTCTTTTTATCCCTTACAAAACAGATCTGATTTTTGTTAATCAAATTTCATTTTTCTTAACTTTCAAATAAAACAGATCTAATTTTTCTTTGAAAAGAGAGCATATTCATAAGACGAATTTGTTTAAATTAATTTTGTCAAGCAAGTGTTTGTTACGTGCATTATAGCATATCATTCAATATCATACAAAAGGGTATATAATGGTCATTAGAGTCTAGAAAACCAGACTTCGTCTGGGCGGAATGGGTGCCTAACACCTTCCCATTCCATAACCTAGCCCCCAAACTTAGGTTTTTGGATAATAGACTAGTGTTTTATCTTTTGTTTTGGTAGATTGTAACTAGGATCAGAGCTTTGTAATTTTTACATAGATTGTATTTAGGACCAAAGCCTTGTAAAGTTATTCTACCAAGTTGTATTTGTATAATCAATTAATGACATTCGAGGAATTTTTGGACATGTGAATTGTATTTTATTTTTTCATATTTTTTATAAAAAAAATAAGTGATGACTCCACAAAATTACCCAAAAGAGAGGTGCCCTAAACACCCAAATCTCTTTTTGAGAGCACCCCTCAAGAAGCACGGTCTCTCACAACACGTATTTTAATGTTAAAAACAGCCTAAACTAGTCTATTGTAGAAATTTAAAGAACATAATTAACTACTTACCAGCATAGAGCATAAATTAAAGGGAGAAAGCAAGGAAGTACTAAACTACAACCAAAGTAAGAACAATGGTTGCACTACAGCTTTTCTTTTCTACTCTCTCACTAGCTCTCTAGAGGGAATGATAGAAGAGGTCTTCTCTATTCATAGGGGAAGGGATGGCTTAGCTTTAAAGCTAAGTTATTAGCTTTCTTTTGAAGCTAAGGGACTGATTGGTAGTAGGAATTTTGTGTTTGTTTTTAAAAGTATAAAAACATTTTTCAAAAAATTGAACTTAAAAATAGTTTTTCAGATAATACTTTTTTTATATTATTCATGTTTGGCTCCCACTTCTAAGAACAATTTTCAAAATACTAAAAACAAAAAAATAATTGTTTGGGCGACCATTTCTATTTTTTGATTTCTTAAAAAAAATATTTACAAAAAGTAACGTCTGCAATTTGTAGATTACTAATTTTTTTATGGATAATGATAAGGGAATAGACATCATCAAGTATTTCTTTTTTTTTAATGATAAGTTTCAAATTTGAAGTGTGGATAAGCTCCTTAATTTAAGAGATAAAAGAGTTTAGACAAAGATGTGGGATCCATTGTTTTCAATTTATTTACAATTATGTCATTAAAAACATTTTCTATATCCTGAAAACACCTCCTTAGCCATTTTCAAAATCTTTTTCAAAACCAGGAAAATAGGATATACGTTTTGAAAACTGTATTTAAAAAATATTAGCAAAGCAATAAATTCAAGTGTAGGACCCACCATTTTATGGATTGCAAAACAAAAAAGTATATTTAAATATTCTTACCAAACAGGCCCTAAGGGAGGAGATAAATCTGTTTGGATAAGCTGGAATGGATTTGGTGTTGATCCCCATTTAAATTTTGAAAGGAAGTTGAAGATGATGTTGAACTTATGTTATCTTCTATACCTGTTTCATATTTTGGCTTTAAATTTCTACTCAAAATTCCAATTGATTCGAGATTGATATTTTTTGAAAGGAAATTCAATTCTCTACTTTTTCAGAAATAGAGAAAACCAAATTTCAACATTTTCCAGGTCAAAAATGCAATTCAAGTTGCTGCTAAAAATAGTAACATTTTTTTAGCATTTTTCTGTTTTTTGAAATTTTATATAAAATGTATCTTCTCCTCTATCCAAATTTTTTCTAAAGAGCAAAAAAGATGCCATAAAGGAAATAAGATGTCATTTGATCGGGTGGTCTAATTGAGCCCCATGACATACCATTGTGATCATTAGAGTATCAAGATTTGTTTTGTATCACAAATCTGAAGATCTAATTGTTGAAATTACGATCATGCCCCTATACAACATTACTATTTTGCCTTTAATATTGGTTAAATGCAAGTTGTAAAATGGGGTGTCTACACTCTTTCTTTTCTTTTCTTTTCTTTTCTTTTTTTTTTGTTTATTGGGTTTTTGTTTTTTGATGGTTTAATTATATTAGATTCTTTGTCTTTTGCATAGCATTAACTCATCTAGAACCAAAAAAAAAAAAAAACTTAGATATGACACATGACACAAAATTAGACAACAATTAGAATTCAATTTAGATTTTAATTGGAATTTTCTCAGCTTTGTCTTTAATTATACTAGTGTGTATCCCCGTGCATATGCACGAGTATAGGGCAGACCCCCTAGAGCAATTAAAAAAAAATTAGTTATTATATATTTCATTTTTCTAGTTGGGCCCCCTTCCAAAAGGTCCCCTTCTTCCCAATCATCCTAGCTAGCCTAACCCAAATAGCAACTATCCAACTCAAAAACTTAACAAAAATAATAAAAACATTCACAATAATGATTGTATTTTAGCAAGAAAAAAATTATTTTACCATTAAAGAAACAAAAAATCATGTGTTATTGGGGAAGGTAAAGCTAAATTTTTTGCAACTACAGTACACTGGTATAAATACCAATTAACTATAGCAAGTTGTTAAAAATAAAATACAATTGTTAGGTTCTAAGAATTAGGAACTAATGTATTAGAACTTCAATTTGTAATGTTGGCAAACCATGATCAAAACATTCTTTAAGTCTTGTGTTAGACTTGCTCAAAGTATGGCTTTTTATGTAAAGTTGGAATCGAGTTGACTGCAGAATTACTGTGCACTTTCTGCCTGACTCGATCGATCGAGAATTAGACTCGACCGATCGAAAATCGTGCAGAACATTTTTCTGCAGAATTTTTCCAACTCAGCCCTAGCCCATTTAATGTATAGGGTTTTATGTTTTGCCCTAGGTATATAAGGGAAAACCCTAGCCACGTTTTTAGAGTTCTGAATGCTGTGTTTGTGAATCTATTTGTTAGATCTAGAAGTGTTTACGTTCACATACACTTAGGATTTCCAAACTCAAGATTCATGTCAAGAGGTTGGTAAATCATACAGTTGCAGAATCAAAAGAGCTTCAAGATATACAAGCAGGTGTTGCTTGTGCTTTGCTGAAGAATTCAAGGAAAGAAGGAGTCCGTGGATCTCGGAGCTGTCACGTGGTCGTGGTAGTAAGTTTCCTACAGGCAGGTAGCAATAGGATGTTAGTGGTCTAAGTCTTATTGTGTAAACTTCGATTCTTTCATAGTGAATTCGGTTTACCTTGAGGATAGCTAGGTTAAATCCTCCCCAAGTTTTTTACCGGTTTGGTTTTCCTGGGTCATCATATCATGTGTTCTTTATTTTTCCGCACTTATACATGATTTGATATATTTGTGTTAACCTAGATTTGTTTAAATTACCTAAGTTAATCACTTGGCTAATTCTCTAGGTTAATCTGTTGGGTTTAAGGGGTCTAAGCGAACTTACAAGTGGTATCAAAGCGGGTAGCTTTTGTTTTTGATCCTTTGATCTTTAAGCTGATCCTTGACCCCTGTTGTTATGGATTTCTCTAAAATCTTCTCTTTAGTCTGCCACATTGTCTACTTGGTATGCTTGTCCTTTACTTTTTGTGTTAAAATTTTTCTTGAGTGTCTTGGTATAATCACATATGATAATAATTACATGTGCTATACTACTTCAACCGCCCTAAAGGCACGTGATTCTTTTCTTTCGTATTTGGATAGTGGTTGTTCCAGGCACATGACAGGAAATAAAGCCTTGTTCAAGACACTCTTCGAAGGAAAGATTGGAACAGTTACTTTTGGAGATGGAAGCAAATCTGTGATCAGAGGCATTGGTACTGTGGATATTCCAGGACTACCAGTCTTTGAAGATGTTTGGTATATTAATGGGTTGAAGGCTAACTTACTCAGCATAAGTCAGATTTGTGACAATGGACTGAATGTGTTCTTCACTAAACAAGAATGTGAAATACTTGATGAAGGAGGTGACTGTATGTGTGTTGGTGTGAGGACAGCTGATAACTGTTATGGTATCACCCCAAGTATAAGCAACAAATACTTCAGTGCTAAGATCAATCAAGTTGACTTATGGCATCAAAGGTTGGGACATGCTAGTCTCAAGCAATTAGAGAAGATTTCAAAATGTGATGCAGTAATTGGGTTGCCCAAGTTTGAGAAGATTGAAAAATGCATCTGTGGACCATGTCAGATGGGTAAACAAGTGAAGTCCAAACATCCGTCTGTAACTGATGTTCAAACTACAAGACCTTTGGAGTTGCTGCACATTGATCTCATGGGTCCTGCCAGAGTTCAGAGTTTAGGTGGAAAGAAGTATATTCTAGTTGTTGTGGATGACTTTACCAGATTCACATGGGTTGTACTTTTGAAAGATAAAGCTGAGGCTCTTGAAAAAATGATTCATCTGTGCAAAAAATTGCAAGTAGAAAAAGGAACTGTGATAGCCAGAATAAGAAGTGACCATGGAAAATAGTTTGAGAACACAAAACTGGCTACGTTTTGCAATAATCAAGGCACACATCAGGAATTCTCTTCACCCAAAACACCACAACAAAATGGAATAGTGGAAAGGAAAAATAGGGTTGTACAAGAAATGGCCCGTGTCATGCTTCATAATAAGAAGATGCCTAAATCTTTTTGGGGAGAAGCTGTTAATATTGCATGTCACACTCTCAATCGGGTATATTTCAGACCTAACTCCAAGCAAACTCCCTATGAACTCTGGAGAGGAAAAAAGCCTGTAGTCCAATACTTCAGAATATTTGGCAGTGACTGTTACATTCTGCGTGATAGAGAGAACCTAGAAAAGTTTGATGCTAAGAGTGACAAGGGTTATTTTTTGGGATACTCTTCCACCAGTAGAGCATACAGAGTATACAATCTGAGAACTAAAACAGTCATGGAATCTTCAAATGTAGTGATCAATGATGAATTAAACTCAGAAGGTCATTCAGAAAATGCACCTCAGGTTCAAGAAAAGATTATGGAAGTTGATGATTCTCTACCTGAAAACTATGTGGGAAAACATACAGAGGAAGAGTTAATGGTATTGAATAATACAGCATCTGTACCATCAAGTTCAAAACCTTCAACACCAGTTCATGGAGCTCAACAAGAACAGAGAGAGTCTCAAAGTCCATCATATCAGAAAGGTACCTCTACTTCATTGGTCAAAGGTCCATCCTCAAGAGTCAAGTTGAATCATCCTGCTACTAATATATTGGTGAGTTTGAATAATAACATGAGATTGAGATCCAAAGCATTAAATGTGATTACTCACTCATGCTATTTATCCCAATTTGAACCGAAAAAGGTGGATGAAGCTCTACAAGATGCTGATTGGGTAAATTCTATGCACGAAGAACTTCATCAATTTGTTCGAAATGATGTGTGGGAATTAGTTCCTAGACCAAAGGAAGTCAATGTTATTGGAACTAAGTGGATCTTCAAGAACAAGTCAGATGAACATGGAACTGTTATCAGAAATAAATCTAGGCTTGTTGCTCAAGGATACACACAAGTAGAAGGGATTGATTTTGATGAGACTTTTGCACCTGTAGCAAGATTGGAATCCATTCAAATTCTTTTGGCTATAGCAAGTCATATGAACTTTAAGTTGTATCAAATGGATGTCAAGAGTGCTTTCTTAAATGGCATGTTATAAAAAGAGGTGTATGTTGAACAACCGAAAGGTTTTGTTGATCCTCACAGGCCGAATGATGTCTACAAGTTGAAGAGAGCTCTCTATGGATTGAAACAAGCTCCACGGGCTTGGTATGATAGACTAACTGCATATCTCACGGACCATGGCTTTAAGAGAGGTTTTGCTGACACCACTCTATTCATACGAAAGGATAAGAATCATTTTGTAGTTGTTCAAATTTATGTTGATGATATTGTTTTTGGTGCTACTAATGATTCTCTTGCTCAATCTTTTGCAGATGAAATGAAGGCCATGTTTGAAATGAGTATGGTTGGTGAACTAACTTACTTCTTGGGATTGTAGGTAAAACAAACGGATGCTGGAATTTACATCAACCAAGCTAAGTATGCACAAAATTTGGTCAAGAGATTTGGTCTTGACAAGGCTGCACATGCTAGGACACCAATGGCTGCTAATGCAAAACTAACAAACGATCCATCAGGTGAGTCTGTTGATGTTACCCTATACAGAAGCATGATTGGTTGTCTTTTGTACTTAACTGCTAGCCGACCTGATATTGCATTTAGTGGGTGTTTGTTCTAGATTTCAATCTAATCCTACGGTTTCTCACTTAAATGTTGTCAAAATGATTATAAAGTATGTTGCTGGAACTTGTGATTATGGTCTGTTTTACAGCAAAGAGTCAAATCTTTCTCTTGCTGTTTTTTCTGATTCTGATTGGGCTGGTAATGCTAATGATAGAAAAAGTACAACTGGTGGTTGTTTTTATGTTGGTGCTAATCTTGTTGCTTGGATGAGTAAGAAGCAAAATTCTGTTTCTTTATCTACTGCTGAGGCAGAATATATTGCTGCTGGAAGTTGTTGTTCTCAGCTTCTTTGGATGAAAAAACTCTTGAGTGATTATGGGATATCACAAGCCACCATGGTTGTTTATTGTGATAACTCTAGTGCTATAGATATCTCTAAGAATCCTGTTCAACATTCTAAGACCAAACACATTGAGATTAGATATCATTTCATTAGGGATCTTGTTAAACGGAAAATTGTTGCTCTTAAGTATATTCCAACTGAACGTCAGAGTGCTGATATCTTCACCAAACCACTTGATAGAGGAAAGTTTGAGACTCTTCGTCAAGTTATTGGTGTGATTATTTGTCCCTAGTCATTCTTGACTCCATGGTCCTTGTGCTTCATTGCTCTATCTTATGTGACCTTTGTTTCTAGGATTTGCATTGCATAACATTCATGCATTTCATTCTAGGATGTTTATTTCTTTTATATATAAAAAAAAAAATTTTGCAAATTGTGTTTTTGCTATTTTTTTCCTTGAACTTGAAGACAAGGTTGGTCAATCAAATTTTGCATAACATGTTTATGTACCTTGTTTGGCTTTGATGTACTTATTTCTATTGCACTTTACTAGCTGAAGTTTTGTTGTGCATGTTGTGTGGGAAGATGCTATATTTGTTGATCACATGATCTTGATCTTGAAGTCTTATGTCTTTGATTGTCGGACTTGGTCTTATTGAGAAAGGCATAAATAACCATCTCACCACTGTTTACTAGCCAATCATGAACACCTTAGTGCATATCGTAAGATTTTGTGCTCAAGAAAGTGTAGCACATGCACAAAAAGAACATAAGATGTAGCCTCTAAATAAAATTGGTGTGTACATTATTGGGCTATAATAATTTCACAATTCATAAAATTGGTTTGTACATTATCCCGGCTATATTATTAAGTTTCTAATCAATTAAATTGAATATTAATTTTGAGGCAAATCAAGAAACTTACATGATTGCAAGCTTTTATTCCAGGAGATGTGAGAGTTATATGATGTAACTCTTTAAGTAATAGTCTCTTTCAAATTCATGTGATGGATTTTGTAGAAATTGTGATTGATTACTATGTGCATATTACCTCACATGTTTCTCAAGCTTATGCTAGTTGCACACACTACACAAGTTATTCTTTGCTAAACTGTGTACATGTTTTTGTGTGTTTTTGGTTTGACCAACCAAGTTTGAATATTTCTGAAAATTGATGCAGAACATGTTTGCCTGTTTAAATGGTTGAGGGATATTAAGAGAAAATCTTGCTTTGAGAGATCTAGGTTAAAAAACATGGGTTTTTGGAAAACATTTCATCTCATACTCATGCATTCTTTTCATAAAATCTAATGCTTTGAGGAGTTTTTGAGCAAATGTGTTTCGTTTTTCAAAAATTCAATTTTTCCAGATTTTCGATCAATCGAGTCTGTTTTTCGATAGGTCGAAATTGTTTTTAAAATCTCAGTAAAGTCTCTGTGTGTTTCGATCGGTTCTCGATTGGTATTGGATCAATCGAAGGATTTTCGACCGATCGAATCTGTTTTTCGATCGATCGAAAATCGGGCTGAGTGTTTTTAAAAAGGTTTTTCTTCACGTGATTCTTCACTTTTCAAAATCTTTTCAAACACTTTTTTGTCTCTCACCAACTGGTCAACCAGATTTTTGCTGTTTTTGTCGTTTTCCTCCGATCTTTTTGCATCAATCCTCTCTCCCAAGGCCGGTAAGACACTTTTGCCCCTCCATTTGTTTTTATTTTCATGTTTCATGCATTATTTTCATGCATTTTGGGTTATTTTCGGCATTTTAGTGTTTTGGTATTTTTGGCAATGATTTTGGGTGCTTTTCTTTCAAATTAATTATCGGTTTTTGTGGGGACACCTTATCCAAGCACTACATGTGGTTTAATTTGATTAATTTGATGCTTTGTGGGAAATTTGAAAATCTAGGGCTTGAAATTGATGAATTTGGGGATTTTATTCAAATTGATATAAATTGATGAACTTGACTTGTTAGATTGATTAATTTGATCATTATATTGTGTTATTTAACTGTTGTGATGATCAATTTCTCAATTTGTTGTGTTTTGAAAATTGGGTTTTTCTCAAATTGGGTATTTTTAATTTAAAACTCATGATCAAGTCAATTTTGTTAATTTGGATTATATTTGAACTTGTTACTGCATTAGTTCATGCATCATTTGCATATTTTGTTCATGCATCATATAGATTGTTTTTTCTATATTTTATGCTGTGCTACTTGCAGTCTGCCCTTGGTTTGTTGTTTTTGCTCTTCTCTTTCTGTTTCTTCTTTTCTGTTCTTAGCACCATGCCTAGGAAAACTAGAGCCCATAGGACTTCTGACCCTTCACCTTCATTTGATAGTGATCGGTTTCCTAGTGAGAAGAACCAAAAGACCTATGAGACCCTTAATCTTAGGCGTCATATTTGGGCTGAGCGTAGGGTCATTCTAGATGAGGTTGATCCTGAGGTGAGACGTAACTTTGAGCGTCGGGGTTGGTTATCTTTGCTAGATTTTGAGCATCCTCCTCCTGCCACCTTGATTAGAGAGTTCTATTCAAACCTCTCTATCCACATCTATGATACCAACACCTTAGTTAAGGTTTGGTTACGAGGTGTAGAGTATCGCATTACCCCTTCGGTGGTGTCTGATGCTTTTGGGGTGCCTATTGTTGATCATCCCGTCTTTCCTTATGAGGAGTCTCCACCTCTTGATGATGTTATGTCATACATCACTGGGTCTTCTATCCAGTAGGGTTCTGATCCTCGAATCACATCTGCTGAACTTTCCGAGCTTCATTATCTCTTCTTTAGGATAGCATGTCATTCCTTGTGGCCCATTTCTTATCTCCACACCATCCCTCTTGAGTGATGTGTGTTTTTGTATGCACCTGTTACTGATGCCCCTATCAGTTTTCCTTATTTGTTCCTTCGTTCTTTGAACGAGGTACATCGGTCTAGTTCTACAGCTCATGCTTTATTCTTTCCTGTTTTTATTCATAGGATTCTCCTTTATCTAGGTTTAGGTGATTTTCCTGCTTCTGAGCTCGTACATGTTATTGCTCCTATAGGTGCTACCTTTTTGAGGCAAAGGACTGCTCAACTTCGAGCTAGCTCTAAGCGTCCTAGGGTAGAGCCTTCCGGTGTCACTCCGCCCCCTTCTTCTTCTACAAATGCTCCTACAGCTAAGACGTCTGCTGTTCCTGCTGCTGCTGCTGATGATGCTCCTCCACCTTCTCCTTCGGATGTTTCTGATATTCATCAGACTCTGGACACTGTCATGACCGTTCAGGCGGCTCATGGTCAGCTTCTGCTGGATGTACTTGATGAGCTTCGAGCTTTGAGAGCGGATTTGGCGAGTTTTCGTCGTTCTCCTCCGCCACCTCCTTTTGATGATGAGTGAGTGCCCTTTGGCAATTCGTCACAAAAAGGGGGAGTGCATTCTATTGAGGAGATTTTTGTCTTAGGGGGAGTTTTGAGTTTTGTACCTTACTGTGACACTGTTGAGCTTGTGGAGTTATTAGATTGTATCTAGGTGCTTCACTTTGTATTTACATTTTTTGGCTCTTATTAGGAAGATATTTTTTTTGAGATACATTTTGTTGTATATGTTTCTTGTTTCACTATGCTACTTTGCTTATTGATTTATATTTATGATGTTATTCATGATATATGTCTTTATTTTGTGTCATGTGAAATCAAGAAGTTTTTTTATATTCCTTGTATTTTCCACACATGCGTTTATGTGTTTGTTAAGTGTTACAGGAATATACAGGTTGATTCAGTCGTGCTGCTGTCTACTTTGCAACTGTTAGATAGTAGTTAGGTTGAATTGTTTAGTGGCTTTTTAATTTTGTAATGGGCTGTTTCAATTTGTAAACTTTGAGCTTTTTGTTAAGTCTGTGTTTCGTCATGGATTGCCAAAATGAGAGTTTGTTAGGTTCTAAGAATTAGGAACTGATGTATTAGAACTTCAATTTGTAATGTTGGCAAACCATGATCAAAACATTCTTTAAGTCTTGTGTTAGACTTGCTCAAAGTATGGCTTTTTATGTAAAGTTGGAATCGAGTTGACTGCAGAGTTACTATGCACTTTCTGCCTGACTCGATCGATCGAGAATTAGACTCGACCAATCAAAAATCGTACAGAACGTTTTTCTGTAGAATTTTTCCAACTCAGCCCTAGCCCATTTAATGTATAGGATTTTATGTTTTGCCCTAGGTATATAAGGGAAAACCCTAGCCACGTTTTTAGAGTTCTGAATGCTGTGTTTGTGAATCTATTTGTTAGATCTAAAAGTGTTTACCTTCACATACACTTAGGGTTTCCAAACTCAAGATTCATGTCAAGAGGTTGGTAAATCATACAGTTGCAGAATCAAAAGAGCTTCAAGATATACAAGCAGGTGTTGCTTGTGCTTTGCTGAAGAATTCAAGGAAAGAAGGAGTCCGTGGATCTCGGAGCTGTCACGTGGTCGTGGTAGTAAGTTTCCTACAGGCAGGTAGCAATAGGATGTTAGTGGTCTAAGTCTTATTGTGTAAACTTCGATTCTTTCATAGTGAATTCGGTTTACCTTGAGGATAGCTAGGTTAAATCCTCCCCAGGTTTTTTACCAGTTTGGTTTTCCTAGGTCATCATATCATGTGTTCTTTATTTTTCCGCACTTATACATGATTTGATATATTTGTGTTAACCTAGATTTGTTTAAATTACCTAAGTTAATCACTTGGCTAATTCTCTAGGTTAATCTGTTGGGTTTAAGGGGTCTAAACGAACTTACAACAATATTTTATTAAGATTATACATCTTCCTTGAATTAAAAAAATTAAATTATCTCTCTTCCTTTATTATTTTAAATAGTCGCTAACCCATGCAATGCACGGGTTTATCTCTTTGAGTTGCTTTTGATATGAAATATGTAAGTTCAAGTAGAACATGTTCTTAGCAACGATAAATGCCACCATAATAAATTCCATACCCAAAGCATTTGTACATATAATGTAGTTTTAGTTGTTAGAAAGAGGTTTTTTATATTTTATTTTAGAAACCATTGCAAAGTTGGCTAATAACAATTGTGCAAAATTTATATAAATTGAAAGTATGAAATGTCTATAGATTAAAAGACAGAAGTTGATAGTACATTTTGCCTTGTGTAGTAACTCATAAAACAAATAATTAAAAGCATAAAATCAAATTTACAAAGTGAATCACACCTTTTGCTTAGGAGACAAATTGAAGCATTCTAACATCTTAATTCACGTGTAGTACATTGCAATATGTTGGAATATTTTTCTTGATGGATTCTCCTCAGATGTTTTGGTACGTCCATTTGAAACATTCACTTTCCACTTTAATTGCTCATCATCTTAATCAAAAACTTCAATTGACACTCTACCCAAGATGAAATTTCCTAAACTTTTTGTTTTCTCTAGCATCGAGATTCATACACATACGAACATAAATACTTATATAGACAAACTAAATAATAGATTAACCACAAAAATATTTAAGCTCATTTGCTTCTTCTTTTTTGTTTTTTTTTTTTTTGTTTTTTTTTTTTTTTTTTTTTTTTTGAGGTAGGTAGATAATGAGGGAGGGAAGTGTTGTCCACAAAAATGTTATTATCAATTGAACGCCTAAAATTTTTTATTTTAGTTTTAAAGATTAATGAAACTCTATTTCAATAAAGAATCAGATTTCTTTTTTGAACTTCCAAGAACACCATCAAACTTAACTTACTGTTTTCCTTGCAAAAACGATAATTACCAACACCTGAAAAAAAAATCACCTGAGAAGGAACTTGAAAAAAATATAAAAATTCAGAAAATACAAAACATCATAAAGAAGTAAATATTAATAATCTCAACTTTAAAATTTTCAAACTAAATCCATGCAAATTTGTACCAGCCAAAATTCGATTAACAACTTCAATAGGGTAATCAAAATTTTATGATGGAGTGAAGCAGAAGGATCAAATTCAATGAAACACTTCAATTGTTAAGTCAAAATTCTAAGGAGAGTGAAGCAAAAAAAATTAACCACAAATGAAGAGAAAAACAGCCTCAACTTAAAAAAATAAAATTCCTATATCAAAACCAATAAATATGCAATCAGATTCCAATTTCAGATTCTTTATAGAAACATATTAACATTAAATATGCAAGAAACCATACAGAATAAAGGAGAAGACTGGTAAATACCTAGCTATTCTAGTCTCGTAGTTTCTAAATTGTTCAAGTAGTAGGATTTGTGTAACGTGTTAAGAGTTTTACGCAGATGCAGAGAATCCACAGTTCCAAATAACCTAGATAATAAAATGCCAAATCCCTATAAGCAAAACCATAAGAATCCAATTTTCAACCCACATTCAGGAAACATCAATAGAAGAGAACAGATTGAATAAACCTCAATGTAACTGCAATTGGAAAAGAACTACATGTGCAGTCATAAACTTCTTTCTGAAGAATAAAAATGCAAGCCATATAGGAGCATTAAAATATTTTTGCAACCCCATCAAACAAAACATTACAATTATCCTTTCAAAACTAACAAATCCTAGTAAAAATAAAAACCAAGAAAAGCACAAAGGCTTAAAAGAAAAAACTGACCTCTTGACAAATACCACAAAACTGAAAATACAAACCCACTTTTGAGAATGATCTTTTACTCTACTTTAAAATAGTAGGACAATAGTCATCAATCATTGCAAAACTTCCAAAAGACTCTATAAAAGAGAATTTTAAAAAGAAAAGAGAGTACCATGTTGCAGCAACATCAGCTTCAATATAACCAAGGGTTGTTTTTTCTCTCTCAATGAGATTTTTGTAGGTACCTATGTATTTTTTATACCACATAAGCAGGTAAGTTTGGTTATGAAGTTAAAAGATTTCATGTACATACTCCAAATTAAAAGGATATGTTTCACCTTCTATTTACAATATGGCTCAAAGCATATTATGTATTTTTTTTCTTTTTCATTTTAATCCAGAATAGTAAAAGTTAACAAAGAACATTTGTGTATATAAATCTTTCTATTTACCATTTAAGATGAGAGAAAAATTGCCACCATAGTTTTCAGTCCATGAAACGGAAAAATTATCCTCATCAAATACCTTGCAAATTGAATTGCTGGATTGAAAGCTAATGAAACGATCTATGCTAGATCTACCAAAAAAATAATAATAATAAAGCCCAGCCAAAAACAAATAACATTTGTACAATACTATTGTTGGGGGTGAAAATTGATGCTTCTGGATAAGATGTTGGGGAACCAAACCGAAACTCAACTATGGGCTCTTAAGCAGACGCCCAAAGGCTATCGGTGTGATGACAAGCCTATCCTAGCAAGGAAACAATGGCTGCATTCAACAAAACAACAACAAAAGCCCAATAAAAAAAATACTTTACAATGCTTAGTTAGTACATTAATGGTCCTATTCTGATAGTTCAAAGGAAATAAATTCTCCAGCGGTAAGGATGAAGTTACATTTAAGTCCAAAAGATAAATTGTCCAACAATAGGGATGGAATTACATGGCCCAGCAATCAATATTTGGACAAATTTAGGTAAATTTTAGGTACTTATGTTTCTTGCTCAAGAGGAATTTATTGCACTTTCAGCCACCATTACATCAATGTGAGGGAAGAGTTCGATTGTTAACAATACATCATATCCTTCAACAGTAAAGTAAAAAGTAAAGATTAAAGGTTCCGTAGGAAGAAAAAAAGGAGGATTAATTGGCATGGTGTGAAGCGAGAGAAAGATCTCCAGCTCGGAGCAGCAAGTACTAAGCAAAAATTTCAATGAGTGAGTTTTTATAAGGTGTGGATGAGATGAATGAGGTCTGTTTTTTAAGTGAGTGGTATGGGACAGATGCTGAGACTGAAGTCTTTTATGAGTAAATGGTTGCTTATGACTGGTTGGGAGACATCTATGAACTATGGCAATGTAAAGGGGGTGAAGGATATCTAGGATTAGATGGGTGAAGGTGGAAGGTGATGGATGATGAGCCTTAAGAGAGCTGAACCACCAACAAAAGGAATGGCCAACCAATCTCAAAGTCTCAGAGGGGTAGTCAGCCTGCCCTTGGGGTTAATCTGCTGGTCTATTTATAATGGAGCTGAAGAAATGCATTAATTGACAAGAATCCAAAACGTATGACGTATCAAGGCTGACGAAATCAAAGTCAAACTTTCTTGGGGTTTTTGATCAGAAGTAGGAAAAACCATTTCAGGGGCTGCCTTGCTTCTTTGAGTAATGATGGGATTTTAGAGCTTTTTGCATTAAATGCTAGGATTTTTGGGCTGAGCTTGATTATTGTGTTTGGGATGTGTATCAAGAGAGAATCCTAATGCTGCAATAGAGATTTGGTCCCCCAAAAAGCAAGATTCAACACCCCAAGCCAGGTGTCAAGTTTTAGTCTACTTCAGGGGGTTCCGCTGGAGATCTCTTTATGCCCTCCAAACCACATATTCCCAATTTTTCCCCTTTACGATTCATGGGCTTGGCACATGAATCACGTCTTGATCACGTTAGCATTTTTAACATCAATTTGTTGGAGTTTGAATGATTTGTTCTTAGCTCTCCTTCCGCTGGAGGTGCAGTCTGATGGAGTTCTATCATTCTTTAAGCTTCAGCTGACATGACAAACCCTTGGGTACTGTTCACGTCAGGTAAAGTATGGCAGAAGGTTGATGGGACATCCCTTGGTCCATTCTCAAAGGCTTGGTTCCCTTGTATGAGTCCTTAGTTGCTCTTTTTGGTTAGGGGTGATCAAGGGCTGTTTGCCTACTCCTAATTTTTTTTGCCTCCTGCTGATGTTTATTGCTTGGGCTTGCTTACATGGGCTAGGTTGTGTGCACATGTTGCCATGGATTTTTATTAGTAAATATTTTTGGGATTTTCATAAATATTTGCAATGGGCCTTTGGGCAATTAGTTGTAGTGTTTGGAATAACAAGACAAGTTTTTCAGAATTCTTTTGTAAACATTATTTACTATGATGAATTCCATAAAACAATGTTCATGGCTTCTAATAATCGCATCATAATTTGAATGATGAGCTTGTAGGTTTGAATGTTTTACCATGAGTGTTGAAGGTATATATCATGGACGTCATGATGCAAATGGTGTTTATGCTCTTCACGAGTTTATAATACGAGAGGATGATCCTTAAGACGATCGCCATGGTCCCTTTTACCATGATATATATATATATATATATATATATTCTTTGCTAAGTGTTGATAATTTTGGGTGTTTTTGATAAAGTAATGCCAATGAGAATTGGGCTTTGATGTTGCCAATGAGAATTGGGCTTCGATGTTGCCAATGAGAATTGGGCTTTTAGATAGATTGCCTGGGTTTAAATCATGGGCTTTGATTTATGGATTTGAATTCCATTGATAAAATTGTTTTGCCATGGACTTGAATCATGGACTTTTCGAATATTATAAAGCATAAGTATTCTTGGGTTTTAAATAAAATGGTGTGTGTAAATAAAATTAGGTGTAATAAAAAAAGTACCCCAACAACTATCAAAAAAAGCCATGAAACTGAAAAACATGAAAGCAAGACCTATAGGATTAGGAGACTAAGATCAAAACTGAATACTACCACCAAGTATATATAATTAACCACAAATCCATATGAGGCTAAAATAATTCAATAATCTACAACAGAAAGTTAATTATTCAATAACTAAATTAATATACTTGCATTTGTATATAAACCAAGAAACTTAAATTAAATCCAAACACAAACAAATGACTCAAAAACATCAAAGGCATGCTGCTCCAATAACTAAATTAATATACTTGCATTTGTATATAAACCTGGAAACTTAAATTAAATCCAAACACAAACAAATGACTCACAAAAACATCAAGGGCAGGAAATATCATTACACAAAACATAACAAAATTATTAACAATGAAACAGAATAACAACTCTAAAATCTCAGATGGATTTTCTCACGGCCAATAATTGAAATTAATAAAACCCACTACGCTTCAAACCCATCAATCTAAACTAATCATTCAAAAGAAACACTCCCAAATGAAACCCTAAATCATATTTAACAACCAAAAATGAAACCCTAAATCATATTCAACAACCAAAAACGAAACCCTAAATCATATTTAACAATGAAAATTATAGAACAAAAAAAAAACTTACCAGTAATGTTTGCGGAGAGAATCTAGTCTGAAAAAAAAAACAGAGTATTAAGAATGAAACCCAGATCATATTTAACAACCAAAAACGAAACCCTAAATCATATTTAACAACCAAAAATGAAACCCCAAATCATATTTAACAACCAAAAACAAAACCCTAAATCATATTTAACAACCAAAATTATAGAACAAAAAAAAAACTTACCAATAATGTTTGCGGAGAGAATCTAGTCTGAAAAGGGAAAAAAAAAGAGTATTAAGGATGAAACCCAGATCATATTTAACAACCAAAAACAAAACCCTAAATCATATTTAACAACCAAAATTATAGAACCAAAAAAAAAAAAAGAGTATTAAGGATGAAACCCAGATTGTGCGAAGGGTTTGGTTGAGTTGAATCCACCATCAGAAACTTATGAGAGAAACGAATTAGTGAGAGATTAAAGGGGAAGGTCTGTGTTTAGATGAGAACGAAAAGAGAGAGAAGGAATTGTCGAAGGGTTAGAAAGGAAGAGAAGTTGTGAGAAGGGAGGGTTTTTTTTTTTAATCGAGTTTTAGTTATAAAAGTAGTATAATCGGGTTTTGTTTTAAGTGGCAGAGAATTTTTTCTGGTTTTTTAGTAAAATTAGAATTTTTGTTTTTTTTTATTTAAGTAATGCTGACGTGGAAAATTGTGGGAGTTTCAGAAGTTTCGGTTTTATATATACTAGCCTTTGAGCACGCACTCATGCGCGTGCTCAGAGGCTTTTCTATTTTTTGGGTAAAGATTAATAATTTGTATTTATTATAATTTGAGATTTCTACTTTTTCCAATCACAAAAAAAAAAAAAAAAAAATCTAAGGGTGTGATGAAGTAAAAAATAAAATAAAATAAAATAGAATACGTGGGATGAGTTTTGTAAATTAGAGGAGTTTTAAAACGAACAAAAGAGTGATCCAATTTTGTAGAGAGTTAGTGAGTAGAAGTAGAAATTTAAATCAACGTAAAAGTAGAAGTTTATTAGAAGCAAGAAGACATTTCAACGTAGAAGTAAGAATTTATTATTTTTGTCAATTTACTATTTTAACCCCATTTTTAAGTTTTAGGTAGGGGTATTTTTGACAGTAAAAAAAACAATAGCTAACTTTCTTTTGTCAATTTATTATTTTAACCCCATTTTTAAGTTGTTAGTTAATTAATTTAAGGGTATTTTTAACAGCAAAAAAATAATAACTAACTTTCTGAATCCTCTTAATATATACAGATATATAGATGAGTTGTTTATATTATTTTAAAGGGGAAATTATACTTTACCATCCTAAACTATACCTCATGTTACACTTTGCACCCTAAATTTTTCAAATGCACGTTTTGCACCCTAAACTATGAATCCTGTTACACTTTGCACCCCGACGTTAAGTTTGCTGTTAATTTAGATGGAAAAATATAGCACCACGTGAAAAGACCTAATTGCCTCTCTTCTTAATACTTTAAAAACAAAAGATAAATTACACTGAATGATGTCACGGAAGCTATAAGAAAACAAACACGTTGCTTTCTGAATGGAAAAAGAAACTAAACTCGTTAGCTTCTGAATGAAAATCTCAAATCCATGAGGGGTCTCTTGAATCCATAAGGTAATAAGGTCTTGGAATCCACCAGAGAAAAATAGACAAAGTCTATATTTTTATAAATCTGAAAACTGAATTGCCCTGAAGGCTTCAATATGTTTAAATAGTAAAAGACACCCTAAGGTGGCTATGAAAATACCCAGAAACCCTAATCCGTGCTAATCACATAATTAGGTGGCAAAAAGTGATTTTTGCCAAAAATAGCAAAATTTAGATAATTGCAAAAATTGAAAATACTGTCTTTAAGAGACGTCCCAAAACAGATAGGACCTTATTCTAATTTTTAAACTAGAAGTTATTAAGGAAAATCAAATATTACTATAAATAGCAACAACACTGTTTTTGGGGCCTTAATGAAGAAATTTGCATAAATTTAGGCGACGCTCATATGAGTCTGGATCAGAATGCCGTTTCCCTTCAACCTGCCAAATTTCATGCAATTTCGACACTGTTGCCCCCATGGCCTCTATTGGTTCCCCCCTTTGATCTTGCATTGTGACTTCTAGCACCTTTACTACTCTAAGAAGGCATGTGCTATCTATTCTACATCTCTTTACCACCTTAAACTATACTCCTTATTATACTTTGCACACTAAACTTTGAATTTTCATCCAAGTTAACAGCAAAACGTGAATTCAAAAAGTTTAGGGTACAAAGTGTAATATGAGGTATAATTTAGGGTGGTAAAATATAATTTCCCCTATTTAAAATAAAGTGATAAAAAATATATAGTATTTGATATTGGGAATATTGTAAAGTGAGGTGGTAAAATAGATAAAGTAGTTTTTTTAGCACCATCATTATTAATGCTCTAACTTCAAAAAAAAAAAATCCTAGTTAGCCTAGTATTAAAAAAAATATTATTTTGTTTTTGTTTTTTTTTTTTATAGATAATTGCATCTTAATGAAATTAGAAACAACGATTTTGTGTATTTATAATTTTTAAATATTATATGGATGCCTATTTGGAGTTTTTTTTTTTTTTTTTTTTTTACTCCAGCCCCCGCTAGCTTAAAATCCTGGATCTATCCTTGCACAGGTACAATTAAAAATAATCACAATTATACGGTTCAAATTATACTTTTTTTTACAGAAAATATTCAAATATACATGATATTAGCATATACTTTTTTTAAATCATACATTTCTAAAATATGTAATGGTTTCTCATCTTATATATATATATATATATATATATATATGATTTAGAATTCAATTGGTTTTACACTCTTTGATTTTTGTACCTAATAATTTACTTACCATAAAAATAAAAAACTTAGATGGACAAGTGGCGAAAAATTGGACACCAATTTAGAATCTAATTGAATTTGGACTCTTCGATTTTCACATTTAATTATTCGCTTGGCACAAAATTAAAAATTAAATAAGACATGTGGCATAAAATTGATAATCTTATTAAAATCTAATTAGATTTTAGCTTTGGATATTAATATATACAAGCTTTTAACCCCATGTATATACATGGATACTCTTAAAGATAAACAATAAGATGCATAATATAACTCATATATATATATATATATATATATATATGTATAATTTAAATATTATTAGTAGTCATTTTTATATTTTGTTAACTCTTTAAAAAATTTTATAAGGATATTATTAGGTATAAAATGCAAATTGTCCATGTTTATTTATTTATTTATTATTGTGAAGCATTTTTTTTTTTTTTTACAATTCATTTATTCTAGACTCTTTGGTTTTTGTACTTAATAACTCATTTGGATGAAAATTTATGATGTGATCCCACATTTAATTCTAAACTTAAGAAATAGAACTTTTTAAGAATAAATAATTTAAGACATATGGCGCAAAATTGGAACTCTAATTTGGAATTCTATTTTGAGTTTCTATCAACCTTACCTATTATTATTACTAGTGTATAATCCTGTGCATGTGTATGGATACATTTAAAAACAATCACAATTACATAATATATATATATATATATGTAATACCCCAGAAAAAAAAAAAAGGATTAAAAGGAAGGGTATTTAAGTAAATCTTTTGTGGGGTCAATTTTATAATTTATAATTATAAGGACTTTTTAGAAAATAAGGTTGAAACCCTAGCTATATATATATATATATATATATATATATATAAGCATATTAAGTCAATATATATGGAGAGATATTTTGAGAGAGGAGACTACTCAAATGATTGAAGTAGAGAAGAATTGACTATACTCTTGAGGTAAGAGCCTAAAAATCTCTTCTTGTCAAATCTAAACTTTATTTAGAATTAGAGTTTTTTTTTTATGTGGGTATTTTGATCAGTAGTGAAACTATTTAAATTATTTGAGACTTTTAACAATGCGAAGAGAAGTTTAGATTTATATTTCGGTCAATTGGACGCTTCTATCTACAGATTTTTCTCTAGATTTTAGACGTATAAAGGTCAACTTTCTGCACAATTTTGTTGCTTAAGAAACTGTGCCCGTAGTGATGGAATTGACAACAAAAAAAAAAAAGAGGAAGAAAAAGGCTGTAAAGTACAAGTCCTTGTCTTTCCTAGTGAGACATAGGACTAGGTGCTATAGCATAAAGTGGCAGAATATATATATATATATATATATATATATATAAAGGAAAATATTACAATTAGGTGGAATTTTGATGTGAGATAAGCAGACAATTATAAGATATTTTTAATAGTCTTTTGACCGGATACCGTTGTAAGTTTTTTTTTTTAAATTATTTGATTATTGAGTAAAAATATTTGAAATTGTTCTAGGTGATAACTAAGGAATTTAGAGGAAGTGTTAGGGAAAGGTTTCTTTTGGAATAGCTTTTGGAGGTAAGTAACCTTATCTTAATTGGTTTTATTTTGCGTATTTTAATTACTGAAATTGTTTACAGTTATTACAATTTTATTTCTATTGTAATACTAATTTCAAGTAAATAATTATTACAAATATATCTGATTACTGAATATATGATGTAATTTATGTAATTGATTTTAGCTATACTGATTCAAAGTAAAGGGTAAAGAATTTTCACAAATACATGTGAGTTTTGAATATAAAGTTTATTTTATTTAAATGTTTTATAGCTATAATGATTTAAAGTAACTAATATAGAAATATCACAAATAGATTTGAATATTGAATATATGATTATATAAATGTGTTTGAATAAGATATTTTTTGTTAGAAACTATGATTTTATATATATGATTATGAACAATTTGACTATGAATTAATTTTGATACCCAGCCAATGGGGGTTATTCATTGGTACTCTGATACCCAGCCAATAAGAGTTATTCATTGGTACTCTGATACTCACACCAATGGGGGTTATTCATTGATACTCTGATATCCAGCCAATAGGGGTTATTCATTGGTACACTGATACCCAAACCAATGGGGGTTATTCATTGGTACTCTGATGCCCAGTCACGAGGATATAGCGTGACCATAGTCACAAGATTGCTAAAGATATGAATTACGTTCAAATATTGAACTATTTTGAATTCTTAAAACTACATATGTGATTTTGGAAATGTTTGAGTATTTGAACTATTTTGAGTCACTAAAACTGCTCATATTTTTTTGGAACCTATTGTAAGTTATAGCTTTTGATGTATGGAAAACGGACTATTTTCTAAACCATCTAGGATATATTTTTAAGATTAAAGTATGTAATCCATGTGCAACTTATCATTTTAAGACTATGAAACTTCTTCAGTTATTTTGAAAACACATAGTATATTATAATTTGAAAAAAAACACATATTACTTCTTTTCCTTTACAGATTTATTGCTTGATAGAACTTATTAAGATTTTGGTTACTTATTGAGTTGTCAACTCACCCCCCCTTTTCCCCCCTCCAGTTTCAAATTGTGAAGAATATCAAGTTTTGGGAGTTTTAATGTTGAGTTGTAAGCAGGAAAAGAAGCTTTGTGATATTGGGATTGGATGGTCTTCTAATAGTTTTATATTTATTGGCCAATTGGCATTATGTACATGAGGTTTGGAATTTATTCCTATTAAATTATTGGAGAGCTATTCATAAAGAATTTGTTGAGGTATTTTAGATTTATTTGATTTAATTTTTGAAGATAAATTTTAATTGCTAAGAAGGCCTTGCAAACTTGTAGGCGCTTGCTTTATAAGCATGTGGCAGTTGTCACGTGCCTATCTCTATAGTTGGGTTCGAGGCGTGACAATATATGTTTTGAAATTTAATTGGATCTAAACTCTTCGGTTTTTGCTTCCAATAATTCACTTGTCACAAAAATTAACAAATTAGATGAGATACATAACACAAAATTGAACTCCAATTAAAATTCAATCTAAAATCTAATTGAATTTAGACCTTTTGATTTTTGCACCTAATAATTTACTTGACACAAAAATTTAAAAATTAAATGATACGTGACACAAAATTAGACTCCAATTTAGAATTTAATTAAATTTTCTCTTCGCTTTAGCTATTAATATATATATATATATATATATATATGACTTATAAATTTGAATTATTTTAGTTATATGATTTTGTTTTTTATGGTTTATTATATTGAACTCCTTGTTTTCTACATTAAATTAACTAATTTGGCACAAAAATTTAAAAATTTAGATTAGATGGGAAATGTGGCGCAAAATTAAACTCTAATTGAAATTCAATTTTTATCTAAATTAACTCATTTGGCAATTGGCACAAAATTCTAAAATTTAGATTAGATGAGACACATGGCATAAAATTAGACACTAATTGAATTCTAATTTGAAATTTAATTATATTTTCTTTCTGCTTTACCTATTATTATTATTATTATTATTATTATTATTATTATAGATTGGCTATGTAAAGATCATGATTATTCAATGCTAATTTATTTCATTATTTGTTGGAATGATTGATTGGCAAATGTATTTCATATTAAAACACCACACATGGTTGTATATGTCAAACTTGCTGTCTTCTTTTTCACACTTTTTTGTATAATATGTCACATTTTCGCTAGCATCTCCATGTCAGTTTGACAAATTCCTCGTTTGAATATATAGAGCAGGATTCCTTTATTTGTGTTGGTACCAGTTTTACAGAATATGTTTTTTAGTCTACAATTTTATGAAAATACAATCAATTTTCACTTTGATCATTTCAAGCAACTCCAATGATGGTAAAACCAACCATTTTCAGATGCAACGAGCTATTTGAGTAATTGTCAAGTTATTAACAGAATGCATAGTCATGTTTAAATTTAGAGAAAATGCAGCTCCTTAATGAAAATTTTTACTGTAACTAAAAATTTTCTAAGAAAAGAAATAAATAGAAACATCAAAAGAAAATGGTATTCAAGTTCTATTGCAATAACTAAATAAATTTCATTGTACATGTTTGGGATCCGTTTATTTTACTGAAACTGAAAACTTTTTGCTGATGTAAATAAAGATAAAAGTTAGCTAAAATAGTACGGTGAGACCATGAATAATACCAAAAAATGTAGTGGGGCCATGAATAGTAGCAAAAATAAGCTGAATAGTAAAATAAGCTGGCTTTTTAAGCTGAGCCAAACGCACACTCAATGTGAGAATTATTGGGATATGACATAACTAATGGAAAAATTCAGTGGGAGATTGTGAATCCTTCAAGAAAATCACCAAGAGATAAACGCAACTATATTGGAAAATTGCCCTCCTGAATTAAACGTGTAAATGAAGGAAGCTTTTTAGTATTTCATGTACCGATTGAAATTGAAGGAAAAAAATTGTGATTATAGGTAATGATTCCACAAAAATATAGAATAGCTATATGGATACGAGGGAAGAAAGCAAGCTGGGGGAAAATTAGAAAGCTAGTCCTGGAGGTCTGTACATGGTTCAGGAAACACAAATCTAGAGAAAATTGGTTACACAATCACTTCTTTGCAAACTTAAGATTATAATTCATAGTCAGTGATGAAACTGAGCTTTTCATCTGGAAAAATTATAACATGTCAACTAAGATGTTTTATTTTAATCATGAAAGTGGAAACTTCTAATTTACGTTTTATAGTTTGTATCATGCGTGTAAAACACATGAAAATAGACTATTATGAGATTCATTATTCTATTAATAATTGTCATTTGAATAATAAATCTTACAAATCCTATTTTCAAAGCCTTTGATAGATGTATATACATTTTAAAAAGACACCTTTCCTGGCGCATAGGTACACGTGATGTAAACAGGAGAAATCCTTAACTTCATTACAAACTAATAAGAGCCTTATTAATACTATTAACGGAATTACAAACATATTTGGGAAACTTGCATAGTGGACTTTTTTTTCAAATTTTAATATTGTATTGAATCTACTATACACTATTTTTTATGGTGGTAACTGGGATCCACATCAAATTTTTTTTTTTTTTTTTTTAAGTATAAAGCTAGAACTTAACTAAGAAGTCAATATGGCACAAGCATCAGAAAAAGTGGTAGGAAATATTTATATATATATATATATATATATTGTTTTAATATCAATATTCTGGGAATTCTTGACTTTGCCTATTGTTTTTTTTTTTAACCTGAGATGGAATTTTGCTCTATAATTATTTGTGTATGTATGTGAATCTCTCTCCTGAAAACTTGAATTTCGATCTTTGCCCCCTCCATATTCAATAAACACTTATACTTGTGGAGTGACTATTACGTCAAAGGTGCACGGTAAAAATTGGGACATTATATCTTACAAATAGTATTTACCAAAAGGAATATTGACATATTACCTATTACACATGAAAGAACACCAAATTATATATATTGCCTTCTAAGTTGTGGCCTGATTTTGTCCTTGATGTACTTAATTAGCGTGGTGGTTGTGAGTGATCTTAGCCACAGGCCATGTTTGGTAATTGTTTTCGTTTTCTTGTTTTCAAGGAAAAAAGAAAAAAAAAATTTGTTTTGAAAATGAAAAACATGGTTGGTTAGTTGTTTGGAAAAACACATTTTCCAAAAACAAAATTCAGGAAATTTGTTTGGTAGTTGTTTTTGAAAAAGTTATATTTTGTTTTGTTTGGTTAATTTTTTTTTTTTATAAAAAATTATACCTATTCTAAAGTGCCAAATGCCAAAGCAAAATTGGTTCAACATTCATCCTGGACAATTAAACAGCAAATTTGTTCTCAAATAGTGCTTTTTATTAACATAAATAAAACATAATCAACATAAATAACAAAGATTACCATAAAATAATAATAAGCCATCATTTAACAACATTAAATAACAATAGAATAGTACCAAATCATAGTTCAAAGACATTCAAATAAACATAATCTAATAGGAAATTATTATTTTGACATAATCCCTATAACCTACCCAACCAAACCATCCTCCTAGTGAGACTCATGTTAACAAAGATCTCTCTATCATCAGGATCTTGCTTGAACTTCTCAATAGCCTTCATAAATATTTCATCATTGATTTCTTCCATGGTCTCAAGGATATTAATGCACTTGCCTAAGGAGAAGTCATTTGTAGGTGCAGTATTGCTACTAACTTCATCAATGGTATACCTCTTATACCTCTTATCCTTTGCTTTAGATGCTTCTATCCTAGCCTTAGCGGCCTCAGCCATTGATTGTAAGGCATCATTCATTTGGGAGCTTATTATATTTCACTTACTCTTTCTAAGACACTCGTCACAACTATCACTAGGACGCTTGCTCAATCGGGTTGTAATGTCAGAATCAAGGATTGCCATGACAGGGTCTTAGGTAGGACTTTCTAACTTAACATGAACTCCGCCATGAATGAGTCGTTCTTCCAATGCATTCTCTTCATCTGAATTAATAGGGTCTTGGGTGGATGCACAGTGTAGGACACCAGTAGCTGTAGACTTATTAAATATAAGTCCAAGAAGATTACAATTTGAAAGTCATTTGGTTCGAAACATCTTTGCCTTGGATATGCCTAAAAATATAAAGACATCTAACAAGAAAAAAAAATAATGGGGGATAATGTGTCAAAATAAAACACTGTATTGTATTCAAAGATATTTACCCGACAATAAGTTTGCCATGACTCCTCAAGTGTATGAACAGTGTTAGTTTCAACATCCCAACCAAAACCAGTTTGATTTATGAGTGTAGAAAACTCACGATGTAATAAACACATCCTATTAAACTTCCCTTTGAATTGAGTCATTGTAAAACTCCGTTTACCCAATTCGTTTAATGTAGCTAACATTTTCTTCCAAGTATCGAAACTGAATTGCCCATCTGCCATATTTCCCTTATTGATCTCTTTCAGCATTATGTCAATAAATAGTTTCTCAAATTGTAATGTCCAAAGGTTATCATCATTAATTGAATTGTTTCCTTTCATCTATTATAATATAATGAAACATGGAAGGAACAACCTCAGAACAAATGCCAAACCACCAAAACAACAAATACATAAATAAAGGAGATATTGACATTAATTTTTTTTATACAATTTGTATAAACTGTTGAAAAAGAGAACAAACTTAAACCATTGCATAGTTGCTGCACAAGGATAGCTTATTATATGAAATCACCTTGTTAAGAAATTCATTACAATACAAAAAGATATCACAGAATTCAAAAAAAAAAAAAAAAAAAAAAAGTTGCAATATTTTGTGTTCCATGGTTCTTATTAAATCTCACATATTTTGTGTTTCATAGGCACTTGTTTTTTTTTATGAACCATATGGCACCTGTTAAATCTCACACTGCAATTGCACTATTATATACCTATAAAACTAGAATCCTATAAACTAGGACAATATTTTATGCCTATAAAAGAAACCAAATGTGCTAACACTATTATATACCTATAAAATAAACCAAACGTACTAGAATCTATCACGTCAATCCTAAGATGGATTCTGTAAAGCTAGTTGTCCTTGTAACATTAGTTTATTCAAAGTTTAAGTAGGTCTTATGTATATAGATAGTAAAATATTATTTTAGATGTGTACCTTTGACTGATGGATCACCAAAAGCTATAAAAGATTGAGCAAATCTATTAATAGAAAACAGAAATATAAAATTAGGAATAGAGAGAGAGAGAGAGAGAGAGAGAGAGAGAGAGAGAGAGAGAGAGAGAGAGAGAGAGAGAGAGAGGCGCAAAGAATAAAACTGGAGGGGAGAGAGAGAAAGGAAGTGGGTTTTCAATACCTGGTACCCTTGCCTCTGGTTTCATTCTCTAGCCTCTTTGTGATGAACTGAAGGCATAGCAAAAAACAAGAAATATATAGCAGGATTTGTACGGAAAATTTTAGCAGAAAGTAGCGGCAAAGAGTGATGAAATTATGTGAAGAAGTGGCAAAGAAAAAAAAATATAAATAAAAGTCAAAGTAAGTTTGCACAATTCGAACCGGAGAGCTGGTTCATTAAAGTTATAAAATAACTTGTTTTTCCCGTGTTTTCACAAGCCTAAATAAAATACAAAACTGAAAAGAGCCCTTGGTTGTTTTCATTTCTCTTATAAATTAAAAACAAAAATTGTTTTCACTTTTTTGTAGTTTTGAGCTTACCAAACAAGTTTTTTGTGATTGGAAACAAAAAATAGCCCTTGAAAACAGAAAACTGATAAAAAAAAAAAACAATTACCAAACATACTATTTTCCTAGGGTCATGTTAACAAGTGTTTTTAGAGTAATGGTTAACAATCTATTTTAGGAAAGTTTTTACACCACTTTTATAGAAAATAGAAAAAACTGTCAAAATATTATTTTTTTTTTCTTTTCTCATAAAAAAATTTCTTTAAATGGATTGTTAATCATTACCCTAAGGGCACCTGTTAGCAATCCATATTAGGAAAGTTTTGACACCACTTTTATAGGAAATAGGAAAAAACTGTCAAAATATTAATTACTTTTTCTTCTTTTTCCATAAAAAATTTTCTTTAAATGGATTGTTAACCATTACCCTAAGGGCACCTGTTAGCATTTCTCATTTCTTATTCTTAAGATTGTAATAGCCCTGCGATGCATGCTGCATTTCTTGCTTTCTTTGTCATGCAAATATTTTATATCTGTTGCTTTTTAAAGTCTACTAATGTAGGGCCTATTTTTGGGCTTATTTTATAATTTAATTACATATCGTTCTTAAAACTTTAATATTTTTTTAGATACATTTCAACTTTTATTCAAAATAAAATAAATCTAACAAAATTTGTTAATTTCAACAAACACTCGGTTGTGATTTATAAGTTCTCCTAGTTTTGCAAATTGTTTTTGTTTAGTCAAATGGTGTTTATAAATTTTACTAGTCCAATTTCCTTGATTTTCAACAATTATCTTTTTAATAATTGTAAGTTCCAGTTAGTTCAACTGGTAAAGGCTTTTTTTGTTTCACCTACACCAAAACGTAAGGGTAGAACTAAGCGTAGCCTTGTGGGGGTCATTAGACATGGCCCCTAGAAATATGTATGTGTGTGTGTGTGTGTGTGTGTGTGTGTGTGTGTGAGTTAGGTTTAAGTTATACTTAGTATAACTCTAAACAATGTTACACTCAATATTTTTTAATTGGATGCGAATTTTGACAAATTCACCGTTAGATTACATTATCTTTATATATTCTCCACTTTTGCAATATTTTAAGGTGATCGAATATTAATAGTTATGTCATTAACCAATTGTTTAAATTCAAGTTTTTGTAGTTTAAAATAATGCATAAAAGATAAGTTTATTAATCGAAAAGTAAATAACATCCATTTGATATAAAAATTGATATGAGTGTTAAGAACATACAGATCATTAATTCAACGATGAAATTTTCAAAATATGAATTCTTTAATGAGTTATTGGATGGTGTAAATTACACCAAGTGTAACTTGAACCCAACTCTCTCTCTCTCTCTCTCTCTCTCTCTCTCTTTATATATATATATATATATATATATATATTTCACCAAGCAAAAACTTATGGTTCTGCCTTTGCCAAAACCAATTAATATCTTAGTCTAATAAAAAAAAAAAAAAAATGGACGTTGTAAATTGAAACTATCTCTTAAAAAATTTTAAATAAAATTATCCAAGTAATTGTTTTCATTTTTTTATTGTTGGATTACATTCCAACTATATTTTTTATTCAACTATTTTCAAACGGTCCTCTATAAAAAGATAAGGGGTTGGGTCAATTAGATACGTACCAAATGTTGAGCTATTGTGCTGCATTAAAGTTGATACATAGTGAGGAGAAAATATGTACCAAAATCTTCGTTGCAGATTGTCAACACTGTGTTTTGTTCCATAGCTAAAGTTATATATAAATTTACTACATCTCTCGCTTATTAACATGCTTTTTTTTATTTTTTATTTATTTATTTTTTTTTATGCAGGTTGTGGGTGCAGACTTTAGCTATCTTGGACTAAATTGACCGGTAAGTCATTTGAAGATCCTCAAGAATTACTTTATATACATGTTTTAGGGTTGGCTATGACTAAATAGTGTACTGAAAATCTCTCAGGAAATTTTTTGCTAATTGAATATGATGGTGTGGTTGTAAGGTTTTGCTCGGGTACACAATAGTTCAGTTTGTTTTGGATTTTGGATAAGCAGCTCAATCGCTATGGGGGAGAACTACTGTCCTCTATGTTTGGCTATTTCTTCTGACTCTTCTTTAATCAGCACTGTATGTTCTCTCTTTGTTGATTCGCAGCATTGGTCCTTAGAAAACTTGTTGCTTTTCTTTTTTCCATTGAAATTCACCTGCTGCTTGCTGTCATTTTCGTAACATATTTTGACTGATTGTGGGGTTGAATTCATGCATTTTTTTTACATTTACCATAATGGGATGGCCACGAAATCATATTGATGGAATTTTCAAGTAATTAACATCCAAATTTTATATATAGTAGTTTGCATATATTTTTCATGAAACTCTGTGTCACTAAAACAAATTTTGTTGGGGGAGTAGAGAGCTCAGGCCCCGTTTGGTAGAGTTGTTAAACAACTCATTTTCAGTTTTTAAACAACATTAAATACATTTTCACATATTTTTTCATCCACACATATTTTAAAAAACTACAAATAATATACCTGAAAAGTATAGTAATATACCTAAAAAGTTGTATACTTCATGGCCGTACCGCGTCCAAAGATTAACAAAAAAAATGTTAGTGGATACCGCTTATTTGCTGAAAATTATAACTGAAAATATTATAACAAAATAATTTTTAAAATGTGTTAATAGTGCTGTGGGGCCCAAATTTATATTGAAATTTGTGTTTGAATAACTTTTGTGGATCCGTGAACAGTGCCGTGAGACTCACATTATTTCAGCAAAACGCACAAACGCTGGTGATAAATGCTATCCAAACTCCCTCTTAGTGTCTGTTTGGCAAAATTTATTGTTGCCAACTTGTTTTACTATTTAAATTACTTTTGCTACTATTCATGGGTCTCACTGTATTTTTTTATATTATTCATAAGTCTTACTGTACTATTCCAAATAACTTTTACTTTTATCTACAGTATTTTCAGTAAAAAATTTTCAGTTTCAATAAAATAAGCGGATCTCAAACGAACTATAAATATGCGTTACTTAAGTTATAGTATATAATGAGAAAGATCCTATATAAAAAAAAAAGTATAATGAGAAAAAAAATCCTATAAAATATTCTTTAAAAAAATCCTATAAAGACCGGTCATTTATCTATTCGTTTGTTTGATTTTTTTAAATAACATATCTAATTATCTCTTTTATTTGCTAGATGTATATGATGTATCATACGATTTTTTGAAAATAAAAAAAGCCGCGAGTCCCTCGTTTACCTATTTGATTTAAAAAAAAAATAAATAAATCATATAACTTTCTGAATATATATCAATTCCGGCCCCATCCGGGCCGCACAACCACCTGAAGCAGACCCTATTTTGTTTTTTTTTTTTTTTTTTTTTTGAATAACTTAAAGGATAAATTTGAGTAATGTCAAAGAGACACCATTTTACACGTTCAAATCTACACCATGTGGTATAAAATTGCGTGCATAAAATTAAGCCTGTACGCGGTTCGGTTCGGTCGGTTTTAGAGGAGTTTTTTGCACTGCACCCATTAGGTGTGGTTTTCTCCCATTACTAACCGCACCTCTCCTATAGAACGAAAAAACCGGTCTACACAAAGTGCGGTGCATTCCATCGGTTCAATGTGGTTAGTTCGGTTATGTGTATTATGCTTTTAAAGAGAGAAAAATATCTTACACAGTAAAATGAGTTTTTTTTTTTTTTTTTTAAGAAACAAACAAACACAAATAAGAGGGGAAAGGGTTTTAACAAAAAGGCATACCACAACTCCTCCACTCAAAAGGCATGAAAATTGAGTTGAGAAAAAAAAATTCTAAAACGCCACAGTTTAAAAAATAAAGAAAGCTAGGCACAAGTTCATTAAATGGTTCAGCAAGTGGAGGAGACTCAATTGGTCATTAAATGGTTTTAAAATAAAGTTTTAAAATCACACAATATTATTAAAGTATATTATTTTATAATATAATATAAATTTTGGCACTAAGTCTTCTTCTTCAAAATCAAGTTGCAGACTTTTCTATCAAAAAGAAAAAAAATGAAGAAACCCAGGCAGCAAACGTGAATCACTCAATCACGTAAAACATATATAGAGTATATATCGGTCGGTTCGGTTTCTCTTCTGTGTGGAAATCTTGCAGCTGATCACCAGACCGGCCGACCTCGGTAACGGAAAAGGATTGCCGACACCATACCTGAAAGCTTCAGTGGAGCCTTCTGTCGGTCGGCTCGGTGCGGCTTCGGCTGGTTTTGTCTGCACCGGTTTGTTCTTGAATAGCCCTACGTAAAATGGCGTTGGCGTAGATTTGCGCGCGTAAAATAATGTATTTTTGGCAATTACTCGGGAAACAAGTTTTACCATAAACTTCCCCTAATCAATGACTAAAAAATTAATAAAAATACTAATGAATACCTTAATGGCATTGGTTAATAATCTATTTAAAAAAAGTTTTTATAGAAAAGATAAATAAAAAAATTAATATTTTAACAGTTTTTTCATTTCCCATAAAAATGATATTAAAACTTTTTAAAAATTGATTGTTAACCAATATCCTAAGAACATTTGTTAGCATGACCCAAAAATTAATATGGTTATGTATTTTGATAAACTAATTATTGTATTGTATATTTTTTATGTTATTAACAATCACATCAAATTGCGAAAACCTAATTATTGTATTAATTTGATGTTATATACTATTCAATTTATTAAATTATTATTTTATGTATTTAGACTACAATACTTAAAATTTAAACATTTAATTGATGATATAGCTATTAATATTTGATCTTTTCAAAATTTTGAAAGCATGAAGCATATAAGAAGAAAATGTAATCTAATACACGTCTAATAAAAAAATATTAAGTAGAATTATGGCAATTAATTAGTACCTACAAATAAATTCTCTCTAAAAAAAAAAAAAAAAAAAAAAAAACTACAACAAAGTTTATAACTAAACTTTATCCTAAAACTTATGTACAACTCCTACACATAACTAGATTGCATTTTTTTTTTTTTTTTTTGAAAATGCGAAATGCTACATCCATAACATTTTTAAAACAAAATTATAGATAATAAGTTATTATTGGTTTTAATTTAAACTTACAATTAAAATTACTTTTTTACTCACAAATAATAACCAATAAATAATCTGTCACTTAAAATTTATTATGAAAGACTTGTGAAAATATTGTAAACATAATATTTATTTAAAAATAATTTAAATTTTATAAGGATGTAGCATAAATCCAAGTTTGTCTCCTCCAATCCTAACATGCCATGTCATCATATTATATAATAAAGAATATGCACAATCACACTCAACTAATTCTAATAGAACAAAGTTTCTCTCCAAACTAATTTGGAAAGAAACTCTACAAACTCCTCATATAACTCTATATTGAGTATGAATTTTGAAAATCTAATCATTAGATTGCATGTTCTTATTATATTCTTCATGCATGTAAAATTTCAAGAAGATCAAAGATCAATTGCTATCTCATCAAACAAATGTTAAAATTTCAAATTTTTATGATCTAAAATTGTGTATAAAAAATAAGTTTATTGATGAAATAGTAAATAATATCCAATTTGAACGAAATTTGATATGTATATTAAGAACATTAGGGAACATGAAAGTCAACGATTAGATTTTCAAAATTCACACAAAGAAAGAGATATATGAGAAGTTTAAAAAGTTTCTCTCCAAACTAGTTTGGAGAGAAACTTTGTTCATTCTAATACCCATTGATTCTCAAAAAAAAAAAAAAAAAAAAAAAAAAAAAAATTCTAATACCCATTTGAAAATCCAATTTAACTATGAATTTATTAAAATGTTACTATGTGTGGTAAGATATATTTAATTTTTGAGCAAGACTTAGGTACAGTACTTAAGTGCTATTCCTTAGGTTCCCTTTTTAAAATTCTGTCATGTGGATTTTTTCTTACGGGATGGAAGTGTATTTTTTAGTTAAATAGCCACATGGCTAAATTTTAAGAGGGGAACTTCAAGAACAATACCTAAGGTACTGTACCTAAGTTTTATCCTTAATTTTTTATGTGTCAATCTCTTATTAGATTATGTAAAACTCAATATTTTTATTTTTAATGGGAAGTTTTTTTTTTTTTTTTTGAGAGATAGTTTCAACCTATGAAGTCCGCTCCTGATGATAGGCGGAGATTAAATCCCAGATCTCTTATACCACCATTAAAGACTTACCAGTTGAGCTAACTGAAACATACTAATGGGAAGTTGAACTCAATATTATTTGTGTTATATTGATATAGTAAGTGTACTAAATCTAAGAAACTGTAACCAAATTTCTATTAACTATATAAAAAGCGACAATGCTGCTACAGTATAATTTTGGTTTAGTTAGTTATTTTTTTTCTTTCAAGTTTTGAACAATTGCTACAATGTCACTTTGGTTTGTTCAAGTAGCACTGTATCTACAGTAACTAGAGCATTTTTTTTTCCTGTCATTCGTTTGTACTTTTTTTTTTTCCTTTTAAATATTTATAAGAACCCGCATATATATTTTTATACTGACACAACAAATTTCACAATATTTTCACAATTATTAAAGTGTCAATGTTTTATAAGTCAAGATAAAATAATAAAATATGAAACTGTGACCAACTACAACTGAAAATAAATATTTTGTGAAAATGTTGTGACACTTGTTGGGTGAATGTGTAAAAACTATAGTGCTTTTAGTTTGTCCAATATGTACTATTCAATTTTTTTTTTTTTTTGTCATCGATTTTTGCTCTTTTTTCTATATTTAAAAAGAGCAAATAGGCTCATGAATAGTGTTATAAAAAGTGGCAATGCTGCTACAGTACAATTTTGGTTTAGTTAGTCTTTTTTTTTTCAAGTTTTGAATAGTTGTTACGGTGCCATTTTGGTTTGTTCAAGTGGCACTGTAGCTACAATTTCTAGTCTTCAGTTTGTACTTTTTTATTCTCTTAAATATTTATAAGAACCCACATATATATTGTTATATTGACACAACAAATTTCACAATATTTTTACAATTATTGAGGTGTCAATTTTTATATATAAGTCAAAATAAAAATAATAAAATATAAACTGTGACCAGCCACAACTGAAAATAAATGTTTTGTAAAAATGTTGTGACACTTGTTAGGTGAATGTGTAAACGCTACAGTACTTTTAGTTTGTCCAGTATGTACTGTTCATCTTTTTTTTTTTTTTTTTAGTCATCGATTTGTGCTCTTTTTTCTACATATAAAAAGAGCAAATAGACTCATGAATAGTATTATGAACAGTATTTTTGGTTTAGTAACTTGCCTTTCCCCCCTCTTTTTTTTAAGGATCTTTATATGTTTACTTTGTACTTGTAATGTAAACTTACATTTTATACACAGAAAAAGTAGCAAATATTATATACATTTAATAAGCTCATGAACAGTGTTATGAATATTATTTTTGGTTTAGTGAGTTGCCTCTTTCCTTTATTTTTTTTTATTTTTTTTATTTCTTCAAGTTCACCAACTTGGTTTGAGCTTTTTTTATTTTTATTTTAAATGATCTTTATATGTTTACTTTCTACTTGTAATGTAAGTACACACACAAAATGTGTACAACATTTGCCAATTTTTATGTGTTTACAATATAAATTTACATTATTAGTGCAATGTATATTTCTATATATAAAAAGAATGAATGGGAAAAGCAACAGTAATTTTGCTACAATAGTTTTGGTTTGTTCAACTTTCACTATTTTGCTGGCCTTTTTTTTTTTTTGTGAATGCATAAAGTTGTAGTATATTTGCCATACTATTTTTGGTTTGTCCAATTCACGCTGTTTCACATTATAATAAAATATTAACATCACAAATTGGCATAATAGTTTCACAATCGTTAAGGTGTTAATTTATTATAGGTCAAAATAAAATAATAAAATATCATACTAGAACCAGTTACAACAAAAAATAAAAGTATTGTGAAAAAGAAGTGTTATATCCACAATAATTTTTACAATACTTTCATAACAAATCAAATATGGTAAATTATTATTGATTCTAATTTAAATTTACCAATGAAACTACTTTTTTACCCACTAATAATAACTTGTAGTAACCTATTACTTATAATTTGTTGTAAAAATGTCATGGACATAACATTTTTTTATGTGAAAAATGTTAAGACATTTTGATGTCGCCACAATATTTTCAAAATTGCTGAGCTGTCAATTTTTTATAAGTTAAAATAAAATATAACAAAATTATAAAAATATTATGAAAATGTTGCGTTATTCTGTTGTGTTTTTAGAAATTTTTTGTTGAGCCAAAATTCACTATTCCACATATAATTTTTTTGGGTTGACTTTTTGTATATTTTTTTTCTTTACACACTATTATAAGTAAAAACACATAATTTTACACACAAAAACAAAAACAAAAACAAAAACAAAAACAAAAACTTAGGAAAAAACATTTTTCATTCTTTATGTTTGGGGTAGTTTACAATTCTTCCTTAAATTTTAAAATCAACTAATTTTTCTTTTAATATTTTGGAAAAGAGTAAATATGTCATATTGTTATTCTCTCAGTTAAACCCTAATGAAAGCTTATGATTCTTAAAATATTTTATTGTGTAATGTCTAAATTACTCCCACTAAATTTTAACATTCTAAAAATTTTCTTTACGTATTTTGAGTTTTAAATGATAGAAATTCTTAAAAAGTTAGAATAATGATATTAGGTGTTTTATTTGTTATCTAAAGAACGTTGATTTTCTAGCTTGAAATTTTCAAAACTTATAATTTATCTAATGAAATATTCGATTATACATGCCTTTTTTTCTTTATTTATTTATTTATTTTTATCTAAAGAACGTTGATTTTCTAGGTTTAAATTTTCAAAATTTATAATTTATCTAATGAAAAATTTGATGACACATGCCTTTTGTTATCTTTTTATTTATTTATTTATTTTATTTATTTATTTTTAAATTTTTTAGTAAAACTCAGTTGTTTATTATTGGAAGATAATGATATTCATTATCATTCTTAGAAGTTTTAGAAAGTAGATATATTGTCTTTAGCAAGTAGGTACTAAAAAACTATTATACTTAAATAAATATTTATATGTTAAATAGTTACTCTAATTTTGTGATTGATCAAAATTCTTATGCGAGTGAAATTAGTTTTTTACAATATAATTATCAAAATTTTTAAAATTAATGTTTATTCTGATTAATGTAAATTTCCATATACTTTAAAAATCAAATAATTCATATATTTATTTCGTAATACAAATAAAATTTGAAATTGACTTAATTATTACTTTTTTTTTTTTTTTTTCCATGGCGTGCTCTAACTAGTTCGTCCAAAAAGGGTTAAACAGGGTCTCAATACAGTCCAAGAGCGTTCCATTACTCCGGCGGCACGTGCCGCGCTGCCCATAAGAGTCAATATCAACGATTCAATTCAATTCCTGACCAAACTAGCTCTCATTTTCCTATAAAAAAAAAAAAAAAAAACTAGCTCTCATTTCTATACCATATCTTTGTTCCTCGACAGAACAAAGCTGAGCTAGCTGCTCTGCCTTTTCTCCTCATCTCTTTGAATTGTCGTCTCTCAGGTCCAAGTCCAGCAACTACAACAACAACCCTCCTCAGGAATGGCGTTGTACGCGGTGTCACGCCGAATCTCGGGTGGATCAGCGATCGGTGCTCTGCGTTACGCTACTACTACTGTTTTGAAACCTTTACCCACCTCCTTTCGAGAGGAGCGTGACACTTTTGGCCCAATCCTCGTTCCCTCTGACAAGTTCGTCTCTCAAACTGCCTTTACTGGTTTTCGAAGCAAAACAATTACTTCCCTTCTCTTCTTTTTCTGGGTCCTTTTTCTTAATCGTAAAAGTTTGGTTTTTTCAGGTTGTGGGGGGCGCAGACTCAAAGATCGTTGCAGAACTTTGACATTGGAGGCGACCGTGAAAGAATGCCTGAACCAATTATTCGTGCCTTTGGTATTCTTAAGAGATGCGCTGCCAAGGTTTCTTCTTATTTTTTTTTTTATAAAATTTTACTGCCATTTATTTGTTAAGTAATTGAAAATTGATTCCTGAACTTACATTTTGAGTTTTGTTCAATTGGGTCTTTTTCATTTTTGTTGTTTAGTCGAATTTATAGTGCAAAGATTGCATTTTTTCAGTGTAGCTAATAGTTTTGGTTGGTTTAACATTATGTTAAATGCACACATTTGCGAGAAAGTATGTTCATTGGTGTATATTTTCAATGGTTTTTAGCATAGGAGGCTTTTTTTTTTTTTTTTTTTTTTACTGCCATTTCTTTGTTAAGTAATTGAAAATTGATTCCTAAACTTACATTTTGAGTTTTGTTCAATTGGGTCTCTTTCATTTTTGTTGTTTAATTCATTATTTTGAATTTATAGTGCAAGGATTGCATTTTTTTAGTGTAGCTAATCGTTTTGGTTGGTTTAACATTATGTTAAATGTACACATTTGCAAGAAAGTATGTTCTTTAGTGTATGTTTTCAGTGGTTTTTAGCAGAGGAGGTTTTGTTAAGATGTACTTAACAAGTTATGTTCCAGGTGAATATGGAGTATGGTCTTGACCCAATGATAGCGAAAGCGATAATGCAAGCTGCCCAAGAAGTAGCAGAGGGAAAGCTAAACGATCATTTCCCACTTGTTGTATGGCAAACTGGAAGTGGAACCCAAAGCAACATGAATGCCAATGAGGTTGGTGCTGGTTTTTGTAGTTTATTGGTTTTTGTACCTTCAGTATGTATGCTTTAGGCACCCTATTTAAATCGCTTTCATAATTTGATTAAGTCCGTTTGTCCGGAAAGTAATTGTCATTGGATTATGATGGTAATATTCATTGAGTAACAGTGAGCAAATGTGAGAGAGAGAGAGAGAGAGAGAGAGATGCATCGGTTAATTTTCATGTAGATAGTTCCTGTCAAAAATAAATGTGAAGGTGCATTTGGTAGTGCACAAGATAGTAGGAGATTTTCTAGACCAATGAAAATGTGCACACACACACACACACACAATTCAAAATTTCCTTGTTCGTCCTCATATCATATCATCATGGATGTGACAAAATGTGGTGTGGTTTATCCTTGAAGCATATAGTTATTATTCTATTAAGCATATACCTTTTGCAAACTATGCACAGTGTGGATTTACCAGTGCTTGGGTGGTCTAGAATTTCTGACTTCTTGTGTTTAGTCTTCAACATGATTTTTTGCCTCTAAAAAAAATTGTGTTGTAATCATGTAATATTCCAGGTCATTGCCAATAGAGCAGCAGAGATCCTTGGCCATAAGCGTGGTGAAAAGGTTGTGCACCCTAATGACCATGTGAACAGATCACAATCTTCTAATGACACCTTCCCCACTGTAAGTCATTTGTTTTCTTTTATGACTGTGCTTAATTGATTTTATTTTTAACTCGTTCACCACTTGGAAGGAATCACTCCTCCCTTCTGTTTTTATTTGTTTTTCTTGTCCAACCAACTGGTTTCTTGCTGTCTTTTGTTAAGTAATGCGGTTTTCTTGTATCCAGGTGATGCATATTGCAGCTGCAATGGAAATAAATTCAAGATTGATACCAAATTTGAAACATTTGCATGCTTCACTAAATTCAAAGGTTTGATGATTATTTCATCCTTTTTCAACAGCAGATTGAACATGATGGCCAAATTAGACTGTTGTTGCTGCTCCATGTCTTATACACTGTGTTGGATGTTTCATCTTTGGATATCCTTTTTAACTTTGAGTTGTACACTTGGATTCAGCCTTTGAGTCATGTGGTTTGACTTCGTATTAGTATCATTCTATTGTTGCTTTTATGAATTGAACTTGGCTACACTAGGTGGCCTGATTAACCATCTTAGTGAGACATACATATCCTAACTTTATAACTATCAAAGTTCAAAAGATGCCTTCTCTCGTCTATTTTCTATGCAGAAAAGTATTCACTCACACACTCTCTCTCATGATTTACTTTAATTTTGCATTTATGAATTATCAAGTAATTTATGTGCATTTGCATGTGCTACTAAGTATTCAGTAAAAAGTTAACAAGTTCAGTACAGTTTTGAACTTTTCTGACATGCTTTTAATGTGTTTTCAACTATGCTTTTAACTTCTATTGCTGCACTTGATGTGTAGTGCTCTTGTTGACTAGATGATGGCTTTTGGTTACTACATTCTTCTTTTCTCACGACACTCTAGCATTAAAATATACACCACCCCCTACCCCCACCTCACCCCCGACTCAAGAGAACAATGAAATTAAAAGACAGGAAAATAAAAGGAAATGACCTAGGAGTTAGCAACTAGGCTTGCTTGGAGTCAACACCAAGCAGAAGAAAACTACTAGGAGTTGGAATCTAGGTTTGACTAGAATTGGCACCAGACCAAAAACCAAATGAAACTTTCTTCCATCAAAATCATCTCCAAAAGGAGTACAATAGTTTGCTTATATAGGAAAACTAATCCCTAATTCTATTTGGCATAGGAAACCCTAATTGCCTTATTACAAAAATAACCTTGCTTACAAATTTTAAAATACTAATAGCTTATTAACTGTTAGGACTTAAAAAAAAAAAAATACAACTTACTTGAAAAAGTAAATAATACTAATTAAAATAAAAATCTCCTTGTGTCTCCCACATAACTTTGCTATGTACATGCTGTTATTATTTATGCATCCATTATTAGCATTGTGTACTGCTTTAGCTGTACTACCATAATGCCTCTAATGCTTATTTTGTTTCTACCAGTCCATTGAATTCAAAGATATTGTAAAAATCGGACGCACTCACACTCAAGATGCTACACCTTTGACTCTTGGGCAAGAGTTTAGTGGCTATTCTACACAAGTAAGAAGACATATTTGGTAGGAAGGATAGACCAAGCTTGATGTTTGTTGGGATGGACTTCTGATTGCTTTGAGCTTTTGTTGCAGGTAAAATATGGAATTGACCGTGTCTTTTGCACTTTACCTCGGATGTATCAGGTTATAAACTCATAAAGTGTTAAATCTTTAATTTATTTTCTTTTGTTCTCTCCTTTTAGTTCTGACTGATTGGAGACTTTATTTGAGCAGCTTGCACAGGGTGGTACTGCTGTAGGCACTGGATTGAACACAAAGAAAGGGTATGTTATTGCTTTAAGGTTGAAGCAATTTTACTTCTTTTGGTATTTTGTGACGTGTTTTGCTCTAAATACAAGTATCTTTACTTGTTCTCATTCCCCTGGCTTGATTTTCTTTTTCTTTGTTTTTATCAATTTTCTCAGCCCTTTCTGTAGATGATTTCCCCTCCTCCCTATCTGCCCTTGTAACACCTTTTTTCCTTATTGTCTCAGAAAATTATTCTGATAAAACTGTAAATCATGTCATGGATTTGTCAATAATGAACATGAATTCTGTATTCTTTCCTCTAAACATTATTCAGAAAGAATGCTTTTCTGCTTCTGTTGTTCTGTTCATGTTTACTATGACAGTAGTTTTCTTCTATAATTTAGGTTTGATGTGAAGATAGCTGCAGCAGTAGCTGAGGAAACAAACTTACCATTTGTTACTGCAGAAAACAAGTTTGAAGCTTTGGTTAGCTTCCAATCCTGTAACTCTGCTTTTGTCTGTTCATTTTCTATCCCTTTTGTGTTGTAAGAGTGGATGTCTTACTATATGAGCAACTCATGCTTTTCATCTTGTCCTACTTGAGACCAAGTAGGGCTGTATGCTCATATGTTTCATTTTTGGCAGGCTGCACATGATGCTTTTGTTGAAACCAGTGGAGCCCTTAACACAATTGCTGCTTCTCTGATGAAGATTGCAAATGACGTACGTTTATTAGGAAGGTTTGTATGCCTAGTGTGACTTGCATTTTTTATTTATAGTTCTCTCTTTAAGTTTTTCACTGTGTTTCTCTTGTACAGTGGTCCACGTTGTGGCCTTGGTGAACTCATTCTTCCTGAAAATGAGCCAGGCAGCAGTATTATGCCCGTAAAGCCCCCATCTTATTACACAATTCTTTTAATTTATTTATTTTTAACTAAAAACCCAAATTTCGTCACTTAACTGAACCTATTCTGTTTCAGGGAAAGGTCAATCCTACTCAGTGTGAAGCTCTCACCATGGTCTGTGCTCAGGTAAGTTTAGTGTCTTGAATTTTGGTTAAATTGGGGACTTATTTGCAAGTTGTAACTAGTAAGATGCATAGAAATCAGACTTTCTAAGTCCTCGTAGATAATTCAATCTTGCAGTGTACTTCTATAATGATTGGTTTTCATTTTTAAGTTTCATTTAAAAACCTTTCTTGATATTTATTTATTTTTAACATCTTTCAGGTTATGGGAAACCATGTGGCCATCACAGTAGGTGGTTCCAACGGTCACTTCGAACTTAATGTGTACAAACCATTGATTGCCAGTGGTCTTCTACATGTATGTTCTATTGTCGCATTATGTAATTATACTTATTAGAGGTGCCAAGTGCATCCATTATTCAACATCAATTGGGCATGATTGGGTAGGATACATCTTATTCTATCTGGCAGTGATTTGGGCCAGAAGTTAGCAAGCGTGGCTGTTATGCTTTGGCAATTTTCAGACCATAAGTTGAAAAGAGCTATTTGGGAGTTTGTAAAGTCCTATAATAGAAAAGTATAATGTGGTGGTCCTGTGGACCTGTCTAGAATAGTTTTATTAGGATGCCATTTGAAATTTCATAATCTCTTGATATCTTCATGCAAAATTTAATGCCCTGTTTACCAATAAACGCACACTCTAGAATCTTGCTCCACTAGTGTTTATGTCTTCTTACTAGTGTTTTTGATTCCTGACAGTCTGTGAGACTGCTTGGAGATGCATCTGCCTCCTTTGAAAAGAACTGTGTGAGAGGAATTCAAGCTAATAGGGAAAGAATTTCAAAATTGCTGCATGAGGTGAGTTGATACAGGGTACAAATTATAAATCTTTATATTTTTCTATGTTTTAGATTTCAGGCTAATCTATCGTCTGTTGTTGCTATGTGGCATTTTGCATGGTGTTGCAGTCACTGATGCTTGTCACATCTTTGAACCCTGTAAGTTTCCACTTGTGTTTCACCTGTTTTCATGTGTACACTTTCCTTATAGTTTCCTGTGCTGTGTTATAACTTTTGTTGTTGATTTTATTCCAGAAAATTGGTTATGACAATGCAGCTGCGGTTGCCAAAAAAGCACACAAGGAAGGAAGTACTCTGAAGGTATGATTCCTTTTTCTTGTCAATGCAATTCAATATGTTTGGTCTCTTGTGACACTCATTTAATCTATTGGAATGACTTATCATTAGTTCCTGAGTAGATGGCTAAGGATGCTAAAAGCAACTGCTGTAATAATATATAATATCCTCTTGTTGGACTTATGCATCTCTCAGCTTGTGTTTGGTTGGAATGATGGGTTTGACTTTAGGAAGACGATCATGTTTACAGTGGCGTGTTTAATGCTCTCTTCAGCAATGGTGTTTTCTTGAAACTTTGGATTGCTGAAACATCTAATCTAACCAATACTTAACTCTGCAGGAAGCTGCATTGAACCTAGGACTGTTAACCAGTGAAGAATTTGATACTCTTGTGGTGCCAGAGAAAATGATTGGCCCATCTGATTGATGAGATTATCAAGATCTTGAAGCTCCTGAAATTTGATTTTCAGCATTAATTGCCCGATGCTTCATTTTGTGCATTATTTCTCCCAGTCAGTTTGATTAGGAATTAGAAATCTGATCTTCAGCAACCCAAATAAATAAATAGAAGAAGAAGAAAGTCGATAGATTTATTTTTTTTCAACTTACAAAAACAATATTCTTGAGGTTTTCTCTATGGCTGGCTTGGTCTTTGGCAGGGTGACAACAGCAGTTGATTGGGAAAATGAGTGGAGAGCCTCCCCATTTTGTAATGATTGTATCAAAGAAACAGAATTTATGATAGTGTTAAAGACGTAAATTGGGATTATTTTGTGTACGCTCTGGAATCACTTTAAAGTAATGTCTTTGTTTCTTTGTTTTTTCTAATGCTGGTGCTGAGTACTATCTTAAAAGTACTATCTAGTATCTATCATAAACTCATTAAATAATTCAAGACGAATGAGAAGTAAAGATAGCCAAAAAATTATAGGGTAAATTTCACAAACCTCTCCTGAGGTTTGGACTAATACCAATAAAGTCCACAACATTTAAAAATTGACCATTTTGGTCCTTATTGCCAAACGGTTTGTAACATCGTTACTTTTTTTTTTTTTTTTTTTTTCTTTTCTTTCATTCTTCTGGTTCTTTCCTCTCTCTCCAGAATCATCTCTCTCTCTCTCTCTCTCTCTTCCTCTAACCAAACTGAGCAACCCAGCCTCCCGAGCCGACCCACCACCACTTCAAATTAACCATCCTCTGCTCAAATTCGGCGATCGTCTGCTCAAATCCGATGACGATCAGCCCTCCTTCGCTCAGCTCCGGTGACGATTTTTCTCAGATCTACTTAGATCCACTGATTTTGGAGCCGAATCTCAGCGACCCATTTGCCCCAATGTTGTTGCCTAACCCCTCTATAAAGCTTTGTTGGTTTTGGAGGGAACCCGCTTGCTTCATTGGGATAGGTTTGGGACTTAAAAAGCTGAGGGTATTTGAAGAACAAGAACCATGTTGTGGCTATTTAGAGGTGGATCTGGGTTTGGATCTGGTGGATTTGAGATGGGGTTAGTTGGTTTAGCCCAATCGAACCCGGTTGCTTGAAACCTATAATGTTTTGAGTTGAGAACCCGTTTGAAAACATGTGGGTCATCGAGGTGTGGAGCAACCATCTGGGTATGAAGAAGAGGGCTGGGTTTGGGTTGGGACTGAAGGAGAGAAAGAAAGATTGTTGTAAGAAGGAGAAGAGAGAGCAGGTGTTGAAGAAGAAGAAAGAAATGGAGATCGGGTTTCAGAGGGAGAGCTTGTTGTCGGTGTAGTACTTTTCATAAAAGGTTCAAGTGCTTCCATTAGCTCACCCCCAAAGGGTACTGATGACTGAAGAGGTCTGCTACTGTAGAAATCCATCGTAGCTGTTATGCCTTCAAAACACTCAGAATATTTAATTAGACCAAACAAAGAAAAAATAACACCAATCTGGTTTTTATCAAAATTAAAGAACAGGTTTTTGGTTTCAAACACAAAATAGAAAATCAAAATTAAAATAGAAACGTCTGAGATAGAGTGAGAAGAGAGAAGAGAAATTGGGGTCAAAGACGAGAAAAGAGAGAATGGAGAGTTAAAAAATAACGGCCGTTAAGTGTGTTTAGAGATTAAGTGGTACTTGGACCAAATTGGTTAGTTTTGAAAAGTTGTGGACCTGTTTGGCATTACCTCAAACCTCAGGGGTAGTTAGTGAAATTTACCCAAAATTATAAAAGTAAAAATAGCCTTCAGTTACGTTTATGGTCTGTTGGTCGGTCCGCTGACTGGTTCTGTTAACAGAACAGGTGTCTCTGTTAGAAAAATAAATAGGTGTCAATTGAGTTTTATTCTTGGTGAAAACATACACGTTTTCATGTATTCCATGATTCCAAGCAATTAATTGGGTGAAGATGGTGAAGTTAAGAAAAAAAGAGAAATTTAGTGAGCCAGAGATTCTGTTCAATGTTTGGTTTGTAGCCAACAGAAATGTAATTGTAGCCTAGCAATCAACTATTCCCCAAACACAAACACATGATGTGGCATCACTTTATTATTTATTGTTTTTTTTTTTTTTTGAACTTACATTGTTTGCACATATAACTAATATATAGCACACAAATATTTAGACATGAAATATGATTAACCCAACAGAAAACTGCAAAATAAAGTTAAATATCCACTTTTGTCTATCAAGCCCTGCTTATAGCAATGCCTTTGTATGTAAAAATTGATTCATGCCCCATAGTGGATGACCTTGCACTTTGATGTTGTCAGCTCCCATATAGCTGGAAGGAGGAATTTCCTTCCATTAGCACCATACGCATTATAATTTGCCTTGCTGATTTTATCCACCATCAAATTTCCAGGATACCCTGAATAAGCTCCTTCACCAAATATCCCTGGACATGCTGTGACAGCCTCCAATGGAGCCAAGGGGTCACCTTGAAAATACCCATTCTTGAAAGGATTAGTTGTAGCTCCTGCAATAATTGTTGCAATGTTCATAACCATGCCATCAGCCCCAACACCATTTGGTGCAACAAGGGCTTGCTGGCCTGGTGGACCATAAGCTGGAAGTGAATAAGGCCATGCACATAATCCAGGGCACTGCACCAGAGGGTTTCCTATATGTGCATAAACTAACCTAGTACGCTTTGTAGACACCACTATGTTATCATGAAAACCACATGATCCCATGCAAAATCGTTCTACAATCACATCTCTAGAAGTCAAAACCAAGTATATTCCATTAGAGTCGGATGGTAATACTTTGGTCTCTATCTTGTGTTTGACATAGTTTGCTATTTGGGCACGCTTAATATTCTTACCTAAAGAATATATGTCACCAATTTGTTTAACAAGTTTAACAGTGCTGGAAACTGAGTTCCCAGACTTGTCCTTGTATGTCTGGATTGATTTCCACCATGTTGCCACAGTGGGTTCTTGATGGAGTACTAGACCCTTAGAAGGATTAAAGGAAGCAAAGAAATCGGTTATGGAGCTTCTGTCGTTTCGAGAAAAGGCACCATACCATATGAGGTAGATGTTGATGCTATTTGGTTTGGTCAAGAGGGGGCCTCCATGGTACTTGATTTCATTGAACGTGGTGGCTAAAGAAGGTTGGGTTTGGCTTTGGCTTTGGCTTTGGCCCACTCCCTGTGACCCTGGAGCTAAAGCCAAAGCAAAAATGAGGGGGAAGAGCATAGACTTCAAAAACATGGTGACCATTCTTAGTTTAAGTTGTTTGAAATGATGATGAGTATGATTGCAATAAGCCTAAAAAGGGTCCATTTTATAGATGGAACTAGGTCCTACTTCTACAGTTACCAAATTCTGAGTTCAATAATGCATTATTGTTTTAAACTTATAGGACTTTGATGATATGATCCCGTGTAAAATATCATTTTCATTTAAAATAGATACATTTCATACTATAAATTCAATTGTTGTTTTGTGTCATGTCATATTTTAAATACGAAAAATGTAAAATTGTAAGCGCAAAATGAACTCTCTTTATTTCAAGTAAAAGAAATAGCAAAATATTAGTTTATTTTAGTAACTAATACACATGCCAGTTTTTTGCTACCAAATATAAGAGATTGAACAGGCTTATTCCTACTTTCACATACATTAGTTAATTAATTTATTTGCCTACTAATCACATGATTCACAACCTTTCAAATCAAAATTATCAAATGGGACAAATAATTCCATCTATAATCTTTTAATCAGACTATTGGCAATCTGCTATTGGCCTTAGTAGGTAGTTGATACAGGGCATAGCAATTATTATGTTTCTCCAAACTGTTCTTTAGTACTGCTAATAATGAATATCAATTTTAAAGTTTAGCGGTTGTTTGAAGATTAGAAACAGTATGTTATATATTTGTACAAAGTTTTTTCAAATGCTAGTTTCAATTATGCTCAATAATAGGCTGATGATTTGTCATAAGAGGAGTTAGGACATCACTTCAACACTAGTGTATGATTGATGATTCTATACAACTTTCTCGGACTCTAATGCAGTATAATTGTAGCGGGGTTATTTCTTCTGGTTGTAGATTTGTAACACTAACCTCATGGCATATGCCATGCCTTAGTTGGTATTTGCACATTTCTTAAGCATTCTGAATGCAGTATGAACATTTGGGTTGGTCTACTTTGGCTTAGTATTGTTAGGCCAAATATTTAATTTAGTAGCAGTGCATGTGTCAACGCCAGATGTACCTAAGTATTTAGTTATATTAGTATGTAACTAATGCATACGCGTGAATACATTTAAAATTAAACACAAATTTTACTATAAAAATATAAATAATTAGTCAAATTATTAATAAAAAAAAATAGCATATAACACATGCATACATATGAGTACTAGTACATTTAAAATTAAACTCAATTTTATCATAAAAATATAAATAATTAGTCAAATTAATTTTTTTAAAGTAAATGTAATTAATCATATATTAAAATTTTAACCCAAATTTAATACTACTTATGATTGTTTTTTTCTTCTAATTTTTAATAAGATAGAATGCGTAATGATCTTTGTTATGTGATGATTTTTTTTGAATAAATGTGATTAATTTTTTTTATTGAGTATATGTGATTTTTTAGTATTTTGCACTCATTAACTTACTTAGCACAAAAATTAAAAAATTTAAGTGGATAATTATAGTGTGACCCCTCATAAATTTAGACACATGACCCAAAATTGAATTCTAATTTTAAATTATAATTGAACTTTCTCTTAGTTTTACCTATTAATATATATATATATATATATATAATTTTTTTGGGATTTATATATAATGGCATATTACTAACAAGTAAACAATAAAAGGAAGTCCTTAAGTGATACAAGTGGCATCAAATAATTGATTATTTTGAATAGCAAGGTTATTTGGAGCAGGTTCATTTAAATAAGAGCATATATATATAAAGACAAGATTAACTGTCAAAGCCTCATCTATATATTACTAAAAGCTGAAGCGTAGCGTTTAATGCTGTTGCGCTCACGTTGAGCCACGTCAGCATCTACGTCATTATCTTTTTTCTTTCCATTTTCTTATAATTATTTTTAATATTTTTTTATTTCATATTTACACTTTTCCAACCTTTTTTTCTCTTCCTTACCTTTTCATCTCCCCACTACTTCTCCAACCTTTTTCCTTCCTCCACCTTCTCATCTCCCCACTACCCTCTACATTAATATCATTCTTCATCTTTCTCTTCATCTTCCTCTATTTTTGTCTCTTCTTATTCACACCCTCTTACTATAAATTCATGACTATCTCTTTCATTCTATGCATAGTTTTCCCTCCCTCTCTCTCTTTCATTCGTGACTATCTCTTTCACTCTCTCTCTCTCTCTCTCTCTCTCTCTCTCTCTCTCACAATTTTTGGGTGGATTTTTATTTTTTATTTTTCGTGCATCTTCGCTTTAGATTGATAATTTTTTATATTCTTTAATTTACTTTAGGTTAATGCGATTCAGTTTTATTTTTTTAATTGTTTTTTTTCTCTCTCTTTGATTGTTAAATGTTATCCTATATTGCGTTATAAAGGATTAAATATAAAATTATATTATTATTCTACTACATAGCATGATTTTGATAATTTAATTTGGTAGTTATTGTAATTTGATAGCATGATTTTAATAGTGCTCAATTTAGATGTTAAACTATGAGACTTTAATCATTTTTTTTTTTTTTAATCCTTTGTGGTGGACAAAGTACTCTTAATAATTGTATTAGAAGTACTTTATAATGCCATTTATCTATATATTACTAAAAGCTGAAGCGTAGCGTTTAATGCTGTTGCGCTCACGTTGAGCCACGTCAGCATCTACGTCATTATCTTTTTTCTTTCCATTTTCTTATAATTATTTTTAATATTTTTTTATTTCATATTTACACTTTTCCAACCTTTTTTTCTCTTCCTTACCTTTTCATCTCCCCACTACTTCTCCAACCTTTTTCCTTCCTCCACCTTCTCATCTCCCCACTACCCTCTACATTAATATCATTCTTCATCTTTCTCTTCATCTTCCTCTATTTTTGTCTCTTCTTATTCACACCCTCTTACTATAAATTCATGACTATCTCTTTCATTCTATGCATAGTTTTCCCTCCCTCTCTCTCTTTCATTCGTGACTATCTCTTTCACTCTCTCTCTCTCTCTCTCTCTCTCTCTCTCTCTCTCTCACAATTTTTGGGTGGATTTTTATTTTTTATTTTTCGTGCATCTTCGCTTTAGATTGATAATTTTTTATATTCTTTAATTTACTTTAGGTTAATGCGATTCAGTTTTATTTTTTTAATTGTTTTTTTTCTCTCTCTTTGATTGTTAAATGTTATCCTATATTGCGTTATAAAGGATTAAATATAAAATTATATTATTATTCTACTACATAGCATGATTTTGATAATTTAATTTGGTAGTTATTGTAATTTGATAGCATGATTTTAATAGTGCTCAATTTAGATGTTAAACTATGAGACTTTAATCATTTTTTTTTTATTTTTTAATCCTTTGTGGTGGACAAAGTACTCTTAATAATTGTATTAGAAGTACTTTATAATGCCATTTATTTAGAGAAAAACATAGGTTGGCTAAACAAAAATTATTGGATGAGAGACAAATTTTATCTTTCACAATTTTACTTCAATTATTATTATTATTATTATTATTATTATTATTATTATTATTATTATTATTATTATTTTATAACAATGCATATATAGAAATTTAATTCTTAGATTTTGTTAATAATTTTTTATTTGATAATATGTTTTGGGTGGGCGAAATTACAATTTCTACAAAGAAAATAACCTTAGTAGATTATAAACAACAAATTGTTTTCCTAATTGGTCCAATTAATCATAGTTAAGCTTTATTAATATTTTTTTTAGTTACTTTTTTCAGTGTTTTGGATTGTAGGCAAAAAAAATAAGTTTGAGAAAGTTTGTTTAAAACTAAAAGAATAATTTTCAAATTTTATATTATTTTTAATAATTCACAAAATTTTATATATAACTTTTATTAAAAAATAAATATTTTCGTTAACTTGCCTTTTGAATTTCTAAGAAAAATTATATTTTTTTTCATTTTAGTACGACAAAAATTATTAGATTTATGATTATTCTTATAATAAATATACATTACTCTTTATTAAATTAGTTTAAATTGTATAAAAATATTAATAAAACCACCATAAAAATAATTATCATGCGCAACGCGCAGGTTCGCGGCTAGTATATATAAATAGAGAGAAATGTTCTCACACAAGTTACACACATACGCAAACACCAAAACCTAGTGAATTGACTCTCTCTTTGTATCAGATTTATCAAGTAGAATTGTAACTTAATGCTTGAAAGTGCGTCGTTAGGCTTTGTAATCTAGGCGTTGTAATTTAGGCTTGATAATAAAAATTATTTTCCTTGTTCTCATCGTTAACTTATGTATTTCATATAGAAGTCCTATTAAGTTAGGTTCTACCGAACTTATTTCCTTCCTCGCGAAGTCAAATTATCTTTCCTAGAGTGGTTTCTAATCACCTCGAGTGACTGAAGACTGGTTTGTGCTCAAACAAGTATTAATTGGCCAGTTTGGAGCGTTCAATCTATTTGCTGCCTAAACCGTGAAGTTTATTTGCATGAAATTGATCAATACCAACCCCATCTGCATGATGATTGGAAATCATTTGATTGTATTGATGCCACCATGCCGTGTGAAATGATTATTGAACTCGCCAAATTGTGTGGGCTCCATATTATTAATGCATGGGATAACTACAGTACAGTTATAGCCCATCATTATCAAGCAAATTGATTAAGTTCAACATCAAGTATAGGTTCTAGGAACCTGATTAGTTGTTGCATATATTGTGTGAAGAGGATAGAGATTACTTGTAACAACAGTGTGCTTGTTTGTTCAAACGCTCAAATTCCACCACAAACGCAGCTGTTGCAAGAGTCTTTCTAACTTATCCATATATGAGGGCTATAATGACACTGCAACAACCGCTGGTGTTTGGCTTTCAAAGTCCTGCAGATATATATAGAGGATGACTGTTCCTCTATCACTTTCTGACAATAATTGTGTCACTGGCATTGGTTATGACTTGACATCTACTCTTTGCTTGATTATTGGTGGTCAAAGGTATCACATTTTGCTAGTTAGGGATCAATCAGTGACTGAAAAGGCTAGGACATCTTTTGGCTAGGACTCTCTTTAGCTCGACTTGTCTCTAGAGAAACTAGAAATTGTTGGAAAAACTAATTTGGTAGAGTTCCAATTGTCCGTGATGTTACCCAACTGTAGAGAGTTTGGGTTTACCGTTAACATCATTTTATCATCTCATTCTTAATTTGTCACTCTGATCTTTATGAAATACTTATTAGTGAAAATTATTATGACATTAGACTTATTGTTTTTTTTTTTTTTAAATTGGGTTCCATCTCCATGGTTGGGTTTTAGTATCTAATAATAGTAATGCTATATACACAACAACTTAGTTGACAAGTTTTTATTAATTTTTATCTTCACCTACCAATAACATCACTTTTTTACTTGTCAATAATAACTTGTCACCTCAACAGTTGTCAATTTTTTTTATTTTTTTTTGGTAATTCTAGACTTATTGATGGGGTAATTCTTGAGTTCAAACCTTTGGGTTAAGGTTTAGGTTATAACTTAACTCTAGGGTCATAAACGAGCCAAGCTTTGTTGAGAAGTGAATGTTTAAACTCAACTCAATACAAAAGTAAAATATTAAAACTTAGGTCGAGCTCAAGCCAAGCTTACAAATAATGTTCAAGTTCGAACTCAAACTAGTTAAAAAGTCTAAAAGCTTGAACTCGACTTAGCTCTACTTGATTAATTAGTCCATCTAAACTCGAGCTCAATATCAAGTTTTTGAGCTTAGGATCTAACATAAGGTCATTATCAAGCCTATGATTTTACTAAGACTTTAATTAATTTGGAGTTGGGATCATTCTTCCAAACCATATAAACAAGCTTATGCTTAGCTCGTTTTGTATCAAGTCCTAATATTCATGTGCTTGTTTATAAATAATTTTTTTTTTTTTTTTTTGCTTGAACTCAGCTTGTTTATTAAATAAGCCTAAAACTAAGGTTCAAATTTGACTTATTTATAAGAAAACAAATATGAATGAACTTTTTATCAAGATGAACAATTTATTCATTTATGGCCCTACTTAACTCACTAGGAGTGTTTGCAATCTCTATTATTGCAGAAAAGGATCATCTCCCATTAAAATAAATAAATTTTATAGTTTACATTAAATCTTACAAATGTAAAGAGGTATTTTATTGTCACTTTATTTAAAATTTTAATTACAAATTTAAATATGTATTTATTGTCACCTCATTTAAAATTGTAAATAAAGTAGCGTTTTTTTTTTTTTTTTTTGAGTAAACAGTAATACTTATTAGAATACACACGAAAATAATAATAGTGTTTTAAATTAGGTTTATAATACATTATATAAGTAGAGTACAACTACAAAGGTACAAAAGAGCCTAACCTTTGTAGTTGTAGACTGGGGTTATAAACAGCTGACACAAGACACACACATAAATAAAGCAGCACTTTATAGTTTATACACGGATAATTTCAAAAAATACTTGGCTCCAGCCTCAACATGCCCCTATTGTCGAGGTGTCATTTCGTTTGGAAATGATTGAGTGGACTTCCATATGATGGGATGAGGATGCTTCTTAGTTTTTTTTTTTTTTTTTTTGGGTGCGTTACATTCTACTGTATAAGCTCGCTATTATGACTATGCCCATAAATATAGTAGCATAAGTAAACAATGGTTTATAAGTTATGTTTGATACATAGTTAAAAACCTTACTATACTATTGTTGGTTACAGAAGCCTAATTTTAGGTTTTGTCATGTGATGTGCATGCTTCTTCTATCATGTTGCACGAAAATTTATTGATTTTTGTTGCAATAACTTATTGCAACAAAATTCAACGAAATTTTTTGTTACGATAGAGCTTGATGAATTGGATGATCCAGTCCCAAAAGCCCTCCATGGCCAACCTCTTGCAACAAAATTTATGTTGCAATAAATTATTGCAGCAATTTAATTTGTTGCTATAACCTAATTTTCAAATTGTTAAAAATCAGACTTTATTGCAACAATGTGAAACGAAATTAGTATTTTTTTTTTTTTTTGTAGAGATTTTGACATGAATGATGCCGTTATTTTGTGTCCTTCTAAGTTTGAGCCTAGGATACTTAGCATTTGGCGTTATTATTAAAATACTACATTAGTTGTTATGGTTGGTGTTTTTGCGCTCATTACGTTGATGGTCTATGTGGCATACCGGTATCGGCTTATTAGGATTGGATATTCAACTGCTCTCCTCGCATTCCTAAGGGGATCCCTATGATTGTGTTTCACAATGTGTCCCATGTTCCCTATTACATGAAAAAGTGTTGTATTTGTCTAGTTTACTTTGTTGATGGAGATGAGTTGTCGAGTCTTCCACCATGCAGGCACATCTTCCATTGCAGTTGCATTGCACCATTCTTGACTTCTGTATAGGCTCACTATTATGACTATGCTTATACATATGGTCAACTATAGTTTATAAATATGTTTGATACATAGTTAAAAACCTAACTATACTATTGTCGGTAACAGAAGCCTAATTTTAAGTTTTGTAATGTGATGTGCATGCATCTTCTATCATGTTGCATGAAAATTTACTGATTTTTTGTTGCAATAACCATTGAAACAAAAAATTTTGTTGCAATACCTTATTGCAACAAAATTTTTTATTGCGATAACTTATTGCAACTAAGGGTTGTCAATGGGCCGAGTCAGGCTGGCCCAGCTCATTTTTACTTAGCTCATGGGCACAATGGGCTGGGCATGATGGGCTATTAACTAGTTAACGGGCTTGGTCGGGCTGGGCCGAAAGAGAAAACCTCAGCTCATGACCTTGCCCATGGGCAATGCCCATTTTGTCTTTAGCGAACTGGGCTATTGAGTTGGACCTAATGGGCTACCCATGGGCTTGTGTTAGCATATTATTTTATTATTTTTATAAGGAAATAATCAATTTTTTATAAGGGAATAATCAATCTATTTTTTTAAAGGAAAGAATTAAAGAATTTAATACTTAATTACAAATTTTTTTATAGTCAAATCTATTTAATTTTTTGTTTTGTTGATGGAAACCTATTTAATTTTTTTTATTAAGGCTTTAAATAGTTTTTTATTTTTATCTTTAATAAAAAAATATCAAATGGTTAATTCAAATTTGCTAGACTACTAGAAAAATATATATTTAGTAAACTAAGTTTAGCACAATTACTTTGAGTATCTTAGTGATTGAGAGAGTTCTATTAAGAAATTCCTCTATAATATCTCAAGCTCAATCCTTCATACACTTCCTATATATTTTTGTTAGGAATTATGAGTTATTGGGCTGGGCCAATGGGGTAGGCCAACGGGCTGGGTAACGGGTTAGGCTACTGGGCTAGCCCACCGGGTACCCATGGGCATAAAAACTAGCCCACGGCTTGACCCCCTGGGCTAGTGGGCTACTCATGAGCCTCAATAACAATGGATTGGGCTGCCCATTAGCCCGGTGGGCCATCAGGTTTCTAGGTCGGGCTGTGGGCCGTAGGCTATTTGATGACCTTTTACAGCGAAAGTTTTTGTTATGATAGAGCTTGATGAATTGGATGACCCAGTCCCAAAAGCCCTCCACGGCCAACCTATTGCAACAAAATTTTATGTTGCAATAAATTATTGGAACGATTTATTTTGTGGCTATAACCTAATTTTAAAATTGTTAAAAGTCAGACTTTATTGCAACAATGTGAAGTGAAATTAGAATTTTTTTTAGTAAAGATTTTGAAATGAATGATGCCGTTATTTTGCATCCTTCTAAGTTTGAGCCTTGGATACTTAGCAATTGGCATTATTATTAAAATACTACATTAGTTGTTATGGCTTGTGTTTTGCACTCATCACATTGATGGTCCATATGGCATACCAGAATCGACTTATTAGGATTGGATATTCAGTTGCCCTCATCACATTCCTAAGGGGATTCTATGATTGTGTTTCACGATGTGTCTCATGTTCCCTATTACATGAAAAAGTGTTGTATTTGTCTACTTTACTTTGTTGATGGAGATGACTTGTCGAGTCTTCCATCATGCAGGCACGTGTTCCACCGCAGTTGCATTGCACCATTCTTGGCTCCTGTATAGGCTCATAATTATGACTATGCTCATACATACGGATATCCATGGTTTATAAATTATGTTTGATACAAAGCTAAAACCTAACTATACTATTGTTGGTTACAAAAGCCTAATTTTAGGTTTTGTTATAAGATGTGCATGCTTCTTTGATCATGTTGCACGAAAATTTATTGATTTTTTATTGCAATAACCATTGCAACAAATTTTTTTGTTGCAATACCATATTGCAACGAAAGTTTTTGATACGATACAGCTTGATGAATTGGATGATCTAGTCCCAAAAGCCCTCCATGGCCAACCTCTTGCAACAAAATTTAAGTTGCAATAAATTATTGCAATGATTTATTTATTGTATTAGGTTCTAAGGAATTAGGAACTAATGTATTAGAATTTCATATTGTAAGGTTGGCAAACCATGATCAAAACGGTTTTAGTCTTGTTTAAACTTGCTCAAAGTATGTGGTTTTTATGTAAAGTTGGAATGTAGTTACTGCAGAAGTTACTGTGCAAATCTGCCAGGCTCGATCAATCGAGAATTAGACTCGACCGATCGAAAGTCGTGCAGATTTATTTTTCTGCAGAATTTCCAACTCAGTCCAAACTCGTTTGATGTGTAGGGTTTTATGTTTTGCCCTAAGTATAAAAGGGAAAACTCTAGCCACGTTTTTAGTGTTCTGAATGCTGTGTGTGCAAATCTTATTGTGAGATCTAGAGGTGTTTGCCTTCACATACACTTAGGGTTTCCAAACTCAAGATTGATGTCAAGAGCTTGGTGATCATTTAGTTGCAGATTCAAGAACTTAAAGATATACAAGCAAGAGTGCTTCTACTTGCTGTGAATTCAAGAAAGAAGTAGTCCGTGGACTCGGAGCTGTCATGTGGTCATGGAAGTAAGTTTCCTACTCGAGGTAGCAATTGGTCTCTTGTTATTCCACCTCATTTTGATGGGAATAATTATGCTTATTGGAAAGTAAGGATGAAAGCATTCCTAAAATCTATTGATGAGAGATTCTGAAACTCTATTGAATATTGATGGGAGAAGCCCACTACCCTTGTGAGTGAGTGGCAAACTTCTCAAAAAAAGGCAGCCGCTTTTAATAGCAAAGTTATGAATGCTATTTTTAATGTTGTTTCTATGAAGGAATTTAAGAGAATCTCTAATGTTGAGGTGGCTCATACTGCTTGGAATATCCTCCAGACTGTGCATGAAGGCACAAAGGCAGTCAAAATTAATAAGTTGCAGCAATTGACTACTAGATTTGAAAGCATTAGAATGACTGATGATAAATATTTTGATGAATTCTATGCTAAACTTAATGATATTGTTAATTCTACATATAAATTGGGTGAAATCTATGATCAACCTGAAATTATTAGGAAGATTCTTAGATCTTTGATTGAGGATTTTAGACCCAAAGTGACTGCCATCACTGAAAGCAAGGATGTGGATTCCATCCCTGTTGATGAACTTGTAAGATCTCTTTAGTCCTGTGAGTTGGACCTACCTAAGACTAGCAAATTCAAATCAATGGCTCTTAAATCTGTTGACGATGTTGATGCTAGTGGATTTGATGATGAGCTCTGTGCTACAGAGATTGCTTACCATGCCAAGAACTTTATAAATTTTCTTAGGAACAATAACAAAAGGGCAAGAGGTAAAAACACTGCTGAACCTAGAAATTTTAGGAGGAATGATCTCACTAAGGTTAATGACACTGAAAAATCTAAAGAGAAAGTAGGTTAACCTTCTAATAATTCTATGGGGCAATAATGTTTTGGATGTCAAGGGTATGGTCATGTGAAATCTAAATATCCTACATACTTGAGGTCTAAGGGTAAGGCTATGGCTGTAACCCTTAGTGATGATGAAGAATCTGACAATGAATCTGGTAGTGATGAGGATGGAAACTTCATTGCTTTCACTATTACTGCTGTAGTCAATGAAAGTGTGTCTGTTGAAGAGAACCCTTCTGATGGGGAACTCTCTGAAGATGCAGATTTACAAGAAGCCTATAATAAACTTTGCAAAGTTGCTGCAAAGGATACTATGAATGTTGAACTTGGCTTAAAGAAAATTGCATCTCTTGAACTTGATAAGAAAAATTTGCTTGTGAAACTGTTTGATGCTAATGAACTTTTGAATAATGTGAAGATTGAGAACATGCTTTACTTGAGAAATTTAAAATTTGGAACTTGAATTGTCTGTTGCTCGAGAACAAACTAATAGATCTGTAAGCTGCAAACTTGATCACATGCTAAGTGTTCAAAAGTCTCCCTCTGACAAAAATGGCTTAGGTTTTGTGGAAAGCATCTCTGTGCCTGAATTTCATTCCACAAACTTTGTTCTTTCTACTGAACTCCCTAAGAGTGAGGTTGTCAAACTCTCTGTGAGTGAAGCTATTAAATCTGTAGAAGTTACACCTTTTAGGAAGATTAGGGTTGATCTTCAAGAGTCTAAATCTAAGGCTTCTAATTCTTTTAAGGGCAAGTTGCATGAAAAGCCTGCATGGGTTTGTCATTTTTATGGAAAGTTTGGGCACATTCTTCTAAACTGTATCAAGTTGCAAGCTGCTAAGCGAGCAAATAAACCAAAAGTACCTGTGCCTCAAGCACAAGATCCTATGGTACTTATTGGAGAATTGGTAAAGGCGTTAAACCTTTATTCGAATCCTGGAGTTGCTCAGAATTCTAATGTGAATAATAACTCCAATGCTAGAGTTGCATCTAAAAGGTTCTGGATGCAAAAGGCTCGATCTAATTGAGTCTGTCTGACATGGTCCTTGTTCTTCATTGTTGACCATTTTTTTTTTACTAAGATTTGCATTGCATAACATTCATGCATTTCATTCTAGGATTTTTTATTTTATTTTATATATATATATATATATATATATAAAGGGGTAACAAGAATGTGTTTTGCAGTATTTTTCTTGAATTTGAAATCAAGGTTGATCAATCTATTTTTACATAACATATTTATGTACCTTGTTTAACTTAGATGAGCTTATTTTATTGCACTTTACTAGTTTGAGTTTGTAGTGCATGTTGTGTGGGAAAGATGTTTATAGTTTTTAATCACATGATCTTGATCTTGAAATCACATGCCTTTGATTGTTGGACTTGATCTTATTGAGAAAGGCATAAATAACCATCTCACCACTGTTTATTAGCCAATCATGAACACCTTAGTGCATATCATAAGATTTTGTGCTCGAGAAAGTGTAGCATATGCACAAAAAGAAAAAACTGTGTAGCCTCGGTTAAAATGTTAAAATTGGTGTGTACATTATTGGGCTATAATAATTTCACATTTCAAATAAAATTGGTGTGTACATTATCCCGGTTATTTTAATAAGTTTCTGATCAATTGAAATTGGTGTGTATAATATGAGGCAAATCAAGAAACTTACATGATTGCAAGCTTTTATTCTAGGAGATGTGAGAGTTATTGTTAGGATATGTGCCCTTAAATCCTATTGTATGATGCTATGTATGATATTATGTATGACATTATGTGAGAAATGATGTATGGCTTAATATTGTGTTTAATAAAGTTGTTTTATTCTTATCTAAAATAATGGTAACATGAATATTCAGACATTATCAAATAGTCCATGAGATGCATAGTATGTGATTTATGTGATTTAGTCACAAAAGATATAGATCACAAGTTCTTTGTAAACTCAGAATTTTGGTTCATAGTCGGTGATGAAATTGGGCATTTCATCTGCGAAGACTATAACATATTAACTACGATGATTTGTCTTGATCATGGAAGTGGTGACTTCTAGTTAATATGTTGATATGTTTTAAGAGTTAAGACATATTGAACTGGACCGCTGTGAGATTTATTATTCTCCTAACGACTGTCAATTGAATAATAAATCTCATGACTTGTATTCACATGAACTCTTAATCCTGAGAGAATAATGGACCTGATCATGAAATGTAGGTTGCTTTGATATATCAGGAGTGAGATCTAAAGTAACAGTCAAAACCTCAGTATGTTGGGCAGCCATATTTAGTGTTGATGGAACATATATTCTCAAGATGGAATTCATAGTCTCTTAACGGAGATATAAAATATTCCCTTGAGATAAGTTTAATGGGTACAGTTATTCAGAGAGTTAGGCCTAACCACTTTAGTAAGACTAAAGTATATATTTATGAAATTGGATTTTATAAATATATGGTGATTAACTCAAAAGGATTAAACCGGGTACTCAAGGATTAAGATGTAGTAATTTACAAAGTGGCAGTCTATATTCATGACTTTGTATTACTACGAATATTTTATGAAGGGGTTACATGTATAATAAAGTCTTGGGATGTAATTTATTAATGAGGCCTAGAGTGCAATTATATTTATATAGTGGTATTAAATATAATTAATGGTAATTTTGGACTTGTCAAGAGTTGACAGAAAAGCCCAAGGCCCATTGGAGCTAGTGTCTTATTTGTTCCCTTTTGGTCCCACTCCAAGCCACACCCTAAAGCCCAATTGGGAAGGCCCAAAAGGCTAGCCCAATTAGGTAATCAGTTATGTGGAGAGAAACATACAGAATTTTATATAGAATAAAATGGTTTGTATGTTTAATAAGTTTAGTAATAATATATTCTCTCTAGAAAATATAGAACTGATTGAGAGACCACACATCTTGGGCATCAAGTGGAATTGGAGTGAAGATTGAAAGTCGTCCCGAGTACTTCTTCATTCGGTTTTGAATTTCACCGCATCAAGGTACACTCTCTTGTTCTTATATTCTGAAACCTACATAGTACATGTTATCAATTGCGAATGAAGTAGATCCGTTTATTTTCCGCTGCGAATGTTTTGTATGCGATACAAACATGTATATTTCCTAACATTGGTATTAGAGCGGTCTTCATTTCGAATCTGTATAACATGTTTTGTGCATTTTGGAATTAGAGATTATAGTTTCAAGTTGATAGAGGATTATACATTTAAGTTTCTGCATGGTTGTTGAAACTATGATTTGATAAAAACTGATATTGATGTTATGATGTTGTTTAAATATGACTTTAAGAATGTTAAATTGATCTTTAAGGCTATAGCATCAATAGATTTCAGTTTTGATATCAATTTCTGTCTATCATTTTTGTATAATGGTTGTTAATTCATGCAAAACCGTTGAAAACTGCCTTAGAAGAATTTCTGGAAATTCGAGTTTTACGAGTTTCAATCGATCGAAATTTACTTTCGATCGATCGAGTAAAACAGAGACCAATCCTTTTGGAATGATTGATATTCGATTGCTAGTCGATCGATCGAATTTTATTTTCGATCGATCGAGAGGCGATCGAGTATCAATCGAAAAGGACAGAAGGTCAAGTTCGAATTGTTTAATTTTTTCGACCGATCGAGGGGCACATTCGATCGATCGAAAGAAAGAAAATCTGAATTTTTTCTAAGTGTTTTTAAACTTAAAAAGTGTGTGATTAAATTTCATGTTTTCACTATTTTTTCTTACGCCTTTTTCGTAAGAAAAAGTGCTTAGTATAAAGTGCAAGGCTGTGTATAATTAGTTTATGCATGTTTAAAGATAAAAACCTTTAATTTAAAATATCTAGTGGGAGAGAGATACAAGAGTTGGATCTCACGGCCTCCATTATCGGTTCATAGTAGTGTGGGCTAAGCACCTCGTCTTGGCGTATATGCCTCGCGATCCCAAAGGAGGGTGTTTACTTCATAGTACTACAAGATTGAACTTACCCGTTTAAAGTAGTGTAGACAAGCACCTTGTCTTGGCGTATATGCCTCGCGATCCCAAAGTAGGGTGTTTTGTTCTATAGTACTACAAGTTTAAACATCATAAAGGAAGATGAAATGTGGCTACACATGATTCTAGATAATGGTGTACACTAGACTAAGTTTAATGTTAACCTCCCAAAGGAGCTATGTCATTATTACTTAGAGGCTAAAGATAATACGGCATATTATTAGTGTTTGATAAGAGTTATCATGATGGCACTAATAATGAGAATAGTTCTCAACTGATTGATGTGTTTATAATAAACTTGCTACCAAGGAATTATAGACATGGATTGGGTTGTCGTTGCATATATTATATTATGGTTTTATTAAGGTTCCATAGTATATGTTTATATGCTAAATTGATAATGTCCAGTTTACTTATTATATTCATGTTTATTATTTCAGATTTGAACATGGTATCATTTAGCCCACTTGTTAGCATTCTTAATCAAAACAAACTGACTGGAACCAATTATGTTGACTGGAAAAGAAATTTGGACATAGTTCTCACAGCTGAAGAGCACAAATATGTGCTTACTCAACCATGTCCAAGTTTTCCTTCATTAGATGCTCCTCCTGAGGAAAAACAACGATATAATCGTTGGCAGAAATCTAATGAAATGGCCAAGTGCTACATCCTAACGTCCATCTCAAATGTTCTACAGCATCAAATGCAGGATGTAGAACTAGCTTCGGACATTATGCTAAGTCTGAAGGAGATGTTTGGTGAGCAAGGCCGTTCTGCAAGGCAAGAAACCATGAGGCAAATTTATAATACCAAAATGGCTGAAGGTAGTTCAGTGAGAGAACATTGTCTTACAATGATCTCTAATCTGAATACATTGGAAGTTTTGGGTGCCGATATTGATGGAGAATCCCAAGTGGATATGATACTCCAGTCACTACCGGAATCATTCAAGGAATTCAGACTTAATTATAACATGAACAAAAAGATTTATTCTTTGTCTGAATTAATGAATGAGTTGGTAGCGGCAGAAGGCATCCTTGGTACTTCTAATGTTGAAGCCAATGTGGGTGAAGCTTCTACTTCTCAACCTAAGTCGAAAGGCAAGGGTAAGAAGAAGAAGAAGAAGGACTTCACTAAGCAAGAGGGTAAACAAATTGCCTTAGGGGTTGCTGATAAAGGAAAGAAGCTGAAAGGAAAATGTTTTCATTGTGGTGAGAAAGGACATTGGAAGAGAAATTGTCCAAAGTTCAAGGCTGCCGTTAATAAGGGTATGAATAGCTCATTTCTCCTTAAAATATGTTTGATACAAAATCCCACGGATTCCTGGTGTGTGGATTCAGGTTGTACTAATCATATCTGCAATTCTTTGCAGGGGTTCCAGGAGACCAAAAGACTTAAAGAAGGAGAGTTGTTTCTGACCTTGGCTGATGGGAGTAGAATTCCAGTTGTAGCTATTGAAGTGTTTAATTTATGTTTTGAATCAAGAGTTTTAATATTAAATGACTGTCTATATGTACCTAATGTTCGTAGGAATTTAATTTCTGCAACTTATTTAGGTAAAAGTGGATATTGTGTTATCCTTAAAGACAATGTTGTAATAAAGAAGGGTAAAACATTTATCTGTTCTGGCAATATTGTGGATGGTCTTTATATTTTAACTCCTAATAAGCATGAATTATATAATTCTGAATTAGATAATAGCTCTCATGTAAAATCATTAAAGAGAAAGTTTCCTTCTACTAATGATGCATATCTTTGGCACTTGCGTTTGGGTCATATTAATCCGAACAGAATTCAAAGACTGATCAAAGATGGTCTCTAGAGCCATTGGATTTTGATGAATTTCCAGTTTGTGAATCTTGTTTGGAAGGAAAAATGACCAAACGACCTTTTAATGCAAAAGGTAGAAGAGCCCAAGAGTTGCTAGAATTAGTTCATACGGATGTTTGTGGTCCTATGTCAACCCAAGCAAAAGGAGGTTATGAGTACTTCATCACTTTCACCGATGATTACTCTAGATTTGGTTATGTGTACCTAATGAGACGGAAGTCTGAAGCCTTTGGAAAATTCAAAGAGTTTAGTGCTGAAGTTGAGAATTAATTGGGTAAACACATAAAGGCCATTCGATCTGATCGTGGTGGCGAATACCTTCTTGGGGATTTCAAGGATTACTTAACTCAAAATGGGATTGTATCCCAATTGACTGCACCTGGAACTCCCCAACAAAATGGTGTAGCAGAAAGAAGGAATAGGACTTTTTTAGAAATGATTACGTCCATGATGAGTTACTCAACTTTACTAGTTTCCTTTTGGGGATATGCACTAAAAACTGCAATGCATATTTTGAATTTAGTTCCATCAAAATCTGTTCCCAACACACCTATGGAATTGTGGAGTGGGCGCAAGCCTAGTATGAAATATCTCCACATTTGGGGATGTCCAGCACATGTGTTAAAAGGGAAGTCTGATAAGTTGGAAGCTAAAATGGAAGTATGCATGTTTTTAAGGTATTCAAAGGAAATCAAGGGTTATTTATTCTATAATCATAAAGATAACAAAGTGTTTGTTAGCACTCATGCCAAATTTTTGGAAGATGATTATGTGAATAATTTTAACCCTAGAAGTAGAGTTGTCTTGGCTGAAATGAATGAACCTGTAATTGAACAACCAATGGTTGAAACTAGGGATGATGTGGCTGTATTAGATACACCACAAGATACTACTCATGAGATGTCTAGTACACAGTTGCCTCGTCGTAGTGGGAGGAATGTTAGGCCACCTATAAGATTCATAGGTCTTGGAGAGACTTATGAGGCTATCTCAGAGGAGGCCGAAACTGATCCTTACACTTATGAAGAAGCAATGAATGATATAGATGCACATCATTGGGTCCAAGCTATGAAATCAGAATTAGATTCCATGTATTCCAATCAAGTTTGGGATCTTGTAAAGGCGCCTAACGGCATTAAACCTGTTTGTTGCAAATGGGTTTACAAGAGGAAGAGAGAGATAGATGGAAAGGTTGAAACCTTTAAAGTAAGGCTAGTGGCAAAAGGGTATACTCAAAAAGAAGGTATTGATTATAAGGAAACCTTTTCACCAGTAGCAATGCTTAAATCTATCAGAATTCTCTTATCCATTGCTACTCATTATGATTATGAGATTTGGCAAATGGATGTCAAGACTGCATTTCTTAATGGCAATCTTGAAGAGGAAATCTATATAAAGCAACCAGAAGGTTTCATAGCAAAGAACCAAGAGCATATGGTATGCAAGTTGAATAGGTCCATTTATGGACTTAAGCAAGCATCTAGGTCATGGAATATCAGATTTGATCAAGCAATCAAATCATTTGTTTTTGAACAAAATCTTGATGAACCATGTGTGTACAAAAGACATCAAGACAAAGTAGTAATGTTCCTAGTGCTTTATGTTGATGATATTTTACTCATTGGAAATGATGTAGGTGTAATGTCATCAGTAAAAGTTTGGTTGTCAAGCCAATTTGATATGAAGGACTTGGGCGAGGCTAACTTTATTCTAGGGATCAAGCTTTGGCGAGATCGTAAGAATAAGATGTTAGGCTTATCACAAGCTGGATATATAGATAAGGTTCTAGAACGGTTTAGCATGCAAAACTCCAAGAAATGATTACTTCCTTTCAGACATAGGGTTGCTCTATCTGATGGCCAAAGGCCTAAGACTCAAGAGGAAGTAGATATGATGAGACAAGTTCCTTATGCTTCTGCAGTAGGAAGTCTCATGTATGCCATGCTTTGTACTTGACCGGATATCTGTTTTTCAGTTGGCATAGTCAGCCGATATCAATCAAATCCAGGACCACAACATTGGCAAGCTGTAAAGCATATTCTCAAGTATCTACGGAGAACGAGAGATTATATGCTTGTTTACCATTGTGAGGATTTGATTCCCGTTGGCTATACAGATTCAGACTTTTAATCGAATCTAGATTTCAGAAAGTCCACGTCAGGATGTGTTTTCACCCTGGGAGGTGGAGCCATAAGTTGGAGGAGTGTTAAGCAATCTTGTATTGTGGACTCCACCATGGAAGCTGAATATGTTGAACTGATTTCTTTTGTTGCCTATAACCTAATTTTAAAATTAATAAAAATCAGAGTTTATTGCAACAATGTGAAAAGAAATTAGTAATTTTTTTTTTTTGTAGAGATTTTCACAAGAATGATGCCGTTATTTTGCGTCCTTCTAAGTTTGGGCCTTCGATACTTAGTGTTTGGCATTATTATTAAAATACTAAATTAGTTGTTATGGCTTGTGTTTTCGAGCTCATCACGTTGATGGTCTATGTGGCATATCGGTATCGACTTATTAGGTTTGGATATTCCGCTGCCTTCCTCGCTTTCCTAAGGGGAGCCCTATGATTGTGTTTCACGATATGTCTCATGTTCCCTATTACATGAAAAAGTGTTGTATCTGTCCACTTTACTTTGTTGGCGGAGTTGAGTTGTCAAGTCTTCCACCATGTAGGCACGTGTTCCACCGCAGTTGCATTGCACCATTCTTGTCCCTTGTATAGGCTCACTATTATGACTATGCTCATACATAAGGTTAACTACGGTTTATAAATTATGTTTCATACATAGTTAAAAAACTTACTATACTATTGTTGGATACAGAAGTCAAATTTTAGTTTTTGTCATGTGATGTGCATGCTTCATCTATCATGTTGCACGAAAATTTACAGATTTTTTTTTTTTACAATAACCATTACAACAAAATTTTTTGTTGCAAAGCCTTATTGCAACAAATTTTATTGTTGTGATATCTTATTGCAACGAAATTTTTTGTTATGATAGTGATTGGTGAATTGGATGATCCAGTCCCAAAAGCCCTCCATGGCCAACCTCTTGCAACAAAATTTGTGTTGCAATAAATTATTGCAACGATTTCCTTTATTGCTATAACCTAATTTTAAAATTTATAATAATCAGACTTTTTTGCATCAATGTGAAACGAAATTAGTATTTTTTTTTTTTTTTTTTGGTAGGGATTTTGACATGAATGATGTCGTTATTTTGTGTCCTTCTAAGTTTGGGCCTTGGATACTTAGCGTTTGGCATTATTATTAAAATTCTAAATTAGTTGTTATGGCTTGTGTTTTTGCGCTCATCACGTTGATCGCAATTGTGGCATACCGGTATCGACTTATTAGGATTGGATATTCAGCTACCCTTCTCGCATTCCTAAGGGGCTCCCTATGATTGTGTTTCACGATGTGTCTCATGTTCCCTATTACATGAAAAAGTGTTGTATTTGTCTACTTCACTTTGTTGAGGGAGATGAGTTGTCGAGTCTTCCACCATGCAGGCAAGTGTTCCACAGCAGTTGCATTGCACCATTCTTGGCTACTGTATATGCTCACTATTATGACTATGCTCATACATATGGTTAACTATGGTTTATAAATTATGTTTGATACATAGTTGAAAACCTTACTATACTATTGTTGGTTATAGAAGCCAAATTTTAGTTTTTGTCACGTGATGTGCATGCTTCTTCTATCATGTTGCACGAAAATTTATTGATTTTTTTTTTACATTAACCATTGCAACAAAATTTTTTGTTGCAATACCTTATTGTAACAATAATTTTGGTGCGATAACTTAATGAAAAGAAAGTTTTTGTTACGATACAGCCTGATGGATTGGATGATCCAGTACCAAAAGCACTCCATTGCCAACCTCTTGCATCCAAATTAATGTTGCAATAAATTATTGCAACGATTTATTTTGTTTCTATAGCCAAATTTTAAAATTAATGAAAATCAGACTTTTTTGTATCAATGTGAAACGAAATTAGTATTTTTTTTTCTGTAGTGATTTTAACATGGACGATGCCATTATTTTGTGTCCATCTAAGTTTGAGCTCAGGATACTTAGCATTTGGCGTTACTATTAATATACAACATTAGTTTTTATTGCTTGTGTTTTTACGCTCATCACGTTGATGGTCCATATGGTATAGCAGTATCGACTTATTAGGATATGATATTCAGTTGCCCTCCTCGCATTCCGAAGGGGATCCCTATGATTGTGTTTCACGATGTGTCTCATGTTCCCTATTACATGAAAAAGTTTTGTATTTGTCTACTTTACTTTGTTGAGGGAGATGACTTGTCGATACTTCCACCATGCAGGCACGTGTTTCATTGCAGCTGGATCGCACCATTCTTGGCTCCTGTATAGGCTCACTATTATGACTGTGCTCATACCTATGGTTAACTATGGTTTGTAAATTATGTTTGATACATAGTTGAAAACCTTACTATACTATTGCCGGTAATAGAAGCCTAATTTTAGGTTTCGTCATGTGATGTGCATGCTTCTTCTATCATGTTGCACGAAAATTTATTGATTTTTTGTTGCAATAGCCATTGCAACAAAATTTTTTGTTGCAATACCTTGTTGCAACAAATTTTCTTGTTGTGATATCTTATTGCAACAAAAGTTTTTTTTACAATGGAGATTGATGAATTGAATTATCCAGTCCCAAAAGCCCTCCATGGCCAACCTCTTGCAACAAAATTTATGTTGCAATAAATTATTACAACGATTTCTTTTGTTGCCATAACCTAATTTTAAAATTAATAAAAATCAGACTTTATTGCAACAATGTGAAAAGAAATTAGAATTTTTTTTTTTTTTTTTTGTAGAGATTTTCACATGAATGATGTTGTTATTTTGCTTCCTTCTAAGTTTAAGCCTAGGATACTTAGCGTTCGGCATTGTTATTAAAATACAACATTAGTTGTTTTGGCTTGTGTTTTTGCGCTCATCACGTTGATGGTCCATGCGGCATACCGATATTGACTTATAAGGATTGGATATTCAAATGCCCTCCTCACATTCCTAAGGGCATCCCTATGATTGTGTTTCACGATGTGTCTCATGTTCCCCATTACATGAAAAAATGTAGTATTTGTCTACTTTACTTTGTTGATGGAGATGACTTGTCGAGTCTTCCACCATGCAGGCACGTGTTCCACCGCAGCTACATTGCACCATTCCTGGCTCCTATATGGGCCCACTATTATGACTATGCTCATACATATGGTTAACTATTTTTTATAAATTATGTTTGATACATAGTTGAAAACCTTCTATACTATTGCCGGTAACAAAAGCCTAATTTTAGGTTTCGTCATGTGATGTGCATGCTTCTTCTATCATGTTGCACGAAAATTTATGGACATTTTGTTGCAATAGCCATTGCAACAAAATTTTTTGTCGCAATACCTTTTTGCAACAAATTTTATTGTTGCGATATCTTATTGCAACGAAAGCTTTTTTTTACAATAGTGATCGATGAATTGGATAATCTAGTCCCAAAAGCTCTCCATGGCCAACCTCTTGCAACAAAATTTTTGTTGCAATAAATTATTGCGTCGATTTATTTTGCTACTATAGCCTAATTTTAAAATTATTAAAAATCAGACTTTTTTGCTCAATGTGAAACGAAATTAGTATTTTTTTTTTTATAGAGATTTTGACCTGCATGATGTCGTTGTTTTGCGTCCATCTAAGTTTGGGCCTAGGATACTTTGCGTTTGGCGTTATTATTAAAATACTAAATTAGTTGTTATGGCTTGTGTTTTTGAGCTCATCACGTTGATGGTCTATGTGGCATACCAGTATCGACTTATTTGGATTGGATATTTCGCTACCCTCTTCGCATTCCTAAGGGGATCCCTATGATTGTGTTTCACGATGTGTCTCATGTTCCCTATTACATGAAAAAGTGTTGTATTTGTCCACTTTACTTTGTTGGCGGAGTTTAGTTGTCGTGTCTTCCACCATGCAGGCGCGTGTTCCACTGCAGTTCCATTGCACCATTCATGTCTCCTGTATAGGCTCACTATTATGACTTTGCTCATACATATGGTTAACTATGGTTTATAAATTATGTTTGATACATAGTTAAAAACCTTATTATAGGTTTTGTCGGTAACAAAAGCCTAATTTTAGGTTTTGTCATGTGATGTGAATGCTTCTTTGATCATGTTGCATGAAAATTTATTGATTTTTTGTAGCAATAGCCATTGGAACAAAAATTTTTGTTGCAATACCATATTGCGAAAAAAAAAATTGTTGCGATAACTCATTGCAACGAAAGTTCTTGTTACGATAGAGTTTGATGAATTGGATGCTCCAGTCGCAAAGGCCATCCATGGCTAACCTCTTGCAACAAAATTTATGTTGCAATAAATTATTGCTACGATTTACTCTGTTGCTGTAATCTAATTTTAAAATTATTAAAAATCAGACTTTTTTGCTTCAATGTGAAACAAAATTAGTATTTTTTTTTTTTTTGTAGAGATTTTGACCTGCATGATGCCATTATTTTTCGTCCATCTATGTTTAAGCCTAGGATACTTAGCATTTGGCGTTATTATTAAAATACTACATTAGTTGTTATGGCTTGTGTTTTTGCGCTCATCACGTTGATGGTCCATGTGGCATACCGGTATCGACTTATTAGGATTGGATATTCAGCTGCGCACCTCGCTTTCCCAAGTGGATATCTATTATTGTGTTTCACGATGTGTCTCATGTTCCCTATTACACGAAAAAGTGTTGTATTTGTCTACTTTACTTTGTTAATGGAGATGAGTTGTCGAGTCTTCCACCATGCAGGCACGTGTCCACCGCAGTTGCATTGCACCATTCTTGGCTCTGTATAGGCTCACTATTATGACTATGCTCATACCTATGGTTAACTATGGTGTATAAATTGTGTTTGATACGTAGTTAAAAACTTTACTATACTATTGTTGGTTTCAGAAGCCAAATTTTTGGTTTTGTCATGTGATGTGCATGCTTCTTCTATCATGTTGCACGAAAATTTATTGATTTTTTGTTGCAACAACCATTGCAACAAAAATTTTTGTTGCAATAACTTATTGGAACGAAAGTTTTTGTTACGATAGAGCTTGATGAATTGGATGATCCAGTCCTGAAAGCTCTCCATGGCCAACCTCTTGTAATAAAATTTCTGTTGCAATAAATTATTGCAACAATTTATTTTGTTTCTATAACCTAATTTTAAAATTTTAAAAAATCAGACTTTATTGCAACAATGTGAAATAAATTTAGTATTTTTTTTTCTTTTTTTGTAAAGATTTTTGACATGAATGATGCCGTTATTTTGCGTCCTTTTGTGTTTGAGCCTAAGATATTTAGTGTTTGGCGTTATTATTATGATACTACATTAGTTGCCATGGCTTGTGTTTTTGCATTCATTACGTTGATGGTCTACGTGGCATTCTAGTGTCGACCTATTAGGATTAATCTGTGAAACGCAATGAAAGCTGTTAGAAAAATAATACTTCCTTTTGGTATTATTGTGATTTGTGATGAAAAAAAAAATTCTTATGAAAACATTCTTGAATGGTACTGTAGGGCCACAAAAATCAAATGGTTCGGGCCCCCATAGAATAGCAAGGCTTGTACAATTTAGCCAAGCCCAAAGCAATACATTTGTAAGAGAATGGATTAAACAACAAGTGAGGGCTTCGCCCGAGGATAGGAATGAAAAAAAAAAAAACTTATTAATGTGGATTATGTATATGAAAGGCTTGTTACAAGCTTTCCCGAGGAGGCCAATATTACACAAAATGACACACTATTCATGTTCTTCTCTCAAGTTTCTGGTTTTCACTCTTTTATTTGTGATACTTCTGTCCCCTTCCTTCTCTCTCTGGAAACTTTCTTTCTTTATATACTATCCCCCTTTTCACATCTTGACCCCCCATCTTTACCTAACCAGATTCTCATTGTGACATCTACCCCTTTAAACATCTAATGAAAGTAGCAGAAAGAGCTGCTTAGCTGTGAATTACACTGTTCAGGTCACTTCCTCATCAATGCAGCTGATAAAGCTATTGTCTACCATTTAATGCGGAGGTAACAGACTACTTCTTTCTGGAAACTTCCCCTACCCTTCATAATCCTCTCTCCTCAACCAATCCGACCCACTTGAAGCTCTTAAGCATCTTTCATTTGTTCAACTCTTCTCCTCAGATGAATTCCCACCTCGAGTAGGTGGTGCCCCAACTCTAGCAATAACAGTTCACTAATCCCTTTCTCGGTCCTCAGGCGCCCACAATAGCCCCCTAAAACTTTGCCATTAATTCTGAGATAAAAGCAAGGTTTTAGTTACATGAGCGAGCCTGGTACGTGCCACATGCGTTCCCACGTGGTATCGTCCTTTCACTCGTCTCCAGCACGCTCTCGACGCTTCGGTATTCACGATTTCACATTTATGGTGTCAGGCGGCTGCTTGTCCCCCCACGTTCTACGGCATGATGAGGATCCTACGATCCTCATTTTCTCTTATTTAAGGGCGAGAAAAATACCGCTCTTTTTTTACCTCTATATAAGGAGAGCTTGGGGCTGGCTAGAGTTCATTTACACATTTGTCAATTCGAGTTCAAGCAGCTGCCCGAGGAGAGATTCTTCCATCGCTCATAGGTGTGTTCAAATTCACAGTCTTTTGCACAAGTTTTTATTTGTTTATACCATAAATTCCATAGGTAGATTCGCTAGATTAGTAGACAATCCCGAAGGTATGGCTGCCTTTAGGGCTCAGTATAGGATCCCCAATGGTGTTGAACTCCAACATTGTGAGTTAGGTGAATGGCTGGTCATGAACAGACCTCCTGGCTCTGTAATTATTCTGATGATCGCCTTCATAGAAGGCGGGATGGAAATCCCTATGGGAAGGGTCACCGGAGACTTCCTAATGAATTATAGGCTAAACCCCACCTAATGCTCCCCAAACATCTTTAGGGTCCTCGGATGCATAGACATGATAAACCGAAAAATGTGGACCAACCTCACTTGGCATGATGTAAATTGGCTATACAATTGCCAAAAGAGGGAAAGGACTAAATACTACATTAAATGTAGGGTCCCTACTGTTAGGTTAATCTCCTGCCTACCTAACTTAAGCAAAGGTATGGACGAGGACTCCTTCATCGTCTCAGGAGACTAGTATGATGGATTGCACTGTCCCACCCAAGAAGGGGAACCAGGTAAGGTTCTCACAGGCCATAAACACACATAGGACCTTTCCTAATCTTTATAAGGTTTTTCTTTTATTTGATTTATAACTCCTATTGTTTCCTCAATGACAGACGAGTACCACACCACCCCCATCCAAGCATCTCGTGAACTTTGCTGACCTAAACCGAATCTTTAAGTTGGAGATTTTTCTGCATGCAGACAGTTAGCTCTGAGCGGCACACGTCATCCTCGGATTCAAACCCCTTTCAAAACACTTCCAAAGCCCGAAGAATGTCATCAAAGCTAGGGACGCAAGACTAGCTTTAATTGATGTTGTTGTCCCCGGCTTCCTACTAGTTGAACCTCCTCCAGCCGGAACTCAAGACGCCCAACTCCCAGCTCCATTCGCAACGAAACTCCTCTACTCCCAGGAACCTCTCATTCCCTCAGACAAAGAAGCTAGGGAGCCCACACCAGAACCTGTTCAGTAGGAAGTAACGGACAAAGACTTCGAGGTCTTCTACTAGCAAGAAGACCCTAAGGACGCTCCTAGGACCTCACACCGCCCCCTACGGCTCACCCAAGTCAGCTCCAACCAAGAGGGGACTAACATTCCAGAGGGAATGGGTTTCAAAGAGAACACCCAGGATCTCCTTGCTTTACTAACAGCCCACACTGGGGGCTCTTCTCCAGCTGTCCCTATGGTGCCTCAACCACCAACTCCTACTCCAACGCGCACATTTTCTGTTGATGCCGCTGATAAGAAAAGGAAGAAGGGCCAAGGAGGAAAAGGCACTGAAGGTGTCGAGGAAGGAGAAGTCTCCCACTCCTCCCACTAGCCCCTAGCCAAGGAAGCCTGAACAACGAGGGGCCAACAGAAGAAAAGCGCCTTTGGGACCTCAAAAGAACCTAAGGGAGACCAAAAACTCAAGCCTTCTGTTTGAAGACCCTCTTTCACGTTGAGCTCTGGCAGTCTTGTGATAGATGATGCCAACCTAAGGGACCACCAAAAAGGCAACTTAGGTCTTGTGGCAGAATGCCTAGAGAAGGCTCTATGCTTGCTTAAGGATATGTAAGAGCTCAAGTCCTTCAGAAAGCACAAAGTCTTCTTTTCTCTGAAACGAGACTTGGCCAAGGTATGTGATCACCTTCCTTATCTTGTAAAGTTAAACAATACATGTGTGAACACTAATTGGTATTAATCTTGCAATCTATCCAAGCTGCCTTCAGGGCCGAGGAATGGGTGGACCATGCTTTGGACCAAGCTAGGCAGGCTGAGGGCAAGTTGATAGTAACTGAAAAGGCCCGAGCTGAGGTGGACAAGAAGCTTAAGGAAACCCTTGCCCAATTGACCGAGGCTGAGAAGGCTCAAAAAATGCTAAAGTTACCCTGAACAGCTTTGAAAAACAAGTTACAGAGTCCCTAGAGGCCTAAAAAAAGGCCAAAAATAAGCTTGCATTGAACATGGTGGAGCTGAAACAGCTGTAGAAACAGTTGGAGGCCAAGGATGCTGAGAAGGCTAAGGCCGAGCAGGTGGCCTATAATGCGGGCATGACTAAGACGGCAGAAAGTCTAACCGCCCAACTCAGGGACTTTGCTCGGGCCTTCTGCCAGGAAGTACGGGGTCAAGCACTGAATGTTGCTACGATCAGCACTGAGTCAGAGCTTAGGGCTCATGACAAGGTCTATTATCCTCCAGTCCTGCGCTTGGCCTCCAATCCTTCCCAGCCTTCAACTGACCCCAGTCAAGCCCCTACTTCTTCCTCGGCCTAGCCTGCCACCACCCCATTTGCCACACCAGCTAAGGACAAAGAGAAAGAGTAGCCAACTCCAACAAACGTGGTGGATGTGGAGGCGGAGGAGATAGCTGAAGTGGCCCAGTTGAAGAGGAAAAAGAAAGAGAAGGAACAAGAAAAGAAGGGAGGGAAAGAAAAAGAAGCCTCTACATAGCGTAGCTTTAGACTTAAAAGCTAATAGCTAACTTTGTAACTGGGCTTAAATCTAGTTGATGCCCTCTTTTTCTTCTTATTGTACTCCAATTGACAAAATTTAATGAAAAAAGGTAAACTTTAGTTTATGCTCTTGCATTTGTTTAGCTTTTACTTGTTAGCTTGCCTTTCATGTTATTTCCTTTTCCTTGTGACAATTGCACCACACTAACTTGTGATTAACTTGCTCAACACTTCTTATCCCTCTATTCAACCTGGAACGACTTATAAGATAATTACTAGACTAAGTCATAGAACTTAATAAAAATGTGAATCATAACTTACCTTAAGTTGGACTTGGAATCCCAAAGCACACTCATTTTCACTAATCCTAAAACCCAAGGAAGTACTCATACTTCTTGACTTCACTCCTTACTTAGGCAACTTCCTTCAAATACCAATTCATTCATGATTTGTGACCCGAGGAGCCACATCAAACCTAGATCCTAGCCAACACTTAGAAGTTTTTTCTAGAACTGTTAATTTACCCAAGACTTGTGACCCGAGGAGTCGAACAAGGCCGAGGCTCTATTTAACACTTAGAACTTCTACATACAAGGTTAATTTACCTAAGGCTAGTGACCTAAGGAGTCGAATAAGACCGAAGTTCTGTTTAACACTTAGAATTTTTCCATACAAGGTTAATTTACCCAAGGCTTGTGACCCGAGGAGTCGAACAAGGCCGAGGTTCTATTTAACACTTAGAACTTTTCCATACAAGGTTAATTTACCCAAGGCTTGTGACCCGAGGAATCGAACAAGGCCGAGGTTCTGTTTAACACTTAGAACTTTTCCATACAAGGTTAATTTACCTAAGGCTTATGACCCAAGGAGTCGAACAAGGTCGAGGTTTTGTTTAACAAGGCCGAGTTTCTATTTAACACTTAGACCTTTTCCATACAAGATTAATTTACCCAAGGCTTGTGACCCGAGGAGTCGAACAAGGTCGATATTCTGTTTAACACTTAGAACTTTTCCATACAAGGTTAATTTATCCAAAGCTTGTGGCCCGAGGAGTCGAACAAGACCGAGATTATGTTTAACACTTAGAACTTTTCCATACATATTGATTACCTCAACAAACGCATCCATAAGGACACGCAAATAAACCAAACATGAATAACAAAGAACTTCATAGCATTAATAATAATAACGCCGCAAATTATTTACATTCCAAGGACGAGGAATTACACTTTCATCCAAGTCTTCTAAGTAATAAGCCCCTACGCCAGCCACTGAAGTTATCCTGTACGGCCCCTCCCAATTGGGCCCAACTTTCCCCAAGGCGAGGTTCTTTGTTGTTCCCTCCACCTTTCTCAAAACCAAATCTCCTGGAGCTAAAGGCCTTAACCTCACTCCCTTATCATACCCCTGCTTAAGTCTTTGTTGGTAACGTGCCATTTTTATTGCGGCCACTTCTCTCCTTTCCTCAGCCACATCCAAACTATCTGACAGCAGATGGTTATTTTCCTCAACATTGAACTAATCAGTTCTTAGGGAAGGGAACCCTAACTCAAGAGGGATCACTGCTTCTGCCCCATAGGTCATTGAAAAAGGAGTTTCTCCAATTGATCTCCGGGGTGTAGTACGATAGGTCCATAACACATAGGGCAGTTCGTCCACCCATTTCCCTTTTGCATCATCTAGCCTCTTCTTTAACCCAAACACTATGACCTTATTAGTAGCCTCGGCTTGGCCATTTCCTTGAGGGTAAACAGGTGTAGAATACATGTTCCTAATCCCCACCTCCCCACAATACCTTCGGAAGGCCTTATTATCAAACTGAAGCCCATTATCTGAGATCAATGTGTTAGGTTCTAAAGATTAGGAACTAATGTATTTAGAACTTCAATTTGTATGTTGGCAAACCATGATCAAAACAATGTTGAGTCGTGTGTTAGACTTGCTCAAAGTATAGGTCTAATTGTAAAGTTGGAATCGAGTTTTTATGCAGAAGTACTGTTCACTTTCTGTATGACTCGATCGATCGAAAATTAGACTCGATCGATCGAAAATCGTGCAGAACGTTTTTCTGCAGAAAATTCCAACTCAGCCCAAGCCCGTTTTAATGTATAGGGTTTTATGTTTTGCCCTAAGTATATAAGGGAAAACCCTAGCCACGTTTTTAGAATTCTGTTTTGCTGTGTTTGTGAATCTCTCTGTGAGATCTAGAGGTGTTTACCTTCACATACACTTAGGGTTTACAAACTTGAGATTTATGTCAAGAGTTGTGTAGATCAATACAGTTGCAGAATCAAGAGAACACAAAGATATACAAGCAGGTGCGCTTGTGGATTTGCTGAAGAATTCCGGAAAGAAGGAGTCCGTGGATCTCGGAGCTATCATGGGGTCATGGTAGTAAGTTTCCTACACTTGGGTAGCAATAAGATGTTAGTGGTCTAAGTCTATTGTGTAAACTTCAATTCTTTCATAGTGGATTCAGTTTACCTTGAGGATAGCTAGGTTAAATCCTCCTCAGGTTTTTACCGGTGTGGTTTCCTGGGTCATCAGATCTTTGTGTTGTTTATTTTCCGCTGCTTTGTTATTTTTGCATAATTGTGTTAACCTAGTTTTAATTAAATTACCTAAGTTAATAACTTGGCTAATTCTCTAGGTTAATCTGCTGGGTTTAAGGGGTCTAAACAAACTGACACAATGTATATGGGACTCTAAACCTAGTGATGATATTCCTCAAAATAAACATTTTGGCATCCACGTCCCTGATATTAACAACTAGCTTAGCTTCTACCCACTTGGTAAAATAGTCCGTCCCGACGAGGAGCCACATTCGGTTCCCTATAACTCGGGGAAATGGTCCCACTATGTCCAAGCTCCACTGAGCAAATGGCCAAGAGCTAGAAAGTGGGTTTAAGTCTCCCCTTGGTTGATGAATATTTGGAGCATATCTCTAACATTGGTCACACTTCCTCACATAATCCTAAGAGGTTTTCTGCATGCTCAGCCACCAATATCCCTAGGTGAGGGCTCTATGGGCCAAAGATCTTCTTCCTGTGTGACTCCCACATATCCCCTCATGTAATTCTTCTAATAAGGGCTCATTTGCTTCATGATGCACACACAATAAATACGGCCTTAAGTAAGAATGCTTGTACAACTTTTGTTCTTCAGATAGCCAGTAACGTGGAGCCTTCCTACACACCTTTTCGGCCTTCCCCTTGTCTTCGGGCAACAAACCCTGTTTCAAAAAGGTTTCCAAAGGGTCCATCCAGCTCGGCCCAACTTGGATGCTATGCACTCCGACTAAGGGCCTCTTTATAAGACTAGAGCTAGCCATATCTTCAATAATAACAATCCGAGGAAGACTTAGCCCCAGAGAAGTTGCTAGCATCGCTAAAGAGTCGGCATGGGAAATCTGTCCCCTTGGGATTTGCTTTAAAACAAAGCTCCTAAACTAGGCCTGAGCCTGCTTTACTTTAGCAAGATATCCCTGCATCTTCTCATCTCGGGCCTCAAACTCCCCATTGACCTGGCCTTCCACCAATTGAGAATCTGAATATAACTTTACCACTTCTCCTCTTAGCTAACTAACTATGGTCATTCCAGCTAGTAGAGCTTTGTACTCAGCCTCATTATTGGTGACTAGGAAACCCAACCGCAATGATTTCTCCATTACCAGCTTCTCGAGAGTGATTAACACAATCCTTATCCCTGCTCCTTTTCGGTTAGCTACACCATCAATGTAAACTTCCCAAGGGGGAATAACCAAGGCCGAGGTGGTCATAACACCTAATGCTTTTTCTTCCTCACTTACTATACCCTCGGTGAATTCCACTAGGACTTATCCTTTTATGGAAGTCCAAGGCATGTAATTAACATCATATGCACCCTGCATGGTTCCCCACTTAGCAATTCTGCCTGTGTAGTTTGATTTTTGTAAAAGAGCTTGTAAAGGGAGCTAGGTTAGCACCACCACAGTGTGAGCCTGAAAGTAATGAGGAAGCTTCCTAGTGGCATACACAATGGCTAAAACTGCTTTCTCCAGGGGTAAATAATGTGTCTCAGCCTCCTACAAGGACTTATGACATAGTAGACAAGCCTTTGGACCCCATCCTCATTCCTGACCAAGACTAGACTGACAGTATAATTTGTAACTGCCAAATAAGCATATAGCACCTCCTTCTTCTCGAGCCTAAAGAGGATTGAAGGGCTTGACAAATATTACTTGAGCTCCTCAAAGGCCACTACACACTCTTCGGTCCAATGAAAGTCCTTCCACTTATGAAAAAGCTATAAAAAAGGATGACACTTGTCTGCCGACCGAGAAATGAAAATATTCAAAGCCGTTGCCTTTTCAGTCAATTTTTGCACTTCCTTAGGGTTCCAAAGAGGATGCAAACCGTTAATAGCCTTAATCTGATCGAGATTGAGCTCAATTCCTCAGTGTGTTATCATGTAGCCCAAAAATTTTCCCAAGCTAACCCTAAAAGAACATTTAGATGTGTTTAAGCATAACTTATGCTCCCTTAACAGTGAGAACTCTTCCCCCAAGTCTGTCAAATGTTCCTCAACCTGCCTGCTCTTTACCATCATATCATCTATGTACGCCTCCACATTCCTCCCAATTTGAGACTTAAACATCCGCGTCACTATTCTCTGATAAGTGGACCCTGCATTCTTAAGGCCAAAAGGCATCACACGATAATGGTAGTTCCCATTAGGGGCACGAAAAGCAATCTTCTCTTTATTAGACAACGATAAAGGTATTTGATGATACCCCTAGAAGGCATCCAAAAAACTCAACCAAAGATGCCCCACTGTTACATCCACCAATTGATCAATTCGAGGAATGGGATAAGGGTCCTTCGGGTAAACCTTATTCAGATATGTGAAATCCACACACACACGCCACTTTCCATTCTTCTTCTTCACTACCACAGTGTTAGCCAACCACTCAGAGTAAAAAAATCTCCTTAATTGCCCCTGCTTGTTTCAACTTGTTTACTTCTGTTGGGATTAATGCTCTTAAATCCTATTGTATGATACTATGTATGATATTATATATGAAATTATGTATGACATTATGTATGACTTAATGTTGTAATTAATAAAATTATTTTATTATTATCTGAAATAATGGTAATATAAATATTCAGACATTATCATATAAGTCATGAGATGCATAGTATGTGATTTATGTGAAAAGTCATAGAAGATATAAATCACGAGTTCTTTGTAAACTCAGAATTTCAGTTCGTAGTCGGTGATGAAATTGGGCATTTCATCTGCAAAGACTATAACATATCAACTAAGATGATTAGTCTTGATCATGGAAGCGGAGACTTCTAGTTGATATGTTGATATGTTTTAAGAGTTAAGACATATTGAACTGAACTACTGTGAGATTTATTATTCTCCTAACAACTGTCAAATGAATAATAAATCCCACGACTTCTATTTATATGAACTCTTAATCCTAAGAGGATAATGAACCTGATCATGAAGTGTAGGTTGCTTTGATATATCAGAAGTGAGATCTAAAGACACAATCAATATCTCAGTATGTTGGATAGCCACATTTAGTGTTGATGGAACATATATTCGTAAGATGGAATTCATAGTCTCTTAACGGAGATACAAAATATTCCCTTGAGATAACTTTATTGGGTTTGTTATTCAGAATGTTAGGTCTAACTACTTTAGTAAATAGTTACTAAAGTATATATTTATGAAATTAGATTTCATAAATATATGATGAATAACTTAGAGGATTAAATCGGGTACTCAAGGATTAAGATGTAGTAATCTACAAAATGGCAGTTTATATTCATGACTTTATATTACTACGAATATTTTATGAAGGGGTTGCATGTACAATAAAGTCTTGGGATATAATTTATTAATAAAGCCTAGAGTGCAATTTATATTTATATAGTGGTATTAAATATAATTAATGGTAACTTTGGACTTGTCAAGAGTTGACAGAAAAGCCCAAGGCCCATTAGAGCTAGTGTCTTATTTGCTCCCTTTTGGTCCCACTCCAAGTCACATACAAAAGCCCAATTGGAAAGGCCCAAAAGGCTAGCCCAATTAGATAATCAGTTATAAGGAAAGAATCATATAGAATTTTTGAAAAAAAAAAAAAAGTAACATGAAATGGTATGTATGTGAGGGTTGGATACTTTCTCATTCTCTCTTGAACATACACATATAACTGATTGAGAGACCACATTTCTTGGGCGTTAGTGGAATTGGAGTAAACATTAAAAGTGTTCCAAGTACTTCTAATCTTTGTTTTGAAATTCACCATACCAAGGTACACTCTCTTGTTTTTGAATTCTGAAATTTAAATAGTACATGTTATCAATTGCGAATGAAGTAGATCCGTTAATTTTCCATTGCGTATATTTTGTATGCGATACAAACATGTATTTTTCCAACAACTTCTACCCTTACTGCCTCATCATGCTCTTTTGATGAATGCCGAGGAGGTTGTTTACGTGGTATAGCATCGGGATTCACATTCAATTGATGACATACAAACTCAGGATCAATCCCTGGTACATTATAAGTGCTCCAGGCAAACACATCAATGTTGACCTTTAAAAACTTCACAAATTCATCCTTTTCCAATGGTGGCAACTGGGACCCCACTTGAAAATATCTTCCTTCATCCTGCCCTATTACCACCCTTTCCAACTCCTCGGATAACCCTCCACACGTCTCGACCTCCAATCTTCCTACAGGACCCTTTAGTTGCTATGAGATTTGCTTTTTTTCCACCACAATAGGATCCACAGGATGCTATGTGATCGCTGACACCAAACATTGCCTAGCCATTGCCTAGCTACCGACCAGCTCCCCCACTCTTCCTTACGTAAGATACTTGACTTTCAGATGCAGGGTTGAAGACACCGCACCCATAACATGAAGCCAAGGTTTAGCCAAGATAGTTGTGTAGGGGGGAATAAGCTTCTACAACAATGAAATTGACCTGCATCTCCTCGTCCCCAACTCACACGGGTAACCTTATCATTCCCGGGGGGATCACCATCCTCCCATCAAAACCCATTAATGGTGAATCATACCTTTCCAGATCTTTGAGTTTTACATTTAACCCCTTATACAAATCAGGATACATGATCTTTGCCCCGCTCCCTTGGTCAACTAACACCCTCTTTATGTCATAGCCATTAATCTTTATGGTGACTACTAAAGCATCGCCATGTGGCTGGAATGTTCCCTCCTTATCTTCTTCGGAAAAAACCTAAGGTAGGGGTGACTAACATCTTAGCTCTTTTAAGAGCCTGACCCCTATCCTGTAAGTCAGGGCCCCTTACCACGGACATAACCTTGGAACTTGCCCCAACATCACCCCTTGGCTTGGCAAAGATCACATTAATAGTGCCCAATGCTAGTCGAGGAACGGCATCCTTGTGAAATCCAACTCCAGAGTGCCCCTATCTGCCATGTAGGCTGATGCAAGAACTGATTAAGCTTCCCTTCCTTCATCAATTGATTTAGATGATCACACAGAGTCCTGCAGTCCTCAATCGTGTGCCTTTTGTCCTAATGATAGTGGCAATAAAGGCTTTGGTTCCTTCTAGATGAATCCTCACCCATCTTATTGGGCCTCTTAAAGTATGGTTCTTTTTTATTTTCTCCAGTATCTGATAGACTGGCTCTTTAAACAGCGAATTAACCACTTGAGCCCCCGTGGATGGCGCCTAGTTTGGAAAATCCATTCTAGGACGATTATTGTTATATCTTCCTCCTAGAGGATCCTTCTTCTCCGGGAACATCTTAGCCTTACCCTTTCCTTGTGCTTGATCTTCCTCTACTTGCTTGCATTTATCTATGCGATCCATGAGCTGGCGCATATTCAAAGCAAACTTCATCGTTAAGGACTTCCTCAACTCATGGTCCATACGGAGCCCAACCTTAAAGGTTCTCACTGCCACATCCTCAAAGTCTCCATCTATTTCATTATACGTTTCCCAATATCTGTCCGAGTAAGTCTTGAAGGTCTCTCTTTCCCTCATCGTTATGGACAAAAGAGAATCTACCGACTTGGGAACCCTACTACACATTATAAATCTAGCACCAAATGCCCTTGTGAGCTCTTTAAAAGACCTTATTGACCTCTCCTCCAAGGCATTAAACTAACACATGGCTACAGGTCTGAGACTGGAAGAGAAAACTTTGCACATAAGGGTCTCGTTGCCAGCATGAACTACCATCTTTTGATTGAAGTAGCTAATGTGCTCTATAGGGTTAGTCCTTCCATTGTAAATGGTGAAGGTTGGCTGAGAAAATCGATGAGGGAGCTTGGCCTTGTTAATTCGCCTAACAAAGGGTGATTTGTAAATTTGTTGAAGGGCTTTACTCATCGCATCATTCCCCATGCCATGGTGAGAAGACCCTTTCTCACGCTTGTTCCTACCCTTTTCCAACTTGTCCTAGCTTAAAGACGCTGAGTATGACTCACTAGATGGAGTTTTGGACCTAGGGCGATATGAGCGATCCTTGCTTCCCCCTGATCCATCACTTGGGGATGATGATGGACTCCTTCTATCACACTCCCTACGTCTCAACATCCTACGCAGGTGATCTATCTCCTGTTGCAACTTTCGTGTCTCTTAATCATGTGAAACTTGACTCCTTTTCCTTGAATGACTTTGCTCAGTATGATTTGTGTGGTAAGACTCTACCATAACACCTGGCGTACGTTGCTTGTCGCTTCTTCGCTCCAAGTTAACAAATTGGTTTTCCCTTTGTGAGCTTACAAATTCCTCCCTATCCTGACCTACGTTAGCCATGACTGCTCAGGACAAACCCACAGCAACTTGATGTTCCCATATACGGCGCCAATTGTAGGGCCACAAAAATCAAACGGTTCAAGCCCCTATAGAATAACAAGGCTTGTACAGTTCAACTAGGCCCAAATCAATATATTTGTAAGAGAATGGATTGAACAACAAAATAAGGCTTTGCCTGAGGACAGGAATGAAAAAAAAAAAAAAAAAAAAAAAAAAAAAAAAAAAAAAAAACTTATTAATGTGGATTATGTATGTGAAAAGCTTGTTACAAGCTTTCCCGAGGAGGCCAATATTACACAAAAAGATACACTGTTCATGTTCTTCTCTCAAGCTTCTGGTTTTCACTCTTCTATTTCTGATACTTCTGTCCCCCCCCCCCCCCCCCAACCTTTCTCTGGAAACTTTCTTTCTTTATATACTCTCCCCCTTTCACATCTTGACCCCCCATCTTTACCTAACCAGATTCTCATTGTGACACCGGCCCCTTTAAACATCTAATGAAAGTAGTAGAAAGAGCTGCTTAGCTGTGGATTACATTATTCAAATTACTTCATCATCAATGCAGCTGAAAAAACTGTTGCCCACCATTTAATGCGGAGGTAACAAGCTACTTCTTTCTGGAATCTTCTCCTACCCTTCATGATCCTCTTTCCTTAACCAGTCCTTCCCACCTGAAGCTCTTAAGCATCTTTCGTCTGTTCTCCTCTTCTCCTCAAATGAATTCCCTCCTCAAGTAGGTGGTGCCCTAACACCAGTAATAACAGTTCGTCAATCCCTTCCTCGGTCCTCGGGCACCCACAAGTACAGACATTTCTTTTTTTTTTTTTTTTTCTTTTGAGTTTAAAATTTGAGTGAATTGCAAATTACACCCCTATAATTTGAAAGTGTTTGGAAAATCCAAATACCCTTAAAATTTAGGAGGTAAAATCCAAATTTTGAAACGTTAGGGTGTAAAATCCAAACACCCCTAAATTTGAGAGGGTAAATTAAAAATTCTAAAATTTTAGGGTGAAAAACTCAAACACCCCCAACCTTTTGGGGTGTAATTTTCAACTTACCCTTAAAAGTTTTTTGATAAAAAAAAAGGTTAAAATGCAAAACTCACCTTCTAAATTTCTTCAGAATTCATTTCAGTCCTCTAAATTTCAAATTTATTATTATTTTTGTTTTTTGGAGAAACAAATTTCAGATTTATTCAATTAAGGTATTTCGGTCAACTTTTGTTAAAATTTTTGAAAAAAAAATCTGGAAAATATTTTTCAATCATTAATTGTTTTTTTAATTTAAAAATTAACCATAACATATAACAAAATTTTATGAAAAAGCCTTAATTGAATAAACTTGAAAATTTGAAAAGCCTTAATGGAAAAGCCTTACCTACCAAGGAAAATTTGAAGAAGAGGGAAATATTGGAAGACTCGAGATGCAGTATATGCTCCACGGCCCAGGAATCCACTCTTCATGCCATTTGGAGCTGTGAGTTTTTGCAACAAACTTGGTTTCCAGCCTTCGAATGGATTTTGAAAGACTTCCCAGACATTCAAAATCTCCAAGAACTTGTTCAACTGATTGGGTAGCAGCAGAGATGATTAGAAGTGTTTGCAACAGTGGCATTGTTCATCTAGTCCGACAAGAACAAATTGAGGCTTCATAAATCAAGCCTAGCACCTGATAGAATTTTCAAAGCTGCTTGCAATTTTCTCTCGGAATTCTAGCAGAAAAATCCGATAAACACAGTACTACCATCATCGAAATTGGTTTGGTGGAGACCTTCTTCGAGTGAAATGTATATAACAAATTTCAACGGGGCCGTCTTCGCAGATACTAACGAAGCAGGTTTGAGTGTGGTGGTTCGAGATGCCAGTGGAGAGGTAACCGATGCAATGTCTAAGAAAATTCCTTGCCCCTATTCTGTGGAAGTTTTAGAGGTTTTAGTTGTAAGAAGAGTAGTCCAATTTATTGTGGAATTGGGATCTAGCAAATCATTTTTAAAGGAGACTCTAGGTGGTTTACAAGGTGTTAGCTGCTGCAGATTTTCAGCATTCTTTAATTGGTTCATTTGTAAAAGACACATTCCGTTCACTTAAAACTTTTTCTTTATCTCTAATTAGGCAGCAAGGCAATTTTGTAGCCCATGCTTTAGCTAAGAGAGGGTTATCTTTTCCTTTACTAGTCTGGATGGAGCATATTCCACCTAACTTTTTTTTTTTTTTTTTGGTTTCTTTTGAACTAAAATGAGTTTTGCATTTTGGCAAAAAAAAACACAAAAACACAAAAACATACAAACAACTAGATGTTTTCGCCGCACCAATAATACGCTGCCACATGGCCCACATCTCTCTTTGAGTTGTAAGAAAATTCCTTGCCCCTATTCTGTGGAAGTTTTAGAGGTTTTAGTTGTAAGAAGAGCAGTCCAATTCATTGTGGAATTGGGATCCAGCAAACCATTTTTGAAGGAGACTCTAAGGTGGTTTGCAAGGTGTTAACTGCTGCAGATTTTCAGCATTCTTTAATTGGTTCATTTGTAAAAGACACATTCCATTCACTTAAAACTCTTTCTTTTTCTCTAATTAGGCAGCAAGGTAATTTTGTAGCCCATGCTTTAGTTAAGAGAGGGTTATCTTTTCCTTTACTAGTTTGGATGGAGCGTATTTCACTTGACTTTTTTTTTTTTTTTTTGGTATCTTTTGAACTAAAATGAGTTTTGCATTTTGGCAAAAAAAAAAAAAAAACAAAAAAACAAAACAAAAGCAAAACATACAAACAATCCGTTTGGGAGGAGGGAATGGAATGGAATAAAAGGAATATTTTTAAAATATTCTTCCATTCTCCTTATTTGGGAGTTTTAACAGAGGGAATGGAAGGTCAATTCCCTTATTTGAGAGTTTAAGTGAGAGGGAATAGAATGGTTAGGAGGGAATGCTCATTCCTCCCTTTTCCCTCAAAACTTCAAATTTTGTTCTCCTCAAAATTGGGAAGAATGGGAGGAAATGAATTTAGGTTTAATGAAATTTTTACTAAAACTCCAAAAATATCCTTATATATTCAACCTTTTATTTTAAAATAGGGGTCTAATAGTAATATTGTCATAAAATGATTTCATTTCATTCCATTTCCTCCATGTTACTCCCAAACAAGATTACTTACATTCCATTCATTTCCATTCTTTCATTTTAAAACATCCAATTAAGGTTACTTAATTCTATTCCATTCCATTCATTTCCCTTACTTAAATACATTCTATTCCATTCCATTTCTATTCATTCCCTTATGATCATTCCATTCCATTCCCTTATAAACTCTCAAACGGAGCCTAAATGTTTTTGTCGCACCAATAAACGCTGCCACATGGCCCACATCTCTCTTTGAGTTAAAATTCAATAAGTATTGAGGGTAAAACCAGATGTTTACACAAACCAATAATATACTGCCACGTAACACATTTTAAAGTTAAGCAATAAATAGCTTACCTTTACACCGTATAGGGCACATCAGTTAGAACGCCGCCGCTTCGCACCTCCAACACTGGTCGGTCCTGTCCTTTTCGCCGCAGAATCAACCGCCACCGGAATCATCGTTTGGTTCTCTCCTTCGTGAGTTTCTCTCTCTCCTGTTGCCGTATTACTCTGCGCTCACTCAAAAAATAGTCGTTTTGAGAAAGTTAAGCGCTAAGTACGCACTATCGTATTCAGCCACAACGACTTTATAGTTGTCGTTTAACGGTTTTATACCCTAACCTAAAAAAAATGTAAAAAAAAAAAATTATTTCAGAAGAGAAAACATTAGGTCTGGAGGTGGCGTAAAACACTGACCACGCCACGTCAGCAAAAAAAAAAAAAAAAAAAAAAAAAAGACTCCCAGCAATTACCCTCTCCAAACAGCCAAACCTCTCACGCTAGAAAACAAAAATACCCCAAAATCGTTCTCACGCCAGAAAACAGAAAAGCCCCAAAGCTCTCACGCCATTTCTCTGATCGCCGGAGCAGAACGCTCGCCGGAGCCTCTCGCCGGAGCAGAACGAAGAAAGAAAACCAGCTCTCACGCCATTCCTCTGCTTCCGGATCATTCTAAAAAAAAACTCCAAAATCGTTCTCAAAACCGGAAATCAAATTATATTTTTCTCAGCGGCTTCAGTGTTTCCCCCAACGGCCTCAGGCTATCGGATCTCGCTATCAACGCCGCCTCATGTTGGGCCGCGTGGTGGCTCTTCTTTCGCCGGAGTAAACCGGACATTATCGTGGGTGACCCGGTTCGAGCCGGGTTGTTGGCACGTGACCGGGACGGTGAGATTCCTCGGACTACTTCTTCTTTTAGTGCCGAGAAGAAGCCTTGCTTTCTCTCCATTGTTTAAGGAACAAAAAAAAAAAAAAAAAAAAAAAAGCTTAGAATGAAAACGTTGTTGTTGTTTTTTGTTTGTGTTTGTGTTGTTTGTTTGGTTTAGTTTTTTTTTTTGTTAGAGAGAAAGGTGGGTTTGAGAGCGAGAAGAGTGCGAGCTCTTCATAAAGAGAGAGAGAGGTTTTGGGACTCAGTTCACTGTGTCTGTGTGGGAAACTAGATTGTGAGAAAACGGCTTCAACAATAGTGCGATTTTTTACGCCACCTATGTTTTCTGTTTTCTGGCGTGAGAGGTTTGGCTGTCTGGAGAGGGTAATTGCTGGGAGTTTTTTTTTTGGCTGACGTGGCATGGTCTGATTGGGTGGCGTAAAACACTGGTTTTATGCCACCTCCGGACCTAATGTTTTCTCATTTCAGAATCTCCGTATTCGCGCCGTCGCCAACACAGTAATGCACAAACCCTCAAACTCACTTTGAATAGCAAATTTCTCGAACTTGTAAAAATCTCTGGAATCTTCTTCTCCGAACAAGAACTTCACTTTGAAATTGGAGTAAAAATCGAATTGTATTCTTTTGGATTTTGTTTTCATGAAAATTAGAATTCATTACAATGCTTACACGCTTTTTTATTTCTTCTTCTGCTGAAGGTTATTCAAAGAGGAGCACCTATGGAGGTCTCTGTTGAAAATTTGCCAGGATCGAATAGTAGAAAACGTTCATGGAGGTAAGTTTAAATATTTGAATGTTCAATGAATTGAAGAAAATACTGATTACTCTAAGCTTTTTTAGCTTAGTTTGATATTTGGAGACAGAAACAATTCTGGTATGTATAATGAATTTGTGATTCCATTTGATAGTTTGGAAGGTTGCGATAGCAATGCATTAATCTTGCCGGATAAGAAAAAGAATAAGAAGGTATACACATTGAACTGATTAGTTTTGTTTTTTCGTTTAGATTTTGTTTTGAATTTTTTGAAAGTTTGCAATTGGTTTCTACAGCGCGGAAAGGTTGCAGTGGAAAAGAAACCGAAGCTGAGCAACTCTCAGAAGAGAAAGCTAAGGAAGTTGGAGGTGCTTGCATGAGTAATTCCATTGTGACTTTTGTTTTGGTTCTTGTGTGAGGTAGATTTTAATTGGCTTCAGATTTTGTTTTGTGTAGGAGGAGAAGGAGAAAACACTTCTTCTGTCAAAAAGCATCGAGACCTTGGAGTATGTTGTTATGATTTCCTCAATTGATTGTTTTCTATCCAAGAAGCTCGTAGAATTTTTATGTATGATTTAAAATCTGTACTTTCAGGAAATATAAGCTTCCGGAGAATGCATTTCCTCTTTTGCAGTCTGTACAAGATATTGGTCAGGTTCGTATTGTTAAATCAATGATGTTTTTTAATGTTATGGTGAAACTCTTTTGGTGTTTTTGTAATTGAATGTCCTACCTTAGAGTGGGCCGAAACTATAAAAAATGATGATATTTTTAATGTTATGGTGAAGTCTTGTGGGATTGTATTGACATGATAGTATCACGTTCATGTAGCCTGAAACCATGAAGGAAAAACGTAGGAGGGCTGTACAATTTTCTAACGCTGGATTAGAAGTTCCAGACAGCAGCCAGCCATTCAAGAGGAAGGGTGATGATGATGATGCTGTTGGAACTGGACCCGAGATAGATGAAATTCCATCAGGGCAGGATTTCAGTGAGGATGACTCATTGCAACCAATGATAGTAGAAAGAGAAGCCCTAAAGAATGCATCTTTTTCTTTGGAATCATCTCAAGGGCCAGTTTATGGCAATGAAAATAGTGGATCCATTGTTGGCTTACAAGCTGAAGAAGTTTTTAACAAAGACAACAGCACTTCTATGCAAAAAGACGGAAATCTAGATTCTTTGCCTAGTTCATGCATAGATGATGGCAGTGAAAGCTCTAGGTTAATGGTATGCTTCATACTCAGATTATAATTAATTAAATATATAATGTTAAAGAATGGATATACGAGTAAAGGGTTAAGATTTATACATGACATTTAGATATCATGAATTGAACTCATGGTCATAAAATTGTGGATTGTTAAACGTTGGAAAATTTAAAAGTATATACAAAAAGCTTGATATTTAGTATCAGTGACTTTGTTGCCAAGAGCCTTGTAGCTCACTGGTTGGCACCTCTTAGTGTTTCCAACGGAGATATCCGGGGTTTAAATCCCCCCACACCCCCCAATTATTGATGTGTTAAAAAGTATTTGTCTTTGTTTGCACATGCACCAAACTGAGTGAGTATTGTAGTGCTTTATCTCCCAGCCCACTTGGCCAGTTCTAAATGGAAGAATAAGAGAAGCTAAAAGAGTCTTCAAAAAGAATTTGTATAATCTTAGGATGGTTTAAGATGATAATCTGAATGGAAGTTTATTTTTTTTTATTTTTTTTTTAATAAATCATTCTCTGCAGATACAATTTGTTTTGGTTGCATTTTACAGCTGTTGTATACCAGAAATTCAATCAAGATGCTATGCTTTCAGCATTATGTATCTTTCACATGAAATTATAATTTCATTTATAACTCTTGCACATCACCTTAAAAAGCCCCCTTCCTTAATATGTAATTTTATGTATAACAGAATAATAAGAACTGACATGATATCTGTTTGTTAATTTTTATATATGTTTGTTATTTACTAACAGAAGATTGGGCATTTGACATGTGATAGGATAAGGAAGATGAGAGCCAAAAGGCCAGCTACAGAAGTACAATCAATCTACAAGGTTTTCCTGTGCAGAGACCTCAAATTGCCCCAACTGTAGTGCACGTTTCTAGGCCCAATGAGGTTCAGAACGCTAGGAAGGATCTTCCAATAGTCATGATGGAGCAGGAGATAATGGAAGCTATAAATGATCATGCCTCTGTTATCATATGTGGAGAGACTGGGTGTGGTAAAACCACTCAAGTTCCGCAGGTGGGTTTTGCTTGATGCTTGGTTAGATTTGCCACCTGAATTTAAAGTTATATTTCCCCTTGAGTGACAATCTTAATGCTGCATTTTTTGTTGGCATTGTTCAGTTTCTTTATGAAGCTGGCTTTGGTTCAAGCCAGTTGGGTGGTAAAAGCGGTATTATTGGAGTTACTCAACCACGTCGTGTTGCTGTCCTTGCTACAGCCAAGCGAGTGGCATATGAGCTTGGTCTCCATCTAGGTAAAGAGGTTGGGTTTCAAGTTAGGTATGACAAGAAGATCGGAGACAGTTGCTCGATCAAGTTCATGACAGATGGAATTTTACTACGAGAAGTTCAGGTTTGCCTTCCTGACTAGTTATGATGTGAACGACTATGCATAAAAGTGCTCAATTTTGACAATACTTATGCATGACATTAATGTGTTTTTCTTTTCATGAGAAGAATTTGGATTCACAGTAGTGATAACTGATAAATTGGTAAAATTTTAATCAATGCTACTAATTGCGTATTTATTTTGATGGAGTTTGGTTATTTAAATCCTAAATTTTGTTAATTTATTACTTTAAGTATGGTTAGGATTATCTTCTCAAAAAAAAAAGTACGGGTAGGATTTTTTAGAGAATTGTAGAATCCACCTGCTTTTCAGCTTTGTGCATGAGATATTGATAGTTGTTCTACGGGCTGAGGACCAAACTCCAATATCTGTTGCTTTCACTATTTCTCCGTAATTGATTATGCTTTGCCATCTGTTAGCATGCCACCCCTTGCCTGTGTTTTACATCAAGTACACTTCAGTTAAATGAGTTACCTTCTTTCCAATGTGGTTAAAATGAAAACCCTTTTTGCTGCAGAATGATTTTTTGTTGAAGCGTTATTCTGTCATAATTCTCGATGAGGCTCATGAGAGAAGCTTGAACACAGACATTCTAATTGGAATGCTTTCACGTATAATTAGAATCCGTCAGGTAAACCTTGATAAATATTTATCATTAGTAAATGTAAAAATCAAAACTTGGCTCTTCTATCTTATCTCCTTATTATAAAATCCTGTGCTTTATGACAGCATGAATATGAGAAGCAGCAACAGATTGTCCATTCAGGGCAAAATGTAAGTCCGGAAAATATGATTTATCCATTAAAACTTGTGCTGATGAGTGCCACCTTGCGAGTGGAAGACTTTATTTCTGGGAGAAGAATATTTCATGATCCTCCACCTGTTATAGAAGTTCCCACTAGACAGTTTCCTGTAACTATACACTTTTCAAAGAGAACAGAGATTGTGGATTATATTGGCCAAGCATATAAGAAGGTCTTGGCAATTCACAAGAGGTTGCCACAGGGGGGCATACTTGTATTCGTTACTGGCCAGCGGGAAGTCAATCACTTGTGTCAGGAGCTATGTAAAGCTTCAAAGAAGCTGATTATGAAAAATTTGAGGGGGGATGCAGAAAATGATGGCCCTGCAGTCTCTGACATTAATTTTGTTGAGGACATAAATATGAAGGATATTAGTGAAGCATTTGAAGTTGATGGAAATTCAGTTCACCAGTATTCTGACAGGTTTAGCTCTTATGAGGAAGATGAGTGTGATATAGATGAGGATCATTTTGATGATTCATATGATTCGGAAACTGAGAGTGAACTGGAATTTGATGTTGATGATGGGGAAGCATCACATCAGACAATTCAAGAGGGTGATCATAGTCTTGTAGACATTTTAGGGGAGGATGCGAGCCTTGCTTCGCTAAAGGCTGCTTTTGAATCTTTGGCTGGAAAAACTGCATTAAACTCTGTTTCTGATGGCAAACAGCCTCTTCCTGTTAGTCCAGAAGGATGCTTAGATCAATCCACTAGCACAGGGAAGAAAAAGGGAGGAGACAATGGTTTCTGTGCTGGTGCATTGAGTGTTCTGCCTCTTTATGCCAAGCTGTCTGCCGCAGACCAGCTTCGTGTTTTTAAAGATGTCAAGGAAGGAGAGAGGCTTGTTGTTGTTGCCACAAATGTGGCTGAAACCTCTATAACCATCCCAGGTGTAAAATATGTGGTTGATACTGGAAGAGAAAAAATGAAGATCTACAATACCACCAATGGAATGGAAACATATGATATACAATGGATAAGCAAGGCATCTGCTGCTCAACGTGCAGGAAGAGCTGGAAGAACTGGGCCTGGCCACTGTTACCGTCTCTACTCTTCTGCAGTTTTTACCAATACACTTCCTGACTTTTCTCTTGCTCAAATATCTAAAATGCCTGTTGACGGTGTCGTCCTTCTTATGAAATCTATGAGTATTGATAAGGTACGTGTTTGTTGGTTCTTGATCTACCTACTCTCTCTTTTTTTTTTTTTCCTGAAATCTTGGATGGCATGACTTTCTATGTAGTACAGATTTGGTTAGATAACATGTGTTGAGTTTTGATTTTGCTGGGCAAAAGCAGACTTACTGGTGGAAATCCCCAGTGTCAAATGTCAACCTGATTATTTGCTTAAACATATTTGGGTCGGGGTTTTTATTCTTCCTATGCTTTCCTCAACTGTTAGAAAATCATTAATGACATGACTGATTTGTATTATCTGGTTAGAACTGGGTCTTGGAAATTTGTTGAATTATTGACTTTTCTCTTGCCCAACATTTTATTCGTGGTTTTGGACTGCTGCTGTTTTGTCCATAGGCAGTAGCCACCAGTTGTTTTGTTCATATCTAAGCCTTCTTAGTTGATATTTTCTCCAAATGAAGATATGATTTGTGGAACTTCAGGTGGTTTGGAAATTATCAACTACCTGATCTACCTTATATTTTGCTCTTTTAAATTTGAAAATTTGCTTATTTTGATATGTTTATCTCTTTCTTTTATGCCAGGTTCAAAACTTTCCGTTTCCAACTCCTCCCAATACCAAAGCATTGGTTGAAGCAGAGCATTGTTTGAAGGCTCTTGAAGCACTCGATAAAAATGGAAAATTGACACCCTTAGGGAAGGCCATGGCTCGTTTTCCCATGAGTCCACGCCACTCGAGGATGCTTCTTACTGTTATTCGAACTATGAGGATGGTGAAAAGTTATGCTCGTGCCAATCTGGTTCTAGGATATGCAGTTGCAGCAGCTGCAGCTTTGAGTTTGTCAAATCCATTTGTCATGGAGCTTGAAGGAAGACACAATAATAAAGATGACATAGAGCAGGATGAGAAATCTGGTGCCCTAGATAGTGAGAAAGTCATTGACAAGCAAGAAAAATTGAGGAGAAAGAAACTGAAAGAAATTGCAAAAGTGTCGCGTGCAAAATTTTCCAACCCTAGCAGTGATGCTCTGACCATAGCACGTGCTTTGCAGTGTTTTGAACTTTCTGGAAGCCCAGTGGAATTCTGCAATGACAATGCATTACACCTGAAAAGCATGGAGGAAATGTCCAATCTGCGAAGGCAGCTACTTCAACTGGTCTTTGAAAAAGGCCTTTGTGGCACTGAGCAGGATTTCTCATGGATTCATGGAACTCCAGAGGACATAGAGCATGCTTGGAGGGTTTCCTTCAATAAACCCCCTCTCTTACTGAATGAGGAAGAGCTCTTAGGCCAAGCTATCTGTGCGGGATGGGCAGATAGGGTTGCCAAACGCATTCGAGGAGTTTCTAGACCGTCTGAAGGGGACCAAAAGGTACATGCTGTTCGGTATCAATCTTGTATGGTAAAAGAAACCGTCTTCCTGCATCATTGGTCATCTGTTTCTAGTTCGGCCCCCGAGTTCTTGGTTTACAGTGAATTGATACAGACAAAACGACCATACATGCACGGTGTGACTAGTGTAAAATCAGAGTGGCTTGTTAAACATGCTCGGTCTTTGTGTACCTTCTCCCAGGCCCTTACAGATCCCAAGCCTTACTATGAGCCTCATACTGACAAAGTATTCTGTTACGTCATTCCTACTTTTGGGCCTCATTTATGGGAACTTCCCTTGCACAGTTTGCCAATCACAGATGATGTGCAACGAGTTGCGGTGTTTGCTTATGCATTGCTTGAAGGCAAAGTATTACCGTGCATAAGATCTGTTCGTAAGTTTATGGCAGCCCCTCCTAGTTGCATTTTGAGGCCAGAGGCATCAGGTCAAAAAAGGGTAGGAAATCTTTTAAACAAGTTAAAGACCAAATTAATTGATAGCTGTGCTATGTTAAGAGAGGCTTGGATAGAGAATCCTATGGAATTGCATTCAGAATTTCTGGGCTGGTTTCAGGAGAGTTTCCACAATCATTTCGAAGTGCTTTGGTCACAAATGCACACTGAAGTTCTTTTAGAGCCTGAAGAACGCTTTCCCAAAAGTAGAAGAGTTAAAAGAAAGAAATAATCTTCCTGGGTGGAAACTGGACAGGGAATACTATCATTATTTATTGTTGTAGCTCTTGTTGTATCTGAAGGAGCTCAAGTGAGGTCTGAATTGGGAAAAGGATAGAAGCTCTGTACATTGGACTAAAACTTCATTATACTGTATGATATTAGTGCAGTCAGATAATCTTATAAGCTCCTCATCTTTTAATTTAAAGAAGTTAAAAATAGACGGGGTATGTGGATCATTTACTACTTCAGTGTGATATTCCTCGTGACATGTGGAGCTCGGTGTAATGCTAATTTGGGGTTACATGGGTAATACGGAAGATGGTGGTCAACTTATTGGCATATTGGAAGGGACAATTTGGCAAACATGACAGCGAAGTATGGAAGGCAATCACTCTTTGTTTGATATGGTGTGTTTGGAGGGAGAGAAGAATGCACACACTTTTTGAGGTAAAAGTGATGTCTATAGATATATTAAAGTCCTTGTTTTTAAGGTCTTAAGAATGGATGCAGGCTGCTTCCACAGCTTAGAATTTTTAGATCTTTTGAATTTAGTAGGGGTCTACCCTTGTATACGTCCCATTTACTAGGTTGTGCCCCTTTTTGCACATTCTTTAACGAAATTCATTATTACTTAAAAAAAAAAAGGGTCTCTTTAACACGTAACTGAGTTGTTTTGTAACAGTTTACATTGAACTTCATAGAATGGATGAATGTTAAAGTGACATATACTAGCTTTTTATGAAGTATATAATTATTTTTGCTATTATGATGAACTTTATAGTAATTTTATTATATGTTATTTAATTGGGGCCTCAAATTATTATTATTATTTTTTTAAATTCTAAAACCTGTTATCTTGACTTAAGCCTACAACATTGTATTTATTACATCATTTGCTTTGGGCTCATCTAAGCGTTATACTGTTCTTTGATGATCATACATTGATGCATTCTTTGGCCGGTTTTGTTTGTCAGCTGATGTGTGCTTTTCATGTACGATTATTTAGGGTGAGGTGTCGTCTTCTTCCCCTTGCTTCTAATGTTGAATTGCATGACCATATGATAATTTGACTAGAATTTGAAGGGTTGACATGGACAACCTGTGCATATGAACTCGAACAGACATTTCTTGAAATAAAGTCACTGCCGAAAGAGGAGTTTTTTAAGTACTGGTTAAAAATAAAAATTACACCAGCTTTTGACATCTTGAAATGGTTTCTTTATGTGCTAGGACAAGTGGTGAAGACCTAAAAAGCTAAAACACACTAAAGTGTCTTGTTTTATCTCTAGATTCTCTGAAAAGCGAGTTTTAGTGAAACTTGTTTATGTTTTTACTGATGACCTTTTCTTGCCATGAGTGTATATATTTTGTTAGCACCATACTACTATAATTTTGTTATATCTGTTTGATTCTTAAACTGCATTCATGCCGCCTGGCTTTTTGCACTTTACAACTTCATGATGCATTAGATTATATGAATATACTTAAACGTACTTTTGAGATTTGTTTATTTTGTTGAAACTGAAATTTTTTTATTGAAAGTATTGTAAATAAAGATAAAAATTAATTGAAATAGTACTGTAAGAATTATAAATAATATTAAAAAGTGCAGTGAAATTTATAAATAATTACAAAAATAAGTTAAACAATAAAATAAATTGACAAAAATAATCTTTGCTATTCAAACACTTAATACAAGTAGTGTTGTTCGGCCATTGGTAAAGAGCGACAGTGTGTATCTAGTAATGTTCCAATTCAGTATGCAAAGCCTTTGAATATAAAGAAGCATTTTGGCTCGAGGCAAAAAGGATTTTTTTTTTTTAAGTAAATGTCACATCTGGACTGTGGTAAAGGACAATAGTTTTGCCACCATCATCCAAATGCAATGTACATAACCTCTTTCATATTTAAAGAGGATAGGTTCATTCTGGTGGGGGACAGAACTTTCCTCTTATCTTTTTTGAAAGATAGTCCCTCTAAATCTCTAATATATTAGGTGGCTATAAAATAATTGTTTAGATATGGCTTTGATCACGTGACTAATTTTTTGGTTACGTGATTTGTTTAAATTATTTAATAATAATAAGTCATGCAGTTAAAATACACTAACCTTTAATCACGCGCTCATGCGCGTGCTTAGATACTTTTTTATTTTTTTAGTAAAAATTAATAATTTTTATTTATTATAATTTAAAATTTTTACTTTTTTCAATCACAAAAAAAAAAAAAAAAAAAACAGAACACGTGGGTGAGTTTTGTAGATTGGAGGAGTTTCAAAACTAACAAAAGAATGATCCTATTTTATAGGGAGTTAATGAGTAAAAGTAAGAATTTAAATCAACATAAAAGTAAGAGTTTATTAGAAGCATAAAGACATTTCAACGTAGAAATAGGAATTTATTATTTTTGTAAATTTATTATTTTAACCCTATTTTTAAGTTTCAAGTAGGGGTATTTTTGACAATAAAAAAAAAATAACTAACTTCTTTTGCCAATGTACTATTTTAATTCCATTTTTAAGTTATTGGTTAATTAATTTAGGGGTATTTTTGACAAAAAAAAAAAAAGCAATAACTAACTTTCTGAATCCTCTTAATATATAAGAAGATAATGAGTGTTTCTTTTGCCAAATTGCTTCAGAGTGCCCAACGAGTTGGTATCTCCCCCAAGTACTAGAGTGCTTTATGTTTTTTTACACATTTTGTAAGTATTTCAAAGCATTTCAAATATATATTAGAGTGGCTCTTGGTATGAAAATAAATGTGGTATGTGGAATCTAGAAGTCTTGTCACACCATTAAATTTTAATACGTAGTTGCATTGAATTTAATTGGTTTGAGTATGACGAGTATGAAATAAACTCGGCTCTCCAGTCGTCTTAAGGGAGAGAGGTGATTCGGACCAACCCCTCGGCCTCGCACCGTCACTAGGAACTCGTCAGGGTTCATGGCCCAAAGCTGAAGGAAAGCTGACGGGTAGACACTGACGGGTAAAGGGGTCGATAATACAAAGCTCACGGGATCAACAAAACTTGCACTACTTGCTGGTGCACAAGAGGGTGCCTTGTACTCCACGCAACAAAGTGTGGTTTCGGTCAGGGAAGAGGTTCCGTAAGAAATACGCAAAGGAGAATGGTTCCGGTCAAAGGAGAAATCCCGTAAGGAACACGCAACAGAGAATGGTTCCGGTAAGGGACTACCTTCTCAGACACGCCACGTACGTCCATCTTACACTACTATAAATCACTCCCTTGCCCGCGCCTCGGCTGGGTCGAGGAGGAAACTTCCCTGAGGGTGCATCCCCAGGATTAACGGTCGCCTTTTTAGATGGACGGTCATCCCTCTCGTCAGGCTTCCTCTTGGACGGGACCTTGGTGATGGTTTTAGGAGCCAACGAGGAGACGCCGTCCCCCTTTAACCTCCTCCTTCTTCCTTGCAGCCGCCGCCTTCACCCTTTGTCTGGCTGCCTCCATTTCTACACGAATCAACCAAGGGACATTAAGGACACTGACGGGAAACTAAAGTTGACGGGTAAGGTTCAATACTTACGACGGCGAGAAAACTCGTCCAATTTACGAGCTTCGACTGACGGCTCAGGACCCCCGCAGTATAAGTAGAGATCGTCGAGGGTAATTAAATCCCTACACTTCCTCTCCTCGATGGGAATCTCTAAGACTCGGTAAATGAAGTCCCACTGCTCGTCAGTTATTTGCGGACGAGTATTAGCTGCAAAAAAGAATTACAAGGTGACGACGTCAGAACACTTGAAAAGGCGAGGCTGTCAAGGAGCAAGTAGATAAGACTGACGGGCAAAACCTGAAGCTCTGATAACTCCCCAGGTGTTGTCAAAACCCTGGGGTATAGTAACCCATTCCTCGGGACGGCGTACCCAATCCGTCCCCTCAATGAAGAAAAACCTACTCTTCCAGTTCCTATTGGAGTCCGGCATGTCGGATGAAAGCCTTAAGTCCTTATCCGGGGGGGCGAAATGATAAGTCCCCTTGGCGGAGACGATATGTTAGGGATGGTAGCAGTAAAAGAACTCGTCCAACGAAAGCTGACGGTTCCCTCCACTGAGACGACCCCATAAGACCTCAGCACTTATGAAGATCCTCCAAGCGTTCGGAGCGATCTGGCTGACGGACAGTCCCATGAAGTCAGCTAGCTGACGGTGTAGAGCCGTCAGTGGAAGTCTTAATCCCTCCGCAAACATGGCGTCATACATGCCAACGTTGGCGGTCCTCCCCGTGTAGCACCTCTCGCCCTTCTTGGGGAGACGGATGGGAATATGGTCTAGGATCTGATTACAGACATGTAACTCTCCAAAGACCCTATCGCTCATCTTTGGCAAGAATTTATTGACGGCCCAATCTTGGGGAAGGATGAAGGGACAGTTGCCTCCGGAACTTTCTGAAGTCCCTTCATAGGATTCCTCGTCGTCCTCCTCTTCCCCGTCACTCTCTTTCTCCCCATCCTCGCTAATTACCGCACCGTCCACTTCGTCACTCTCAACTGAGTTGTCAGGGGACCGGGCTGACGTCTCCCTCTCCGATGACCAAGAAAAATCCTCATGCTTGTGGTGCGAACCAAAAACCTCGTCGTAGCCCGCTCCATCGCGGACTGACAACTGCTCACTCGTCACTCTGCTAGACATCTGACTACCTACAAGCGACGGATCGATTCTAAGAGCCTAATTCGACGACCTCTCTAAGAAATCCTTTCACAAATCAATCATGATAAGAATAGAAAACAAGTGGAGGTAGGTCATTAATTTCCCAACTCTGATACTCTAGGGTTGTATATATCCGCTAACTTAATCATCGGAGGATCCTTGGCTGGTACCACACCGGTGCCCCTCTCAAGGTCTTCGACTTTCATGTTGTGCAGGTTGATTATTGGAGCATGTGGCCACCGCGTGACTAACTGACGCTCTTTTTGGCATCATCAGAGTAAATCTTCGGTATAAGTTTCATGACCGGTGAAGAACACAAATTTTATCATTTCTAATGAAAATTAAAGTAAATGTAGCTATTTGTTTAAATCTAATTTTAGGACTTAATGTATTACGCGAAAGTTTTACTCTTTTGGTTTTATTTGTCTATCTTTTGTTTTTAGTTTTTTTTTTTTTTTTGAATATATAGTTTCTGACTTTCTGTGAAATTTTTTATTTATAAAATAGTGGTTTTATTAGATAATCAATGTGGATTTAACAACACTCATAATGAGATGAAGATGATGCTAAAAAGTGAATTTAGTGCCATTTTACCTCACTAAAATGCCATTTTATTTATTATATATAATTACTTTTATAACAAACTATATATCTCGTTCTTTTTATTAATACTACAATGGGAGAGAGAAGAGATGAGATTCAAAATAAAAATGAATAAAAAACATTTACACAAGGCTACCATGATTATGTACTTTAGCAAATTGTAAAAATTTATGCAAAATGCCTCACCAAATGTGGGCTGTTTTTGTGAATTTGTTGTGAATAGTATCATGTATATTGCATTTTGATGGGTTTTTCATTACCTAATGAGAATGTTGTATGCTATAGCCAATTATCATTTCTTTACAGATTTCATAATTTTTCAGAAAAAGTCTTATGAAGTTTTTTATTATAGATATTAAGTAGGCACATGACTGAATTCTAAAGAGAGGAGAAACTTAAGGAACAGTACTTAAAGTACTGTACCTAAGTTTTGTCTATATATATATATATATATATATTGTTAAGTAAGGACTTTGCAGCTTATAACTTATTTTTCTTTATTAGAAAAATTGGAATTTAAATGCCCTTTTCCAGTTATAACTATTGAATTATTCAATCTGTTTGTCATCAATTTTCTCCACTCCCAAAAAAAAAAAAAAAAATTGTTATAAAAAAAATGATTTCTTAACTACCACCATGTTCAATGGTTTTGCATTCAAACTTTTAGGGCGTGGCGTAATGATGGTTTGACTCAGTTATTGTGGTTTTACAACTTATCTACTTCTTCTTCTTTCTTTTTTTTTTTAAAAAAAGAGAGAATTTTAATTTATCCACTTGAATGGGGAATAAAGATATATATATATATATATATATGAGCAAAATTAGAATGGCTAGTTTTGTAGGAAAAAAATCATTCCAATTAGTATTTTTCACTTAATTATGTCTTACATAATAATCCTAAAAATCTAAACAATTTAAACTGTTATAAAGTTTTATACACTAAAAATAAAAAGGATGAAATCTTATCAAAATTAGTAAAACAATAATTTATCATAGTTTATTCTCATAGCTAAAAAGAACAATATCTATGTCATGTCTTACCCAAAATAAAAAAAATTACTATGAATGTAGACAAAAAAGTTATGTCTTACCCCAAAAAAAAAAAAAAAAAAATACCATGAATGTAGACAACCTTTTTTTTGGGTTAAAAATGTTGACGATATTGCTAAATTTTTTTGATACAAAATAAATTTCTACCTTAGCATAATTTAAGTGTATATGTGTGTGAAACTCTCTCTTAGAAGCTTGAACTTCGGCCCTTACCCCTACACCTCACACCGCACAAACATTTATACTTATAGAGTGATCACTACATCAAGGGTACGCGATAGTTACTACATTTATTATTAAGAAAAACTTACAAGCTGAAATAATAATTAATACGATTAATAACACATTAATAATATGATGATAAACACAAATTAATAACTTTTTTATAAAAAAATTACATACTATTAATTTATAAGGCATATAATAAAACATTTTTAAATAACATTACAATAATAACTTTTGCTTCAATAGATATATTTTGCTCACAATAATGGCCTCATTAAAGTTCCGGTGGTATGTGTGGTATTACACATTACTACCACGTGATGTTGGTTCGATTAAAAAAAAAAAAACAACAACAAGACCTATGAAGCCAGATGAGGCACGTGCGAGAGACTCCCACTAAAATAGAAACCAATGTATCTCCTTTTTAATTTAGTTTCTTGTCCCGTGGATGTTGTTTTTGGCTTCCCTGTACTCATAAATGTCTCTTCCTTCACTTTACCAATTTCCTAGTTCATAGTTTCATACACTGGTTTTCCATTGCTTCTTACTTCTCTCCCATGAAGCTACTGTTCCACTTCAACTTTATGGAACCCCCACATGAAATGGACAGCTGAGATCACACCCACATAGCTCTGCAATTAGTCTCTGGCCATCCACTTTTTCTTTCTCAGCTTGGTAAATATTAATACTATTCCCTTTCTTTTTTTGGCAAGTGATTAAAACCCCATTTTTATTTGGGACTTTTGTAATTTGATGTTTTTGGGGATTGGACTGGTGTAAATTTGAGAAAGAAGAGATTTTTAAGTTTTTGTATTAAAAGGGATAATGATTATTGTTAGTCTCATTTGTTAGGCATCATTGTTGAATTATTTATATCTTTGTATTTGGGGTTTTTTTTTTTAATTGATTTAAAGGAAAATTATTGAGTTGGTTTTGAGCTACTTTAGAGTTTGCTTGGTTAGATGGATAATGTTACCAAGAAAAACATTTCTTGATTATTATTTAATAGTAATGTACTAATGTGTAAATAAAGTTTCTGTCTGAAAATAATTGATCATGATCAAAATTACCTGGCACTCGTTATAAATAGTAACATGATTAAGCATCATCACTTTTTGGAAACACTAGTGTTAGTGCAAATTATTGGTAGACAGAATATATGATTATAGGAATTGAATGAGGGGACGTGATATAAAAAATAATAGAAATTACTCACTGCTTTATGGACTTTTTTCTGATAGCAGTAGGTTCTCTATTGAGAATGAAAGCATGGTTACATGTTTTATAAAGGTATCTTTGGAAATCACATGGAAATTGAATGGTCCATTAGTTATAAAGGTATCTTTGAAGGTTCAAGTTTGTTCTCCAATTTGGGTCCATTTAATTAAATGGTAGTCACTGCCACACCTATTTCAATTAGACTCTTTGTTGAAATATTTTATGCATTTTTACCAATTCAAGTTTCTATAAATGTGATGGTGGTTGTCAATTTCTTTAGTGGTCCCTTATTGATGTTGAATTTGCACATATAATCTTGAACTCTACACATTTGTGTGATTAAATTATCATCTGTTGAAACACACCAAGCAATGAATGTTCTGTGGCATTTTTGATTATTAGTTGTGAATTCTTCTGTGAACTCATATTGTGTAGTGGTTTAACATTATGATTATTTAATTGTGTTCTCAGATTTGTTGAGAGAGTTTATTGGGTAATGGAGTCCTGTGATTGCATTGACACACAATGGCATGATGAACTTCTGGTGAAATATCAGTATATCTCAGATTTCTTAATCGCCATAGCATATTTCTCCATACCCCTGGAGCTTATATATTTTGTTCAAAAATCTGCTTTCTTCCCATATAGATGGGTGCTTATGCAGTTTGGTGCTTTTATTGTTCTTTGTGGAGCTACCCACTTCATAAGTTTGTGGACGTTCTCTATGCACTCTAAAGCAGTTGCTGTTGTAATGACAGTTGCAAAAATTGCTTGTGCTATTGTATCGTGTGCAACTGCATTAATGCTTGTTCACATCATTCCTGATCTGTTGAGTGTCAAAACTCGGGAACTATTTCTAAAGAACAAAGCTGAAGAACTTGACAGGGAGATGGGGCTCATACTTACACAAGAAGAGACTGGAAGGCATGTTAGGATGTTGACTCACGAAATTAGAAGCACGCTTGATAGACATACTATATTGAGAACCACACTTGTTGAGTTAGGTAGGACTTTAGCCCTAGAAGAATGTGTGTTGTGGATGCCGTCACGAACTGGAATGAATCTGCAACTTTCTCATACCCTAAACCACCAAATACAAGTTGGGTCCACCGTGCCACTAAACCATTCTATAGTCAATGACGTTTTCAATAATGCTCGAGCAATACGCATCCCATACAACTGCCCTCTGGCTAGGATCAGACCTCCTGTAGGAAGATGTGTGCCACCTGATGTTGTTGCTGTGCGTGTACCTCTTTTAGATCTCTCGAATTTCCAGATTAATGATTGGTCTGATCTCTCTGCTAAAAGCTATGCAATCATGGTTTTAATTCTCCCTACGGATGGTGCTAGAAAGTGGCGAGACCATGAATTGGAACTGGTTGATGTTGTAGCAGACCAGGTTTTTTTTTTTTAAAACGCCATTAGCTGCCTTTCAAGTGCGTGTGTGTGTGTATTATACATAATAATATTGTTGTGTCCTTGTGTACTTTGTACCGGCTCATGTTCTTCAATTCTCATATAGGTAGCTGTTGCTCTTTCACATGCTGCTATTCTTGAAGAGTCTATGCGGGCCCGTGATCAGCTCATGGAGCAGAATGTTGCTTTAGATTTAGCTCGACGAGAAGCAGAGATGGCTATCCATGCTCGCAATGATTTCCTTGCAGTCATGAATCATGAAATGAGGACACCAATGCACGCAATGATTTCGTTGTCTTCTCTTCTTTTAGAGACTGAGCTAAGTCCAGAACAAAGGGTTGTAATAGAGACAGTACTAAAGAGTAGCAACCTTTTGGCAACACTTATTAATGATGTTCTAGATCTTTCTAAACTTGAAGATGGAAGCCTAGAATTAGAAATTGGAACATTCAACCTTCATGAAGTTTTCAGAGAGGTGACTATCCCAGTGGTTCAATTTTTACAAAATGGAAATAAAATAATCTTGATTTTGTACAGCACTTACATATGGGTATCTTGGTAGCATAATCTGTCTTAAATTTGTAGATCACGAATTTGATAAAGCCTATAGCATCTGTGAAGAAGTTATCCATGACTTTGTTTATCTCCCCGGATTTACCTGTATGTGCTGTTGGTGATGAGAGACGGCTTATGCAAACTGTTTTAAATGTTGCCGGTAATGCGCTGAAGTTTACTAAGGAGGGTTATGTTTCAATTATAGCATCTATTGCAAAACCAGAGTCCTTTAGAGATTGTCGACACCCTGAATTTTATCCTGTATCAAGTGATGGCCACTTCTTCCTACGAGTACAGGTTGGTAAATAGTTCATTTGACTTTTCATTTGGCTTGTTTCTATTGACTAGTATTAAAATCTAAAAATTTTACATTTATGAGGTTTCAGGTATTTCTTGCCATGTTATGGACAAATGATGTTTTGGTGATTGCAGGGTACTCCTTTTAATTTATGTTTATTGTCCCATGTGATTTAGTACTTTACTTTCATGATTAACTCATTTAGTATATCCATGGCAGCATCTATTGCTAGATGCCTGGTTACAACCTAATGCATTATCTGCCCAAATTTTTTTTTCTTGGTATTATAGTTACTGCATACCATTTTGTTTGTTATCAACCATAACATCCTTGTTACTGCAGGTTAAGGACTCTGGTTGTGGTATTCTCCCACAAGATATTCCACATCTATTTACCAGATTTACTCAGTTTCGAAGTGGATCCAATCGAATGAATCGTGGTGCAGGACTTGGACTTGCCATTTGTAAACGGTACTTAACAAATTCAGATCCTACATTTGACTACATTGCATGCAGAACTTCTGTTTTTTCCACCCTAATAATATTTTTGATCACTCTAACTATGTGAAGTGTTTTAGAGATATTTCTCACCATATCTGTTGGGCATTTACATTTTCCTTTTTGGACATTACTGAGCATTGACCTTTCATGCTATCATTTCTAGGACGATGTTGAGTAACTAGCTATTGATTTAGCATGGGAGCTATCAAATAGGGTTCTTCTTCATTTCTTGCATCTTATTCATGGCCCCTGCATTGTTTACTCAACTCTTCAGCAAATGACTTGCTCTCTTTTGATTGAATTAGGTTTGTGAATCTCATGGAAGGTAATATTTGGATAGAGAGTGAGGGCCCTGATAAAGGGAGCATTGCCACATTCATTGTCAAACTTGGGATTTGTGAAGGCCCAAATGATTCCATCGTGCGCCAGGTTGCACCCAAAGGTTATGCTCATAACAGAAGTGCAGATCTCACTGGACATAAACCTGTATTTAAAGATATTGTTGATATAGCTTCTTCACATTCCCGTTATCAAAGAAGTTTTTAGATGCTAAGGCCTGTGGGATGCACCGATGCAGCATATTTTTCATTTTGATATTAATCGGGGTTGGGAGCCATGGCACTAATAGAATCTCAAATAGCCTAGAGATGCAATTTTGGCTTGATAATAACTTGCTAGGTTGCTTAATATGCAATTGAAGAATAGGATCATTATTACTTGTATTTCTCATAGATATTATATATGGTCATTATATATGTTGAAATATAATTTGGTGTTGTATGGCCCAATCAGAGACCATGATCATCAATGAAATTATTCCAGAATAAAGTAGTTTAATTTTGAGCTATGAGGGTTTTAATATTGTATTCTGGCTGATGGAGAAACGGAAATTACATGTATTATACACTATTACCTGCCTGATGTAATGTGGTTTACTTGGATAAAGATTTGTAATTTTGCCAAATTGGGACTACTTTTCTGTGATTTTCACATGTTGTGCATGATGCATCAGCCCGGTTGTAATTCATGTCCAATTTTTAAGGATAAGAGGGTTACATTGATACATGGGTCCAAAGCTTAGTTGAACATTTTGGGAATTGTGAACATGTTACTTTATTTATTATTGTTGGTAGTGACATTGTTGTTACATTTTCAACCCTAAAATTAACTGCAAGGTTAAAAAAAAACCCCAAACTACTAGTTTCATTACAATTAGCATAGTGGGCAAGCTCATGCGCAACCTTATTAAAGTCCCTCTTCAAATGTCTGATTTGCCAACTGCTAAAACAGTCAAGAGTGCTCAGGATTCCTTGAATAATATGACCTGTTTCTCCACTGACTTCCTTGGAAGAGATGCTCTGGACAACTGTGAGAGAGTTTGATTCAATGATGACTTGTTGGAGGCCTAATTCCTTAGCTAGCAGAATACTAGCTTCTGCTGCTAAGGCTTCAGTTTCCACCACAGTAAAGTTTCCCGTGAGCAGCTTACACAGACCAGCCACCGCCTCGACTTTATAGTCTCTTATGATCATTCCAATACTTGATTTTCTTCCTTTTTCTGATGTTGCCCCATCAACATTTATCTTATAAACCCCCATTGGAGGCTTTTTCCAGCTTAACTTGCAGGTGGAGGGACCAAGTTGGAAAAACTTGACTGCTTCTTTATAGTCTTGCAAGAGGCTCGAGGCAAAGTCCCATATCTGACAAGCATTTTGTTTTTTTGACTCATGCACCCACTGGTTCCTGTTGTACCAGATTGCCCACGCTGTCACAACCAACGTCTCCAAGTCTCTAGCTGTTCCTGCAGATAAAAGCCTCGGAGCAATATCAGAGAAATCCTAGTTCTCTGCACTGATTAAAATTAGGCACTCCTTCCACCAACTCCAAACCTCCTTTGCAATATTACATCTAAAAAGGGCATGGTATATGGACTCAGTATCCTACCCACAGAGGGGGCATGTTCCACCTGCGGCCACTCCTCTCTTTCTTAGATTTAGCATTGTGGGAAGAGCACTTACACATGGTTTCCATGTAAAAATTCTGAATTTTGGAGGGATTTTGAGTTGCCAAATCTTCTTCCCCATTGGAGTTCTAGGGTCTTCATGGGAGCATTCTCCACCCTCTGATGAGTTCATCACAGAGTAACAAGCGGATTTTTGTTGTGAAATGGCTCCTAGAATAAAGTGCCACACTACACTATTTTTTACTGTAGTTTTACCTAATGGGTAGAAGCTAGCATTCTGCATTGAAGCTTCCGTATAGCAATAGGCTGTTAAAGTTTCAGCCTTTGTTTTGCAAGTCATTTCATCACCGCACTGCATCATTAATCAATTAAATGCAAGCCCTTCCTTTCTGCTTGAAACTTCCACTGACTTTGAAGTTCTATATATGTGTTGTTGGTGAAGTACGATTGTGCATTTTGATAGACCAAAAAGTTTCAGTTGGCTTGTTGTAAAGTTCGGCTGACCACTTAAATATTAAAACTTCATATACTATCTCTTCCGATACAGAGTTTCGTTTGGAAGAACATTGTTTGCAGATTTGGAATCCCTAAGACGATCATCTCTAATAATTGTCAACAGTTTGACAGTCGAAAATTCAGGGAACTTTGTGCAGAGCTGGGGATACAAAACCACTATTCATCACCTGGGCACCCACAAGCTAATGGGCAGACAGAAATAACAAATCGTACTTTGCTTAAGCTTATCAAAGCACGACTTGAGGGAGCAAAGGGTGCATGGCCTGAAGAGTTACCTGGGGTGTTATGGGCCTACAGGAAAATAGCAAGAACACCAACATGAGAAACTCCATTCAAATTGGCCTTTGGCACTGAAGCAGTTATTCTTGCTGAAGGAGTATCCAATCTTAGGCAAGCTCATTATGAAGAAGGTACAAACAATGACGAGCTGAGACTCAACTTGGATTGTTTGGTTGAAGTCAGAGATGAGGTAGCCCTAAGAATGGCCTGGTATTAACAAAAAATGCAAAAGTACCACAATCAGAGGGTGAAGCTTAGAAATTCAACCCCGACGACATGGTGCTACGAAGAGTCTCACAAGCTACTAGAGATCCAGCTCAAGGGAAGTTAGGACCTACTTGGGAGGGTCCCTACAAGGTCGTCCGTTACTCTAGAAGAGGAAGCTATTACCTGAAGGACCTTAGCAGCAAGCCAATGCCACGTCCCTGGAACATGGAGCATCTTAAGAAATACTATTAATAAAAAGTATCTTGGTTTAATAAGCTCTATCTTTGAGAGCACCTCGCCTGACGATGTATCAGCAGGGGCGGCTTGATGCATTGAGGGGCCTAAGGCGAAAAATGAATTAAGACCTTCTATATATTTAAAAGTGACTATAAAAAAAAATCTAAATATTGCTTAAACTCTATTCTCTTGTTAGATGCAAAATTACTAATAAATATGAACCACCTAGAATATATATATATATATATATATATATATTTTTTTTTAGAATATCTATAGATGCAAAAAATTTGACAAAACATTTCACATCTGTTGATATGGCAGATTAATAATGATAAGTAAGAAAGTGACGTTAGTGGTGGACCTAGATGAGAATTAGTAAAAATTTGCCAACTCAATTGTTGTGAAAAATCTTGTTAAATTTTTTGTGTATTGCTCTTTTTTTTTTAGAAGTACTAAATTCATAACATTTTCACGACAAGTTTTAGGTGTTAAGTTGTTATTAATTCTAATTTGTACTCACCATTGAAATTATTTTTTTAACCATCAATAACAGCCAATAACATTTTGCTACTTAAAATTTATTGTGAAAGTATTGTGAAAAATATTGTGAACGTAGAATTTCTTTTTCGTAAAAAAATACTATTTTATTTATTTTGGCTAATATTTGAGCTTAATTAATAATATTAAAATAAAGAAATAATTCTATTGGTTAAAATTAGGGCGCCTTTTTTTTACTTGGGGCCTTAGGCGATTGCCTCTCTTGTTTATATGCTAGAGCTGGCCGTGCGTATCAGATAAGTGAGATTTCATTGTTTTTTCCTATAAGCATTTCCATTCGTTGTTTAATCAAGTTATTTTCAGTACTTTCCTTGTAATCCCCTCGTAAATGAGGATGCATGAAATAATAAGGCTCTCCAAGTAATCCCTTTTTCAGTAAGTTTGACAAAGCTTCAAGATTAAGATCAAAGACAAAAAGGAGATACCTTTGACTAAACAACGAGTTTGAATCACAAACGTGGTAATGACTCGGGTGGCAAAACGTGGTAATAACTCTAATGACGAGTTAAAATCACAGAATGTGGTAATAACTCTAACGGCGAGTTAAAATCACAAAATATGATGAAAACTCTAATGACGAGTTAAAATCATAAGTGTGGTAATAATTCTAACAATGAGTTAAAATCACAAAATATGATGAAAACTCTAATGACGAGTTTAATATCACAAACGTGGTAATAATTATAACAACAAGTTACAGTCATGAAACATGATAAAAACTCAAATGACGAGTTTAAATCACAAGTGTAATAAGTAAAAATCACCGAATATGGTAAAAACTCGAATGATGAGTTTCAATCATAAGTGTAGTAGTAACTTAAGTAATAAGTGAAAACTCGGACAACAAGTTCGGATCAGAAACATGATAGAAGCTCTAAATACAAGTAAAAAATCATAAGTGCGAAAACTTCAAGGAGGAAAGGCTGAATATGTAAAACAAAGCCTAAACGAGTGCATCGTTCATAAGCCTCAAAACAGGAGGCACCCATTGTTTTCAAAATAAAAGCCTCAAAATAGGAGCCATTGTTTTCAAGTTAAAAGCCTCAAAATAGAAGGCAACCATTGTCTTTAATTTAAGAAAAGAAAAGGGGGGCTACTTAAAAAAAAAAACACCTTTTATCAAGGAGCACTGATGACCTCCTCAACCTGGCCCACATCCATAGGAGCCTTGTCTATGACTCCAGATACGGTAGTACCATCTCCTTCAACATCAGCAGCTTTGGTGATAGTTTCGTCTTCCTTCTCTTTAGTCTCGTCAACAAGAATCTCGGTATCAATAGCTTCGAAGTCCAGATTTGCAAAGTCCGTAACTTGGCTATGATGCTTCATCATCCACCTACGAAGAAGCTCGAAGCCCTTAAAGTATTGCACAAACTGAAGATCAGAGAAGCGGTCAAATTCGAGAAACTTGGCAATCACCTTCTCACGTTCCTTGTTTGTCTTTAGAAGGGAAGCTTAAACTTCTTCGTCCTTTTGAATGATGAGCTTCTTCTCCACCTTCAGTGCATCCTTAAGCTCTTTCCCCTTCTCCTTGGCCTTCATTGCTTGGTCCATAGCCTCGATCAGGTCCTTCCTCAGCTTTGAACTCTCGGCCTCAATCAAGTCAACCTTGGAGTTTGCCACCACTACCTTCTCCTCACTGCTCAAGTAATCAGTTGTCAAGCGTAACGACTCACCCAAAACCTGGAAAGTAAAAAAAGAATCAGAACTTTCAAACAAGTGTAAAAACTCGAGGTATGGTTAGATAAAATACTTGCACCAGCTTATGAATATGATGGCTGACCAACTCATGGGAAGGAACTAACGAGAAGCCCCTAAGCTCGTCATCTGCTATGACATTGTAAGCCCTTCCAAGAGCTTTAACAGGATCTTCCCAGACACTGTTACCAACCTTACCCTTCCCTTTAGAGCAAGTGGTTGGAGGAGTGAAGGTCATCATCTCAAGAAAAGGCGTGGGAGAAGACGGAGTGCCAAAGAGAGATAAAGGGGCAGGGGTTTCATCCTCTCCCTCTCCAACTTGCACTTTTTCAATCTAGGAGTAAGCAAAGATAAAGGTTTGTTCTTCAGACTCTTAACACGAGCATACTTATTGTACCTGGTGGCCATTTCTACAAAATGGAAGGTTAGAAGACTCAACTCTTATAATGAAGAGAGAAATAAAGAGGGAGGCTAAGTTAAACCTACTTTTATCTACACAAGCAATCTTTTTTAAGACAAATGCCGAAGGTTCAGGTCCAAGACAACAATCGTACAAATGACGAGGATCTACGAGATCGTCAAAGTCATCAATAGTGAGGGCAAACTTGAGAGCAGCTTCAATACTTCCTTGGTAACGCTCTTTTAACGCAGAACAATCAGAAATTGCAAGACATGTTAACAAAGAGTGGTCAGAGAATGACGAGTTAAAATAACTGATTTAATGAAAAGGTGTAAAGACGCACCAAGTGAAGGAATTTCCCATTTCCTTAGCAACCACAGAACTTCACCCCACAGGTCGTCAGTCATGGTTTCCCATCCAAATCCAAAGACAAAGAAGTATCGTGATTTCCAGTCACAAAAGGAAGTAGGAAAGCTACATACAATCCTAGATTCCCTATTCCAAGGTAAAAGTTCAAAATACCCATAATGGGTAGAGGGTTTTAAACAGTATAAGTGAAGGAATTCATTTAAGATAATCATGTCCTCATCATGGACAGATACCCAAATTGGCGTACATCCAATAATCGTCCTCCAAGCGTTAGGGGCGAGTTGACCAGGTGCAACATTAAGAATAGAGAGGAGTTGCATGATAAAAGGATGCACAGGAAAACGAAGGCCACATGATAAGGTAACTTCTTAAAAACTCACCCCACCATGGGCAAAGGAACAATCTTTTTCATTGGGACGAGGTAGTCTTGTGAAAATCCCTACAGGGAACTGGAACCTCTTTTGTATAGATTTCAGGTGCCTCTGTTCCAGAAAGCAAGATTAGAAAAGAGCATGAAAGGAAATTGAAGATGAAGAAGAAGATTGTTTGAAGAAGAATGGGGTTTCGAAGACGACGAAGGCTTCGACATCACAACCTCAAAATCCTTATCGGAAGACTCGTTACTTGATGATAGACCGATTTCCAGTTCGCTAGACCTAACGTTAGTATCCCTATACTCTATAGCGGTCATCTCAAGGTGATTGGTGATTAGAGAGCAGCGAATCAAGGGAAAAAGGCTTGTTAAAACAAGTTTAAAAGCTCCACAATCTCAAGGCAAAAACAAGCCAACCTAAGGACAGTGCCCACCAGAAAACTCAAGAAAAACTCCTATTCTAGCAAAAAAGAACAATATAGAAAGGGTTTCTCGCCTAATGAAAGCAAAATTAATCATTTAACGGAATCTAAAAGCAAAGAGAATCTTACCATACTGAGGGTGCAAATGGTTTCTTTTGTTTTCAGACTCCAAGTTCAGCGCACAGTGAAGAAGAAAGAGATTATGAGGAGTTTCTTCGCTAAGAAAGGAAACGAAATCAATGCTTGGGAAACATAAGGAAAGGACACACATACAGCCAACATGGAAGAGAAAAGTGGCACTCATTTGTCGAAAAAGTCGCCCTATAATAAATATGATGGGACGAGAATCTCAGGGCACGAATAAAATGACGCAACCAAGAAAAACTTTCGATATTCCCTTGCTTGTCCAAGCAAAGGACGGCAAAGGAATAAAGGGGGCAACTGACGAGTAGCGTATCAATGGTCGTCCTTAACTTGCAAAATGTTTATAACAATGACGAGTAATAGTACAAATGAGCGTAAGCACATTAATTCCAGACAGTGTTCAATGATCGGATGATAAATAGGCACGTGACCATTATCCTCGTCCAATAATGAGCACTTAAAGGTCGGTTACAAACAGCAAATGTGGGGGTTAAATGACTGTCATTAAGCATTAAGTCCACCAGCTGCAGTGTAACGTTAAATTGAGTATTAACTCAGTTTAAGGCTATATAAAGCCACGAAAGACAAGTAAAAGGCCATAAAAAAAAAAAAAAAACACACACACACACACACACACACACACACACACACACACGTAATTGCTCTATAGATTATAAATTTCTAAAGAGTATAAGCTAACTTAAGCATCAGAGGGTCCTTGCCAGTCCCCCAAATCGGTGCCCCTATCTATTTAGTGCTTTCTTTTGCACAGGATCTCAAGTCGTCCATCGTAGTGATGAGGAGCATACTGACGAGGTGAAATCCGGCTTCATCAAAGACCATTTAATTTGAGGATAGTCGTCCATGACATAAAGTCATGGACAACCAGATGACATTTGGTAAATTCTACAAAAACTTCTCAAAAGGTTCCATATAATTAGACCATGATGCATTATTCCTAAAACGTGGAGGGACTCCCCATATTTTGCTCCACGTACCCTATTTTCTCCATTAACTACCCACATCACCCATGATGATGGTGGATCTAAACAAGTAGACCCACTTCTAACTCTTTATAAAAGGAGCAAGTCTCATTCACCCAAGGTAAGTTCTGCTATTCATAATTTTCCATTCTTGTGCTTTAGAGAGAAAACTAACTTAACCGTTGGAGGGTCCTTAGCCAAGTCACACTGGTCACCGTTGACAGTCTTTTCTTTTCTTTCAAGTCCTAAAGCCACCATCGTAGTCCAAAGCATTCTAGCTTATTGATTTTCCTACATCACTAGTTGGCACCGTCTGTGGGAAAGAACAATAACATAAGGTGGCAAGCAAAGTTCCCAAGTGCAAACCACCTATCTGTCCAAGCAAAAAAGGCTGCATAGTTCAGACGAGGTCAATAGCCACTAGTCTAAAGCACCAGGAGAGTGGAAACACCTTCAGTCACCTAAATCGTGCACCAGCACAACCACTAACCGTCCAACAACAGTTGCAGTCCATGGCCACTGCAATGACGGACTTAGCGCAACAAAACCAAGAGTTAACTAAAGAAGTTAACAGACACCGACGATAGCGCCATGGCAAGGAGCATGGGCAAAATTTAGAGAATGAAGGGGCGGCTGAAAACGGCACTTAGGGAGGAGATAATTCTAGAGGTACTGTCACTCGTAGAGTACCACACTTGGAGAGAAAGATGGATCAAATGGAAAGAGCGTCGGAGGAGATGAAGGACTCCATGAGGAGGGCAAATCACATGGATGACCTCGTCCACAGAACTGATTCTCCGTTTATCACGTCTATCACAAGTCATCCCCTACCATCCAAATTCAAAATGCCTACCTTGGACTCATATGATTGAACACGGGACCCTTGTGATCACATTGCAATGTTCAAGACGACTATACACCTCTAAAGTGTTCCAGACAAAATCATGTGCAGAGCCTTTCCTACGACGTTGAAAAGCCCAGCTAGATTATGGTTTGGTAAGGTGCCACCAAACGCCATAACCTCGTTCCAAGAGTTAAGTAAGTTGTTCATCAATAACTTCGCAGGGGGACAAAGGCAGAAGTGGTCCTCGTCCAGTTTGTTAAACATAGAATAAGGAGAAAACGAAAGTTTGCGTACCTTTATTAGCCATTTTAACAAGAAAGCCCTATTGGTGGATGTAATGGATGACATGATCCTTTTGGCAGCCTTCTACAATGGAGTTAGTTCAGACTTGTTCATCCATAAATTGTACGACCAGGAGCCGCAAACGATGGTTGAGTTGATACATTCAACCTAAAGTTTCATGAACGCAGAAGATGCAATTATTGCTAAGAAAAAAAGGAAAGGTGAATGACTGGAAAATGGTTATGTACACCATCTTGAACAGGGTTTCGTCCAAAGAAAGCCAAAGTAGGGGAGAAAATGGATCATGACAGCAAGAGGGCAGGGTCGTCCTCGGGACAATACTCCTACTATACTCCCCTGAATACTCCATTTGACCAATTATTGATGCAGATTAAAGACGACCTATCTTTGATATGGCCCAAGAGGATGAAAGGAGATCCTATCAAGCGGAACAAAAGCAAGTACTATCGTTTCCACCGAGACTAAGGACATGATACGGACGAGTGTTACGATTTGAAGCAGCAGATTGAAGTTTTCATTAAGCAGGGGAAGTTAAAAAATTTCCTTGGATGAGACCACAAGGATGAAAGGTAGCCAATGAAAGGCAAAGCAAAAGAACCAATGCGTCAACCACTTGGAGAAATAAGAATCATTGTTGGGGGTACATCAACTAGAAGCTTGTCCAAAGCCAAGAAGACCTACCTGCGAGTAGTGCAGAATGTTTAACTATCTAAACAACCACCAAGGATGATCAGAGAAGACGAGCCTACTATTATTTTCACGGACGAAGATGCAAGACAGCTGCATTATCCTTATGATGATGCAATTGTCATCACTTTGGCAATTGCAAATTTCACAACTAGAAGGGTATTGATAGGCAATGAGAGTTTAACAAACATCCTCTACTATCCAGCCTTCCAGCAAATATATAATGGATTAACAAGGACTTACTTCATCTAGTGAATGTATCGTTGATCGGGTTTAGAGGAATGAAGGTTCTACCAATATGCATTATTTCCTTGCCAGTCGTGGTAAGTTCCTACCCACGGCAAATCAATAAGGAAGTGAATTTCCTTGTTGTGGACTATTCGTCCTCATATAATGCCATCATTAGACGACCAACTTTGAACAGTTGGAGGGTCGTAATGTCCATCTATCACTTATATTCCCAACGGAGTATGGCATTGGGGAAGTACATAGAGATCAACTAGCCTCTAGAGAGTGTCACTTAGCAATGTTGGCCACGGACGAGCAAATGCAAATGATGAATATTGAAGAAAGAAGAACATTGGCAGAACTAATTGAAGTATTGGAAGATGTACTGTTGGATGAGCATGGAAGAGAAGACGAAGCAAAGCCTCATCCAATTCCTCAAGAAAAGCACGAATGTTTTTGCTTGGAGCCACGAAAATATGCCTAGGATTGACCCAAGTGTGATTACTCATCGTTTGAATGTATCCCTATCTCACAAACCCGTCCGTCAGAAGAAAAAAGTGTTTGCCCTAGAACGAGACAATGCTATCAAAGAGGAAGTTTAGAAGTTGGTAACCACGGAGTTCGTCCGCAAAGTATACTACCCTAATTGGCTGGCTAATTTAGTAATGGTCAAAAAGCTAATGGCAAATGGAGTATGTACGTGGACTTTATAGACTTAAACAGGGCATGCTCTAAAGACAGTTATTCTCATCCACGCATTGACCAGCTGGTGGACTCAATAGCTAGGCATCAATTGCTGAGCTTCATGGACGCATTCTCAAGGTACAACCAGATTAAGATGGACGAGACAAACCAAGAGAAAACATTCTTTATCACAAGCCAAGGTTTGTTTTGTTATAAAGTCATGCCATTTGGTCTAAAAAATGCAGGAGCTACCTATCAAAGACTAGTCAGCCACATGTTTCGTCCACAAATTAGACGAAATTTCGAAATGTTGAAGTCTATGTAGACGACATTCTAGTCAAAAGCGCAAAGGAGATGCAACACCTGGACGACCTCCAAGAGACTTTCGATACACTCAAATGATACAAAATGAAACTGAATCCAAGAAAATGTGCCTTTGGAGTTGCATTAGGGAAATTCCTTGGTTTTATGGTTTCACAAAGAGGAATTGAAGCAAATCCTGATAAGATCCAAGCAATTCTGAACATGGAACCCCCAAAGAGCATCAAAGACGTCCAGAGCCTTACTGGACGAGTAGCTGCTCTTAACAGGTTTGTCTTAAAGGCTACTGACAAGTGTTTACCATTTTTCAGAGCGTTAAGAAGAGCATTCCAATGGACGGACAAGTGCCAACAAGCATTTGAAGACTTGAAGGCTTATCTCACCTCAACTCCGCTGCTGAGCCCGCCCAAACCAGGTGAAGAGTTATATCTTTACCTAGCGGTGTTCCCTCATGCAGTGAGTTCGCCTTTAATCAGGGTAGAAGGAAAGGTACAAAAACCCATCTGCTACACCAGTAAAGCTTTAAGAGGAGCTGAAGGACGATACCCACCAATGGAAAAGTTAGCATTTTCATTGGTAACAACAGCAAGAAAGCTTAGGCCTTATTTTCAAGCTCACATTATCAACGTCCTAACAGATCACCCACTGAAGAAGGACATGAATAAGTTGGAAGCCGCTGGACGACTAATCCAGTGGGCAATGGAACTTAGTGAGTTTGTTGTGCGATATTGGCCAAGAGAAGCAATAAAAGCCCAAGCCCTTGCAGACTTCATTGCAGAATTTACCCCTGCTCGTGATCAGCAAGATGGAGACCAGGGGGCAAAGCAGTCGGTCGTCCATGTAGATGGTTCGTCCACACAACATGCAGGAGGAGTTGGAATAGTACTACAGTCACTAGAAGGGGATTGTCTAGAGTATGCCATCTGTCTACAGTTTCAAATGATCAACAATGAAGCAAAGTATAAAGCCCTACTCCAGGGTTTAGAGATAGCCAAATCACTTGGAGCAAAATTAGTTCTCATCCAAGGAGACTCACAGTTGGTTATAGGCTAAGTGAATGGAATGTATGAAGTCAAGGAAGAATGAATGAAGTACTTGGGCAAAGTTAAGCAGTGCATTGAAGGTTTCACAACAGTCCAGTTCCAACAAATACCAAAGGACGAGAATGCGAAAGCCGACGTCCTAGCCAAGACGACATCTGTAGACGAGATAATGGGTGATCAAATTAAAGTCTAGTACGTCCCAAGTATAGATGTTCTAGAAGTGAATTAGATAGATGGAATAGCTAACTAGACCACTCCCATCATGTCTTATCTCAAGGATGGGATTCTCCCCGAAGATGAAGAAAAAGCAAGGACGCTAAGGGTAAAAGTAGTGAAGTTTGTCCTTATGGATGAAGTGTTATATAAGAGGGATTTCTCTCAACCCTACTTGAGGTGTTTGACACCAAACAAGTCCCATTACGTCTTGAGGGACGTCCATGAAGGAGCTTGTGGAAACCACTCAAGGGCTAGGTCCCTTTTTCATAAGATAGTCCGCGCAGGATATTATTGGTCGTCCATGCAAGCAGATGCTAAAGTTTATGTTAAAACGTGTGATAAGTGTCAATGTTACAGTAACATAACTAGGCGACCATCAGAGTATCTCACTCCAATGGTAGCCCCTTGGCCTTTTGCTTAGTGGGGACTTGACATCCTCGGTCCTTTTTCCATGGAGACGAGGCAAATGAAGTACTTGGTAGTATGAATTGATTATTTTATTAAATGGGTGAAAGCAGAGCCTTTGGCAAAGATCACCAAGCAGAATGTTAAAAGCTTTGTCTGGAAGAGCATTATCTGTCGTTTTGGAATCCCTAGGGTGCTCATCTCAGACAATGGACGCTAGTTTGACAATACACCATTCAGAGAGTTTTGCGAGCAGTTAGGAATCAAAAATCACTACTCCTCACCCTCCCACCCACAAGCTAACGGACAGGCTGAAGTTGCAAACCAATCTTTGCTGAAGATCATCAAGACTCGGCTTGAAAGGGCAAAGGGATATGACCAAATGAGTTACCCAGCGTCTTTTGGGCATATAGGGCGACGGTAAGGACTCCAATTAGAGAAATTCCTTTTAAGTTAGCATATGTAAGTGATGTAGTGATACCTCGCGAAGGTTGGTCTAACTAGCTACAGGGTGGCCCATTATAACAATGAAGAGAACGAGAAACAGCTTCGTCTAAACCTCGGTCTTCTTGACAAGGTAAGGATGGATGCAGAACAGAGGGTGGCACGTTACAAGAACCTGATGACTAAGCACCATGACGCATTGGTGTTGCCCAGGCAATTCAACATTGGAGATCTCGTCCTAAAAAAGGTATCCTTGGCTACTAAGGACCCCGCTCATGGAAAGTTGAGACCTAATTGGGAAGGACCATATAGAGTTATCAATTCTAAAAGACGAGGTTCATACTACTTGGAGGCCTTGGATGGACAAAAACTGGAGCACCTGTGGAATGTTAAGCACTTGAGGAAATACTACCAGTGAGGAGGACTCATCAGAAAGGTCAGCATGGACGAGACTAAAGATTACTAGTGATCACTAGTAGTCTATTTATGTTACCTTTCAGTACATATATTTTCTAGCAATATTTTATGTTTCTTAGCATTTGAATTCCCTAAAAAGCACTAGCTACTGGCATGTGCTATGTTTATGGACGACGTCATCAACAAAGTCCTTTTTGTATATAAAGCAATTTAAATTCCCTAAAAAAGAACTAAGTACTAGCATGGACGATGTTATGTACAAAGTTCTCTATTGTCTATGGATGATGTTATGTACAAAGTTCTCTATTGTCTATGGATGATACTATGTACAAAGCTCCCTGTTATCTATGGACAATGTTATGTACAAAGCTTATATTGTATATAACGCAGTTTGAATTTTCTAACTTAAGTGTTAATGATTCTGTGAAATTAACGTCCATAGAAAGTTAAAGACGTCTAAAATCTCTGAACGCAGAGATGTATCGTTATGAGCTGTCCTTAGACGAGGAAAAGGCAAATTATTATAAAATCCTTAAGGTAACAACATAAGTGCAAAGGGAAGGAACAAACACCTCCTAGTACCTCGTCCAAAAATAAAGGATGAAAAAAAGCATGCATGCAATACACAATTTATATGGACGACACATCCAATCCATTGAGTAATCAAAACTATGGACGAAAGGAAGTAACTTTGCCAATTAAAAATTCCAAAAAGTCCAAAATAAGGATAAGGAAAATATTTAGCCATTCCAAGATAGTTCAAACCATAGACCATAAAAAACTTGGAAATTAAAATTAGTAAACGTTCAAGAATGGATGAAAATGTATTTATAAATAAAACTAAGGGTAGACGTCCACCATCCAAAAACCCTTTAAAGTGACAAGCCTAAAAAGGCAATTGTATGAGTACCCTGTCCTTAAATGTGGGTGAGGAAATGTACTTTAAGAAATTTAAATGGTCCAAAACAATGGACGCCCCCCCCCCCCCCCCAAAAAAAAGGAAAGAAGAAGAGCAAATAAAGTTGAAAACAAACTTTTATTTTAATAAACCACTGGGGGCAGTGCTCCCAGACTTTGAAGCGTCCTTCACTGGTTGAGGGGTAGAAGCATTGTCCTTAATATTTACATCCTCAGAGCTTGTCTAGAGTAGAGAGCTCTCAGCAGCAGTACGAAGTTTGATTGAGCTGAAGTCTACCCCATGGAAACTTTCAATGGCGTCCATGCGAAAGTCCTCGAAAACAAATGCGTAGTTTCTATCCAGAAGGTTGGTGAACTCACTAGATGCCTTGAATTCCCTGATGGTTGCTTCTTTAGTTTCGCTAAGAAGAGTGCAGAGCTCGTTGCTTCTCTTTTGGAGATGGTCAAGACGAGTATCCTTCTCAACGGCATTTTCCTTCAGCTCTTCGAAGAGATTCTTCAGCTCCTTTACTTCATCCTCTAGCTTGACCCTCTTCCCGGCTCGACGGCTAGATTCCTTCTTCGTGTCACAAATCTTTGCCTCAAGCCTAGCCCTTGTCTGATCTAGCTCATGGGCTTGCCTGGACGCTGCCATGAATTTTGACATGACCTATATCAAGAACTTGGACGTGAGAAAACAAAAGTAAAACTCAAATCTTTAAGAGATTAAGGACGAGTTTACAATACCTTGAAAAGATCGTGAACTGTAAACCATTCAAACTCTTTCATGGACATGTCATAACAAATGGCAACGTCTTGTTAGACACGGCTGCTTAAACCTATCTCAGGCAAGGCCTTCACTCCTTAAGAGGGTCTTGGGGCCAATATCAGGAGGCCCAGTAGAAGGCTTGGACGAGTTAGACAGATCCACATCAAGAATCTACACCATGGACAGCTGCTTGACGTTAGAAGGAGGAATGGAAGGGCCAGTCTTGATGGCCCCAGATTTGGACGAGCCATGTCTAGCCTTCTTATTGCCTCGACGACTGGGAAGACTCCCTATATCTATGGTCATAGAGAGAGTTTTTCTCTTCTCAGAAGCAGTTGGACAAGGATGAGTTTAGACGTCTTCTCCTTCCTGGACGACTTCCTCATTCACCAAACCTTTAGCCTTGTTCTTTTTCATAGTTGCCATTCCTGTACATAAAAAAAAACTTGTTAGAGCCTAGACGAATTAAAAATTCAAGACACAATGAAATAAATAACTTACATCTATGGGTGGTGAGTTCGTGGGCTAGTGCTTCCTTAGTTGGCTCAGGTCCAAGCCCCCAAGTCGCTAGATGATGAAGAGTGACTAAGAAATGAAAAATCCTATCTGCAAAAGAGCGCGCCTACTGGACGCGATCAAGATAAAATTTACTTAAGGAGGATCGTCTTACAACTGCAAAAAAAGAAAAAAAGAAAAGAAAAAAGTTAGATAGATATAACAAAGAAAGTAAGATGAGCAATGAATTGTAATATACCTATTAGAAAAAGATTACCCATCTCACCAATGTAGGGAGGAAATGGGTCCCTGCCTACCTCAACAAAGTTCCCAGCCTTGAACCTTGAGATGAAGAAAAACTCCGTCTTCCGTCTTCCATCTTCTATCAGACGTAGGGAGGGGCTTGACCAACCTACAGCTAGAACCCCTAGCAGAAAATTGATAAAAGCCTAGGGATTGACTTATTTCCAAGGGTTTGTAACAATACAAGAACTCGTCCACAGTAAGAGGACGGTTCCTATCAAAGACTTCCCTCAATTGCACTTGCATGGATATGATGAGCCTCTATGCGTTGGGGTTGAGTTGGTTTATACCTATACCTAGCTTATGGAGAATTTCCCTAGCAAAGGCATTTAAAGGTAACCTAAGATCACTGAGTAAATAGGCCTCATATATACCAACCCCTGACTTAGGAGCACAACACCACTCACCAGGTGCGGCTAGACGAGGGTTGAGATCATCTAGAATTTGATACCAACCCTTAAGAAAAGTAAGTTTCTTCTTGTCTGTCCTAGAAGAAACACCTACCGTACAACAATCTAAGATTTCTTCTTTTGCGCTTGGAGAGGGAATGGACGAGGGGGCATTGGTGGACGGACCAGTAGATAACCGAGATGTGGCCCTCGTCCTCATTTCCTCCTGAAGTACCTCTAAAGGAACCCTAGGGACTCTAAACGAGTATTGCTTGTGTATCATGTTCCCCCTACTATTACTACTATGACTACTATCACTTTCACTCTCACCATCACTGGAATTACTCTCGTCGTGATACTCGTCTACTTCTCTCTCGTCCTTATCACTAGATGAAGACACTACTATCTCAGAAATTTGAAAAGAAGTCTAAAGAAAAACCTACAAACGAGGATAAAAGGATACCTGGCTCTAAACGAGGATGACAAAGGTCGGAAGAAAACTCCTAGACGAGGCGATAGATGATTGAGGTCAGAGAAGAAAATATGGGAAATGTGAAAGGGTAAGAGAGGTATTGCCAAGATCACGCCACGTGTCAACATCTGGAGTGTTCAAATTCAAATAGCCTTGATATGCCATCTGGAAAACCCCTCAACCAATGGGGAACAACCATGTGTCAAACCAACAGTAGCATGGATGACACAAGGACGAGGGGGCAACTGATGGGAATCAAGTTAAGGTATACTTGTCCGTGGTAGTCGTCCATGACCTAACCTCGTCTAGAGACCTTCAGTAGGAGAGAAACAATAATGACACTGTGCATGAATAGTACCCGTCCATGATAACAAGACCATTCAATTTGAGCATAGTCGTCCATGAATTAGGGTTATAGACGACCAAATGATATTTGGTAAATTCTACAAGAACTTCTCAAAGGTTCCATAAAATCAGACCACAATGCATTACTCCTAAAATGCGGAGGGGACTCTCCATATTTTGCTCCATATACCCATTCTCTCCATTAACTACCCACATCACTCATGATGATGGTGGATCAAAACAAGTGGACCCACTTCTAACTCTATATAAAAGGAGCAAGTCCCATTCACTCGAGATAAGTTCTATTATTCACAATTTTCCATTTTTGGGCTCTAGAGAGAAAACTGATTTAACCGTCAGAGGGTCCTTGGTCGGGTCATATCAGTCACCCTTGACAGTCTTTTCTTTTCTTTCAGGTCTTAAAGCCACCACCGTAGTTTGAAACATTCCAGCTTGCTGATTTTCGTATATCATCATGTAGTACTATTTATTTTATTGAGTAAGGTTGTAACTTTAGGCAACAACTAATTTTATAATTAAACTTTGTCCTTTTTTTTATTATTTTTTTATTTTAAAAAACGGCAAAAATCACATTTTGGTCCCTATATTTTATTTTTACCGCTTTTAGTCCTTATCCTGAAAAACGCTTCTCGTTTTGGTCCCTGCCGTTACATCAGAAACGGAGAAAGCTAATGTGGCAAACGGCTAAAATAAATAATACTAATTTAATGTCCACGTGGCATAAATTAATAATAAAAAATGTTTAAAAATGTCACATTAGCATTTAAATTAAAAAAATTAATTTATTAATTTTAACTAAATAAAAAAAAATTAAAAACAGAATTAAAAACTAAAAATCATATGAATTGAGATTTAAGTGTGTTTTGAAACAAGAACAATAAGAACACAATCCCAGATTCAAGAACACAAACCTAGAAATTAAAAAAAAAAAAAAACCCCAATCTTAAAATTCTGAACAAATCAACAACAACCCTCACCGGAACACTGCTTCTCTTTCGCCTCTAAACCTTGCGAACATTCCTCAACCTTCCCCTCTCTCAATTCAACGTCTTCAAATCTCTTCTCTTTCAACTCAAGCTCTTTAGACCACTCCTCAATCTTCTTCTCTTTCGTTTCGAGCTCTCGAATACGCTCTCCACACTGCTTCTCCTTCACCTCAAAATCTCTAGAACACTCCTCATTCCTCTCTTCTCTCAATTCAAACTCTCTAACTCTCTCCTCCAATTTCACCTCTTTCAACTCAAACTCCTTCAAACGCTCTCCAAATCGTTCCTCTTTCTTCTCGAAACTTCTCGACGACTCCTTGAGCCGCTTCTCTCTCAGTTCAAGCTCTTCGAACCGCTTCTCTTTGGACTCGAGCTCTTTCACCTGTTCTTGGAAAAAACGACGCGTCGTATCGAAGTGGTCTTCCAGATCCTTCCATTGAAGAGAGAACAAAAGTAGCGAAGACGAAGAACTGTGGATTTGCTCCAACGTTTTCCGCAGAGTTTACTTCTTTATCTCCGCCACTTCAAATTTGCTGAACTACGCCAGTACCATCGATCCCTGGCCGGGTCGTGGGAGACAAAGAGCCAAGAGCCGCCTTGGATTTTTTGTTGGGTTGGGTTTGGTGTATGGGTTGGGAGAGGATTTGTTCAGAATTTTGAGATTGGATTTTTTTTTTTTTTTTAATTTATGGGTTTGTGTTCTTGAATCTGGAATTGTGTTCTTGTTCAAGACACACTTAGATCTCAATTCATATAATTTTTAGTTTTAATTCTGTTTTTTATTTTTTTTATTTAGTTAAAATTAATAAATTAATTTTTTTAATTTAAATGCTGAAGTGGCATTTTTAAACATTTTTTATTATTAATTTGGGCTACGTGGACATTAAATTAGTATTATTTATTCCAGCCGTTTGTCACGTTAGCTTTCTTCGTTTTTGATGTAACGGCAGGGACCAAAACGGGAAGCGTTTTTCAAGATAAGGACTTAAAGTGGTAAAAATAAAATGTAGGAATTAAAATGAAAATAACCTGAAAATGTAGGGATTAAAATGTGATTTCCGTCTTTAAAAACCCAATTTTTGCATCAGGTTCTAAAGGCAGATTTAGAAGCCCAAATATAGTAGCCCAGGCCCATGTCTAAAAAAGGAGCTAGACACGTGAATAATCGTTAGCCGTGTAGATAATGAAGATATTAAAATGGAGCTGGCCCATTAAGGGCCCAATAAGAAATGCGGAACCCCTTGAGAAACCCTAGGGGACAGGTCGCATTTGAGTGGTGGTTATATAAAAGCCTCTCTTTCCCAAACTCTCATCCTCTCTGCCATTAGCAGCAACCACACAGCAAAGAAAGAAAAAGAGAGAGATCCAAAGAGACAGAGACATGGTTTCGCTTAAGCTCCAGAAGAGGCTCGCCTCGAGCGTCCTCAAGTGTGGCCGTGGCAAGGTCTGGCTCGACCCAAATGAGGTCAACGAAATCTCCATGGCCAACTCTCGTACGCACGCGCGCTCTCTCTCTCTCGCTCTTCCTCTGTTTCTTATTCTCTGTTCATTTTTTGTTTTATATGGTTTTGATCTTGTATGCTATTCTATGCTATGATGTGATTGATTTGATTTTATTGTGCTTACTCTCTTCCGACTTGTTTGGCTGCTGAGAAACCGTCGGAAAATATTGGAAATGGAATGGATTTCTTTGACTTTTTCAAATATTTTAGCTTTACTGGTTTTCTTTGGTATTGGTGTGATTTTTCTGAGCTGCCAAACGGGGCGTTAAGATCTGAATCTGATTGTTATAATCATAGCTAGGGTTTTAGTTTTGTACCGTTAGGGTTTTGTATAGTTCGTTATTATTTCATGAAATTTGTGCTGGAAGCTGAGTTGTCTGATTTGATTATATGTATAGTTCGTTGCTTACGGTTTTTCTATAATTTCATAGCGTGGGGTTATTACTGAACTGTTTGTGGTAACAAAGTTTAGTGGTTAATTTGAAAATGTTCTTTGTTTGCTCAGGAAATGTGTGAAATGTTTTAATTTCTGGGCCGAAAATACTTTTTAAAACTACTCAAATTATTGGGTTTGGTTGATTTTGAGTTTCTTGTCTTGTTGGACTTTGTATCAATGGATAGTGTTCATGTGTGCTTTATGGAACTTGTGTACTATTTCTAGTATTTTGTATACTAGATTATGCTTTCATGCCGCTGATACAGCAATGCTGTTAACTATTTATTACTAGTATTCTACATTTTGTATGCAGGGTTTTGTGTTGATTTTATTTTTTCTTTCGTTGTGTTTGGTTATTGATGTTTGTTGCTCGCTAAGTGCAGGCCAAAATATCAGAAAGCTGGTTAAGGATGGTTTCATCATCAGGAAGCCAACCAAGATCCACTCGCGATCTCGTGCACGTCGTATGAAGGAAGCCAAGAGGAAGGGGCGTCATTCTGGATATGGTATTGTCTTTCTCCTTGACTCATGAGTAATTTAGGAATTTGGTTTTGGTGAAATTAGTCTTGAAGTCAGAATTTAGACTAATCATTGTGCATTTTATTTTAACAATGTTCTGTGGTTATACATTAAATTGTATATATGGGCGCACATAAATCAATGTCACCTAACTATCAATATGGGTGAGAAATCTTCTAAACTATGTTGAGAAAATTCACTCACTAGAAACAGTATAAAACAGTATTTTAATTTCAAGCACTGGTGATCCTTCTTGTTAGCTGGTGTACAGTAGATGAATGATATGACAGAATGGTTTTGAATTGTCCAAAACTGATTTCTGAATTTCTGTCAGGTAAGCGCAAGGGTACAAGAGAGGCTAGGCTTCCTACCAAAGTGCTATGGATGAGGAGAATGCGTGTTCTCAGGCGCTTGCTCCGCAAGTACCGGGAATCTAAGAAGATTGACAAGCACATGTACCATGATATGTACATGAAGGTGAAGGGTAACGTTTTCAAGAACAAGCGTGTCCTTATGGAGAGCATCCACAAGTCCAAGGCTGAGAAGGCAAGAGAGAAGTCTTTGTCTGACCAGTTTGAGGCGAAGCGGGCAAAGAACAAGGCCAGCAGGGAGAGGAAACACGCTAGAAGGGAGGAACGCCTGGCCCAGGTATGGTTTTCAGCATCCTGTTAATTTCATAATGCTTCAAAAGCTTTTCTGTTTGACATTACAGTTGAAGCCCATTATGCAAATATGATAATCCAGCTTTTGTTAACTTATCAAACAAGAAAATATATGGTCTTTCATGTTGTATATCTGCCCTTGATTAATCTTGTTTTAAATCTATCAAATGTTTACTAAGATTGGATGGATTGAGTTTCATTTCTTATATTGACTAGGATTCTTACTTTTGTTGTTTATTGCATGATGTCTATAGGGACCTTCCGGAGAAAGACCAGCACCTGCTGCCCCAGCTGCTCCTGCAGTTTCTGCATCTCAACCTACTCAGTAAGCATCATAGGTGTTGTTCCACACTTGTGAATTGTCATATCTGTCTGTGAGATCTAATTATATTTATTGTAATTGCAGGACATCTAAGAAATCTAAGAAGTGAGACCATTATGAAGAGAGCTGAAGGATGTATGACTTTTGATGGTTCATGTGCCCTCATCTACTTTGTTAGAGTAGTTTTGACCATTCTGTGTTATTTGTTGGTTTTGGAACATGTTAGTTTATATCCTAGAAAAAAAGGCTTAATATTTTGGTACCTTGGTTAATATTTTGGTTTCTTTTGTTATGTTTATCGATTTTTCCAATTTTAATCTGAGTTGGTTGAGGTCTCCAGTTTTAGTCTGAATTTTATAAACGGCAGAAATGTGGTCACAGATTTACAGTTTTATCTAATGGGTGATGGCATGTTGATTCAGTGCAGATATGGTTACTGAACTGTCAAATTATTTTAGTTGTTTGGGGGTGTTATGCTAGTCTCTCCGTACCCTTTAGCTAAATAAGTGCGAGTCCTATTGCTTAGTGCTATGAGGTGGTGCCATGGTTGATGAGTTCAAACGTCCGTTATGGCCTCTTTGGATGGAGAGGGAAAGGAGGAGTGAAAGGGAGTAAATTAAAGTTGGCTAAAAATAAGTTAATTTTGTACTAAATTTACTCTACTCTACTCTCCCACTCTCTTCCTTAATTCAAACGAACTATTAGTTTTGCACAGTTTAATCTATGATGTTAGTTTTGTAGTTTAATCTATAACAGGTGACGACAAATTGCTTCGGTGATGATGATAGTTGCAAAATTGTTAATATTTTAGTGGATGTTTGAAAACCAGAAAAGTATTATCAAGCAGGCTTGAACCCATTAGCTAGATGGAATGGACGTGGACGAAGACTAGTACGAATTGCATGCTATCCTCGGCATGTAAATATAAACCCTCGAACTCAACAACTAGAAAATCCCAAAAATACTTAGCAGTAGGGTTTGCACCATTTAAGCTAATGAATGCAAATCCTTTGCAAGTATTTTTGGGGTTTTCTGGTAAGTGGGTTCGAGGGTTTATTTTTACATGCTGAGGAAGGTGTTTAATTCGTGCTAGTCTTCGTCCATTCCATCTAGCTAATGCGTTCAAGCCTGCTTGATGTTATATTATTTTAAATTAAATGGGCTGTTGTCTTGTAAAATGAACGACTGGCTGCGGTGGTGAAAAAAATTTATTAGGTTTTAGCTCTTTATAAAATTACTTTGTTTATTTTACTAGATTATTTTATAAGTTTTATATTTTTACCATTTTACATAAAAATAAAATAATATAAGCATATCATTAAAATGGTTAAAAATCACTACAAAAATAACCATAGCTACGTCACAACCACTTGTAATTACAACCCACTCATGAAAAAAAAAAAAAAAAAAACAACAATCTATTGCAGTCCGACTACAACAATTTATTATTACAGCCACAATCCATCGCCGTCACAAGCAAAGGTAACCACCACCACCAACATAGCCAAAATTCATGAAACTCATTAAAATGATTAAAAATCACTATAAAAATAGCCATAGCTACTTCCATAACCTGTCACAATCACTTGTAATTACAACCCACCATAGAAAAAAAAAAAAAAAAAAAAAAACAACAACAACAACAACCTATCGCAATCCGACTACAACAATCTATTATTACAGCCACAATCCATTGCCGTCACAAGCAAAGGTAACCACCACCACCAACATAGCCAAAATTCATGAAACTCATTAAAATGATTAAAAATCACTGCAAAAATAATCATAGCTACTTCCACCACCTGTCACAACCACTTGTAATTACAACCCACCATAGAAAAAAAAAAAAAAAAAAAAAACATAGCGAAAATTCATGAAACTTATACCCAAACTTAACCATCACCAGTCAAAATCCAAGAAACCCACACCCAAAATTAATCACCACCACTAAACCCATGAAACCCATAGCCACAACCTAAATCTCTCACCACCATCATCACAACCAAAATCTAATCAACCCACACTTAAAATCAATCACCACCACCAACCCCACAGAGATGGAGAGATAGAGAAAAGAGGAGAGAGAAGAGAAGAGACAGAGGAAGAAAGAAAGAACCGACGAAGAAAGAAGAAAGAAAAAAGAGGAACTAGTGAAGAAAGAAAAAAAGAAAAGAGAGGAGAGAAGAGAGCAATGGTGAAGAAAGAATAAAGAGACATTATTTTACTTGATAATAGAATAAAAAATTATTATTAGTAATAACCTGTGAGCTACAATGGATTGCTATAAACGGCAATTTATTGTAGCTCATTTGCAAAAAAAAGAATAGCATCATTAATGTAGCATATTTTTTGTTGTGTGAATTGTTAAAAATAGTTTTTTAGCAATTTAAGAACATCATTCTGAATGCTCTACATCTTGTTTTCTTTCTTTAATCACTCGTATATATTTAAATGAGGTCAATTTTTGTTAATAGATTTAATGGGACATTCCGAGGTAATCTATTTGAACAATTCATAGAGGGCCTGCTTAGAAAATTTAAATACATTAGTAATAAGGTGTTACTTGTCAGCTTGGAGTTGTTATTGTAATTGTTACTTTGTTTAACTACACTGTTATTATTGTAGTTGTTTGTTATTTGTTTAGCATGATAGCCCTTTTTTTTTTTCTTCTAGTATTGCTTGAAACATTTGAAAATCAACTTGAACAAACTGATATTTTATCCGATACATTTCAAATGGTATATGTAGTTATGTACCAGTATAGTGGCCGACACAATACATTATTATCAACTTAGATTTGCCATATCAAACCTTTTGATAATTTGTAATATACTTGAAAGTCTAGTTTAATGTATTAGTTTTCATCTATTGGTCCTATTCCTTAGGTAGGGAGTATTTATTGAGAGTAAATTATTGAGAGTAAATTATTGAGTCTTACTTTACCATGGAAAATTATTAGATATACTCGAAAGATGATGATATGGTACTCTGTTATCTTACACTCATGATAAATCCCATCATAAATTTAATTAGTGAGATCTATCATGAATGTGAGTGAAAGGAGCACTTCGTGACCATACTCTAAGAATACTTAATAATTACTCATTTGCCACTTTGTTCTAATTTGTTAGAATTTTTGGTTTTAGTGCTATAATGTTACCTAATTTTTAACTATAAATATTGGTCAAGCATGTAGTTTACCTAAAAACATTTGTGTATCAAAAAGAAATAAAGTGGGGTTTCTCCAAAAAAAAAAAAAAAAAAAACATTTGTGTATTGTCAAGTAGTCTATTTATCGAACTTTGAAGTTTTGATTCTCTTAAAGTAATCGGTAAACATTAGTGTACCTAACCTAAGGTTTTCAATGGAAGAGTAGAGCTACAAACTACAAGAGTACCTATAGGTTAATTTATCATTATCAAATAAAAATAGACATTAAACTTTAATCTTGTTACTTGTGGATAGACATATATATGTCATTTTCTAAATAAAAGCCTCAAATTGAAAAGAAAGGAACTTTCACCTAAAATCTCATGTGAGACAAAATGGAACGTTGCAATCTCTATGGGACTAAACGGCCCCTTATTATTGATAGCATAAGCTCACACTCAGCATTTTTATAGGTTATGGGCTTCTAGGCCTTTGAGCCGTGATAACCAACTAAAATTTGGGCTTTCTGGAGGGGTTGTCCAAGTGAAGTTGCTAATCAGGGTTCAATGTGAGGGAGAATGGAGCATATAATCTGAAACCGCTTTCGATCGAGAATTTCTTTGGTAAACAGGAAAATTCATTCAACAAAATTTTAAAAATTTGATAATATGAAACCCTTTTCAGATAATAAATTTTGACATATTGTTTATTATGACAGTCGGATATAAGTTTTTGTCTTTGTAAAACCCAAAAGGGAGGTCAAATTCAAATTACACTTGGTATAGCTTTTTGCAATGTCATATAACTCCATATATATTTTCTTTTTAGAGATATAACTCCATAAATTTTATTGAAAGAGTATTTTATTGAATCAATGATTGGATCATCTTTTACTCAAAAAAAAAAAAAAAATGATTGGATCATCTTATTTTCTTATATCCCTCGTGCTTGAAAAAATATCAGAGTGCTTGGATATTATATCAATAACTATCTCATCATAAAGTGTTTAAATTTCAAATTTTAAAAATTTAAAAACTATACACAAAATATGAATTTTGGGATTCAATAATAAAAAATAAAAAAAAAATCCAATTAACACAAAATTTAGTGTGCAATTGTGCATATTAAAAATAGCAAAAATATTTACTCAAATCATTGGATTTTCAAAATATTAAGCTTATTGTAAGGTCACGGTTTGGGTCCTTAGCACAAAAGGTAAAACGAACTAGGCCCAAAGAGCCCAATACAAAGAATTTGTAGAGAGTGGGTTGGAAAATTAGGCTCTAGTAAGTTAGATAACAAGTAAAATGGATCCAGATGGGAAGAAAGCAAAAATAGACTGGTTTAATCTAAAGAAAATCGTACTCGGCACAATCGAAGAAGATCAGTTCTTTTCTATATTTCTTTTGAGTTTGATTATAAGTACAGTTCTTGTTGCTACACTGCTTTTCTCTCAAATCTCCGATCCCCTTCTCTCAAGGTTTTCTTCCTATTTAATACTATCTTCCTTCTTTCATCTCTACCGTCCACGTGTAGATTAGATTATTAGTGTTGATCCTTGTCCCATTAGCACCTTCTTGAAATCTTTGGGAGTAGCTGTAAGGCTAAAAATTACTGTTCAAGTATCACTTCCACATTAATGCAACCAGAGAGTTAGCTGCTGAGCATTCAATATGGTAATGACAGCTTTCTTTTAGATATTTCATAGTCTCCCTTTGTCTTGTACCTTCAGGATGGGTATCCTTGCCAGTAGAATCTCTTGGAATATTGCTCTGGAAGGCAAACCACATACTTGGACTTCGGCTTTGACTAGCTGAGGAGACATTCCTCCTCAGATCACCATCTTGGACTTTTATAACCGAACCTCACCTCTTCACTCCCTAATACGAACTCCCATAACAGTGTTTACCCATCCTCGGACAACTTAATGTCCTTGGATTGGGCCTCCGGCCCAAGATATACACAGATATATATTATTGGGCCTATCACCCATACAATAGCCCCTCGAAATTCTCCTCTCTGGCTGCTTGGGAAGAAAGGAGGATTTTGATACCACCACAATTACTCCGCTCATATTATACATTATTTCTATCCGCGCAGGTACCTTTTTAATTGCTTAACGCACGCTCTTGACACTTCGGCATCCGATACGCGCTTTCATTATATTCTTGCGACTCCATGTCTCCCACTTTCTATGGTGTGATGCGGATCCAACGGCTGGTGATTTTATTGGAACTCGGGCAAGAATTTTCCCGCTTGTCATTCTCTCTTCGATACAAATATTGTCTAATCACTTCATTTACCTCACTTTAGCACTCATACACTAAACCTTTGTACACATAAATATCAAGAGCTAGTCTGAGGAGAGTCTCCTACTTTGCGTAAGTCTTTTAACCCTTTCTGTTTACTTTTCCTTCTACTTTTCTTTGCATAGAGCCCTCTTCTCCTCGGCCTTCCTAATTTTCCTTCTACCATCTTAGTTTCCTTAACCCTTATTCAAATATGGGTAGATTTGCTTACTTGGTATACTCTGCGAAGAGTATAGAGAGCTTTAAAGCTCAATATACAGGGATGGCAATCCAAGCCCGACCTGCGGGTACCCAGCCCGACTCGACCCTAATGGGTCGGGTTTTACCTGACCCAATTAAAAATAAGGTCGGGTATGGGTTTAAAACAAAAAACCCGAAGCGGGTCCGGGTTGGGCTTGAGTTTCATCAAAACCTGGCCCGAACCCGACCCGGTTACATTTAAAATGTCCTAACTACCCATATATATATATATATATATATATATATAGTTACAAAAAAGTTAAAAACCCTAACTCATTTCATTTTTCATCTCATTCTCCCATTCTCATCTCTAAGCCGCCACCCTCCCTTTCCCAAATCTGCAGCCCTTAACTCCTCAAGCCGTTGTAACCATCGAAAAACTGCCCAAGATTATCAAAGCAGAGAGGATCAAACTCAGACTCAGGCTCAAAATTGAGCTCTTACTCATATGGAACATCAGCAAATGTCTCGTCCATTAGACCCAAATTGTCAAGTATCTAAAGCTCTGCCAAACTAATCTCGGCATTAGTGACCTCAACACACTTATTAGTGATCAAGTCAGTTGCATTCCCTTTGGTGTTGGACGTAGAGGTCTCCAATTCGAGGATAGAAGCTGGAGATGTATGCGATAACACACCCTCAGGTTGTTGGTTATTCTGTGATGGAGATACCACAACTGAAGATGCCGATGCATTATTGCTCTTTTCAGAGGAAGTAGAAGTCGTAACAGAAGGAGTCGCACTAGACATGGCCATAGTAGCTTCAAACTCGAGTCTGATCTAGGTTAATGAACATGATCATAGCGTCTTGGGGTTTTTTCTTTTTTGGGTTTCTGATTTAGATTGATGAACATAATCTTGGGGTTTTTTTTTTTTTTGGATTTCTGATCTAGGTTTGTGGAGGTTTGGAGGCAACTTTTTTTTTTTGGATTGGGCCTTGAAGTGGCATGGGTTGGGAGGGGCCCGTGGGGATCAATGGGGAGGGTTTAGGGCGCAGGAAAAAACCCGTTTATTAAATGGGGCGGGTTTGGGTTTCTGGGGCAGACTCGTGGGTCGGGTTCGGGCATAAAGAAACCCAACCCGAACCTGACCCGTTGCCATTCCTATCAATATAGGATCCCACCAAGAGTCTCGATTAGATACTGTAAGGATGGGGAATGGCATGAGAAGAGGCAAGAGGGAGAAGTGGTAATCCTGATGATTGCCTTTATAGAGGGAGGGATGAGAATTCCCATGGGCATCGTCACTAGGGATTACCTTAGGGTTCACAGATTAGTTCCCACCCAATGTTGTAACAGCCCAGCCCAATATATATATATATATATATATATATAAAGGTGGGGGGGGGGGGGGGAGTCAGATTTGTAAGGAGCCACAAGTGACCCACCCACCCCTTATTTCCCCACCACACATTCACAAATATCTCCCTCCCTCTTTCACCAGCCATCACTCCTTTCCACCATATTCTCTTTTCTTTTTATTTTCACACAATACAAACACTTCTTTCTCACACTCCCTCACTCTCCCACCGGCATCTTCACTTCTCATCACCTTCACCATCTTTTTCCGGCAAGATCACCGAAAAACTCCATATGAAAAAGGTAAGGCTTACTCACCTCTACTATTTGAAGTAAAAATTTCTAATCTTTTTTTGGGTTTATATGCTTTTGTTTGAGATTATGTTTATCTAAGCTTTAACAATAATACCCATGTGATTTATGAGCAATAGAAGTGATATTTATGTGTTTTTATGTATGAGTTTTGGTCTTGGTGGATGTATTTGTTGAAAGGGTTTATGATTTTTGCAATGGTGATTAGCTAAGTGGTGAAGTTGGGAGTTTTAGCTTTCTAATGTGAAATAGTTGATGAATCTAATTTTTATTGTGTATTTGGAGCTAGTGGAGGATCTACATTTGCGGTTTGTAATGGTGGGTATTGTTATATATGTTGTTGTTTTGTGGGTCTCTTGAAAATGACATGTATATTAAGAAAGAAATTCATAAAGTGTTAGGATCTCTTATGGTAAAGGTGAAACTTGGAATGAAATGATGATAAGTTGGAGTCAATGCCTTGTAATGAAATTGTTGAGAAACTTTGGAAGTGGAATACATTATTTGTGAGGTTAAATGCTAGGCTTGCCTAATTAATTTCTTAGTTAGCAATTTCTAATAGGTAGCTAGATACAATTTCAAGCTTTATGCTTATTTTGATAGGTTTGCTTAGTATTGTTTAGGTTCTAGCTAATTTCTTTTGGAATTTGGAAAATTAGGCTTTTGCGGGTTGCAAGGTAAGTAGTTTTTTAATGGGATTTTTGGAAAATAACCATGTTGCATAAACATTTTTTTTGGGTCAAATGCATTTTGGATAATTAATGGTGGAACTATGTTTTTCTAAAAAGTGTTGTGTTGTGACCATACTATTTATGATTATATATGAAAGTGCATATTCTTATTGCATATGGGGAATTGCATGATTTGTTAGCATGGAAAAGACTAGCATCTTGATTAAATTCTTGAGAATGAATTTTATGGATTTAGTGCAATATTTGCAAAATATAAAGATGCTTTATCTTCACCTATGTTAATTGGGAAGTTAATACAAAATCATTTTGACAAGAAATGAGTTGAGGGATTTGAGAACCTTGTGAATATCTTGGGCATTCAAATATTTTATGAAACTACTTGGAAGTGAATTATGTGTTTTGAATTAAAGGTAATTTGTGAGATCTTTATGTTTTACCCATGTGCCATGACATGTGATTACCCAATGATTACCTAGCTAGATACTATAGTCTCTGTGACATTGGTATCTTAGCACCCGTCTTTGTGATGGTTAATGAGTTCCGTCTTTATGACGGCGATGAGTTCCGTCTTTGTGACGGCATATTGATTTCGTCTTTGTGACGGCATGTTTAGTTCCGAATGTGTGTCGGCGATGAGTTCCATCTTTGTGACGGTTGACTAGTTTCGTCTTTGTGACGGCATTATCGTGTGGCCTTGGGTTTGGAATTGTATTGTTATTGATCACAAATTATAGTATGTAGTTTCATGAGAGCATTTTGAGAAACTTTGTGCCATGTCATTTTATTCATTCTTGTCATATTATTTTTGGAAATGGTTTTTGTAGAAATTATTTGGAAATTCCCAAATTAAAACATGATTTGTAAATTGTTATCATCATGAAACTTGCATTTCCCCCACCCCTATTAATTATGCTACTTACTGGGCTCTATCTTATTCTATTATTTTACAAACTTTTTCAGAGTAGGCAACTATCTTTTTGAGACAGCTTTTTGGTGGCCAACAGTAGTTAGACTAACTGCTGATGGAGGCTAACTTTTGTGATGGAGATAGTTGATGATTTATAACTTAGAGTAGGCTTGACCCAATTCTTTTGTATCTAATAGTGGTTATGCCCTTATTTCCACTAATGGGACAAGTTGATGATATGTAATTATTTATTCAGACCTCCATTCTTTTGTGACCAATGGTCATTGTATCTATTGCATAGAGCTCTGGCTTACTTTGGGAGTATATTTAATGGAATTATTAAGATAATTCTTGATTTTGGTACTTGATATGATTTTATTTGGATTGAATTGTTGAAAGGAACAAAATCTACAGGTACCTTTGAGATGTTTTCCTTATGCTTTGCACCCTTTCGAGTTTGGGGTGTGAAAAATGTGCCCCAAACATGTTTAGGATTTTGGGTAGCGTCAATGCCCTTAACGAGAAAATGGGCTTAGGTCTTACCCATCACAATGTCAACTGGGTCTATAACCTTTACCATTTAAAGGGGCAGGGATATTACCTAAAAACTAGGTATCCCAAGGTTAGACTTATTTCATGCCTCTCTGACTCCAACAAAGGCATGAACAAAGATTTTCTGATCGTTTCAAGAGAGTGGTACGATGGCCTCCCCTGCCCTATGAGAGAGGGGAAACCAAGTGGGGTTTTAGGTCTAGGTTTATTACTTGAAAATCAACTCTTTTTCCCTTGACATGTTCTCTACCCATTTGTCTATGTTTATGCTTGCAATTGAATTTTTTCCTTTGATTTGTGCCATTTTTGCTAGCGATGTTTTTTTTTTCCCCAAATGGTCTTGCAAATTTAGAACGCTGCTATTCCAAATTTCAATCTTGTCAACCAGCCGAGCTTAGACAAGATACTGAAGGCTGAGGTGTTCGTTCATTGTGAAGGTCAGCTCCAGGTGGCACATATAATCCTCGGCTACACCCCCCTCTCATTAAGCTTCCAGGCATTGAAGTGTGTAATCAAAGCAAATGACTCTCACCTACAACAAATCAACATAGTTGTACCTAGCTTCCTTAACCCAGGCCCGGGACCTTAAGGTGTGCTAAAAGTAGAACCCATCTTTCAATACAAAGCTGAGGACGAAGCCAGCCCCTCACAACCATTCATTAAAGAGGAAATAGAAGAACAAGGAGAAGAAGCAAAAGAAAAAGAAATAGTAGACGTCTCAGACTCAGAGGACGACTACGAGGTCTTTATCCAGCCCCAATCCCCGGAAATCCTAGTTAGTGATCTCGGCCATCTCCCTCCGGCCCAAGTCAGCCATAACCAGGAAGCCGCTGATACTCCAAACGCCATGGGGATACAGCGCAGGGCAAGTTCAAGTCTCCAAGAGCTATTGGAGTCCTAAGCTGGGGAAAACACGCCAAGGAAGGTAGCCCAGACCAAGCTTCCCACCCCTTCACCCCCTTAATCTTTCTGACTTGAGCCCATTGACTATAAGAGAAAGAGGGAGTAGAAGGGCAAAGAGATGGTGCAAGTAGGGAAATGCCACCCCTTCTAGGAGGCTGAGGCCTAGAGAAGGGCCAAACAAGCCATAGTGGCGCAAACGGTGGCGGACAAGAGACATGATTCTTAAGTCAAACCTCTGGCCTAGACCCCTGCCTTCGTGCTAGATGGAGCTCCCTTACCTGTTGATGCCTCTATCAGAGACTTCCAACAAGGGAGGGCTAGCTACGTGGCAGAAACAGTGGAACAGGCGCTGCTGCTTCCCTCTGACATGGCCAACCTCAGGTCAATGAAGAAGCATGAGGTGTTCCTCAGCCTAAAAAGGGACCTCACAATGGTAAGTCCTTTACCTAATAACCATTCTTCTTTTTCTCTTTTTTATTTTATTATTCTTTGCAACATTCTCCCCTTTTCTTCCTTTCTTCTTTTTAATCATGCTTCTTTCCTTGATAGGCTGTTCAAGCGACATATATAGCCGAGGATATGGTAAATTACTCTCACCGGCAAATGAAAAAGGAGGAAAGTAGGCACATTGCGGCCGTGGATGCCTTCAATGTGGCCAAAAAAAGAATACAAGAGCTCAAGAACAAGCTGATCGAGCCAGAGAGGGACAACAAAAGTGTTGAAGCCGCTTTGGAAGGCGTTAAAAAGTAAGCTGAAGGTCAATGAATGCAACTTTGTCAAATCGAGGACTAGCTGGCCGCCTCCAAAGAACAAATCGTCGCCTTGAAAAAGAAATTAGAGGAGGCCGAGAAGGCCAGAGACCAAGCTAAGCAAGATGGCTATGATGTAGGGGTGGCAGAGACAGAGGAGGTCCTTAGGGCTGAGGTTTCGGAGGTATGTAGAAATTACTGCCTCCAAGTGTGGAACGAGACCCTTAGCCAAACTGGGGTTGAGGTTTCTTCTACACTTAGGAGGGTAGAGAGTGTATACTACCCTTCTACCATCCACGCACCAGGCTCTGCCAGCTCCAAGGCTGACACCGCCTCTAAGGTGGCAGAGCTTGGAAAGGACAATCCGGCCAAGGTCCTTGTCTCTTCTGACAACCTTTCCAAGGAGGCTCAGCAGTGTGGGGTTGCTAAAAATGAAGCTGATACAACCAAGGGAGTGGCCCCTGATGCCACCAAGCCCCTAGCTGTTCCTCAGGATCCACTCACAGAGAAAGAGGTGCCCCCCAAGATGGAAATAGTTCTAGCAACTCTCCCAGGCCAAGGGTGATCTCCAAAGCAAGGGCTCAAAATCCTTAGAGGTAGCACTCTCCCTGTCTATTAAGGCCCCTCCGAAGGAGAATATTGTAATAAAAAAGAAGTAGTTTAGAGTAGAAGTTTTTAGTTAGTTTTTTTTTTTTTTTTAACTGTTGTTTTTATTTCCAAAACTTGTAATTCAGTTTGATCTTTTGTAAGCAACTTGCCTTTTTCTAAGGCTTAGATCAGTGATAATTATAAGTTTTTCCTTCATATTTATGATATTTATATTGATCCTAACATAGCTTCTACTTCACTGAACACTTAACTAACATAACAATGAGATATAGTTCCATTTAGCTATCTACATAAGTGGCAGCACAGTTACTACAACCCATATGATTAACAATAGGACAGGTTAAACCCACTAAGTCCATAATTTCAACAAAGGGTAACCTTAATCTCAAAAGCACACATAATGGTAGAGCATCCATTCATGTCAGGCTCCATCCAATTCTCCTCCTATTAGTAAGTTTAAGGAACTGGAGATGATAATTAGCTCTTAAACAGATCATAGATATACTTTCAAATGCTTTAAGTAGTGCTCATGAGTTTCCATGTGATCATATTACTACAATGAAGATCTCTGCCATTCAACATGGCTGGTTCTATTTGACACTTAAATAAATAACAGAAAATATTAATTTACCCAAGGCATGTGGTCCGAGGAACTAGACGTGACTGAGGTTCTATTTAATCACTTAGAGAAATAACTTACAATATCAATTTACCTAAGGTACGTGGTTCGAGGAGCCAGGCATGACCAATGTTCTGTTTGATACTTAGAGAAAATGACTTATGATATCAATTTACTAAAGGTATGTGGTCCGAGGAGCTAAGCATGACCAAGGTTCTGTTCAATACTTAGAGAAAATGACATGAAATATTAATTTACCCAAAGTAGGTGGCCCGAGGAACCAGGCATAACTAAGGTTCTGTTTAACACTTAGAAAATTGACTTGTGATATTAATTTACCAAAGGTATGTGGTCCGAGGAGCTAGACATGACCAAGGTTCTGTTTGATATTTAGAGAAAATGACATGAAGTATTAATTTACCTAAAGTAGGTGGTCCAAGGAACTAGGCGTAACTAAGGTTCTGTTTAACACTTAAGAAAAATGACTTATGAAATCAATTTACCCAAGGTATGTGGTCCGAGAAGCCAGGCATGATCAAGGTTCTGTTTGAAACTTAGAGAAAATAACATGAAGTATTAATTAACCCAAAGTAAGTGGTCCGAGGAACCAGACATAACTAAGGTTCTGTTTAATACTTAAAAAAATGACTTACAATATCAATTTACCCAAGGTATGTGGTCCGAGGAGTCAAGCATGACCAAGATTCTGTTTGATACTTAGAAAAATAATAAGTAGCGTAGAATGTCATTAACAAAAATATGGCAGAAAAGACTTTCATTAATAATAATACATTCACAAGTTATTTACATTCCAAGGCGTGGTACAACGTTTTCATCTAGATCTTCCAAGAATATGCATCTATTCCAGCCACCGAGGTGATACGATATGGCCCTTCTCAGTTAGGCCCTAACTTTCCCTATACTGGATTCTTTGCAGTGCCCAAACCTTTCTCAAAACCAAGTCCCCAGGCGCAAGTGGCCTTAACCTTACATTTGAGTCGTATCCTTGCTTGTACTTGTGCTAATAGTACGCCAGTTAAACCATAGCATTTTCTCTTCATTCCTCAATTAAATCTAAGCTGTTTTATAACAACCCATCAGTGGTGCCCGGAGTGAAAAAGCGCATTCTCAGTATTGGGAATCCGCTCTCGAGAGGAATTACAGCCTGGGCCCCATAAGTCATTGAAAATGGGATTTCCCCAGTGGACCTGCGAGGTATAATCCGATATGTCCAAAGAACGTACGGCAACTCTTCCACCCATTTTTCCTTTGCATCATCCAGTCTTTACTTGAGTCCATTCCCTATGACCTTATTGACAGCCTCGGCTTGTCCATTCCCCTGTGGATAAGCCAGGGTGGAATATCTATTCGTAATGCCCAGGTCACAACAATACCTTCTGAAGGCTTTGTTATCAAATTGAAGACCATTGTCCGAGATAAGTGTACGAGGGATTCTAAATCGAGTGACAATATTTTTCCAGACAAATCTCTTGGCATCCATATTAGGGGTGGCAATTCGTGTTCGCGTGTCGGGTTCGTGTCGTGTCAACTCATATGTATCCGACTATATGGGTCAACACTAACCCGACCTGTTTATTAAACGGGTCAAGATTCCTCAACCCTAACACGACCCATTTATTAAACGGGTCAGTCGTGTCGACCTGTTTATCTAATTTTATCAAAATAAAGAAAAACATTTATGAAAAAACAAACAAATAAATATTTTAAATATAAAATTCAAAATTAATGAGTAACTGAATCACAAATAATCATTCAAAACTGAAGCATATCTCAATATTATAAATAATCAATTACAATATGTTAAAGAAAATAAACTACAACAACTAATAAGTCTATATAGCTAGGGTTTGAATGGTATATTGGTAAAATTTTATTTAATTAAACGGGTCAGACGGGTTAAACGGGTTCCATAGGTTGAACCCTAACCTAACCCGTTTATCAAACGGGTCCGTCGTGTCAACCCGAATATGACACGAACCCATTAAGCCTCAACCCATAACCTGCTAATTTCGTGTCGTGTCGTGTCGGGTTCGCGGGTCGTGTCCAATTTTGCCACCCCTAATCCATATCCCTGATATTTGCCAGTGGCTCAGCTTCAACCCATTTGGTGAAGTAATCTATGCCGACTAGCAACCATCTCTTATTCCCTGCTGCCTTAAGGAAAGACCCTACAATATCCAAACCCCATTAAGAAAAAGGCCAAGGGCTAGACAGAAGATTAACGACACCTCTTAGTTGATGAATGTTTAAGGCAAATCTTTGGCATTGATCGCATTTCTTCACATACTCCTGTGCTTCCCTTTGCATATTTGGTCACCAATATCCCTAAGTGAAAGCCCAATGAGACAAGGATTCGCCCCTTGTGTGGCTTCTACAAATCCCTTCTTGTAACTCTTCCAGAAGTAGTTTTACTGCTTCAAGGTGTATGCATAGCAAATACGATCTAGAAAAAGAGTGCTTGTATAACTTTTGGTCTTCAAATAGCCAAAACCGAGGAGCCTTTCTTTGTACTTTGTTAGCCTCGGATTTCCCCTCAGGTAAGATATCCTCCTTAAGAAATAGTACAATAGAATCCATATAACTAGGTCCTACTCTAACTTGATGAATATGGACCATTTCTCTTCTCATTTCAGTACACAAGTCTTCCATAAGGATAACCTGAGATAAATCTTGTGTCGAGAAGGTTGCGAGTCTAACAAGAGATCCAGCATGTGTATTTTTGCTTCTAAGGATCTGCAATAAAGTGAAAGACTCAAAACCTGACCGCAAGTGTCTAACCTAATTCAAGTATTCATGTATTCTTAGATCGCTCGCTTCCAACTCTTCCTCCACCTGGTTTACAACTAATCTCTAATCTAAAAACATCTCCACTATTTTTCCTCCCATTTTTTGAACCATAGTTATCTTTACCAATAGAGCCTCATACTTAGCTTCATTTTTTGTGATCGAGAAATTTAATCTCAAGGATTTTTCAAGAATGATCTTTTCAAAAGAAATTATAACTAGCCCCACTCCGGATCCTCTTTAATTTGCTACACCATCAATGTACACTTTTCAAGATAAAGGCTTTTGTAAGGAGACCATGCCAACTGATTTTTCATTCATGTTTTGCTTTTCAACTTTCTCTTCCAATAGGGATTCAGCGAACTTGGCCACCAAATCTGCAAGAACTTGACCCTTGACAGAGGTGCGAGGCATGTACTTAATATCAAAAGCTCCTAAGATCATTCCCCACTTGGCAATCCTTCTAGTGTAATCAGCACTCTGAAGAAGTGATTTAAGCAGAAGTTGATTTAAAACAACGATTGTGTGGGATTGAAAATAGTAGGAGAGCTTACGTGTAGCATGCACCACTACCAAAATGGCCTTTTCTAGTGGTAGGTAACACACCTCGGCCTTAGGCAGTGACTTGCTCACATAATAAACTGGCATCTGCACCCCACTTTCAACTTGTACCAGCACCAAGCCCATCGCATGGGAAGCCACCGCGATATAAGCAAGCAAAACCTCATCCACTTTGGGCGTAGACATAATGGGCGGTTGAGAAAGGTATTCCTTCAATTACTAGAAGGCCAGGGCACAATCCTCTGTCCATTAAAAACACTTCTACTTATTCAACAACTTGAAGAAAGGCCTACACCTGTCTGCTGACCGAGAAATGAATCGATTTAGTGCAACTGTTAACCCTGTCAACTTTTGGATCTCTTTGGGTTTCTAAGGTGGCTGCAAATTGTTGATTGCTTTAATCTAATCAGGATTGACCTCAATTACACGGTGAGTGACCATGTACCCCAAGAACTTCCTTGATCCAACACCAAAAGAGCATTTAGAAGCATTAAGTCGCAGCTTGTGCCTCCTTAAGATGTCAAAAATATTCTCGAGGTCGTTGACATGCTCGAATTCTAACTTACTCTTTACCACCATATCATCTACATAAACCTCAATGTTTTTTCCTAGCTGTGGTTCAAACATCTTGGTCATCATCCTTTGATAGGTAGACCCTGCATTCTTTAAACCAAAGGGCATCACCTTGTGGTGGTAATTTCCTGTAAGAGTAACAAAAGTTGTTTTCTCCTAATCACCCAAAGCCAGTAGTGTTGGGTGGTATCCCTGGAAGGTGTCCAAGAAACTCATCCGAGGATGGTCTACAATTGCATCCACTAGCTGGTCTATCCGAGGCATAAGGAAAGGATCTTTTGGACAAGCCTTATTCAAATTTGTGAAGTCCACACATACTCGCCACTTTCCATTCTTCTTTTTCACCATCACAATATTGGCTAGCTATTCAGGGTTAAACACTTCCTTAATAACTCCAGCCTACTTAAGCTTGTTCATCTCCTCCTTGACAGCACCAGAATGCTCTTTAGATGAGCGCCGAGGTGGTTGCTTTCTAGGGATGATAGTTTGGTTGACGTTTAAGTGATGACAAATGAAACCTGGGTCCACTTAGGAGCTTCATAAGCACTTCATACGAAAACATCAATGTTCTTTTTAAGAAACATTATTAACTCTTCCTTCTCTCGAGGAGGCAACTGAGCTCCGACCTGAAAAAAAAACCTTTCCAAATTACCATCCATAACAATTTCCTCTAACTTTTCACACTTTGGCCCTCTGACTCTGCATCTATAGATAGTACTAGAATCCTTGATTGCTATGAGCCCCCATCAGTAGAGGCCAATGACTCAACTCTAGGCTGATGCATAATTACAACTACCAAGCACTGCCTAGCCACAGATTGGCTCCCAATTAGCTCCTCAATCCGATCCCCGAAAGGATATTTTACCTTCAAATGCAAGGTGGAAGAAACAACTCCCAGGGCATGAAGCCAGGGTCTTGCCATAATGGCAATGTAGGAGGAGTAAGCATCCACTACAATGAAGTCTACCTCCACCACTTCTGACCTCATTTGTACTGGCAATCTGATCTGACCCCTTGGAATGACAACTTTCCCATCAAAGCCTACCAAAGGTGAATCATAATGCATTAAATCCTCAGGTCTCAACCTCAGCCCCTCGTATAGATCAGGGTACATGATCTCTACATCGCTGCCTTGGTCTACCAATACCTTCTTCACAACATACCATCCTATCTTGAGGGTGACCACCAAAGCATCATCATGTGACTGTATGGTTCCAACTTTGTCCTCATTCGAAAAACTCAACGCTGGTCGGATCTCCACTCTAGCCTTCTTTAACTTAGAATTAGAGTCCTCGGCAGGTGGCTACACTACAGACATCACCTTAGAGGGACGAGAACCAGTTCTCCCAGGAGTAGCAAAGATGACACTAATTGTGCCCAAATGGGGCCTTGAAGAAGCATTCTTGTGAGCTCCCGACCCTGCTTGGTCCTCCTGTCCGTTGGGCCAATACAAAAACTGTTTTAACCTTCCATCCCTGACCAGTTGTTCCAGATGATTTCACAAAGTTCTACAGTCCTCGGTGGTATGTCCTCGTTCCTGGTGGTATTGGCAATGAAGACTTTGGTTGCGTCTTATAGGTTCTCCTCTTATCTTGTTTGGTCATTTGAAGTATGGCTCATTCTTAATCTTTTCTAAAACCTGATGCACGGGTTTTTAGAACAGTGTGCTGACTACCTGAGTAGCAATAGACCTAGATTGCCCTGTAAAATCCCTTCGGGGTCTGTTATTATTGTATCTGTCCGACCTAAAATCCCTTCTATCTTGAGGCATAACCTTAGCATTTCCTTTCCGTTACTACTAGTCTTCCTCAACCTGCTTATATTCGTCAATATGGTCAATGAGCTGACGCACACTCTTTACAGGCTTTTTGGTCACGAACTTTCTCAAATTATGCTCGGCAGGTAGGCCGACCTTGAAAGTCCTTATGGACACGTCGTCAAAGTCCTCATTGATCTCATTGAACATCTCCTAGTATTTTTCTGAGTACGTTTTCAAGGTCTCCCCTTCTCGCATGGTTATAGACAACAGGGAATCTAAGGGCCGAGGAACCCTACTGTACATAATATAGCGAGATCTGAACGCCCGGGTGAGCTCCTTAAAGGAATCAATAGAACCTGCTCCCAGGCCATCAAACTACCTCATTGCTATAGGCTCCAAACTAGATAGGAATACCTTGCACATCAATGCCTCATTCTTGGAGTGCACTGCCATCCTTTGATTGAAGTGGCTTACATGTTCCATAGGGTCTATACGACCATTGTACATGGTAAACATTGGCTGAGTGAAGCGCCGAGGAAGTTTTCCTCCTTCAATCCTGCGTGTGAAAGGTGATCTGGAAATTTGGTTTAATGCCCTACTGATAGGTTCATTTCCCAGACCTTTGCAGGATGGATCTTTACCCCTGCGCCTGTAGTGGTAGTCCTCATCGCACGAGAAAGACTCACTGTGAGGAGTTCTCGACCTAGGCCTATAACTGCCATCTCCTTCGACCTAGGCCTGTAACTGCCATCTCCTTCCCGACCAGAAGAGGAAGCAGAAACTGAGGGAGTTCTCCTTCGTCGTTTGCGGTGTAACTTCCTCTGCAAATGACCAATATCCAACTACATGTTTCTAGCATTTTCCTCATGAGAGATGTGGCCCCCACGTTGAGATTGGCTCCTGCTAGTATGGGTGGTATGCACGCTTCCCTTCTGGTCCCTTTGACGTTTAAGATGGAGGAAATGATCTTGACATTGGGACCCCATAGATTCCGCTTTGTTTGGACCTGAACCTACCATAATTGAACGTTAAACTCACTACAACACCAGAATTCCCCACAAACGGCGCCAATTGTAAGGTCATGGTTTGGGTCCTTAGCCCAAAAGGTAAAAGGAACTAGGCCCAAAGAGCCCAATACAATGAATTTGTAGAGAATGGGTTGGAAAACTAGGCTCTAGTGAGTTAGATAACAAGTAAAATGGATCCGGATGGCAAGAAAACAAAAATAGATTGGTTTATTCTAAAGAAAATCATTCTCGGCACAATCCGAGGAGATTAGTTCTTTTCTATATTTCTTTTGAGTTTGATTATAAGTACAGTTCTTGTTGCTACAGTGCTTTTCTCTCAAATCTTCAATCCCCTTCTTTCAAGGTCTCCTTCTTATTTTATACTATCTTCCTTCTTTCATCTCTACCTTCCACATGTAGATTAGATTATTAGTGTTGATCATTGTCCCATCAGCACCTTCTTGAAGTATTTGGGAGTAGCTATAAGGCTGAAAATTACTGTTCAGGTATCACTTCCACATTAATGCGGCCAAAGAGTTAGCTACAAAGCATTCAATGCGGTGATGGCAGCTTTCTTTTAGATATTTCATAGTCTTCCTTTGTCCTGTACCTTTAGGATGGGTATCCTTACCAGTAGAATCTCCTGGAATGTTGCTCTAGAAGGCAGACCACATACTTGGACTTCGGTTTGACCAGCCGAGGAGACATTCCTCCTCGGATCACCATCTTGGACTTTTATGACCAAACCTCACCTCTTCACTCCCTAATACGGACTCCAATGGCAGTGTTTACCCATCCTCGGATTAAGCCCTTGGCCCAATAGATACACAGATATATACTATTGGGCATATCACTCCTACACTTATAATAAGTCATAGATTAATGTAAAATTACAAATAGTTATACTATATGTAACTTGATCCTAACATCTTCATTAATACACACATATTAGTGGGTGCTAGTTAACTCAGCTCGTAAAATCTCTTATCGTCGAATAAGAAACCTGTGATTCGATCTCTGCCTACACCAAAAAATTAATTGGTATTTTGGTCTGATAATAAAAAGGTATCATCAAGAGCAGATCTGATTAATTAAAACTATCTCTAAAAAAAATACACACACATTAACATAAAAATGTAGAATTTCTCATTTCAATGCATGTTTTCAATTTATTGTTGTGTGGAATATAGATTGCCATGGTGTGCTTTATAATAGATATGCATAATGTGTGCTTTTCTTTATTAACTTTTTTTTCTTGGATATTATAAAATTCTTGATTTTCTAAAAATAAATTTCTTATATTTATAATAGATATGAAAAATATAATTGGGTGGAAATATATTGAAAAAAATGTCATGCATTTTATTTTAACTCTTTAGTATTTTGAATAAAATACTAAAAATTAAAATATTTAGGGTAAATTGCAAATTACACCCTTAAAGTTTGGGAGTGATTGGATTTTACACTTTGAAGTTTCAGAATTTGGATTTTACCTCCTGAAGTTTGGTGATGTTTGGATTTTACACCATGACGTTTTAGAATTTGGATTTTACCCCTTATGTTTTAGAAGTTTTTGGATTTTACTCCATAAAGTTTCAGGGTGTTTGGATTTTACACCCTAAAAATTTAGAATTTGGAGGTGTAAAATCCAAATAACCCTAAACTTTAGGGAATAAAATTCAAGTTCTGAAACATTAGGGTGTAAAATCCAAACACCCCAAACTTCAAGGGGTAAAATCTAAAGTCTGAAACTTCCAGACGTAAAATTCAATCACTCTCAAACTTTAGGAGTGTAATTTGTAACTTACCCAAATATTTATATAACTAAAGAATTGACCATCACATGAGTATTCAAAATTTCAAACTAGTTAACATAAAAGTAAGATGTCAACCTGCAGAAGTCTAGGCATGTGTCAAGCTGCAATAGTCTAGTGAAAAGTCTGGTACCACACAAAAGCCTACAATAAAAGCCACAACTCACCACATGGTGATTTGTGGCTTTTGTTGTAGGCTTTTGTGTGGCACTAGACAAACTCATAGTCTAGGCATTGTAAAGGAGTCATTGATGATGATCTATAATTTATTTTAAACACAAATTGAACTCGGATTTATCGAAAGACTAAAATATATGTTCAAAATTAGTTTATTTTTCTTGTTAAACAAAATTAAAATTGTTTATGAGTTACTTGATTAACTTATTTTTTATATTGATTATAACAAATAATTTTTTTTTACTCTTCATAAATTTATACTAACAATTAATAACAAAATTACAATTTTTTTTTTGTTACACGTAAATTATAAATTACTATTACGTGTGATTACAGAATTCATCCGCGGTGCACACGCATATACTACTGTAGGCCATTATAGTACAAAGGAGGTAAAAGATAGTACAATGTATGAAAGGCAAAAAATTTTTGAAACGTACAAGTTTGTAAAGCCTAAATCTGTAGGCGCTCGACGGAAAATTCGAAACCAGCAGCGCCGGTGGAATTGGTATTATTTCATTAATGCTTTACCAAACAAAGAAAGTTGCCAAATTTTGCTTCCACCAACCCAGACCCACATTGGAATCTGAGCCTATTTGACCTGTTCTTGGCCCACTTTTGTCCCCTCTTAAATTCTTCCTAATCTTCATTCTTACTGCTTATTACAATAATAATACAATGCTTAGATTACGACATTACCTTAACTTCAAGCATTCTAATGTTCCTCGTCGGTTGTAGGCAAGAGAAAGAGTAATTTAAAAAAAAAAAGAGGGGGTAAAATAAAACCCCCCACCACTGACCACACCTTATAGAAAATATCAAATATTGACTCAATAAAATAAATTTACAAAACAACTCAAAATTATTTCTAAGCAAATTGTCTAATTTTTTGGCTTTGAACTAAAAAATTTGACTCATAACGCCCCATTGGGATCATTAGATAATGTAATTGTGCAAACCTAAGCTCCAAACATACGTGTAAATTTTTATGTATTTAAGCTGTTTATAGGCAAAATTTTAAACTTAGTTGAAAAACATTTTCTCTTGCTTAAAAAAAAATTAAAAAAAAAATTAAAGATTTATTTAAATATTATTAAAAATTATAAATACGATAATAAAATAATTTTTAAATAGATACGTAATATCACAAAACTTATTTTTAATAAAAAAATTACTAAAAAATAGAATTTGTGAGTGCCAAATGCGCTGAAACTTAGGAATAAAAGTCAACAATTCACGGCTTTATAAAAAAAAAAAAAAAAAAAAAAAACGCGCAGACGTTGAAAACACGTTATCCAAACGCACGCGTACGTTATCCGAACGCTGCTTTATTGTGGGCGTGATAATGATATCACTCTTATTTGACAAGATCCCTCTCGGCCTTTTGGGCATTTTCGAGTTCATTTTGAATAGATGGTGCAAAACAGCAAGTGAGATCTCCGGCAGAGTCACGAAATCAAAAATTGGTCACTAGAACATCATCAAATTAATGGAGCTACAAAATTTGAACACTGAAACTGAATTTCATTAGTTCAATTAAAAAAAACATCAAATGGTCAGCAAAAGAACCTTACGGAATAATCAAACAATAAAAATATTTTCCAACCGGAAACACAATTCCATTTGGAAAATTATACAAAATAGCATCAGTTTTTGACAACGACAATAACATGAAGTTCAGCTTCTAAGAAAAAAAAAAAAAAAAAAACACCTAAGACCAAAATCATAAATTTACATGAACTCCTAGTTCACAAACGACTATGTTACATTACATAGGGGGAGAGACAGAGCTGCCAACAGTCTCATCATCATCGAAGCTCCAGAGATCATCCACAAGGCTTTCCTGAGCAGCAATGGTCACTGGTGGTGCCACTGATTGGCCATCATAGTACGGAATCTGATAGAACTTCATGAAGTTCTCATAAGCCATTAGCTCATCAGAGAGCTTCTGAATCTCATTCTTTTCCTCCTCACCCACTGTTGCTATTTCTTGCTTTTCCACTTCTTCTTTCACCTTCACTTCCTGAACAATCGGGTTAGCACAGAGCAACCCATTTGATGAATTAGCCCCCTCTGACATTGACCCAGACCCAGACCCAGACCCAGAATTCTCTTCTATAACAATTGGGTCAGTGTTCACTAACCCAATAGACTCAAACCCATTACAATCAAATCCTCCAAAGTCGTTCAGATCATAATCAAACCCAAAAAGATCCGAACTTTTTGAGAACCCAATGTTCAAATTCGGGTTCTGGGTTTGATACAGAGGAAAACTAGGGTCATTTCGCAGAGAGGGTGGGTTTGTGCGGTTTTGGGTATAGCTGCCTTGTTTTTCGTCTTCATTAGGGAAATTGACTTTAGCTTTCTTTCCACGAATCTTGCGAGCCTCTCGGTCGTAGGCTCGAGCTGCTTCTTCGGCGGTGTTGAATGTGCCGAGCCAGACTCTAACGCCTTTCCTCGGGTCACGTATCTCAGCGGCCCATTTCCCCCATGGGCGTTGCCGAATCCCTCTGTAAAGGTTCTTCCTTTGCCTCTTCACAGGCTTCTCTGTTTCTTGCACACCACCTGTTTGTATAAATGTCACGCTCAGAACCTAAACTTTTTAAAAAAGATTAAGACAGTTAAATGAATGACTGACAAGGGTGCGTTTACCTGGAGGGGTTTTGACACTGTGCGGTCGTTTGAGGGGGGCCGAGTCAGCTTCACTGAGTCGACACATATGTGACTCGAAGGAACTTGGCTTAGCGTTGGGCCATAGTTCAGAAGGGATGGTGCGGCGGCCATTTTGGCGAGGAGGGATGAGATTAGCTAGGATAGCACCTCCACACATTCTTGAGGCTAATTATTTTCGAAGGGTTTTAGGAATGAGAGAGAGAGAGAGAGAGAGAGAGAGAGAGAGGTTGTTGCTGTAACTTGTAAAATAAAAGATGATGTCAATAGAGAGACGAGGGGGGGTTTTTGTAGTGCCAGAGGTGGGTCATGCATGGGTGCTTGACAACAGTTGCACAGTTACGAGAGATTTTGGAACTTTCCTTGGGGATTCACCTGCCTTAAATGAATACTAATCTTCTTTTTACCATCTATTCTTCTTGCGTAGCTGCCAAGCATTTTTAAGTAACATGGTAGCACGTTACTTAAAATAGGATAATGGGTAAATACGGGTGACCAAAATTAAATATATATCCGATCAAAAAAAAAAAAAAAATATATATATATATATATATAATAAAACCAACAATTTTCCGCATTAGCTTATTTATTTTTCTCAAAGATAGATTTTAGCTACAGTTGCTCCTATCTTTAGGAAGCACACCTAAACATTTGGTTATTGTTATTGTATTATGATACCCGTGATATAGTAAAGTGAGTGTTTTTTAAGAGTAACAAGAATAATAAATAAATAAATAAGAAAAAGTTGACAGATCTCTTTTGTTGACGGATCTTAAAAGTATTAGTTTATGATATATTTTTTTAAAAATTTTATGGGAAAAAATAATTATTTTTTTAAATAATTTTTCATATTTTTCATAAAAGTTGTGTTAAAAATTTCTTAAAATACTTTATTAATAATTGCCCCAAGGACACCGTTAGCAGGATTCTAAAAATATGGTAGAAAAATGATATTTAAATGAAATATGGTTTAGTAAGAGGAATTCGATATGGGTGGGAATAAAAAGTGGTTAACTAGAAAATGAAATTTAGGTTCTTATTCCAAAATATGGAGGAAATTTAAGGAAACCACTACCAATACTCTAGATATTTTTCTTTTCTTTTCTTAAATAATAACTTACAAAATATATTACAATTTCCTATAAAAAAAAATATTACAATTAGCAAGGTGACAAGTTGTTAACAATATTTTAAAGTCACAAAAATTTTTACCAAAAAATTTACAATAGTTGATGTTATATGTTGTTAATAGTAAATAATTAAATGATTTTAATAAATGATTCATACGAGAAACAATAAAAACTTGTCAACTTGATTATTTTTAAATATAATGTGAAAATTGTTATTTATATAGCATTAATCTCGTTTAAAATATTATTCTCATTTATCTCCAAGCAAAGGACTTACAAAACAAAATAAAATAAAACGTGAGATATAATTTTCACAAAAGACAATAGTCTTAGAAAATCCTTACTCTACATTCTATTGTTAAACAATTGGAAATTATAACATTAAGCATTATATTCTCTTATCTACAAATAAGATTACTTTTGTAATATGCGTAAAAGGATTTAAGTGTGTAGTATTCGATATATGATGATTGTTCTTTATCATTAGACCAATACATCAACTAATTTTTTTAGTATAGGTGGGATTTCAACTTAAGTCTCTTATTTGATGATAAAAATTGTATATAAGTTGAGTTAACTGAAACTCAAAAATAAGATTTACTTATATATCTTCACCACTTTACGTTTTAGTATCTATTAGGTCACCTTTTTTGCTTAAAGGTTAGATAAAAAATAATTTAAATAAATTAATTTTGCTTATTTATGTTTCATATGAACCATAATATATAATTATTAGTTTGATAATATTCTTTAAATTCCATATATGCAAATATGCAATTTCGGAATTGTCAATAAATTTTTTTTTTTGGAGCGAGTTTCAACTTATGGTGTTCACTCCTAATAATAACTCTTTTTCATCAGATCAAAACAACAATTGGTTTTTTGTGTAGGTGAGAATTGAACCATAGATCTTTTATTCAACTACCAGATATTTTACCAGTTGAGCTAATTAGATCCCACTTTGTCTCTAAAACTTTGGCTGAACAAATTCAAAGATTTTGGATTTATTATCACATTTTAAACCAAATCAATTATGAGACTCTCCCCCTCAAAAAAAAAAAAAAAAAAATTATGAGACTCTCCATATCCTACTTTTAATATTTTGAAATTTGGTTGAATCGTAATGCCCTGCCAGCCTAAGACTAACATTTTAGTGGTAAACTTGTAATAGTACTATTTCCTTGAATTCAAATTTGATGTACAATTTGTTTTAAGTGCTGATAAAAGTTTTTTTGTTTGTTATTTATTTATTTATTTATTTTTAAGTTAACCATATTGGTTTGATGTGCAATTGGTTTCTCAATTCAGAAATTCCATATTTTTTCTTCCTTTCTATTTAGGGGAAAAGTTCATGAATACCCTAAGAACATTAGTTTATGCAATATTTTTAGAAACTTTTGATGAGAAAAAAAAAAAAAGAGTAATTAATATTTTTTGACAAATTTTTATATTTTTTTCATGAAAATTGTATTAAAAATTTAAAACTTTCCTAAGAGCATTAGCATTGGGGGGTGTAAACACCCCCCAGTTGCTATTTTGCCCACCAACAAGCCAAAACATCAACTCTATCCGGATATGTATTTTTAAAAAAATTTACAACCTGTGAACATTGAGTTCTTAATATAGAACTTATTGTAGCTATGGATGTAAAACCGAAAATAATATTTTATTCTCACTATCTCTCCAAATAAATTAAAAAAACACATTCTCTTTCCTCATTCTCTATCTCATCTCTCTCTCTCTCTCTCTCTCTCTCTCTCTCTCAGACAGGTGTAGATTGGCAGTGGCTGAGCGTGAGGTGGGTCCATGGAGGTGGGTGGTGGTGGGTCCGTGGCCTGAGCGTAGATTGGTGGTGGTTGCATGGTTTGGGTACGTAGGTTGAGCGTGGTTTAGGTCTGTAGGCTGAGCGTGGTTGAGTCAATGTAGATCGGTGGTGGTTATAGGTTTGCTCATTGGTGGGGTTATTTATTTATTTTTTCCCTATTTTTGAGATGGGTTTAGTGACTGGTGGTAATGGGTTAATGGTGGTGGTTTTAGTTGTGTTGATCATGGTGTGAGTTTAATGGGTTTTGTGGGTTTTATGTATTGGAGGTGGTGGTGGTGGGGATCGTGGGGTTACTAGGGTTTTTTTTTTGGTGGTTGCGGTGGTGTGTGGTGGTGGGGTGGTGGTTGTTTGAGTGGGTTTTGATGATGGTTGGTTTGGTGGGGGCTAGGTTTGACAGTGGTGGTGGATTTGGCAATAGTGGGTGCTGACTTCTCTCTCTATCTCGTCTCTTTCTCTCCCTCTCTGTGATTTTGTTGATCTTTAATGGCGGTGGTGGTGGGGTTTGATTTTGGGATGGGTATTGACGGCAACGATGGTGTCAAAAATTTTTTTTTTTTGGGTAATTTTGGTGGTGAATTATTGGTATTTGTGGCCGAGTTTTGGTGGGAGGTAGTTTTGTGGCTTTACCGGGGGGAGAGAGAGAGAGAGAGAGAGAGAGAGAGAGAGAGAAGGGAAGAGAGTGAATTGTTTATTGAACAAATTTTATTTACAAAATTGGTTATAGCATAAAGCTACAACCTTACTTAATATCTTTTTATTGAAGATGAATTTTGACGAATCTACCATTGAATTACATATTCTTCTTATATCCTCCATGCTTGCAAAATTTTTATAAAATCAAAGATTAATAACTACGTCATCAATAAATTGTTTAAATTACAAGTTTTTGTAGTTTAAAATAATGCATAAAATGTAAGCTTATAAATCATATAGTAAATAATATCCAATTGACATAAAACTTGATATGTGTATTAAGAATATAAAGAACATGCAATTCAATGGTTATATTTTTAAAATATGTAGTAATGTGAATGATATTAAGTAAGGTTATATCTTTAGGCTATAGACAATTTTGTAGCTAAACTTTGTTCTTATTTATATTATTTAATGTTGTAGTTCATATTATTATAATAAGTTGTATGTAAAAATAGAAACTAAAATATTGAGTAAGTTGTAAAATAAAATAGTAAAATAGATAAACTACATTCTTAGAGTATAAAATAGAATTTTTTTGACTTTCCATATGCTAGTGCTTAAAGGATCCATTACCAAAATGCTCAAAGGTAGCCGACGGTTTAATTAGATATCTTAGGCCATGGCATATTGGTAATTTTGACAGAGCCGCCAAGTCGCAACTACAGCCGTAAAAGGTTCACTCAAAAGAACCAAGCCAATTCGAATCTTTATTCCATTTATTATTGAATCTAGAATATTTTTTTAGGGGATATAGTCATATAGATACTGTGCTAGTCAAACATTTACTAAAGGCAAGTTTGCAACTTTAAAAGTCTTTAAACGTTACAGGTGTAAGCAGAAAATTTTGAATAAGAGATATCTAGTTTGGTTGACTTGGAAAACGATTCGTCAACGCGAGTTGTTAACACTTCTTAGACTTCTAACATATATATAAACTTTGCTAATTGGGCCCAAACATGGTTTGCTACACTGGGACGATCTGAAAGCCTAGAGCTCATCACTACACAAAAATGAGCTTAAAAGTCCAAAGTTAATTAATAGGCATAGAACCCTAAACCACCCTACTACACCAAGTGGGCTTAAAAGCCTGAAGAGTTACTACCTAACGTAATGAGCTTTAGGCAACACTCTCACTTATTTAATGGGCCAGTTGGTTTCCAGAGCAAGAGCATTCATATACAGAAATCCAAAAAAAAAAAAAAATATATATATATATATATATATATATATGTTACCAAAAAATTACTTTATTTATTTTATATTATCACTTCAGCAATAGTAGTGCAATACATCATATAATTAATGCTTTATTTTTGGCTATGCCATTGGAACTAAAAGACCTCTCTTTTGTGTGTGTGTGTGTGTGTGTGTGTGTGTGTGTGGAGAAATGAACCAAAACACTTAAGATGGATTACTTTAGCTATAAAGACTAGAAGATGAATTAAAACCCACTCTCGAATGGATCAAACACAATCACATGATCTCTTCTCTACTTAAGTTTGTCTTTAAACTTATGAATTGTGGAGATGAACATGAGCTCAGGCCAAGAGCCAAAGGCCCAATAGATCGTTTTTTAAAAAGATAGGTTCGGCCCAAGGATGTGGATATGAGTGAAGAGGCTTAGGGAGTAAAGGATAAATCCCGGGGGTAGATCCCGTGGAGGTTTAGGTTGACTACCATTACCAAAGTCCAATACCGAGGTAATAAGCAGAACCTTTCCTATGGCAAATACGCAAGGAACCACTGGTGACTAGTTCCCTTCTGGTCCGAGATGTCACAATCCATCAAACTCACATCGAGAAATGCCATGAAGGGATAAGGACCGTTGAGCTAGTCACCTCTTCATTAATGATATGTTTTCACCTAATCTCTTCCACATTAAATGTTAATTGACTAGCCTGAGTAATGGAGACACCCCCAAAAGTTCTATTTCATGATGAAAGAATGACAGAATAGAGGGGTGATGGGACAAATATCTCCCAAATCTAGCTGGGAACAGGCCAGCTGGGAGAGAGGGAATGGGAAGAAGTCTATAAAAGGAAGGGAGGTGTAACAGGAGGAGGAATTTAGAAAAATTAAAAGAAAAGACTTAGAGAAGAAAAAGAGAGAAAAAGTTGTAACAGCAGAATAGGTCTAAGAGTTTTTAGCTTTCAATCCTGATGGGTCGGGAAATCCTCCTCGTTTAAAGATGGCACGAGACGAGGAACGAGCCATAAATGAGGCCTTTATTGCTTGAGCCATTACGATTGGACGAAGTAAAGAAGATAACAACTCAGAGGTCTCCATACCTCGGCATTAACTAACAGAGGCGTTACCTAGACAGAGAATCAAACCCTCATTAATGGCCTTTCAACGGCTAGAGAAAGGGAGGCTGATATAAAGCCTACCCAATCTAAGGTAAAGGGCCATTTGATCAACACCCTTATCAACTCAAATACTCAGTTATATCTCTCTCAATCTAACTTTACCATCAGAGGTTCATTGGCTGGCACCACGCCGGTGACCTATTTGTTTCATTTTCTTATCATCTTGCAGGTTACGCTGGAGCTACTTGGACGATCTCAACCACTGACGATTTTGGCATCATCAGTTTGGCGCTGTCTGTGGAGACGCCTTCTTTCCAAATCCTAAGGATAGATACATTGCCCTACCTTTTTCATTGTCCAGATGGAATCCAGTGCATAACTGGAGCCAGCTGCCCTAGCACTACAAGTCCAAGCCTTCATGGCCAGTGTAGAAGAACTCATGAGGCAAAACTAAGAGATGAGGCAACAATTACAGCAAGAGGAAAACCGCTTACCAAGAAGAATCGAAAACAACAGGAATGAAGATGAAGTACAACATCCAGAAGGCAGCCAAGGGAGAGATGGCTCAATAAGAACAGAGCGGTCCGACGATGCAAGCAAAGACCTTCTAAGAAGCATAAGGAAGGAAATGGAAGAACTCAAGAATGCTATGAAAGGGAAAACGACCAAAAACTTGGATGGGATGGTGAGAAGAACTGATTCCCCGTTCACGCAAAAAGTCATAGAATGCACCCTACCACCAAAATTACGGCTTCCACAACTGGAGTCATATGACGGGTTGAAGGACCCTCTAGATCACATCACTACTATCTTTAAGATGACCTTGAGCCTGTAACAAACCCCGGATGAAATATTGTGTCGATCCTTTTCAACCACCCTCAAGGGAGTTGCTCGAGTATGATTCAGTAAGTTGGCGCAATCTTCCATCAACGATTTCAACTAGCTCAGCAGCCTGTTTGTGCGTCATTTTGTAGGTGGACAACACCAGAAAAGACCTGTAGATCACCTGTTGACGATAAAACAAGGAGAAGAGGAATCATTATAATCGTACATGAAGCAGTTTAACAGAGAGGTGCTGGAAGTTGACGAGGCCGAAGACAAGGTACAATTAACAACGTTCAAGGCTAGGCTAAGATCTAAAGAGTTCGTAGTGGCGCTCGCCAAAAGCCCACCAGCATCAATGACGAATCTGCTTATAAAAGCCTAGAAGTACATAAACGTGGAGGATGCCTTTGCAACGATAAAGGTAGGTGGACCTCAGATGTCCAAGGTAGGCGCTTAAGACAACCTAAAAAGACAGAAGAGAGAAAGGAAAGATCACTTGTCTAGCCAGGACAGGAGCAAGCGCAAGGATAACAAGACTTGAAAAATGGTAAATTTCACACCTTTGGTAATACCCATTGACCAGATCTTGATGCAGATTAAGGACGACCATCAGCTTAGGTGGCCGAAGCCATTGAGTGGTTCACCCAATGTCCGGAACAAGAAAAAGTATTATCGTTTCCACTGAGACCATGGGCATTACACAAAAGAATGCACAGATCTCAAAAAGCAGATAGAAGAGCTAATCCAAAAGGGAAAATTGCAGAGGTTTGTCAAGAAAGATACATACGGAAGACCAAAGTAGGAAAACCGAACCAGATCAGAAGATAAGCCCAAAGACGACGATAAAGCTCAAGAATGACCAAAGAATTCCATAAGAGAGACAAGGATGATCAACAGTGGTCCAACGACAGGAGGCTCTTTCAAATCGTTTAACAAGTCACAACAGAGACAAGTTAATAGTGTCACATGATGCCATCATCGAAACACAAGAAAAGAGAGGCAATAGACATGGTCTTCTTGGAGGAGGATGCCAGAGGGGTGAAGCAACCACATGACGACCCCCTAGTCATCATGCTCATGATAGAAGGGTTCAACACTAGAAGAAACCTAGTAGATAATGGAAGCTCCGTTGACATTATTTACCTCTCCGCCTTTCAGCAATTGAGAGTAGAACTGAAAAGGCTTCATCCTTTTGAATCTCCCCTCGTCAGTTTTAGCGGAGATAGGATTTACCCAAAAGGAATAGTAACCTTAATGGTTATAGCTGGCTCGTATTCCCAGCAAATAACAAGATAACTCAATTTCATGGTAGTAGATTGTCCCTTGTTGATTCTACGGCAGGACACAAGCTCTTGACATTTATGGACGCATTCTCAGGGTACAACTAGATCCAAATGTTAGAAGAAAATTAGGAGAAGACAACCTTCATCACCAGTCAAGGACTTTATTGTTAAAGGGTCATGCCGTTTGGATTGAAGAACGCAGGAGCTACTTATCAAAATTTAATGAATCAAATGTTCAGTCAGCAAATTGGAAGAAACATGGAAGTTTACGTGGACGATATGCTCGTCAAGAGCAAAGAAGTGGAGAGCCATTTGGATGATCTCGAGGTTGCCTTCGAAACTCTAAGACGGTACTAGATGAGGTTGAACCCAGCGAAGTGTGCGTTTGGAATCTCTTTGGGGAAATTTCTCGGCTTCATGGTCTCCCAATGAGGAATAGAAGCCAATTCTAAGAAAATAAAAGCTATACTGGGGATGACCTTACCTAGGAACGTCAAGGAGGTGCAGAAGTTGATGGGAAGAGTGGCAGTTTTCAACTGCTTCGTTCTAGAACGACGGATAAATGCCTCCCCTTCTTCATGACTCTTAAACAGACCTTCACATAGACCGATGATTGTGAGGCGGCGTTCTAGGAATTGAAACGCTATCTGAGTAACCTACCGTTGTTGTGCACATCTAAGGAAGGCGAGGACTTATTCCAGCATCTGGCTATTTCTGCCACCGCAGTAAGCGCAACCTTAATCTGAGAGAAGTCAAGGGTCTAGCGCCCTGTATACTACGTCAGCCAAGCTTTTCAGGCAGCAGAGGTGCAATACCCACGTATTGAGAAAATCACTTTCGCTCTGATTGTCGCTTCTTGAAAGTTGTGTCCTTACTTTCAAGCAAATCCTATCCTCGTCATGATAGACCAACCGATCAAGAAAGCAATGAACAAACCACAAGCAACAGGCCGAATGATATAATGTGCGGTCGAGTTAAGCCAGTTTGACATCGAGTATAGACCTTGAACAGCCATAAAAGCCTAGGTATTAGCCGACTTCATTGCTGAATTCACCATGCTAGAAGAGAGCACGGTGAACGAGTCGGAGTTGTGGATGATACAAACAAATGGGTTGTCAGCAAGAGGAATGGGTGTAGTTGGAGTTGTCATAACCTCACCAGAAGGAGACATCCTAAAGTATGAGATCCAACTTCAATTTCCAGCCACCAATAATGAAGCAGAGTATGAGGCCATACTGACAGGGCTTAGGATAGCCAAATCTATGGAAGCCAAAAATATACTCTTAAAGAGTGACTCCAGGTTGGTAATAGGGCAGATCAAAGGAGATTACGAAGCGAAGGAACAGAGAATACAAAAATAACTAAAGTTGACAAACCAACTCATCAAGGAACTAGAGTGGGTAGAGTTCGCGTAGGTCCTACGAAGTTTGAACACGGAAGTAGATGAAGTGGCATGACAAGTGTTGTTAGATGTCAAAGAAGAGCCACTGGGGATAAAACTAGAAGTGCAGAAGTTCCCTAGCATCGTGGAGTTCCACACATTTACAATACAAGGTAACACGAGTTGGAAGACACCTATTACGTCTTACCTGAGGGACAGCTAGCTGCCATCAGATCCAAATGAGGTAAGAAAGATAAAGAAGTGAGCTACTAGATTCACACTCCTAAATGGCAGACTTTGCAAAAGGGGATTCTCACTCTCTTACATAAAATGTGTCGAACAAGATGAAGCGAGATATATTCTATAAGAGGTTCATGAAGGTGTTTGCGGAGATCACTCGGGGCTGAGGTCCCTGGTATCGAAAATCACCAGAGCAAGCTATTTTTGGCCAACAATGCAAAGGAAGCAAAAGACTTCGTTAAGAGATGTGACAAGTGCCAGAAGTATGGAAACGTCCAACGAATATCGGGAGAGAAGATGACGATCATAACCTCCTTATGACTGTTTGCACAATGGGGGATTGACATAGTGGACCAACTGCCCCAAGGAAAAAAAAGGAAAAATTTTTAGTTGTAACAATTGATTATTTCACAGAGTGGGTAGGAACAGAGGCTCTAGCAACAATCACAGAGGCAAAGATACAGAATTTCGTGTGGAAGAATATTGTTTGCAGGTTCGGCATACCAAGGATGATCATATTGGACAACGGCCGTCAGTTCGATAGCCAAGTATTTCGCTCCTTCTGCTTTGGACTTTGGAATCATAAACCAGTTCTTGTCACTGGGCACCCCCAAGGTAACGGACAAACGGAAGTAACAATCGAACCTTGATCAAATCCATCAAGGCCCGAATGGAGGGGGTAAAGGGTACATGGCCTGAAGAATTACCAGGCGTCCTTTGGGCCTATAGAACCACAACCAAAACTCCAACAAGAGAGACGCCGTTCAATCTTACCTACAACATTGAAGCAGTGATTCCTGTTGAAGTTGGAGTCACCAACAGAAGAAGAGAATTTTTTGACAAAGAAACTAACGATGATCAGCTAAGGACGAATCTGGATTGCCTTAACGAGATAAGAGACGAAGCATCTAAGAGAATGGTAAGGTACCAACAGAAGATGGTTGGATGCTATGACTAGAGGGTAAAACTTAAGAGATTCAGCATAGGAAACCTCGTCCTACGGAAGGTTACACCCGCAACCAAGGACCCAACTCATGGAAAATTAGGGCCAACCTGGGAAGGCCCCTACAAAGTCACTCATTACTCAAGACAAGGAAGCTACCACTTGGAATCCATGGATGGTAGCAAAATACCTCATCCATGGAACGTTGAACACCTCAAGAGGTATCACCAGTAGGGATTTAATCATTTGTAATCATTGACAAGTTCTTGTTTTACTCTAAAGCAGTTCAATAAAGGAATTATTCAAGTCATAAATTTCCATAAAAGCACTAACGATTAACAAAGCCAGTGATACAATTCCTTCAATAAACACAAATCATGTGACAGGGCCAGTGATATAAGTCCTTAGACGAACATAAATCACATGACGAGGCCAGTGATACAAGTTCTTCAACGGACACAAATCACGTGACACGGCCAGTGATATAAGTCCTTAGACGAACATAATTCACATGACGAGGTTAGTGATAGAAGTCCTTCGACAGACATAAATCAAGTGACGCAACCAGTGGTATAAGTCCTTCAACGAACATAAATCACATGACAAGGCCAATGATATAAGTCCTTCGACGGACATAAATCATGCGACGAGGCTAGTGATACAAATCCATCGGCAAGAATAAATCACATGAAGAATTCAATAAGGAATATAAGGCAAACTCCCAATGAGTATATAAATTACGACAAGTCTAAAGAACTTTTAGGTGTTAAATTCCCTCTTTTGACAAATGAGAAAGGGTGGCAAGATATCAGAACTAAACGCAGATATGCAATCAAACAAAGAGGTAAGATAAAATCTCTACAAGCTAAATAACAAAATATGTCATTAAACAGTTACCTGGACAAATGAAAGGTAATGTTTAAAATAGAAGACATGCACTAAGATAATGTTTAGAAGCAAATGCAAAAAGCCCCAAAACAAGCAGGGCACCTGAAGCATATAGTGTTCAAGAGCAAATGAATAAAAAACCCCAAAACAATTAGGGCACCAAAAAAAGAAAAAAAAGAAAAAAATATCTTGCAGGTAATTCAAGTTGCAGGGTCGTCCTGTCCATCTTCAACTCCCTCGTTAGCATCATCTTTAGAGGCAACATCCTCAGCAACACCAGCTTTGTCAACTTCCATTTCCTTATCAACGGCTTCAAAATCCAAGTTTTCCAGATCCACTTCAAAAGTGTGCTTCGTCAAGTACTGCTTCAACAACTCAAAACCCTTAAAATACTAGCTGATTAGGACGTCGTTGTATTTGTCAAAAAGTTGGAAGGCTTGCACTATGTCATCTCCAGTTGCAAAAACCTCGCGCTTGGCCGCTTGAAGCTGTTCATCCTTTTGCTCCGTCAACAACCTCCTCGCCTTAATATCGTCGGTCAAAGCTTTAATCTACTCCTTCATTTGGTTCCCGCTAGCCATTATTGCTTAGTTCCCTCCTCAACGTGGAAGTTTTAGCCTCCAAAGCATCTACTTTAGAGTTGGCCCTGACGACCTATTCCTCAGTAGTAAGGTACTCCGTGGTGATGTGAAACGCTTCTCCCAAAGCCTGGTAAAAAGCGAATGAGATAAGAATTGTTTTCAGATTCTAACAAGAATAAGTTCAGGCAGAAAAGTACCTAGACGAGCTTGTGAATATGACGATTCACCAACTCGTGAGAAGGAATAGCACTTAAACCTTTCAACTCATCAGGAGTGACGACATTGTGTGCTTTCCCCAGGGCAGTGGCAGCATCGTCCTAAACATTAGAGTCAATCTTTCTTTTGCCTTTATCGCTGCCACAAACTCTCTTCGGGCGAGGAGTGATTTCCTCAATAGAAACAGCAGGAGATGCTGCCTTGGGGTCAAAGGCAATAGGAGGATGCAGTAGTTTCAATGACCTCTTTTGTCACCTTGGGTCGCTTCTGGCCAATGCTAGAAAGTGTCTCGTTCTTCCTAGCCCTCAGCTTGGCGTACATTTCCTAGTTAAATTTTGTCATCATCTCTGCAAGGAACATCATAAACAAGATATCAATACCAAAATAACACAAAAACAAGTATGCCAACACCAGAAACTTACTTTTTTCTTCCCTGGCTATGGCACGCAGGATGTAGGGAGAAGGTTCAAACCTAGAAAATGACGAGCCAAAGTTTGAGGGTCGATTAGTTCGTCAATGGTCTTCATGCAGTCTGAAGCGTCCTTGACACAATCTATATACCTGCTCTTTAACTTTGGACGAGTCTTAGCTGTAAAAAGAGAAAAGAAAAATATATGTCAAGACTAGACGAAACAAAGAAGAAAGACGTACCAAGTCTGGGTGTCCTCCACCTACGCTGGAATCTAGGGACATCACCCCAAAAGTCGTTTGAAAGGGTCTCCCAACCGTCACCAGATACAAAAAAGTATCTAGATTTCCAGTAAGGGAATGATGAGGGAAGATTAGCAATAAGCCTGGCTTTTCTATCCCAAGGCACTAGCTCGTAATACCCAAACTTTTTTGACTCTTTCAGACGGTATAGGTACAGAAATTCGTCCAAACGGACCATATCACCCTCGGTTACTATCACTTAGATCTCCATGCAACTAATGACGATTCACCAGGAGTTCGGCATAAGTTGCCTAGGCGCTATGCCTAGGTGATGGAGGAGCTCCAATACAAAAGGGTGGACAGGGAATCTAAGGCCACTCGAGAAGGCAACTTCATAGAAACATACCTCCCTAGGGTTGAAGGCACAAGCCTTTTCTCCTGGACAGGGAAAATGAATCCTAGTCTCGTTAGGGAGTTGAAACCTATCCTTGAACCTAAAAAGTGTGTCCTCGTCTAGAGAGCACACCTCCTTAAGGGTGTGAAAAGCTCTCAACATGAAGTGTGAAGAGGATGAAGGGTTTAAAGACGAAGGTGCAGAAACTACGGTATCAACCTCCACGGCTTTGTCACTTGACGATAAACCTGTGTCTAGCTCACTGGATCTCACTTCTACTGACATCTCTAGAATAGATCGAAACCAATCCAAGGATTGGCGCAACAAAGGGGAAAGGTTAGCTAAAACTGACTCTAAGGCACTACCCCTAGGGATGAAAGGCCCAATCTCCGGGCAACCACTTAGACCCAAGAAACGCTCCCAAACTAGCAAAAAGGAAAGAAACAGAAGGGAAATGACGCTTGACCTCAGAATAGTCACACATCAAAAAGAAAAAAGAAAAATGGAAATCCCTAATTGAAGAGAAACGAAGGAAAATTAGGTAGAAAAAGGAAAGAAAAAGATTGTACTTGAGGAGAAAGAAGCAAAGCAGCCTGAACTCAGAGGAAGGAGGAAGCACAGAAATGGAGAAAATGCAAAAATGAAGAAGAAGACAGAAATGAGGGAAAAGGAAGAAAGAGAAAAGAATGTAAAGGCTTCCCCCAAAAATCGAGACATGGGAAAACCAAACGCCTCATCGAGGAATGTGCCCATGTCCAGCCAATCAAAGTATGGCACGTGGCCCACAAGCATGCAGCGCCGTCACGTCACCATAAATGCGATAGAAATGAAATCCAAAAGGCCACGCCTAACATGGGGTGACCCTTCACATACCTAAGATCATCAAGACATCTAATGGCGACCAAAGAATGGGGGCCAATTGATGGGTCAAGAAATCCTCATCCAAAGATGGCACTGGACGAGGAACAAGCCATAAATGAGGCCTTTATTGCTTGAGCCGTTACGATTGGACGAAGTAAAGAAGATGACAACTCAAAGGTTTTCATACCTCGACATTAACTAACAGAGGCGTTACCTAGACAAAGAATCAAACCACCATTAATGGCCCTAATCACCATTAATGACCCTAATCACCATTAATGACCCTCTAACCGCTAGAAAAAGGGAGGCTTATATAAAGCCCACCAAATCTAAGGTAAAGGGTCATCTGATCAACACCCCTATCAACTTAAATACTCAGTTATCTCTCTCTCTCAGTCTAACTTTACCATCGGAGGTTCATTGGTTGGCACCACGCCGGTGACTTATTTGTTTCATTTCTTATCGTCTTGCAGGTTATGCCGGAGCTACCTGGACGACCTCAACTATTGATGATTGTGGCATCATCAAATCCTATTCCTTTTATCTCGGGATAGCTGTTCTTATACTAATAAAATTTTTTTGATTCCTTATTATATTACAATTTGTTGTTTAGATCTCCCATTATGGAATTTTTGCGCTTTACTTTTATAAATTAATTGTGTAAGTCATCTTCGTTATCACTATCTTCACATTGTTACTAATGGGGAATGGCACATGATTTGGAAGATCCCTGTAAAAAAGGAATGTTGTGATTAGAGACATTTCTGGAAATAATTAAAAAACCAAAACAAAACAATTTAGAAGAAGGCGATCTCAGTTGCCTTGAATGGAAAGCTGCGGTTGAAATTGAATGTGACGGACTCGAACAGATTGGTGTTTCTCAATTCTCACCTACGATACGAAAGTAAAAGGTTGATCGATTTTATTTAAATAAAAGCTTGTTGTTCTGCTCTGTCAAATCTTCAAAATGATTGCATTATACACTTTTTTTTATTCGGCTCGAAGGTTTGCATTGTAGTTTAAAAATTAACTGATCCGTCAACATTTTGATGGATGCTCAGATTTGCAGTTTCAATGTCTTGTTCAATTATGCATGCCATCTGGCTTAGTACTGGTTGTTGGGAAATCATCATGTTTGCATCGAATACAAAACATACGCAGTGGAAAATAAACGGATCTACTTCATTCGCAATTGATAACATGCACTATGTAGGTTTCAGAATATAAGAACAAGAGAGTGTACCTTGATGCGGTGAAATTCAAAACCGAATTAAGAAGTACTCGGGAAGACTTTCAATCTTCACTCCAATTCCACTTGATGCCCAAGATGTGTGGTCTCTCAATCAGTTCTATGTTTTCTAGAGAGAATATGAAAGAGTGTCTCTCTTCCTTATTTTCATTACCTTACACACACAAACCATTTTATTCTATATAAAATTCTGTATGTTTCTCTCCACATAACTGATTATCTAATTGGGCTAGCCTTTTGGGCCTTCTCAATTGGGCTTTAGTGTGTGGCTTGGAATGAGACCAAAAGGGAACAAATAAGACACTAGCTCTAATGGGCCTTGGGCTTTTCTGTCAACTCTTGACAAGTCCAAAGTTACCATTAATTATATTTAATACCACTATATAAATATAATTGCACTCTAGGCCTCATTAATAAATTATATCCCAAGACTTTATTATACATGCAACCCATTCATAAAATATTTGTAGTAATATAAAGTCATGAATATAGACTGCCACTTTATAAATTACTACATCTTAATCCTTGAGTACCTGGTTTAATCCTTTTGAGTTATTCACCATATATTTATGAAATCCAATTTCATAAATATATATTTTAGTCTTACTAAAGTGGTTAGGCCTAACTCTCTGAATAACTGTACCCATTAAACTTATCTCAAGGGAATATTTTATATCTCCGTTAAGAGACTATGAATTCCATCTTGAGAATATATGTTCCATCAACACTAAATGTGGCTGCCCAACATACTGAAGTTTTGACCGTTACTTTAGATCTCACTCCTGATATATCAAAGCAACCTACATTTCATGATCAGGTCTATTATTCTCTCAGGATTAAGAGTTCATGTGAATACAAGTCGTGAGATTTATTATTCAACTGACAGTTGTTAGGAGAATAATAAAACTCACAGCAGTCCAGTTCAATATGTCTTAACTCTTAAAACATATCAACATATTAACTAGAAGTCACCCCTTCCATGATCAAGACAAATCATCGTAGTTAATATGTTATAGTCTTCGCAGATGAAATGCCCAATTTCATCACCGACTACGAACCAAAATTCTGAGTTTACAAAGAACTTGTGATTTATATCTTCTGTGACTTTTCACATAAATCATATACTATGCATCTCATGGACTATTTGATAATGTCCGAATATTCATGTTACCATTACTTTAGATAAGAATAAAACAACTTTATTAAACACAATATTAAGTCATACATCATTTCTCACATAATGTCATACATAATATCATACATAGCATCATACAATAGGATTTAAGGGCACATATCCTAACACTGGTGTCACTCGGATCGTGAATAGATTCTTTCCTATCGTGCAACCAATTAACTTTTTATTTCAACTTCTCTTATTTATTTATTTTAGTTAACAAAAATTGACCCATCTCTTAAAAAAGGCAAAGGTGGTCAATCTTAATCTGAGAAAATATCATATTCATGTCATAATCGAAGGCCACATATGTGTAGACGTGCTTTAATCTGGGAATATTGGTCAATCTTAACTAGTAGTTTTAGAAAATGGTTAGACTATGCAACCACTATAGTTATTGATGTTTAGAACTTGTGGGCCATATCGAGACCACGAACATTGTACATTATCTCATGGATAAACAAGAGTACTGTAGGGACGCTGAAAGTAAGGGCCCAAGCCCATCTAGAATAGTGGTACTTTGTTTCTCAAATCAAGCTCAAACAATAGAATTTTTAAGAGAGTGGGTTACTAACTCAAGTGCAATACAAAAGTAAGTCCAAGTCCAAGACCGAAGAATCCAAAGTAACTTACAAACGCAATTGGAACAATAATTAAGGATAATATCCTCCTCAGGCAAGTTCGAGGATCAATTTTTTGTATATAAGTTCAGTTCTGGTTCTTTACAAGGTAATCCTAAATTCTCCCCACCAGTTTCTTTTTACTTAGAAAATATCCATCCCCTTTTTTTGGGGGATTCCCTTCCTTTTATAGTCCCTTTACTTGCATCCTAGCCCTCCATGTGTACGTCTCAAGGCACTTTTTAGGATACTTGTCCCATCAAGACCTTTCTAAAGGTGGTAGAAGAAGTTGCTAGCTGTGAAGTCACTGTTTAGGGGTCATTTCTACATTAATGCAGCTGATGAGGTTGGTGCAGGGCATTGAATGCGAAGGTGGGAGGTATCTCCTTCAGGAAACTTCCTCTCACCATCCTTGCCCTAGTTGTTATCTCTTCTCCTATCCTTGGGCCTTTAAGGGATATCAGTTGTCCTGATTCTCTTGCTCTCCTTGGGTAGGCACAGTCTTCGGAGACTGCTTACCCATTTTGGCCTGGATCGGGCAAATTAATCCTTGGCTTGGACTCCTCCGTCCTTGGACCCCCCACAAGTACAATGCCTTAACAAAACCCTCCTACCCTAGACCTGGCAAATGGATCAGGTCGATTGAGTTCAGGTTAGATATGTATCATCTTGACTTATCAAAAGACATGTGTAATCTTAAAACGGTTGCAAACCCTATGATTCTTATTTGGTCTTTTGAGAGTTGAGTGAACCTAGTATGACTTGCATTTTTTTTTTTCATATGAAATACATAAATAAATAAAAAAGAAACTTGATCTTATTGTCTCTATCTTTCTTCCAATTCAAATAAGAAAACAATAACAAATAGAAGTACTTTCCCTTGAAAAAGAGAGGAGAGAGAAAAAGAAATCACTCAAAAAGAAAAGTTAAATAAATACATAAATTCTTAAGTTCGCATAATTCACAATTCACTAATCTTATCATACAACATATATAAATTGTCCCCCATTAAACCCCAAAAGCTTAATTTTTTGTCATTAACAAACAGAAGTACTTTCCCTTGAAAAAGAGAGGAGAGAGAAAAAGAAATCACTCAAAAAGAAAAGTTAAATAAATACATAAATTCTTAAGTTCGCATAATTCACAATTCACTAATCTTATCATACAACATATATAAATTGTCCCCCCTTAAACCCCAAAAGCTTAATTTTTTGCCATTAACAATAATTTACCAATTGCCTCCCGAAATAGGCCTATGCCAATTTCCACTTTTCTTCCCTTAAAACATCAAATACTAATATTTTTTTTTCTCTTTACTAAAAAAAAAACATAAATTCTTCAATATTGTTAGTTCGTTTAGACCCCTTAAACCCAACAGATTAACCTAGAGAATTATCCAAGTGATTAACTTAGGTAATTTAAACAGAACTAGGTTAACACAAATAATCAAAAACAATAAAGCAGCGGAAAATAAAGAACACAAAGATCTGATGACCCAGGAAAACCAAACCGGTAAAAAACTTGAGAAGGATTTAACCTAGCTATCCTCAAGGTAAACTGAATTCACTATGAAAGAATTGAAGTTTACACAATAATACTTAGACCACTAACATCCTATTGCTACCCAAGTGTAGGAAACTTACTACCACGACCCCATGATAGCTCCGAGATCCACGGACTCCTTCTTTCTTGAATTCTTCAGCAATTCACAAGTGCACCTGCTTGTATTTCTTGAAGATCTTTGATTCTGCAACTGTATGATTTACCAAGCTCTTGACATCAACCTTGAGTTTGGAAACCCTAAGTGTATGTGAAGGTAAACACCTCTAGATCTCACAATGAGATTCACAAACACAGCAAAACAGAACTCTAAAAACGTGGCTAGGGTTTTCCCTTATATACTTAGGGCAAAACATAAAACCCTATACATTAAATGGGCTAGGGCTGAGTTGGAAAATTCTGCAGAAAAACAATCTGCACGACTTTCGATCGATCGAGTCAGGCAGAAAGTGCACAGTGAATTCTGCATAAAACTCGATTTCAACTTTACATTAAGAGCCATACTTTGAGCAAGTCTAACACACAACTAAAAGAATGTTTTGATCATGGTTTGCCAACATTACAAATTGAAGTTCTAATACATTAGTTCCTAATTCTTAGAACCTAACAAATATTTTCTCTACCTTCTGTGAAATTAATTAATTAAATTGCATTCTAAAATTAGAAAATTTTGCTGTGTGCGCTATGATGACTACTACAGCTTTCGCATACCATGCATATTGGACTCGAGCCTGAATGTGGTAAGCATTAATTCACGATCATTTTGTGCTATCAATGACTATTATTCATTTGGTATCGTGCATCCAAGTAATCCCTCAAATAATATATATTTTATTTCACGCGAGATTCTTAACATAATCGAACAACCTCCTTAATTATAAAAGGCCATGCATATCGTAGCCTCTTCATCACTGCACCTATATCCTTCATTCCCTTTTGTGCATACATAACACAGAAATGGCTTCTACACGTTTCTTGTTTGCAATCTCTATGCTTCTTTTGTCACTTCTAGTTATTGCCTCTGCAAACGATTATGGATCTGCTCCAAAACCAGACTTTAATACACCAAAACCCGAATATAAACCTACTCCCACTAAACCAGACTGTAACACACCAACACTCGAATATAAACCTACTCTCACTAAACCAGACTATGAGAAAACCAAACCCGAAGGAAATTATAAGTCTTATCTCCCCAAAATACCATATTATCAGACACCAAAGCAAGAAGGAAGGGATGAGATACTCCCAACAATCATTGGTATTCAAGGGCTTATTTTATGTAAAGCAGGCTCCAAGTACTTCGCGCTTATAGGTAATCTTACTTATAATTGTCTTTGTGAAATTTACAGTTAAGTGCTTCCTTTTACATTTGAATAACATTTAATTTGATGAAAATCTATCTTTACGTAAGCACGTGATCACTGAATTATATTGCCTATACGAAGCCTCGTTTTCTTGTCTTTATTAGAGATAAATAGTTCAAATATGTTGAACTAATGATTATACGATAAATGATCACTTATCGCTTATCTAAGAAACTTAAACTATAAAAAAAATGGCAAATATATTAATTTATCATTTTTTCCTAGTCTATCATGTTAGGTTCTAAAAGCTTAGAACAACTGGCAAATCGTGAGCACACAAGAACATGTAAGCTGCAGAAAGAAGATTTCAGAATCTGCCTGGTTCGACCGATCGAAAAACAGGCTCGATCGATCGAGAATCGTATCTGCAGAATTTTAAGTTGGCCCAAACAGCAGTTCTAGCCCATTAAGGATTAGGGTTTCAGATCTACTTCTCCCACTATATAAAGGAAACCCTATGCACGTTTTTATAAGGCTTTTTAGAGAGAAAAGAGTGTGCCTCTTTTGTTTTTAGGGTTTTGTTCCTAAAACCTCTCTTATAACTTCTACCGGTGTTGTTCCTTGAAGAATCTCAAGATCCGGTATTGCTGAAGTTGCTGCCTTCTCTAGTCATCAAAGGAGCTGATGATCTAAACCTTCAAGGGTGGTCTTGGAGTCACAAACAGGAGAGTTTGTGTTGCTAAACCTTTGAGTGGGATCTCAAAGTCACAAGCATGGGTGTTTGTGTTTTGCAAAGATTAAAGAAAGAAGGAGTCCGTGGATCTCGGAGCTATCATGGGGTCGTGGTAGTAAGTTTCCTACACTTGGGTAGCAATAGGATGTTAGTGGTCTAAGTCGCTATTGTGTAAACTTCAATTCTTTCTAGTGGATTTGCTATTTTACCTTGAGGATAGCTAGGTCAAATCCTCCCCAGGTTTTTACCGGTGTGGTTTCCTGGGTCATCATATCTTTGTGTTGTTTATTTTCCGCTGCTTTGTTATTTTTTGATTAATTGTGTTAACCTAGATTTAATTAAATTACCTAAGTTAATCACTTGGCTAATTCACTAGGTTAATCTGTTGGGTTTAAGGGGTCTAAACGAACTGACATATCATAATATGGGTTGTATAAGACCACTTAATTAAAGAAAAGAGTGTTTCTCATATTAGGAAAATCGTATTTAATTTAATTTATTCACTGATCTTTTTTGGTAAATGCAGGAGCTGTGGCAAGAATAACATGTGTAGCTGTTGATGATAAGGGGTACGAGACAGCTCCTTTCTCAATATTGAGTAATGGATGTGATGCAAATGGCTACTTCTTCGCAACATTGTCTCCTTATTCAAGCCTCCTGAATAATAAGAAGATTAAGGAATGCAAGGCATTCTTAGATTATTCTCCACTGGATACCTGTAAAGTTCCTACCGATGTTAATCATGGAATTAGTGGTGGCCTCCTTTCTTCTTACCGCATCCTCAACGAAAAGAAAATGAAATTATACTCCGCTGGGCCTTTCTTCTACACCTCAGAGACTCAGTCGGTTCCTAATGGTTACTAGAGTACTATATGCCTAATTTAATTTTGTTTTGGAGAAGCTGTGGAAATGAATTCTGTAGTTTGGTATTAATTTTATTTGTGGTAGAAGGTTATATAGCCTCTGCCATTTGAGCTTTGTAATAAGTTGAGGGCATGTTTCTATGCTTTTGTTTTAACCATGTGACTTTCCTTCGATTCCCTTTAATTTTTGTAATTGAGTTGTGCGCATCTTATACACGCACACATCACACAAATATTAAGCGTAGAAACTCATGTCGCAAGTAGTTTGAACTTCTATCATGTAATTTGTTATTTTGAAAGGATTAAAAAAAAACAGTCTTGCCATGGCACACAACTTATTTATTTATTTATTTTTGAATAATTCAATAGTCATAATGGATAAGGGGAATTGAACACTGGATTTCTCTATTAGAAATACTAGGTGCCAGTCGAGCTACAAAACTCTTGGCACATCAAAACTTATTTTCAAATTAAAAAGAAAATAATCAACTTAGATTTATGTGAAACAATTTAATTCCATTAACTTATTGGACTAAAAATAAATAAATTGAACAAAAGGACATCTGTATCTAGAAAAAAAAAAGTTCTAAAATATTGTACATGAAAGAAACTTTTTTGATCCCTTAAATTATTAGGCGGAAAATTAATTAACAATATCCAATTGAACAATTATGTATTCAATATATTCATGTAATAATCACCACATATTAGCCTATCATTGTATGAAAGGTAATAACAATAAAGTAAACAACACTGCATATGTTGACGAAGTGGAAAACTGATGGAGACCCTCTAAAGGAAAAACCACTACAAGGGTTCCTTAACACTGAGAAGGAATTCGAATTGAAGTTTTACAATTTGTGACAAACCCATGACTCTAAGACTCTACCCAATAGATAATTTACTGACGTGACCAACAATCAGCTTCAGGTTGCTTGAACTCTTTTATTTTTGAATGCATTCCACAAATTGTGTTTGTGATTCCAAGGATCACCTTGAAGGTTTTGGATACTATAGTTCCACATTGGATTGATTTGTTTAGTGGTTTCAAGTTATGATCACAAGTATAGGAACACACTGATAAGAATAAGCACTTCTGTACTAATGAGTTCACCAGGAAGGATAATAGGATTCTCCGAATAGCCAATGTTTTTGTCTCTCTTAGCCTCTCAAAATCATGTTTATGAAGTTTTTTATAGTGGACTTTTATAAGAATAAAAATAAATCATTAAAAAACATATTAGAATTAGTTTGGCGTAAGATAGGGTCCTCGAGTCTCGATCAATCGAGGGCAATTGAAATTAGTGCTTCTCAAATTTTTTTCAACTTCAACTAGCCATACCATGTTTCAAATCAAAATTGAGTCATATATGATATATGTGTCCATACTGAAGCCCCAAACATCTATGTTTACGTCATATTTTCTATGTGATTAGCTAATCATTCGACAAAACGCACTTTACTTGTAATTGAGTAGATCTAAGTTGAGTTTAATGTACCGAGTAGTATGTTGTTCAAACATATCAAGTGGTATCATTAAAGACATGAAGGTTGATCCAAAAAATAAGTGAGGAAAAACTGTTTCATTGAATCTCGATACAAGCTCGATAGATGCTGCTATTGAAGATTAATGGAGAAGCTCGACACAAGCTTGATCTATCGAGATCTATGATTTCAGAAATCTCAGATCTGAAATTCGGCCCATGATAACTTGAATGATTACGGTTTCTCTTCTTACCACCCTAGTGATATTTAGGGCTTATTTTAAAAGTCATTACACACGAAAAAAGAGACCTAGAACTTATGTACTTTGTGAGAAGCTACTGCATTTGTACGCATTAGAGTTTTGTAACCAAGTGTTTCCTAATCTTCATCGTTTATGAAGTGAAGAATTTAGCAGCCAACAACAATCAATTAAGTTGCTGGAGTTAGTCATGTACTGGGATCCGTGCAAATGAGTTAGTCACAAATTGGAGATTTGTGCAACAATGGAAAGGAATCTGCTACAAGATCAAGTCCAATCGGGTATTAAAGCAAAGGTTCAACTGTAGGTTGGTATTTTGGGATAGACCAAGGTAGTGGTAAGATTCCTCATACTTGTAACCGTTTAATTATTGATTAGTGAATTTTTGGGAGTAATCACCTTAAATTCATTCGGTGGGGTTTTTTTCTTGAGAGAGGTTTCTCCATTTGTCAACAAATCATCGTGTCAATTTAATTTCTGCTGCATTTAGTTTATTTAGTGATTTGTTGGTGCCTCCACGATTTGCATGTAATTTGACCTAATTAATCAACTTGGGTAATTGAATTAATTAACCGGGGTCAATCTATCTTAACCTAACAATCTACTTTCGAATGAAACAAGTGTCACTCAAAAATCTATTTTGGTGCAAAAAAATATGGGCAAAAGAATATCATATCCCAAAAAACATGGTCGATTTCCCTTTCATTATGCTATAACATCTACAGGGCTTACATCATAGACAAAGAAGAAATATCAACAAGATTTAGAACTTTTATTTAAAGTTTCTATCACTTTCCCTTATTTTCTCATTAACCAAACAAAAAATTATAAATACTAAAAAAAGAGAGAAAAAAGCAACTGGGTTTGATGTCAAATTTGGAAGCCCAAACTTCAGTGTCAAAAATGGTGAATTTAATCTCACACTTCCTCTTTATGTGTGACACAAACTTCAAGGCAGACAAGAGTCGTTGCTAAGCTAATTGGCTCGGTTGAGAGAAAATTATGAATTTAATAATTCAATCTAACATTTCCCCTTCTCGTATGAGCAGCTTGACTGACCTTATGCAGTGAGGCCCAACATATGAGAATATTTTAAATGGAAGGTTGCTAAGCTAATGAGCTCATTTGAAAGTGAATTTTATCATTTAATTTAATCTAGAGAAATGTTGTGTCAACAATATTTTCACAACAAATCTTAAGTGGCAGATTATTACTGGCTATTATTGGCGAGCAAAAAAGTAATTTCGGTGGTGAATTCAAATTAGAACCAATAACAACTTACCACCTAAGATTTGTTGTGAAAATATTGTGAACGCAACATTTCTCTTTAATTTAATATTTCCCCTTCATGTGTGGCCTCAACATCCCTTAATAAGGCTGGGTTTGGATAACACTGAAAAGGAAAACAATGCGTTTTTGCGTTTTTTCTGTGGTTCCCACAAGTACGAATTTCAACAAATTTTTCTTTAAAATTGGGTTTCACAGTACTATTCACACATTTAAAAATTATTTTGCTACATTGTAAGCGATATCCAAACAGGCCGAGCCAACATACATGTTGAAAATTTTTAAATGGAAGGTAAGGTGGAAACATGGTTTAAATTCAAGATTTTCTGCTCTCATGTCAAAATGAATTATTGATTGTTACAAAAACTTAAACTTTCATTAAGAAATGGTGAATCTTTTCATTTAGTGTCCGTTTGGCAAAATTATTTTTGCCAACTTATTTTACTATTTAGCTTATTTTTGCTACTATTTCTAGGTCCCACTGCGCTTTTTGATACTATTCATGGGTCTCATTGTACTATTTTAGCCAACTTTTACTTTTATCTACAGTACTTTCAATAAAAAGTTTTCAGTTTTAGCAAAATAAGCGGATCCCAAACAGACTTGTAGTTGCGACTTAAAGAGTTTCGTGCGCCCACATTGATTATCGCTTTTCTTCCCTTATATCGTCCAAATACTTATAAATTACTTAATGTAATCTCCACGATTTCATCTCTTGTCAAATTAACTAGTTTATAAATTGTATTCTTAAATTAGAAAATTTTGCTGTGTGCTAAGACTTAATGACTGATTGCTTGTGTTGTGTATATCACATGTGAGTTTGGTCTAGTACTTTTGTACTAATGGAGTAGTGCATTTATAAGCATAACTTGTTCTGTATGCACATATATCTTTGTGGGAAAAATCTTGAAATCTATGTGTGACTATTGTAAATCAATTTTCAAGCTTGTCATTGGTCAATAGTCTTGATGGTTTTGATACTTGCATAGACTTGTGCCTATATATCTTCCCACACTTTTTAAGTTTTTGCTTAAAGAGTTCAACCAATGTGAATCTCAAAATGAAAAGAGATAATGAGCTACAAAAGCCATCGCACATATTAGTATTTCACTAGGAAAAAGGGAAGGCGCCCTTTATTGAAATGTATGGTGCCCAAAAAGCCAAAGGCTTATTCTCAATATTGAGATATCAAAAATTTCAGGCACTAATCTCAAAATGAGATGTACTTATCAAAAATGATCAAATGTTATGATTTGTAAAGAAGCCAAATGAAAAGTTTCAAAGAATTGTAATTATTCTCTTGTGGGAGGTCATATATGTTTATTTCTATAATTGAGATAGACCACTTGACCTAGTATCAGTTGTGTATGACTTGATTGAATTGATCATTGAAGCTTCACTTTGGACTAAGGACTTTTCCACATTTAATACTCACACACAACACACAAGACTTTTGTTCAATAAATGCTTATTTCATTTGTGTAATTGTACATGATCAAATGTGATATGTATACTCAAATGCTTGTCAATCAAACCAAAAAAGATTTTTGAGTATTTTATATGTTTTTAAAAGTGTTTTTATACTTTCGTGTTTTAAGTTTTTGTTCAAATCGCATTTTACATGTTCTTCTTCGAAAACTTCTTCAAAGGCATTTTCAAGAGAAGCTCGTGACTAAGCTCTTTCCGTGAAAATGGGATAAGGCAAAACATGAAAACACAAAACTCAGACAGAAACTTTCACGACTGTCTCACAACTGTTTCACGAGTAAAGTCTATCCGCGAAAAGTTTTGTGCTTCAGATGAATTTTTCACGAGTAGGTAACCTGCAAAAAACGCGTGTTTTCAGTTTTAAAGGGCTGATGTGACAGATTTTCAAACACACTCTAGTTTCCCTCGTGTTGCCTTCCTCGTGCCTATCTCAAACCCAAATTGACTTTCACTCAAAATCCCACCAAACTTCAAGTAAAATCTCTACAAAATCATCTCTAAGGTATGTTTTTAACCATCTAATCTTCTTTTTACTTAGATTATGCAGAAATTTTTCTAGGTTTACTTGATTTGGGTATTTTTGAAAAAAGGGTTAGGAACATTGATTTTGGTCAAAATTTTTTCAAATTCTTGATTGGGCTTTGTCCCATTTAGCTTGTTTGTGACTGTGTTGGCCCCATGTGGCTATTTTAACATGTATTTAGGAATATTTACCCATGTTCATGCATTTTTCACATGTTATGTATAGTGTTGCATATTAAGTGTTTGATAAAATGCTCAAGTGGCATTTTTGTGTTGTTTTGGAACCCAATGAGTTCCAAATTTTGGGACTTACCTTGATTGAGCTTGTTTATCATGTTTTGGTTATAGGTTGTGTGTTTTACACACTTTGATCCCACTGTGTTTGGCCATGCCTTGCACATGCATCACACGCACACTGGATGCGCACACACAAGCACAGTTGTCATTTTTTTTTTTTTTTGCATTTTAATGATGATTACATGTTTTAGCACTTATACCATGATCATGTGACACTGTTTTTTTTTCTTTTTAAGATTTTGTGCTTATGTTTATGGACTAACTTGACACTAATCAAGTTTGTGTTCGTGTTTTGTGGTTTGCACTTATTTTTCTCTGTTTTGTGTTTATTTGTGCAGATGTCACCATTCAAGAAGTCAGCTGTGAAAGGAGGCAGTAGCAAAGGGAAAAAGCCTGTGATTGATGTAGATAACCTCTCCCCAAGGTTAAAGAGAACTCGATCATTGACAGGAATTTACGATCACTGACAGGAGTTTTTGATCTTGACAAGTTCAGATCCTATGCTGCATTTCAATACTATGAGAGCTATTTTAGAGACACTCCGTTTTTGGTTGAAAGGGATGTTGATTAGGCGTCTCTTCTCGAAACAAAAATCCGTAAATGGTTTTCCACCAATGATTGGAACTACCTTCTTACCAACCTTGATGATGCACACGAGAACATTGTGAAAGAGTTTATACAAATGCCATTTTTGAAGGAGATAAGCTCAAATGTTGGGTTAGAGGAAAGAGTTTCTCAATGACACCTATCTACTTAGCAGAGATCCTACGCATCAACTAGCATATGTTTCCAAAACCACCGGTATATGATAACTTGAATTCGGAAGAGGAAGTTCTTCGAGAAGCCTTAGGAGATAACTTGGAGTTCTCTTCCAATGGGAAATCAGTAAGTGTGGCATCCTTATCTCCCGAACTAGGGCTACTTATGATGATCATGTTTCACAACCTTTACCCTTTATCAAGCACTGGGTACATGAATCTCAGTCGAGCCTTGTTCCTTCACGATCTGATCATTGAAGAAGAGATTGATGTGTGCTTTCACATTTTCCACATCTTGGCCAAAACAGCTGAAAAGACTACTTCACGGAATTGTCTTCCCTTCTGCCGCCTTATCTCAAAATTTTTGAAGCTCAATGGCGTGCATCCTTCGGCAAATGAGTACCCATACCCACAGCCAAGTCCGATAAATATCCGCACTTTCAATGCCAGTATAGGTCACACCCGAAAGAGCACCAAGCACGAGAGCCATGCTTCTCAGGGTAGTTCAGGCTCTAGCTCACCGACCTATGATGAAAAGATAGACAACATCATGGCCGCTTTCCAAGAGATCAACACTAAAATATCCGGACTAGCTACCATCATGCACTCCCAACACATTCGCTTTGACACAGAGTTCACATCTCTCCAGACTTAGTTGGACCAAATTCAGAGGAAGCTAGAAGAACATGGAGTCTAGCTATTCCATGACAAAAAGGGGGAGATGATTATTGATAAGGGGAGTGTAGCAATAAGGGGAGAAGGAGCTAGACTGAAGGGGGAGCATTTTAATCAATTCCAAAAGAGCTTTTATTAGACATTATGTTTCACATCACCTGTTTATATTTTCATTGCTTTCTTTTAAAACTTTAAGTACATTGGTTTTATATGAGTTTAATATTTAGTACTTTGTTTATATCATTGCTTTGTAGCATTTTTTTGTACTTTTAGATGTTGTTTAATTATCTTGAGTACTACACACTTGTACCCATGTTGGATCTTGTATCTTTGATGCAAATACTTTGTGTATTTCATATTGGTTGTGTGTTGGACATGCAATAGATTCTTTGCGTTGCTCTTAATTGCATTGCATGTCCGGATGATCATTTACTAGCTAAATGACCATTGTAGTCATTCTTTAATGACTGATCCTGTTTGATCAAGATATGCTTTATTGTTTATATAATGTTTATTACCTTGATCGCACTTTACTTGTTTATATATGTACCGTGTATTCAACTTGTCATAAGTTTAATGAAAATTTTGTTTGTGTGCGAGTGTTTCAAGTTACAGGTATATACATGCAAGTGCTTCACAACTTCTAGATTAGGTGTGAATGAGTTTTACCACTGTTCCCAAACTCACGTTTAAGTCAAGAGTCCGTTTTAGGAGTTTTGTCACGGAATAGCCAAAGAGGGAGATTGTAAAGTTGTAATTACAACTATTTTGTGTTGGCTTTAATTCCGTGCCAAATTTAATTGTAATTATGTTCAATCTTATGTACCCTGTATTTTATGTAGAATTTCTTTGTAAGGGTTGTGTGTGAAAGAAAGTGTGAAGACTCAAGGAAAAGTGAAGAGCAAAGAAGTTTTCGCGGGTATCTCGCGAGAAGTCTTCCTACGAAGTGAGGCATGTGTGCTCAGCACATGACTGGAATGCGAAGAGTCATGACAAATGGTGACAACTGGTTTTCACGAGTGTCTTGCTGGTAAGGCCTTCCCGTGAGATATCCGCAAAACATTCTGTTTTGCCAATCTGTTATATCTAATACACCAAGTTTCTACACACACTATATATACCCACATTATCCACATATTAAGAGGAGTGCTTTTAGAGAGAAAACCCTAGCCACAACACTTAAGAGTTAGAAATTGTTATACTCACAATCCTCTACACAATTCATTGTGGTTTTCCTCAACTCCTATCTCTCCATTTTCAAATTCTTGAGAGGTTGATAGCCCAAACACTTACCACACCCATCCTGAGTGTAAAATGAGGTTTTAGTGCTGCTGGGAAGCATTGGAAGAAGCCATTTGTTTGGTGGATGCAATCAGATTGAATTGCGTGATCTGGAGAGCTAGAGAAGACAATGCTTAGCGAAGTTAGTTGGTAGCAGGAGCTTGGAGGGCTCGAGTATATGAGGTAAACTAGGCTTTGAGAGTCTTTAGTTATTCGTGTACTCCATCTTATTCTCTAGTGGATCGATTTACCGCTTGGAGGGCGGCGGAGAGGTTTTTTGCCGAGTTTTTCGGTTTCCTCTTCGATAACACATCGCGGTGTTATCTTGTGTTTGCATTCTTCCCTACTCTTTTAGCTTTCATTTTACTGCTGTGTTTTGATGAATATGGCTTAGAGTAGTTTTGTTGTTTGTTCGCTCGCATTTACTTTATTCCGCACTTAGTTTAAGTTAGAATAAAATTAACCGAGCCATAAGTTTTAATTTGGAGGTCTAAACAGTTCTTGTGTTTTCACACATATTCAAGCTTTCAGAAGGCTATAGCCTCTGCCATTTAAGCTTTGTAATAAGTTGAGGGCATGTTTCTATGCTCTTGTTTTAACCATGTGACTTTCTTTATCCTTCAAATTATTCAATTTTTATGCTTGAGTTGTGTGCATCACACACTCATCAATAAAGTAAACAGTACTACATATGGTGACAAAGTGTAAAACCAATGGAGAACCTCCAAAGGAAAAACTACAACAAGGGTTCCTTAAACCCAAAAAGGGAATTTGCTATAATAGAATTGAAGTTTTATAATTCGTGATATACCCATGACTCTAGACTCTACCTAATAGATAATTACTAGCGTAACCCCTCAATCAGCTTTAGGATACTTGGATTATTCTATTTTGAATACCTTCCACAAATCCCGTTTGTGATTCCAAGGACCACTTTGAAGGTTTTGGCTACTATAGTGCCATATTGGGTTGATCTGTTTAGTGGTTTCAAGTTTTGATCACTAGTATAGGTTAGGAACACACTGATAAGAACATGCACTTCTGTACTCACGGGATCACTAGGATGGAGCATTTGATTTTTTGCTCTAAATGGCTTGTGTTTTTGGCTCTTTTAGCCTCTCAGAAAATCGTGTTTGTGAGGCTTTATATAGTAGATTTATATAGGATTTAAAATAAATTATTAAAACCATATCATAAATAGATTTGCGTAAAATAGGGTCCAGTATTCTCAATCGATCGAGGGTAATCAAGGGGCAATTGAACTTTAGCATTTCTTAGATTTAGCATTCTTGTGTCAACTTCAACTAATTATAACTTGTTTCAAATCCAAATTGAGTCATATTTGTGTTCGTCTTGAAGCACCGAATACCTACTTTCTAATGAAACAAGTGTCACTTAAAAAATCCATTTTGGTGCAGAAGATATAGGCAAAAAGAATATCAAATGAGGGCCAATTGAATGCCGATCTACTCATCGGCAATGAGGGCTTTAAGATCCTTCCCCTCCTTCTCAGATTGGTTTTCTACTTTTTTTTTTTCTTATGTCTTCCATACACCGTAATTATATGCTTTCATCTTCTTTTTGTTTGTTGTTTTTTTCAGATGTGTGTGAGTCCGGGTATGTGAGCTCAGCTGGTACGACAGCTAGGTATGTTATGGAAATGTTGTGATCATTTGTTGTGGCTGTAGCTTTAGTCTTTACTGGTCAAACACCATTAACGTCCAATACAAAATGATCAAGAAAAAGTTTTAGTGTCTATCCCATTTACATATTGTTTGTTTATTTAGACCCTTAAAAACAAATTAGTTTAACCTAATGAATTAACTAAGTATTTACTTAGGTTAATTATGAGATCTAGGTTAAACACATGCAAACATATTACTTGGTGCGGAAAAGTAAAGAAGACAGTAGTATGATGATCCAAGAAAATCAATGAAACCAACCGTTTCAAGGTAAAAACTTGGGGAGAATTTAACCTAGCTATCCTCAAGGTAAACAAATTCACTATGATAGAATGAAAGATTACATTAAATTTGAACCCTAAATCTTAAGCTACCTCAAGTAAAACTTACTAACACGACCGCGTGCAACTTCGACTTCACGGACTCTTTTATCTTGGATTTGCTGAACACAAACTCCCTGGTTGTGACTTTGAGATCCCACTCAAAGGTTTCAGATCACCATCAATAGTAGATTTTTATGCAGCAACTTGTTTCCACTAGTTCTTGATTGTAGATCTCGTTCTGGTAGACATTTGTTGAGTTAGAAGGTATAGAAACCTCACAAATCTCACAGGAGTAACTCATAAGACTTCCAAAAGCTTCTAAAACATTATTAGGGTTTTCCTTTTATAGTAGGCAATGTTGGACAAAACCCTAGATGTTTTCGCGAGCTTTGGGCCTAATATAAAATCTGCAGAATACGATTTTCAATCAGTCAAACCTAACTTTCGATCAGTTGAACCTAACTTTCGATTGGTCGAGCTTCACAGAAACTGAACTCCTTTTTTTGTAGCTTACATGTTCTTGAATCTTGACTTGAACTAACATGAGCAATGTCTAACACTTAATCTAGACATGTTTTGATCTCGGTTTGCCAACATACATAAATTTAGAAACTAAAAATTTAATCCTAAATATTTAAAGCCTAACACATATATATGATTAGGATTCTTTCCATTTTACTTAAAATGAAAAGAATTCATTTCCAGTTAAGATTTTAGTTTTTGTATTTAAAAATTTACATTGTAGCATACTTGTTTGATGGAAAAATATATGGCATTAAATGTCTTTTTTAATGCCTAATATTTAAACTACATAGTCCAAAAGATGAATGACAATAATTTTCCTACATTGACTTAAAACTTTGGAAGGAATGTTTTATTATTTTTATGTTGAATTTCATTAAATAAAGGGTGATCTCTTAACACAGTGGAAGGGGCATAAGTTAAGCACTTAAGACCTAATTTAGTCGGGAAAGAGCTTGGATGTCTTAAATTTGAGTGATTATTTTAGTTTTTTTTTTTTTTGGCTGAAAAAAAAATACACATTTTGATCCTTATATTTTGGAGGTGTTTTCATTTTGATCCTTGTGTTTTGAAAAGTTTCATGTTGGTCCTTGAGTTTTACAAAATGTGTTATTTTGGTCATTGGCGCCATTCCCGTGATAACATTTGATGATGTGGCTAACAGAAGGCTAACATGAAACACTTAAACATGATGTCAAATTTTTTTAAATAAAATATTGCTATTAAAGAAAAGCCATGTCAACATCTTAAAGAATAAAAAAATTCACATAAAATATCTTCTTTCCCCAAAAAAAAAAAAAATTCATCCATTTTATTTTCTTCATCACAAACAAAGAAGAAACATAAATAAGATTAAGAACTTTTAGTTAAAGTTTACTTTCTATCGTTTCCCTCATTTTCTCGAAATAGGAAGTTATAAATACCAACTGGGTATGATGTCCAGTTCGAAAGCCTAAACTTGAGTCTTGAAAATGGTGAATTTAATACATTTTAATATAACACTTACCCTTCATTTGTGACACAAACTTCAGGCTAGACAAGAGTTGTTGCTAAAATGGTAAATTTAATCATTTAATCTAACACTTTCACTTCACATGTTGATGTAACACAAAATCTACAATTTAATTTTTGTAATGATTTAATTTTGGTATTTTTATATAAAACGTTATTTTAATTTTAGGTGATTTATTTCATTATTTTTAGGTGCTTTTAATGCTTTTTAGCTTAAATTTGGTTCCTATTATGATTAGGTATTAATTAGGAATTATTTTAGAATATATTTTCTTGTCTGCTAAGTCTTATGGAGCCCTTAAATAATCCTCTAAGTCTTTAAACGTTTTTAAAAAAAAATTATTCAATCAATAAAATTTAGACTTTTTGTCTCTCTATTTTCTGCTGGATTCCAGAACCTTTCTCCTGGTAAATTCAAAGACCCTTGTGGATTTAAGGAACCCTCATGGATTCAAGGTTATTTTCAGAAGAAAACGTGTTTTGTTTCTTGTTTTCTAGAAGTAGACGTATTCTGCTTCTTGATGCTTCCGCATCCCACATCAATTGATATTAAAGCCTCGACTTATCCTTGTCTAGTGGCTAACGCATGAGATGGTAGTAATTTCGGTGACAGAAAACTTAGCAAGTATTACGTGATGTACTGCTATCACTCACAAATATCTTTGCTAAGATGCCGTCATTGAAGCATGGAAACAATAGGGATAACTGTCATAGAGACATAACTCACGGGCAACCTATTGGTAAGCAAATTTCATATAGACCTTATAAGAGAATTGCAAGCTTTAATGGTTATTTTTATAAAGAAGATTTTCTTGATTAGTTACTTGATCTAGAGGATTTATTTGATTTTGAGAATATTTCTTATGAGAGAAGTTTGACTTGCTTTGTATAAACTTAGTGTGTATGCCTTACGTTGGTGGGAATAAGTACATACAATCTAATAGAACCCGACAAGGTAAACAAAAAATTCGTTCATGGTCAAGGATGAAAAGGACGCTTGCTAACAAATTTTATCATTTGGATTGTGATGAACTTTTTTCGTATACAAAACAAGATTTTTATTATTGGCCAAGAAATTCATACTTGAATTATTTTGAAGAGCCAAATATTTCACCATTAAAGGAAGAATTGCATGTTGAAGAAAATATTGTTCTTGAAGATTATGTAGAAGTCAAAGAACAAAATATAGAGATTTTTGAAGAAATTAATGAAGGTCTTGTTATGGAAGAAGATCCTAAAATCAAGATTATTATGGAGGAGAATAATAAAGATCCTATTATAGAGAAAGTTCTTGAAGTCGAGATGGTAGATCATTGAGGAAGAAATTGAAGAGGAAGGTTTCAAGGATATCAATGAAATCAAATCACATGATTGTCAATCTCAAGATCCGCTTATTTTGGTGGTAAGGGATACGCCGAAGTTTATTGATTTTATTAGGGTTAATAGATATGATTCAATTGTTAGTTCTTATTTGGTAAATCTCTTCAATTACATGAAGGCCAAACAAAAAGAAATTTAAGTTTATTTGTTTATTCCATTGATAAATTGCAAGTATAGAAAGAAGATCAAGGGGCTTAAGCATTTAGAGTATTTGTTTATTTGGAGCGGAAGATTTCAGATATCAAAAATGAACTCAAGGACGAGTTTGTTTCAAGTGGAGGGGTCTAATGTAGGACAGAATCTACAATTTTTCTTTTGTAATTATTTAATTTTGGTATTTTTATGTAAAAAAACGTTATTTTAGGTTTAGGTGATTTATTTCCTTATTTTTAAGTGCTTTTCATGCTTTTTAGGTTAAATTTGGTTTCTATTATGGTTAGGTATTAATTATGAATTATTTTAGAATATATTCTTATCTGTCAAGTTTTACAGAGCCCTTAAATAGGCCTCTAAATTTGTAAATGTTTTTTTAAACAATTATTCAATCAATAAAATTTAGACTTTTGTCTCTTTATTTTCTTATGGATTATAGACCTTTTCTCCTTATGGATTTAAGGACCTTTGTGGATTCAAGAAACCCTCATGGATTCGAGATTATTTTCAGAAGCAAATGTGTATTGTTTCTTGCTTTCTAGAAGTAGATATGTTCTGCTTTTTTATGCTTCCGCATCCTGCATCACATGTGGGCTTAAACTTCCCTTATTAAGTGTGACCCAAGTCACCCAACATATGATAATTTTTTGAATAGAAGGTTGCTAAGCAAATAAGCTCATTTGAATGCGAATTTAATCATTTAATCTAACATTTTCTCTTCATGTATTTAAATGGAAGGTAAGGTGGAGAACTAGAGACATAGTTTGAACCCAAGATTTCCTATTTTAATATTATAATAGATTATCAATTCTCCTAAAATTTTAAACTTTGATTAAGAAATGGTGAACGTTTTCATTTAATCTAACATTTTTCGCTCCAACTAGCTAAGTTTTTTTTTGTTTTTTGCTTTTTTTTTTTTTTTTTGAGAAAGCCCTACTAGCTAAGTTGAAGTTGAGACTTGAGAGTTTTATCACTTTTATGTGCTTACGTTGATTATCGCGTTTCTTCCCTTAAATCATCCAAATATTTATACATTATTTTAATGTAATCCCCATGATTTCATATTCTGTCAAATTAATTAGCTATATGCCTATATTGTATTCTTAAATTAGAAACTTTTGCTGTGTGCTGAGACTGATGCTCTCATATACATATTATGCACGTTGTTGACGACACGAGCCCTCTTTGTAATAAACATCAATTCACGATCACATTCTTCACCCAAAAAAAAAAAAAAATCACGCTCACATTGTGCCATCAAAGACTATTACTTTATTTGCTAACGTGCCACCAAGTAACTCCTCAAATAATATATATTTTATGTCACGGTTCATAACAAAAATTTTTATTTTTTGAAAGAAAAGGCTTCATTCAATTAACCAATAATGTTTGCATCATGATACAAAGCTTCCCTAGCTAATGGAGGTAAATCTTACATCCAATACATATCATCAATTATAATTTTAGCATATTGAGCTAACACAAGAGCCACTTTGTTTCCTCCCCTTCTTGTAAACTCAACATTCACCCAATGCAGCCCTCTAAGCATCTGCTGGATGTCACCTACCATGTTAGGACATATGTGATTTAATGTTAGGAACATATGTCAATATTTCTGTAATTAGTTAATCTTTTGACAAAATGCACTTTACTTGTAATTGGGTAGATCTAGGACGTGTTTAATGCTTCAAAAAACAAGGTTTCAAGTTCAAGTGTTAAAGCCATGCAAGTCTGTCCAAGAAACAAGTGAGAAAGTGCTGCATTTTAAAGTTCGACAGCTGGCATCTATCGAGATTTAAAAGTTGCTGAAGCCCGTGGCTCGATAGCTAGCTTGATAGAATCTATCGAGTTTTATGAAATTCAGTTTTTCAGGGCTGTTTTTCATCCAATCCGTGAATGTATTTTTGGGCTTTCTTTTCTCACAACTCTAGATATATATATAAGGATTGTTTTAAGGGCCGTCATAGGTTACACACTTGCCAAGTTTATACAAACTGTGACCGGAGACAGAATTTGCCCTAGTTCATCTTTCTTCTGAAGAAGTTGCTGTGTTTGTACACCGTAAGGTTTTGTGACCAAGCAACTTCGTGATCTTCATCGTGTGATGAACTGAAGAACTTTGCAGCCAACATCGTTCTCAAGTTGGTGATCAAGTCGCGTACTGGGATCCGCACAATTAGTTAGTCACATACTAGGAGCTGTGCATTGAAAATGAGAGATTGTCACTACAGAACAAGTCCAATTAGGTATTGGGGTAAGGGTTCAACTGTAGGTTGGTATAAGGTACTGAGATTCCTTTACTTGTAACCACTTGTTTTGATAATAGTGGATTCTCGGGAGTGGTGACCTTAAAATTACCCGGTGGGGTTTTTGCCGTGTAGGTTTTCCTCATTTGTAAACAAATCATCGTGTCAATTTATTTTCTGCTGCATACTTAGTTTAATTGGTGATTTGTTTGTGCTACCACGCATCTTGCATGTTAATTTGATTAATTAATAAACTTAGCTAATTAATCAATTAATTCATGACAAGGGATTAATACATTTTTGGCCTGTCATACCACATTACCCATCAACGATTCATCTTCATTCGAAGAGGATATAGCTTGCTTGATGGTACTATTATCACCTTCAACAATGAATTATGAGAAACCAGCATCTGTGGCAAATCCAATTGCCTTTCTACATGCAAGGAGCTCCGCTTCTTCACTGCAAAAAACCGATGGTCCCTTGGCTGACATTGTAGCCATCACTTCCCCTTTATCGTTTCTAATCACTGCTCCAAACCCAGTCCAATCCAAGCCAGAAAACACAACAGCATCGAAATTTAATTTATACACTGAAGATGGAGAAGGCTTCCATGAATCCCGACTTGGCTGCTGCACCTGAACCGCAACAAACTGATTCTGAGCAGCCCGATAGTCCTCTAAATATTCCAACGCTCTTTTGTTTAGCCAACTTAGGTCATGGAATTTCCCACCGTGTATCATTCTATTCCACTAGGTCCAGATCAGCCACGCCTAAACCACCATCAATTCCAAATCCTCCCACGCCAACCACTCCATTAAATACTCCATCAACTGGAATATGTCAAGCAACCCGTGTTTTCCTTTCTGCAGCGATTTCACACTACTTGCCCACACATCCTGAGCAACAACATAGTCCCAAAGCACATGCACAGCCGACTCTGGAAACCTAATACAGATTAGACAGACAATATCCGAGATAATCCTCCGATTAACAAGATTCATCTTCGTTGGTAGAATATCATTGCAAGCTCTCCAGGCAAACACCTTAACTTTTTTCAGGATTTTAAGTTTCCATATAGCAGCCCAAATCCTCTTTCCAGCACAACCATCAGAGCTCTCGGCTCTTCGCATTAGCACCCTAGCCACCTTATATGCAAATTTGACAGTGAACAAACCCTTCTTATTAGGCAGCCAAACTATAGAATCATCTACATACCTCCTACTTAAAGGAATTCTACAAATAGCTTTGGCATCTTCTTTATCAAACATCTCCATAATCCAATTAGTCCTCCACAAGTGTAAATTGTGATTTATTAGGTCCGAAACCAAAGCATCACTTACATCCTCCTTGGTCGAGTGAATGATAGAGTTTGTAGGATAATTAGGAATCCATTTATCCCCTAAAACCCAAATTGAATGCCCACTTCCAACCCTCCAACAACAACCCGATTTTAATGTAGGCAAGGTCGCCATAATACTCTTCCACACATATGAACAATTAGGGAACATCTTGGACTCAAGAAAATGAGATCTTGGAAAATACCTCGATTTCAGACACTTGTGCACTAACGAATTTGTATCGTGTAGCAACCTCCACCCTTGCTTATCCAACATAGCTAAATTAAAAGCCCTTAAATCCCGAAAACCCATTCCACCATCTTTCTTTGAGAGCGTCAACTTTTCCCAACTTTTCCAGTGAATTTTCCTTGCATTCCCAACTTGACCCCACCAAAACTTAGCACACATCGCATCAAGCTCATCACAAAGTTTCATAGGGAGTTGAAAAACACTCATGGTATAGGTGGGAATAAACTGAGCAACTACCTTAATAAGCACCTCTTTACTGCCTTAGATAACATCATACCCTTCTAGCCCTGTAATTTTTTCTAGATTCTATCCTTCAAGTATGAGAAAGTATGGTATTTAGTTCACCCTATTAAAGTTGGTGATAGGCCAAACACGTATTGACCCCTTGTGATGAATTAACCAATTAATTAGCCAAGTGAATTAATTAGGTTCAATTACATACAATGAGCGTGGTAGCACAAACAAATCACCAATTAACTAGAGTATGCAGGGGAAAATAAATTGACACGGTGATTTGTTTATGAATGGAGAAAACGTACACGGCAAAAACCCCACTGGGTAATTTTAAGGTCACCACTCTCGAAATTCCACTATTATCACAACAAACGGTTACAAGTAAAAGAATCTCAGTATCTTATACCACCTACAGTTGAACCCTTACCCCAATACACAATTGGACTTGTTCTGTAGTGACAATTTCTCCTTTTGATGCACGGCTCCCAAGTACGTGACTAACCAATTGCGCGGATCCCAGTATGCGACTTCAATCACCAACTAGAGAAGTTTTTTGGTTGCAAAGTTCTTCTGTTCATCACACGATGAAGATCCAGAAGATTCTTGGTCACAAAACCCTATGGTGCACATACACAGCAACTTCTTCACAAGAGATGAACTAAGGTAAAACTTTTTCTCTGGTCACAATTTGCTTAATTAGACTTTGCTTAATGCTTGTGCAACTTGCGAACACTTTGACGGCCCTTAAAATAATCCTTTATATGTCTAGGGTTATGAGAAAAGAAAGCCCAAAGACACATTCACGGATCTCAAGAAAACAGAACAGAAAATCTGTTTTTCTTAAACCTCGACAGATAACATCTGTCGAGAAGCTGTCAAGCAGCTGTCGAGCCACGGGGCTAGAACAGTTTCTTGAGCTCGATAGATGCTAGCTGTCGAGCTTTAATGACAGGCACTTTCTTGACTTGAATCTTGGACAGACTTGCATGACTTTAACACTTGATCTTGAAACAAGGTTTCTTAAAGTATTAAACACATCCTAGATCTACTCAATTACAAGTAAAGTGCGTTTTATCAAAGGATTAGCCAATTACATAAAGTAGTGACATATGTTCCTAACAAGTGAAACACATATGTCCTAACAATTGGCAGCCCCAGATATGAACAAATCTGCTCACCTCCTGCACCCCCAAAATTCTTTGTATATCTTGCTTCTGATCAGCAGATGTGTTGCTGCTGAAATAAACTGAGGATTTCTCCAAATTGATGCACTACCCCGATGCATTTGCATATGTCTAAAGGATCTCAGAAATGGTCTCCACTTCATTTTATGTAGCCTTGCAGAACAATAATGAATCATATGCAAATAATAAATTAGAAATTTTGGGTGCCCCTCTACAAATAGAGACTCCATGGATACATGCCTCATTTTTTGCCTTTGTTAGTAAAGAAGTAAAGCCCTCTGCACACAAAAAAAAAAAAAAAATGGTGAAATAGGATTGCCTTGATGAATTCCTCTAGAGGGAAGCACATTACCATAGTGTTTCCCATTAATTAAAATAGAGAAGGATGAAGTAGTAACACAACTCATCACTCTATCAATCCATTTTTCAGGAAAACCCAGTCTTTGCATGATACTCTGTAAACAAGGCCATTCCACCCGGTCATATGCTTTGCTTAGATCAAGCTTCAAAGCCAAAGAACCTATCTTTCCCTTCTTCCTGGAATACATAGTATGCAGAGTCTCATAAGCCACCAGAATATTATTTGTAATTAAGCGACTCGATACAAAAGCACTCTGAGTGTGGGATATAATTTCAGGAAGCACTTGTTTCAGCCTGTTTGCAAGAACTTTGGAGATAATCTTATAGAAAACATTACAAAGGCTTTTTGGTCTAAAATTTGACATCTTCTCCGGATTTTTAATTTTAGGGATAAGCACAATAGTAGTATGGTTTAAAGCAGGCAACATAATCCCATCATTCAAATAATCTAAAATAGCATTAACAACAGCATCACCCATAACATGTCAGAATTTTTGATAAAATAAAGCATTCATACCATCAGGGCCAAGTGCTTTCGTTGGTTGCATCTGGAGCACCACTGTTTTAATCTCCCCAACAATAAAATCACAAGACAGAAAATTCTGCATCTCAAGTGTCACCTTGACTAAAACAAATTCCAGACACTCCTCTATCTGATCACATGAACTTGCACTAAACAGGTTATCAAAGTAATCAATTGCTACCTTTGCAATATCCTCAACCTCCTCCACCCAATGTTCCTATGCATTATTAATCCCCCTGAAATGGTTTCGTCTATAAATTTGTGTTGCTTTTGAATGAAAGAACTTCGTATTTTTATCCCCATGCTTAAGCTAAGCCACCCTTGATTGTTGTACCCAATAAATCTCCTGCTTTAACAGAAGACCATCCAATTGTTTACTCACCTCCAAGTACTCAGCCAGACTAGTATCAATACAATCAACCTTATTCAAGCTATCAAGCCAGTTTTGTAGCTGCTTGATTGCCTCCATTTCGGGTTCAGCCTTAGTTGCACCCCGTGCTTTCAAATCCACCCCACATGCACTAATTATTTCCTTAATTGCTGCTAGACCGATCTCCCTACATCCTACCATATTCCAAGCCCCTTAGATAACCTCCTCACAATCATCCTAGAGTAGCCAATTTTCTTCAAACTTGAAGCACCTATCAAATCTTCTCTGTTTATGGCTAAAATTTTGAACCTAAACAGTAATAGGTAAGTGATCCGAAGCATGAGGGGGGAGGTGTAACGCTGCTTAGTTGGAATTTCTCCCTCCATTCCTTTGAGGCAACAGCTCTATCAAGCCACATCTTTGTATTTGCATCTCCAGGCCTCTTATTTGTCCAAGTAAATGGATAACCTCTATAACCCAAATCCTCCAATTGACAAAATTCAAAAGTTTCTCGAAATTCACTAACCTGACTTGATTGTGGCTGCCTTATGCTTAATATTTCTGAAGTATTCAGAATAGCATTAAAATCCCCTACACATAACCATGGACCATCCACAAAATTCTTCAAGTGTGCCAATAACTTCCAAGATTTAAATTTTTGTTATGCATCCAGCCACCCATAAAACCCTATCATGTACCACACAGATCCATCTTCTTCTGTTATCTTTGCCAAAACATGATTGGCAGTATAATTAACAACTTCCACATTGTTAGGTTCTAAAGATTAGGAACTAATGTATTTAGAACTTCAATTTGTATGTTGGCAAACCATGATCAAAACAATGTTTAGTCGTGTGTTAGACTTGCTCAAAGTATGGGTCTTAATGTAAAGTTGGAATCGAGTTTTTATGCAGAATTACCTTTAACTTTCTGTATGACTCGATCGATCGAAAATTAGACTCGATCGATCGAAAATCGTGCAGAACGTTTTTGTCAGTTCGTTTAGACCCCTTAAACCCAACAGATTAACCTAGTGAATTAGCCAAGTGAATAACTTAGGTAATTTAATTAAATCTAGGTTAACACAATTAAGCAAAAATAACAAAGCAGCGGAAAATAAACAACACAAAGATCTGATGACCCAGGAAACCACACCGGTAAAAACCTGGGGAGGATTTGACCTAGCTATCCTCAAGGTAAACTGAATCCACTATGAAAGAATTGAAGTTTACACAATAGACTTAGACCACTAACATCTTATTGCTACCCAAGTGTAGGAAACTTACTACCATGACCCCATGATAGCTCCGAGATCCACGGACTCCTTCTTTCCGGAATTCTTCAGCAAATCCACAAGCGCACCTGCTTGTATATCTTTGTGTTCTCTTGATTCTGCAACTGTATGATTTACACAACTCTTGACATAAATCTCAAGTTTGTAAACCCTAAGTGTATGTGAAGGTAAACACCTCTAAATCTCACAGAGAGATTCACAAACACAGCAAAACAGAACTCTAAAAACGTGGCTAGGGTTTTCCCTTTTATACTTAGGGCAAAATATAAAACCCTATACATTAAAACGGGCTTGGGCTGAGTTGGAATTTTCTGCAGAAAAAAGTTCTGCACGATTTTCAATCGATCGAGTCTAATTTTCGATCGATCGAGTCATACAGAAAGTGAACAGTACTTCTGCATAAAAACTCAATTCCAACTTTACAATAAGACCCATACTTTGAGCAAGTCTAACACACGACTAAACATTGTTTTGATCATGGTTTGCCAACATACAAATTGAAGTTCTAAATACATTAGTTCCTAATCTTTAGAACCTAACAGTTTTTCTGCAGAAAATTCCAACTCAGCCCAAGCCCGTTTTAATGAATAGGGTTTTATGTTTTGCCCTAAGTATAAAAGGGAAAACCCTAGCCACGTTTTTAGAGTTCTGTTTTGCTGTGTTTGTGAATCTCATTGTGAGATCTAGAGGTGTTTACCTTCACATACACTTAGGGTTTACAAACTTGAGATTTATGTCAAGAGTTGTGTAGATCATTACAGTTGCAGAATCAATAGAGCACAAAGATATACAAGCAGGTGCGCTTGTGGATTTGCTGAAGAATTCCGGAAAGAAGGAGTCCGTGGATCTCGGAGCTATCATGGGGTCATGGTAGTAAGTTTCCTACACTTGGGTAGCAACAAGATGTTAGTGGTCTAAGTCTTGTCGTGTAAACTTCAATTCTTTCATAGTGGATTCAGTTTACCTTGAGGATAGCTAGGTCAAATCCTCCCCAGGTTTTTACCGGTGTGGTTTCCTGGGTCATCAGATCTTTATGTTGTTTATTTTCCGCTGCTTTGTTATTTTTGCTTAATTGTGTTAACCTAGTTTTAATTAAATTACCTAAGTTAATCACTTGGCTAATTCACTAGGTTAATTTGTTGGGTTTAAGGGGTCTAAACGAACTGACAAGTGGTATCAGAGCGGGTAGCTTTTGTTTTGATCCTTTGATCTTTTAGCTGATCCTTGACCCCTGTTGTCATGGAACACGGCCACTCTCTTGTTGTTCCACCTCACTTTGATGGAAACAATTATGCTTATTGGAAAGTAAGGATGAAAGCTTTCCAGAAATCCATTGATGAGAGAGTTTGGAATTCCGTTGAATACGGATGGGAGAAGCCCACTACTCCTGTGAGTGAGTGGCAAACTTCTCAAAAGGAGGCAGCCGCTTTTAATAGCAAAGCAATGAATACTATTTTTAATGCTGTTTCCATGGAGGAATTTAAGAGAATCTCTAACGTTGAGGTTGCTCATACTGCTTGGAAAATCCTCCAGACTGTGCATGAAGGCACGAAGGCAGTTAAAATTAATAAGTTGCAGCAATTAACTTCTAGATTTGAAAGCATTAGAATGAATGATGATGAATACTTTGATGAATTCTATGCTAAATTAAATGATATTGTTAATTCTGCTTATAATTTGGGTGAAATCTATGATCAACCTAAAATTGTTAGGAAGATTCTTAGATCTTTGACTGAGGATTTTAGACCCAAAGTGACTGCCATCACTGAGAGCAAGGATGTAGACTCCATCCCTGTGGATGAACTTGTAGGATCTCTTCAGTTCTATGAGTTAGACCTCCCCAAGACTAACAAATCCAAATCAATGGCTCTTAAATCTGTTGATGATGTTGAGGATGGTGGATTTGATGATGAACTCTCTGCTACAGAGATTGCCTATCTTGCCAAGAATTTTAGAAACTTTTTGAGGAATAATAACAGAAGGGCAAGAGGCAAGAACACTGTTGAACCTAGAAATTTTAGGAAGAATGAACCCACTAAGGTTAATAACATTGAAAAACCTAAGGAGAAAGTAGGTCAGTCTTCTAATAATTCTTTGGGACAACAATGTTATGGTTGTCAAGGGTATGGTCATTTAAAGTCTGAATGTCCTACTTATTTGAGGTCTAAGGGTAAGGCTATGGCTGTAACCCTTAGTGATGACGAAGTTTCCAACAATGAATCCGCTAGTGATGAGGATGGAAACTTCATTGCTTTCACTGCTACCACTGTAGTCAATGAAAGCATATCTGTTGAAGAGAACCCTTTTGATGGGGAACTCTCTGAGGATGCAGATTTACAGGAAGCCTACAATAAACTTTGCAAAGTTGCTGCAAAGGATGCCATGAATGTTGAGTTAGGCTTGAAGAAAATTGCATCTTTGGAACTTGAAAAGAAAAATTTACTTGTTAAATTGTTTGATGCAAATGAGCTTTTGAATAATGTGAAAACTGAGAACATGCTCTTACTTGATAAAGTTAAATGTTTGGAACTTGATTTATCTGTTGCTAGAGAACAAACTAATAGGTCTGCAAGCTCCAAACTTGATCACATGCTGAGTATTCAAAAGTCTCCGTCTGATAAAACTGGTTTAGGTTATGAGGAAAGTATTTCTGTGCTTGAACCTTCTTCCACTAAATTTGTTCCTTCTTCTGAACCTCCTAAGAGTGAGATTGTTAAACCCTTGGTGAGTGAACCTGTCAAACCTATTAATGTTACTCCACCTAGAAAGATTAGGGTTGATCTTCAAGCTTCTCATTCTAGAGCTTCTACTTCTACTAAGGGCAAATTGCATGATAAGCTTGCATGGGTTTGTCATTTTTGTGGAAAACCTGGACACATTCGTCCAAATTGTTTTAAGTTGCAAGCTGCGAAGCGAGCAAATAAAACTAAAGTACCTGTGCCTCAAGCACATGATCCTATGGTACTTATTGGTGAATTGGTAAAGGCGTTAAACCTTTATTCCAATCCTGGAGTTGCTTAGAATTCTAATGTGAATCATAACTCCAATGCAAGAGTTGCATCTAAGAAGTCTTGGATGCAAAAGGCTCAATCTAATTGAGTCTGTCTGACATGGTCCTTGTGCTTCATTGCTCAATCTTTTGTGACCTTTGTTTCTAGGATTTGCATTGCATTACATTCATGCATTTTCATTCTAGGTTGTTTGTTTCTTTGTTAAATAAAAAAAATTTTTTTTGCAAATTGTGTTTTGCTATTTTTCTTTGAATTTGAAAACAAGGTTGGTCAATCAAAATTTACATGTCATAAGTATGTACCTTGTTTAGCTTTGATGCACTTATTTCTATTGCACTTTACTAGCTAAAGTCTTGTTGTGCATGTTGTGTGGGAAGATGCTATAATTGTTGATCACATGATCTTGATCTTGAAGTCTTATGTCTTTGATTGTCGGACTTGGTCTTATTGAGAAAGGCATAAATAACCATCTCACCACTGTTTATTAGCCAATCATGAATACCTTAGTGCATATCATAAGATTTTGTGCTCGAGAAAGTGTAGCACATGCACAAAAAGAACATAAGGTGTAGCCTCTAAATAAAATTGGTGTGTACATTATTGGACTATAATAATCTCACAAATTCAAATAAAATTGGTGTGTACATTATCCCGGTTTTTATTAAGTTTCTAATCAATAAATTTGAATATTGAGGCAAATCAAGAAACTTACATGATTGCAAGCTTTTATTCTAGGAAATGTGGGAGTTATAGGATGTAACTCTTTAAGTCATAGTCTCTTTCAAATTCATGTGATGGATTTTGTAGAAATTGTGATTGATCTCTATGTGTATATCTCCTCACATGTTTCTCAAGCTTTTGCTAGTTGCACACACAACACAAGTTAATCTTTGCTAAAATTGTGTACATGATATTGTGTGTGTTTTTGGCCTGACCAACCAAGTTTGAGAATTTTTTGGAAATTGATACAGAACATGTTTGCGTGTTTTTGTTTTTTTTTTGGGTATATTGAGAGAAAATTTTGCTTTGAGAAATCTGGGTTGAATACATGTGTTTTTGAAAAAAATCTCATCTCATACTCATGCATTTTATTTATAAAATCTAATGCTTTGAGGAGTTTTTGATCTAAAATGTTTGGTTTTTCAAAACTGTGATTTTTCCAGAATTTCGATCGATCGAAACTGATTTTCGACCGATCGAAAATGTTTTAAAATGCTCAGAAAACTCTCTGGTTGGCTCGATCGATCCAAGCTTGTTTTGGATCAATCGAAGGTCGTTTCGATCGATCGAATGTAACTTTCGATCAATCGAAACTCGGGATGACTTTTTAAAAATGGCTCTTTCTCACGTGTCTTTTCACTTTTCAAAACTTTTTCAAAAGTTTTTGTCTCCCTACCAACCGGTCAAGCACCTTTCTTGGATTTTTTGTCGCTTTCTTCCAATTATTTTGCACAATCTCTCCTCTTCAAGTCTGGTAAGACCTTTATGCCCCTTCCTTTGCATTTATTTTTCGAAAATCATGCATTTTTGTTGTTATTTTTGGAATTATTGTTGTGGCAAATTAGGAAGTGTTTTTGAGTGTTTCTTTCTCAAATTTTTTATGGGTTTTTGTGGGGACACCTTACCTAAGCTCTACATGTGGTTTAATTTGATTATCTTGGTGTTTTGAAGGAAATTTGAAATTCTAGGGCTTACAATTGAGAAAATTGGGGGTTTTGTTCAATTTGATTGAACTTGATGAAATTGGCTTGTTGGTTTGGTAAATTTGATCATTATATTGTGTTAATTAACTATTGTATTGATCAATTTATCAATTTGTTGTGTTTTGAAAAATTAGGTTTTTCAAATTGGGTATTTTTTGATAAATATTGCTTGCTCAAGCCAATTTTATTAATTTGGATCACAATTGAACATGTCACTGCATTAGTACATGCATCATGTTATGTTCATGCTCATGCATCATATAGAATTGTTTTTTTTTGCTGTGCTAACTTGCAGTCTGCCCTTGGTATTGTTTTTGCTCTTTTCTTTCTGTGTCTATCTTTTCCTTAGCACTATGCCTAGGAAAACTAGAGCCCATAGGACTTCTGATCCTTCTCCTTCTTTTGACACTGAGCGGTTCCCTAGTGAGTCAAACCAAGTCACCTATGAGACTCTGAACCTTAGGCGTCAAATTTGGGCTGAGCGTAGGGTTATCTTAGATGAGTTGGATCCTGAGGTGCGTCGTAACTTTTCACGTCGGGGTTGGTTACCTTTGCTCGAGTATGAGCATTCTCCTCCTCCTGCCACCTTGATTAGAGAGTTCTATTCGAACCTCTCTATTCATGTCTACGATAACGACACCTTAGTAAAGGTGTGGTTACGTGGTGTGGAGTATCGCATTACCCCTTCGGTAGTGTCTGATGCTCTTGGGGTGCCCATTGTGGACCATCCCGTTTTTCCTTACGAGGAGTCTCCTCCCCTTGATGACGTCCTGTCCTACATCACTGGGTCTTCTATCCAGTGGGGTTCTGATCCTCGGATCACTTCTGCTGAGCTGTCTGAGCTGCACTATCTTTTCTTTAGGATAGCGTGTCATTCTTTGTGGCCTATTTCGCATGTCCACACCATTCCTCTTGAGAGGTGTGTCTTTTTGTATGCCTTGGTCACTGATGCACCTATCAGTTTTCCGCATCTGTTCCTTCGTTCTTTGAACGAGGTTCATAGGTCTAGTTCCACGGCTCATGCTTTGTTTTTCCCTGTTTTTATTCATCGGATTCTCCTTTTTCTTGGTTTTGGTGAGTTTCCTGCTTCTGAGCCTGTACATGTTATCGCTCCCATCGGTGCTACCTTTTTGAGGCAAAGGGCTGCTCAACTTCGAGCTAGCTCTAAGCGGCCTAGGGTAGAACCTTCTGGTGTCACTCCACCCCCCTCTTCTTCTACAGATACTCATGCAGCTGGGACTTCTTCTGATCCTGCTGTTGCTGCTGCTGCTGATGTTCCTCCACCGTTTGATGAGGTTTCTGACCTTCGTCGGACTCTTGATACTGTCGTGACCGTTCAGGCGGCTCATGGTCAGCTTTTGGTGGACATCCTTGATGAGCTACGTGCGTTGCGAGCGGATTTGGCGAGCTCTCGTCGATCTCCTCCACCTCCTTTTGATGATGAGTGAGTGCCCTTTGGCAATTCGTCACAAAAAGGGGGAGTACATAGTTCATTGTATCTAGGAGTTTTTTTTTGTGGAGATTTACATTTTAGGGGGAGTTTTTTGTTTACTTGGTAGTGATACTACGAAGCTTGTGGAGTTATTAGATTGTATCTAGATGCTTCACTGTGTATTCTCATTTTTAGCTCTTGTTTAGGAGATTTATTTTGTTGAGATACATTTATATGTATATGTTTCTTATTTCACTATGCTATTACTCTGCTTATTGATTTATATTGATGATGTTATTCATAATATATGTCTTTATTTTGTGTCATGTGAAATCAAGAAATTTTTATTTATGTATTTCCTGTTTTTTTTCCACACATGTGTTTATGTGTTTGTTAAGTGTTACAGGAATATACAGGTTGCTTTCAGTCGAGCTACTGTCTATTTTGCAACTGTTAGATAGTAGTTTAGGTTGAATTGTTAAGTGGCTATTTATTGTAATGGGCTATTTCAAATTGTAACTTTGAGCTTTTTGTTTAGTCTGTGTTTTGTCACGGATTGCCAAAGGGGGAGTTTGTTAGGTTCTAAAGATTAGGAACTAATGTATTTAGAACTTCAATTTGTATGTTGGCAAACCATGATCAAAACAATGTTTAATCGTGTGTTAGACTTGCTCAAAGTATGGGTCTTAATGTAAAGTTGGAATCGAGTTTTTATGCAGAATTACCTTTAACTTTCTGTATGACTCGATCGATCGAAAATTAGACTCGATCGATCGAAAATCGTGCAGAACATTTTTCTGCAGAAAATTCCAACTCAGCCCAAGCCCGTTTTAATGAATAGGGTTTTATGTTTTGCCCTAAGTATAAAAGGGAAAACCCTAGCCACGTTTTTAGAGTTCTGTTTTGCTGTGTTTGTGAATCTCATTGTGAGATCTAGAGGTGTTTACCTTCACATACACTTAGGGTTTACAAACTTGAGATTTATGTCAAGAGTTGTGTAGATCATTACAGTTGCAGAATCAATAGAGTACAAAGATATACAAGCAGGTGCGCTTGTGGATTTGCTGAAGAATTTCGGAAAGAAGGAGTCCGTGGATCTCAGAGCTATCATGGGGTCATGGTAGTAAGTTTCCTACACTTGGGTAGCAACAAGATGTTAGTGGTCTAAGTCTTGTCGTGTAAACTTCAATTCTTTCATAGTGGATTCAGTTTACCTTGAGGATAGCTAGGTCAAATCCTCCCCAGGTTTTTACCGGTGTGGTTTCCTGGGTCATCAGATCTTTGTGTTGTTTATTTTCCGCTGCTTTGTTATTTTTGCTTAATTGTGTTAACCTAGTTTTAATTAAATTACCTAAGTTAATCACTTGGCTAATTCACTAGGTTAATCTGTTGGGTTTAAGGGGTCTAAACGAACTGACACACATTGATATCATTCTTCCATAAAAGAGCTAATCCACCACCTGAGTATGGATGTTTAACTATTACTTTATTCTGATACGGTAAGTTACCATAAAGTTTATCAAATCCCTCCTTATCTAAGCGTGTCTCCATAAGAAAACACACAATGGGAGCTTGTTCCCTCACCAATTTGTGAAGGCTACGACCTGTCCAAGGGTTCCTAAACCCTTGGTAGTTCCAACTTAGAATCCTCATTGCTCCCGGCAAGGGTGGAACTCCACCCCCGTCGATATATCATCAAAATCAGTATCATGTTGCCCCCCTTTTCCACACTTGACCACCCTTATTTCAAAATCTCCTTCCATCCCCTCTCCTTCATCAAGCTTTGAAGTTCTTTTCCCAAATGTAGACAACTTTAAGGCCTAAGAAATCTCACTAAGCCCAAAATCCATTCAGTTAATTCTAGGCCAAGTGGATTTGGGCTTTGTGAGTTTAAAACCATGCAGACTCAATCCTTGGTCCATAGCACCAAATCCTTGATCGAGATCCACTCCACCTGACTTGTCTTTCAGCCCCTCATCCACCTGTGTTTATAGCCTAGCTGTCCCTATAGCATTATCTCTCCTTTGCACCAAATTGGATTCCAGAAATATTTGCCCCATTGGCGTGTTTCTAAAATTTTCCTCATCCATGTATCCAACACATGCACTGTCAACATTATCCAGTTGCTGAATTTTAGGCTGAAACCCTTGATTCTCGGATTCGCCCTCATCCATCGTACTAGGGTTTCCATCCCTCATCCCTTCCACTACCATTTCACCATGCAGGTTTCCCACCGCACTAGACCCATCGTTCTGCAAGTCCCCCGAATGTTGATCCCAATCAGCCCTTGGTCCTGCGTTTTTAGTTGGCAAAAAGCATGGTCGACCTCCCAAAGCATGTAGAAAATCCCCATACTACTATTCAACTTCCCCACCGTTCTTAACCACTGCAAAGTGTGATGCACAATGCTTAACGTCATGACCGAGCACACCACAGTAATGGCAGAACATGGACAATCTTTCATACTTAAATTTAACCCAGGTACGTATACCATTTGAACCGAAAATAAACGCCCCCCTTCGAATCGGTTTCGCTATCGGCACTACAACTCTAACTCGCATAAAAAAAACTCAGATCATCTTGACGCTGCTTCCTTTCTACCTCTTCCACCAATCCAATCCGACTCCCAACTTCCTTCACCACTTGAGGAGAGATCATGTCAAGCAGTGCATCATCCCAAATATGAACCCAAAGAGAAGTGTATTCAAATTTAATGTTTCCACCGCCATCCCTCTATGCCACCTTTGGAGTAAAAGAAGTTGATTATCAAACGACCAAGGTCCCCCACTGAGGACTTTAGACATATCAAACTCCGACTAGAACTTGAATTGGAATAGGTTCGGCCCCACCTCACTTATGTGCATCCTGTCCTCCAAACCCTATGCTCTTTTCAAAGTAATCTTAGCCGCTCTTTTATTAAAGGGTTTATATGTGAGGAATTTCCCAATAAGACTCAAACTGCAGCTTTCTATGCCTCTAGTCGCCCTTCATCAGAGATAGGAATAACCTCCTCCTCGTCAGACGTTAACTTCATATTCCTTAAGCCATCAATAACCTCATCCGCCATGCTCACATACGAATGGGGTAAAGAAAAAGAAGAAAAAAATACCCTTAGACCTAGGTCAAGGGAGAGAAAGACTCGTGCCTCACGAGAGAGAGCGCTCCACAATAGAGAGAACATAAATTCATAACATAATGGAACCATATATTCTCAACAATAATAACAATAATAATGGAACCATATACCCCCTTATAAAAGGCCATGCATTGTAGCCTCTTCAATACTACACTAATATCCTACATTCCTTTTTATGCATACATAGCATACAAATGGCTTCCGCACATTTCTTGTTTGCAACCTCTGTGCTTCTTTTGTCACTTCTAATTTTTGTCACTGAAAACAATTATGGATATGCTCCAAAACCAAACTATAACACACCAAAACCCGAATATAAACCTACTCCCACCAAACCAGACTATAACACACCAAAAGCCGAAGGAAATTATAATCCTGATCTCCCCATAATACCAAATTATGAGAAACCAAAACCTGAAGGAAGTTATAAGCCTCGATAGGCCAAAAACGTATTGACCCCTTGTGATGAAATTAATTGATTAATTAGCCAAGTTTATTAATTAATCAAATTAACATGCAATAAGCGTGATAGCACAAATAAATTACCAATTAACTAAAGTATGCAGCGGAAAATAAATTGACACAGGTGATTTGTTTACGAATGGGGAAAACCTACACGGCAAAAACCCCACCAGGTGATTTTAAGGTCACCACTCCCAAGAATCCACTATTATCACAACAAGCGATTACAAGTAAAGGAATCCCAGTACCTTATACCAACCTACAATTGAACCCTTACCCCAATACCCAATTGGACTTGTTCTATAGTGACAAACTCTCCTTTTGATACACGGCTCCCAGTACGTGACTAACCAATCTGATGCGCGGATCCCAGTACGCAGCTTACTCCTTTGCACGAATCCAAGTACGTGACTAACTCCACAGCAACCCTTTGATTGTTGTAGTTGATTTGCAGCAGCTTCACATAGAAACACCAATAAGATCTTCAATGTTGGTGCAAGAGACTTTGCTTGGTTATAGAACCCAAAGGTGTACAAGAAACGCAGCAAGAACTCTTTCTTCTGTAGGAGGAGGCTAGGGTTTCAAAAAGAAAACCTTATAGAGCTCTCTAGGGTTAGGGTTTTTCTTTTTCCACCTCCTTTAAATAGGAGCTTGATGGGCTCTCCTATTCCAAATAGGTTTACACAAACTTTGGGCTTTCCTAGTCCAATAAGGATTATAAAAACCCATAAACAAATAGCCTTTCAGAATAAAAACGTTGCTAGCTATAGTCTGAATCCCGTAAGCTCGATAGATCGAGACATCTGTCGAGCTTTAATGAATCTTGACAAATCAAGCTTCTGTCGAGGAGGTATTGAGACCTACAGATTGCACTTTTCTTGAGCAGTTCTTGAGTAATCTTCATATCTTCAATTTAACCACTTGTGATGATCATCTTGAACCTACTTAGATTTACCCAAATATAAGTAAAGTGCATTTTATCAAAGGATATGCCAATTACATAAAAATATGGCCCTAACAAGCCTGATCTCCCCAAAATACCAGATTATGAAAAACCAAACCTTCCAGAAGGAAAGGATGAGCTACCACCAACAATCTTCGATATTCAAGGGCTTGTTTTATGCAAATCAAGCTCCCGGTCCTTCCCACTTAAAGGTAATCTCTACGTCTAATTGTTCTTTGTGAAGTTTACAATTATTGCTTTCTTTATGTACTTGTGAATAATGTTTTGATGAAAAGCTATATTTATGCAAGCACGAAATCAATGAATTATATTTATTTCACCTAAATAAATATATATATATATATATATGAACACTAGTTTTCTTATTATTGAGAACAATTTAAATACGTTACGATAACGATTAAATGATAAATCACCGCTTGTACAAAGCTTAAGTAATTAGGAAACACTACATTTATAATCATTTAAATTTTGAGACAAGTGATGAGCTTCATGACATAAGAGTAAGTGATCAGAGTTCTAATCCTGTTTCAATTCTGCCTCTCATTTAAAAGTTTAAGAGTTGTAACTTAGTAGTATAAACCGCTCTTTGTCATGAGAAGAATCAAATTTGAAATTTTGAATCCCCTCCCTATCTATATCTATATATTACTAAAAGCTGAAGCGTAGCATTTAATGTTGCTACGCTCCAGTTGAGCCATCTCATCCTCCACTTATACTTTTTTTTAAAAATCCTTTTTTCCTTCATGATTTCTCTCTATTTTTTATATAAAAAAATTAAATATAGACCATGGGAAAACATGTTGATGCACTCTATTGAGATGACTATTCATCTCCTTCTCAAAAAAAAAAAAAAAAGACTATTCATCTGCTACTAATCTACTACATATACTAAATTATCTCAATTATTATCTATACAACATGAGTTATTATCTTCAGTTACGACTATTCACATCCTTCCATCCAAAATTGGAATTTGGAAGCAAAATGGTTTCTTTGTAACGTAAATGCAAAGTTAGAGTCTTCTATCCAAATCACCCTTCCACTTTAAATAGCTAATCCAAATCTTATATATTCTGCCTGTAAGTTCTCTCTCTCCATCTCCACTTTAGTCAACATGTACTCTATTAAGATGACTATTCATCTCCTTCTCAAAAAAAAAAAAAAAAAGACTATTCATCTGCTACTAATCTACTACATATACTAAATCATCTCAATTGTTATCCATACAACATGAGTTATTATCTTCGGTTATGACTCTTCACATCCTTCCATTTAAAATTGGAATTTGGAAGCAAAATAGTTTCTTTGTAACGTAAATGCAAAGTTAGAGTCTTCTATCCACATCACCCTTCCACTTTCAATAGCTAATCCAAATCTTATATATTCTACCTGTATGTTCTCTCTTTCCATCTCCACTTTAGTTTTTTTTTTCTCCTAAATTTTTGTACTTAGCCAATGCCCAGTAAATATGCAAGACAAAGGTGTGCAAACTATCAAGAATTCAATTCCACTATTGATTATTGCTTACAATCCCAGAGGAATTTATTCATTCTTTATTGAAAATTTGGGTAATCAATTTCTTTTACATATCACTCTTGATTTTTGTTTAGGTGTGTTTCACAATGTTGAATTATCACTATATTTGTATCGCAACTTTTGATGACTTTTTCAATGGTTAGTATTTTTTGTTTAACATTAGACTAAATGCTAATTTGCTCACAATGTGCATAGACTTTGTTTGTTGTTTGAGGACTTAGAATGTGGTGGAGTTGGGACATATTCCAACTCTATAAATGTGTAATAATCATTGCTTTGATTTATACAAATTTTTATAATTTTGATAATATATATTTTTCACCTCTATGTTTTTTTTTTTTTTTGTTACATTCGTTTGTATGATTATGGTCGGTAATAATTTATATGCAATATATAGTCTTATTAATTGAATTTTCTCTTTAACATTGTCCTATGTTAGTCATTATCCTTTGTAAGTGAGCTATGTTTGGATGATAAGGTGCTAAGATGCTATGTGTCATATTTGGATTGACATATGGCAAATTTCAACAATTAATTTCTTAATAATTGTTGAAATTTGAAAATTTTCTTTACAATTCAGAATAATTGTTTGTAAATAAGAACCAAATGATTATTTTTGAAAATTGCTTATGTTAATATCTTTTCAAAAATATACTTAACATTTCATCTAATTATTTGAAATTTGTTAAAAGAATCTTAAATTTCTAGAAATTTCATTTGACAATGCAAAAATTCACCGAGATAAAATCTTTAATTAATGAAGGATTAAAATATATTTAAGTTTCAAGATTTGCATTTCATAATTTTAGATTGAATGTTTAATGATTGTGTTCTTTGAAAAGATATGAATCAAAGGTGGGCTTATTAAACTAAATATCTAATAATAAATATTCAAAATACAAACGTTACTATATATTAGATACAAATGTTTGACTACTCAGTCACCCAAATTGATTTCAACTTTTTATTTTCTTCTTTCTAATTTCAAGTAATTATTAAAAATGAATAGTTCATTATCTTTTTAGTGGATACAATTAAAATTTCAAGCATAATCTACAGCCCAAAAATGAGTTTTGTGTCTCTTCATTTATCTACAGTTACAATGTTTCCTCTTCCAAATTTTCAGTTTTTCACAACCATATTTCTCTCTCACTCACACATCAATCATTTTTTATTTAAGCTTTACAACATATTTACCAATGTACATTCTAGATATGATCACCTCATCATTTACAACAAAAAAATTAGTTCAATACTATTTGTTCTCCACATTTTTGAATTAAGCTTTAGTTTTCACCATTTTGAGAAGACAATAGGATGACCATTGAGGTGAACAAAATGCACAAATAGAATGAACTTTTTTTTTCCCCTTTCTTTTTGGTATTCTTACATTTAGTTTATTTGAAGTGATTTTACTATTTTCCTTCCCAAATTTTTTAATGATATTGATTTTTGTCACTCTTAATTGACTTAGAATTGGCAACACAATTTTAGTTAATTTGAGTTTTTTTGGTAAGTTTTTACTTTGCGTAGTTGAACATCTTTGTGTAGTTGATCATCTTTAAGGAAAAAAGAATAAGACAAAATATAATTTACTCTAGAGCATCATTATGCTATTAATGTTTTTATGTATATATACTTGAGGAACTTGTGATTAATTCTTTTTTGAAATTCCAATTATTCTTTTTTCTAGGCTTCTAGATTAATTTTTAGGGGTGCAAATGATAGCCTAGAGGTAAATACATTCTTTGTGGTGTCCCATATTTGTGGTTCAAATCCCACCATCCCCCCTCCACTACTATCTATATATGAAAAATAAGAAAAGAATGTTAGTTTTGTATTAGTTTGAATAACATTTTATGTCCCATTATTTGCTTAAATCTTTCATATATGCAATGCTTAATTCATATAACATTTTTGAATTAATCTTTTGTCCCCCCCCCCCCCCCCCCCTCTTTAGTCTCTTTGTGATTTTGAAATTGCACAAATTCTGTTACATAGAACCAAATGAAGCTTATGTTGTGGTAACAACAAAAACAATGCCTAAGGTGCCCACACTTTTGACAAATTAAGCATTACACCACATAAACTTCTCAATAGGGTTGATTTATATGATGAAGTCATTGGTATTTGTAATGCTAGCCTTAATGGAGAGTGAACTTCTAAATTCCATAAGTATGTACAACATATGGAACAGGAAAATGAATTTATTTGTACAAAGTTTTGAATAATAGTTTTTGAATAGTTTTGTATATCTACTCTATAATTGTTGTAGTTTAAATTTGTCAATGTCACCTTCATTTGGAAGAGAAACCATGAAAAACAAAGAGCAAACAAATATAGTTGATAGTGATTAAAAATTCTTTGATTAATTCCTCTTGGTTGAATGTGTACACTCCTTAATTATATATATAAAAAAAAATCTTAATATCACAAAGCTAAAGGTAGTGTAATATTTAATCATTTTGCCAAATTTTTGTATTAAAGTAATAGATTATACCTTCTAATAGACATTTGTGTTGGATAATTTATATCCCTATAATTGGTTATTCAAACTAAGAATTCCCCATCACGTGTTACTCTCTAAAGATCTTATTAGCTATATAGATGTTACTTTTGGATTAATGAGACAAGATCAACAAAACATGACTTTTATATAATTATATCTAGATGATACTGCAATGTTATGATAGATAGTTTGGTCTTAATTTACTATATAATCTAAGTAATTATATGGTTTATGAATTTGAAGAGTTATATATTGCGGGATTTATTTAAATGTTCATATGATGAAAAAAAAATTTGTCTTTTATATTTTATTTTATTTTATATTTTCACTTTATGATATATGATTTATTGATTATGATAAAGAACAAAATGTTGATCTATGTTTAAGAGAAAAATATACATATAAGAGTTGATTCACATGGATCTGTATAGTAATTAATAAAGTATATATGGTTACAACTTAATCTAATAGTTCTCACACTATAAAATAAGAGATAACTTTTTTATTGCATTGTGTTTCATATTTTTTCACGCATTGCGCGGGTCTGCGATTAGTTGTTATAAATATCAAATTATAATAATAATTCCTCAAAAGCCTCGCTATTAAAAGAGAGTTTAAGAGAGGATAATGTATCAAAATATAAGGGTTATAAGGCCACTTAAAAAAGTATTTTCCTATGTAAATTAAGAAAATTGCATTTGTTTTTAAAGTATTCATTTTGAACTTTTCTTGTAAATGCAGGAGCTGTGGCAAGGATAACATGTGTGGCTGTTGATGAGAATGGGTACGAGACAGCTCCTTTCTCAATATTGAGTAATGGATGTGATGGGAATGGCTACTTCTTTGCAACATTATCTCCTTATTCTAGCCTTGTAGAAAATAAGAAGATTAAGGAATGCAAGGCATTCCTAGATTATTCTCCACTGGATACTTGTAAAATTCCTACCGACGTTAATCACGGTATTAGTGGTGGTCACCTTTCTTCTTACCGCATCCTCAACGAAAAGAATATGAAATTATATTCTGTTGGACCTTTCTTCTACACCTCGGAAACTCAATCAGTCCCTAATGTTTACTAGAGTATACTATATAATGCCTATTTTGTTGAAGTATGTGGAATTGAATTCTGTTGTTTGGTATTGATTTTATTGGTGGTAGAAGGCTATTGCCTCTGCCATTTGAGAGATATGTAATAAGATTTGTTCTATTAATATGTTGAGGGCATGTTTCTATGCTCTAGATTTAAGCCTTTGACTTTCTTTCTCCTTCAATTCATCCTTTGATCTGCACACACATGAACAAAGACGTTTTGAAAGGGAGCCATAATCGAAGGCAGCACAAAATGGAGCCTTCTAACAATAACCTTAATAACAGCTTTATGTAACTAATTGTAGAGGCTGATGCGTTTATATAGGTGTAAACTGTTAGGTACTTCATATTTAAGAACTAAGGGTGTCAGGGATTCAAAGATAGGGTAAGGGCGTAAGGCTCTTCAAGTGTGATTCGAACTCTCAAACAGGGATGGAACAAGGATTTTATCATTAGGATTTAGGGGCTAAACATGAATAATTTTTTTTTTTTGAACGTTTTAGGGAAAATAAAATAAAATTCAGAGCTAAATTAATATATAAACAAAATGATCATTAATTAAATATTAACAAAATAAAAGATACATATTAATTGTATGTAATATTTCAACTCAATCATATATTGTCTATTAAAATTAGACATGGCAAAACGGGCGGGTCGGGTCGGGTTCGGGTCCGGTCAAACGGGTTTACGAGTCAAACGGGTCACTGGTCAAAATGGGTCATTTTTTAAACGGGTCAATCGGGTTGCGGGTCAATCGGGTCACAGGTCGAGTCGGGTCAAGTTGACCCGTATTTGTCAAACAAGTTTTTTTTTTTTTTTTTTTTTTGAAATAGATGCAATCTGTCAATTGTTTATAAGTTCCTTAACTGTGATTAGATTCTCACTGGTGATACTGTTACCATTTATCAATTACCATTAAACACTTGATACCAAAATTTGGTGCAACTCTTGTTCTAGCTTTCTAGAAGCTAATCTTGGTATAATCTTCAATCTATTTAAAGTAAGAAGAGAAAATGAAAGTGACAAATAAAGAATGACAAACTATAATGGAGTACATAACATATTAAGTAAAAAAGAATAAGTAAATATTTTATAAGAATTACATCTCAATCTCAATTTACTCAACGTTGGTATGCATGGCAAAACGGGCGGGTCGGGTTCGGGTTTGGGTCGGGTCAATCGGGTCACGGGTCAAAACGGGTCATTTTTAAACGGGTCAATCGGATTGCGGGTCAAACGGGTTGGGTCAGAAAATTTTGACCCGTTTTGCCATGTCTATTTAAAATAGAACTCACTTTTTTTTAATATCTCAAAAATCATCTACAATATTGATTTTGTACTAAATTTAGCAACAATTTCCCTTTTAATATACAAAATCATAATTTTTATTAGAATATCATATTCCATTTTGTTGTGAAAGACTGTTAGGTTCTAAAACTTTAGAATAATTGGCAAACCATGAGCACAAACTTGTCTAGATATAGATTCCTAAGTCTATAGGTTTGATTAGACAATACTCAAGGTGTTACAAGTCAGAATACTAGAACATTCAAGCTATAAAAAGGAGAATTCAATTTCTGAAGAGTTCGACCAATCGAGAAACATGTTCGATCAATCGAAACTCGCAAACATGAAATTCTGCAAAATTCTATTTTAGCCCAAACTTTGCTTAAACGTTTTGAGTTTTAAGTGAAACACTTCTAGTATATAAAAGAAAACCCTAACTACATTTTTAGAGCTTTTAGAGACTTTGGAAGTGTTCTTGTGAGATCTAAAAGGTATTGCGTCTTCCTCTTTCAAAGTCACTACCGGAAATCATTCTCATATCATTAGATCCGGTAGATTTGAAGTTGCTGCAACAAGATCAACAACTGCTTATGATCTAAATCTTCAAGGGTGGTCTTGAAGTCACAAACTGGAGAGTTTGTGTTCCTAAACCTTTGAGTGGGATCTCAAAGTCACAAGCAAGAGTACTTGTGTTGCTGTAAATCCAAGAGGAAAAGGAATCCGTGGATTCGGAGCTTGCACGTAGTCGTGTCAGTAAGTTACTGCATGAGGTAGCAATAGATTTAGGGTTGAATCTAATTGTAAAAACTTCAATTCTCTTATAGTGGATTTACTTTACCTTAAGGATAGTTAGGCCAAATCCTCTCCAGGTTTTTACCTTGAAACGGTTTGTTTCATCAATTTTCTAGGTCATCATATTGTGATGTTATTTATTTTCCTTTGTTTTGCATGATATGATATATTTTTATTAAATCTAGATCTGAATAATTAATCTAAGTAATCACTTGGTTAATATATTAGGTTAAACAATCTGTTTTAAGAGGTCTAAACGAACAAACAAAGACAATATTCATGCTTGAACTTATTCCATAGTTCTAGTAGAAATTGGAAGAGTTAGTATAAATAACCCACTTTATAAACAATTTGTTAGGCTATTGATTTAATATATTTGCTATTGACATAATTTTGAGTAAATAAATTTTTTTTTTTTTTTGAAATCTACGTGTCGAACTACATTATGCTTGTAATAGTGAATTTTTATTTTCAAAAGTATTTTTTCAAGATTTGTGAAACCTTATCTATAAAACTTGTTTACTAATAAAAATATATTTTATTTAAAAAAAAGAGTCAAGTGCCTCTCGAGGATCCAAAATTTGAGATAATAATAAGCAACTACGTGCTCACTAAATCAATGATTCAATTATTGTAATTGAGAAAGTTTTACAACATAGAAAACAATCAATAATGATTCTCAATTCCAGTCATCATACTAATGAAAAGGAGGGGGTCACATTAACAATTTTTTAGGTGGAGCCACAAAGTACGGCAACATCTAAATCCCAAATTCTTAAAAATTTTATTTTTGGGCCTTAAAAAACACAATCAGAGTGTGTAAAGCTGTGATTTCCAACTAGTCTTTGTTGACTTTAATTCCGAGCCAAATTTGATTGTAATTTTTTCAATCATTTTCCTATATTTATGTGGGTTGTAATTGTAAGGGATGAGTGTGAGAGATTGGTGAAGAATCAAGCTTCAAAGAAGAATCACTGTAGTTTGCGACTAGCTTGCAAAAAGCTTGCGAGAAAGTATCCCGCAAAACGCCACGTGTGAAGCACATGACTAAAAGCTAAAGAGTCGTACTAGGCTGTCAAATTTGCGAGTACTTCGCGAGAAAGGTCATCTTGCAAGGTACCTGCAAAACTCTCTGATTGGCAAAAGGATAAAGTGTTTTACCAAATTCTTTACCTACACTATAAATACCCTCATTATCCACGAAATGTAAAAAGTGTTTTTCAAAGAGAAAACCCTAGCAAAAACACTTGAAAATTAGAGGTTTTTATACCCATAATCATCTACACATTTTCTCTTGGCTTTCCTCTACTGTTACCTCTCCATCTCTACATCCTTGAGAGGTTCCTAGACCAAACACTTATCACACACAATCTAAGTGTTGAGTCAAGTTTTGGTGCCTTTGGGAAGTATTGGAAGAAGCCATTTAGTAGCGGATGCAATCGGGCTAAATTGCGAGATTTGGAAAGCTAATGAAGACAAGACTCTGAGAAGTCCGTTGATAGCAAGAGTTTGGAGGGCTCAAGTACATGGAGTAGACTAGGCTTGTAGGGTCTTTTATTATTCGTATACTCCAACTTTATTCATTAGTGAATCAATTTCAACTTAGAGGGTCGCGAAGAGGTTTTTTGTCGAGTTCTTTGGTTTCCTCTTCGATAACACATCTTGGTATTATCTTGTGTTTGCGTCTCTCTTTCCTACTCTTTAAGCTTTCATTTTATTGTTTATTGTGATTGAATATGGCTTATAGTAGTGTTACTGGTTTATTGCATATATTTACTCTTATTCTGCACTTTGTTAAGTTAAAGTAAAAGCAATCTAGGCATAATTTTAAAATTGGAGTCTAAACAAGCTTTAGTGTTTTCACATTAATTTGAGCTTTCAGAGTGTTATACCAAACACATGCAAAAAATGCATAATTTTTTTTTTTTGGTGGTAGATTTTGTTCTATATGGAATTTGTTTTTATTTTGTTCTTAATACATGAATACTCAATTTAGTCACCATGTGGTGGGTTGGAGGAAAAATTTATCAATATATAATTTGAATCATAAAATGGATCCGTTTGAAATAGAGATGATCATTTTCCCCTTCCTTAAGACCCTTCCATTATGTTAAGGGGTCACCCTTATTTAGTGAATTTTAGCATGAAAATAAGTAACATTATTCTTTTTAAGTACAACATATGAAAAAAATTGTTATTAATCTTTTGAATTACCTAAGTTAAATATTATAAATTTAATAGTATTTTTAATACCATGTTGTTTGCTATTTTAAATAATGTTATGCAATATACACTATTAAATATAAGAAATGAGAAGCAAGTGGTTTATTCGCTTACAAATGAACTTTTAATTCAAATGACATATCTTTCATTTTTTACTGTAGAGAGACTGAGATTATGGATTTAAGATGAACCAGATGCATGTATTAAAAAAAATCAAGCATACTTACTTAATTGCATGTAAGAGATTATAAAGTTTTTTGAAATTTTATCTACACATGATCTGATTGTTTTGACCAGAAGGAAGGAATTAAATATATTATATGGTTGAAAACTAATTAGTAAAAGATTTACAGGATGATAGGCTTGGCACCTTGCATGTCTCGTTGCAAATAATTTAGAACCCTAAACATTACAATTGTTTAATACCTAGCTCTCAAGGTTTACATTTAATTGTAGATTCCTTTTATATATATATATATATATATATATATATAAATCGTGCGACCAAGTAAGCTCCTACCTTCTATTATTTTACTCCGTATAATGAATATAACATGATTGGACAATCCATATAAAAGCTAGGCCATGACAATAGTCCCTGCACTTCTCCCATTGAGCCTTATCTTTGTTTATGCATCAAATAATAATGGCTCTAAACCATTTCTTCTTTCCAGCCCCATTGTTTCTCTTATCACTGCTGGCTATTGCATTTGCTAGTGGTGATGGGTACAGCCCAAACCAGGACCTTGAGACACCAAATGTAGAAAAAGAAGACCTTCTCTCCACAGTTGTAGGCATCCAAGGGCTTGTTTATTGCAAATCCGGGCCTAAACTCATCCCTCTTGAAGGTAATTCGCACAGCTAATACCATTCTTCAGAATAGTCATACTCTATATATTCCTTGTAAAGATTTTCAAGAAAAGAAAAATTAATTTAACTAGTTAAGCATTTCCGGTATAGAAAAATATAGCAACTTTTCCCATAAAGAAGGCACAAATGCCTTATGGCCTTCTAGAGTCTTTGGACTGCTTTTCTGATTATAGGAAGAACTGCACTCAAAATACATAGAAACAATGACCATTACTTAGTGTTCTTATTTAGTTACATATATTATGTCTCAATATTTATTGTCTTCTTAATTTTGTCACTCAAATATTTTTCTAGGTGCCGTGGCAAGGATAACATGTCTGGCAGTCGATAAGCATGGGTTCGAAGCAGCTCCTTTCTCCTTCTTGAGTGAAGCATGTGATCCAAAGGGATACTTCTTTGCAACTTTGTCTCCTTCAGAGGTCGAAGACAATAGGAAGCTTAAGGAGTGCAGGGCTTTCCTTGAGCTCTCTCCATCAGAGACTTGTAATGTTCCAACAGATGTAAACAAAGGGATTAGTGGTGCTCTCCTTGGTTCTTATCGCCTCCTCAATGACAAGAAGATGAAATTGTACACTGTGGGGCCTTTCTTTTTCACTCCAGAGCCAAAATCAATATCTAATGGTTACTAAAATATTTCTAAATTATTATAAATAACCAAGTTTTGCCTTTTCTTGTCTATTGTCGACTTTATTGGTTGTTAAAGAAAGGTCTCTTTCACTTGCTTCTGGATACGTAGAAGCAATAATTTTATAAGATCACCCCACAAGTTTTGCCTTTTCTTTCACTTGCTATGTAATTGAAGAATGAAAGGAGAGGATGACATTTGTTAAGTAAAAATTTTATAAGATCACCCCACAAGAAGTAGTTTAATCATAAAAACCCCCAAAACATGAGGTAAGAATTGGAAGATGTACTTTTAATTAGCTTAAGCATGTCAATTTTCATTGCATGTGGGAGGCTCAAAAATAAGAAATAATGGAAAATAAATTAATTTGACCTTTACTCCCTTTGGGGAAACAATCTCTACTTAACCTAGAACATTTTCATTGCATGTGGTTGGAATTTGTTTCTAGCACTCTTTACAAAACAGCTCATCCTTTATATGTCTTAAATGACCTAAAAATGAAGAAAATATAATTAAATTCATCATTTATATTAGAAAAAAAATACAAGACTTTAATAACATTAAAAAAAAAAGTAATTTTATCAAGAACTACCAACATTATAGTGAGAATGTGACATGATTGTCAATGAGGCAACTCCTCTTTTTACACATACCTCTCTCAAAGCATTCCTGAAGTGGATTGAAATAGATCAAATAGACTGAAATAGACCGAACAGACCAAAGTGAACTGAAAGGACTGAAACAAATCAAATGGATTGAAGTGAACCAAAATGCTATGCTAATGTGGTTCAACAAGAGCGTAGCAACAATAAATTCTTCACTTTAAATTTTTAATATTTAATTATATAGATTACATGGGGTGGATTACAAGTAGTGAAACTAATGTGAGGAAGGTATCAAAAAAGAAAAATGTGAGGAAGAAATAAAAGAGGCCCTTTCTCTCATGTTCTTGGATTTTCTCTACCATGGTTCTTAGGTCGTGGATTTTGTGTACATTGTTCTAGTAGCAAGCACAACCGCGAGGAAGAACATAGAGGTGTTAGCAACGTGAAACAACCAGTGAACCGATCCTAGATGTATGTATACGTATTTGATTTCTTTTAGATAGAATATTCAGCCCAAGTATTATGTAGACCTATTGTATTATTCATTTATTGGTACTACTACCTATACTATACTGTTCCATCTTTTGATTATTGTACTATAGTCTAGTTGGTTGTGAATGGATCTTTAGGATTAAGATTCAATATGATGGAACTGTTGATCTCTGTAAAGTCATATGGTGACAATAGGGTTCACTTTAGGAATATGGAATTGATAATGAAGAAACCTTTGCCCCAATTAATTTCTCCTCTGTACTCAATGCATACCCTTATCGCAATAGTTGCTTCATGTCATTCATCAATTGAGTTAACTGGTTCATGACAAAACCTGAATTAAAGGTACCTTGTTCCATGGTCTATACTTCTTCTCATGGTTTAGCTCTTCTACTTCGTGCTTATACTGATGCTAATAGAGGGGAAGACCTTGGGGATTGATGCATGCTCCATTTACTGGCTATATATTGTTTTCTGCTTTGTGATTCTCTTATCTCTAGTGGAGCAAGAAACAAACTGTGGTCCATAACTTAACCTGCTGGATTGGCTTTTGTAAAGGGATGGGCCTTTCTCATCTCCTCTCTTCCTCCATGGATCTTTGTTCTTGAGGAACGAGATATGCTAGCTAGGCCCACTCAACCTTTCTCCTTCTCAATAAATTATATTTATTCATTAAGAAAAAGTAATTTTATTTGGATTTTAAACTGTTCCAACTAAAAGTTTCTAAATGGTTTGTCCTTATTGGAAGCCCTATCCAGTAATTCTCAAGTTGTTCTATAGGCACAAAATTTCTTTTTAAAGAGCAAACACCCTCCATCTCTTGGTACTTTCAACCTTGCAAAACGACGAGCAGCACTCATTGAATAGGCAATCAAAACCCAATTTCTCTCGCCGCCCTTGTTGGTTTTATTAATTGGGTCATGGACTCATAGGAGCTATAATGACAGTGGCTAATGGGCCAGGCACTATTATTATTAGTTGTAACTCCGGCACATATGATAGGACATAGCCATAAGTACCTAACCCAAGGTGACCAAGATACTTGACACCTAGGTGAGGCTAAGAGAATCTTGCTTTGTGAATACGTTGTGGCAAGGCAATAAGATGCCAAGTAGTAGTAACTACCACATCTGTCCTAAGTTATGCCCGGTTCAACCTCCTATATATTGATTATTGATACTTTCACTCCCTCACAAAGTCAATCCTACATCTAACTCCTCTCTTATCATCTCTTCCCTTAAAAAGAAAACAACTGCCTTTTGTTGCCCAAACCCAACATAATAAACTAAACAGACACAGAAAGTAGAAGAGAGAAAATTAACATGGAGGGGCAAGAGGGCACAAGCAAGAAAGATGAGAGGAAGACCCAGATTAGCCAAGGCAAAAGTGAGGGAATTGGAGGGGTGCTCGTGTTGGGAGGTGTCTTGGCTCTTGCAAGTTTGATAGCAATTTTTACAATCAAGAATAGAAGAAGGGATGCCAAGAAGAAACCAAAAGTACACAAAGGTGTGTCAAACGAATCAAAGGGAAACTTCAGACGCAAAAAAGAAGATGAAAGAAGAGAAGGCTTGCGCTTTTTCTCAAAAGATGCACCTTCTACCACTCGTGATTCACGGTGAGTGCTTGTTATTCTGTTGCATCGTTATGTTTTATGTGTTTTTCAATGTTGGTATTTAATTTAAGCCTTCGGTCAATTTGCAATTTCACAAGTCACGGAACCTCTGAGATACGTGTTATCCATATTGATGATCCCAGCGAGTTATTGGTCGATACCAAAAGTTCGATCCTGGTAATTCATCCCTCCTCTTTGATAATTCTCTTACTGCTTGCATAGTAGCACATGAATTTGAATCTACTGTATATGTAATTGTTTGTACTCTCTAGTTTTATCAGGGCCCTTGCTGTATAAATCATTATGTGCTACCAAATGGTAAAACACTAATGTCATGATTATTATTATTATTATTATTATTATTTTTTTTTTTTTTTTTTTTTTTTTTTTTGGAGGAGAAACCTATGACTGAAATCAGTGATGAAAAAAAGAATACTTCGAGTGGTCACCAAGAAAGCATTGCATCATGCGAAGATTGTGGTGTCATCCAAGAATCTTCACTGTTGGCACCGGGGAGTCCCATTTTGATTGAAGAGAAAGATGACGACGAGGACGAGGAATGTGCCATGGAGACAGGCGAGGAAAGCTCCAAAGGTACAGGAGACTCTTCCATGGAATCAAATGATGAAGTTTGGCCAGCAGAGTTGATAATAGAAGAATTAAACAAAAAAGCAAATAGAAGTATCATTTTTCAAAATCCTAAAGAGACTAATGAGGAAGAAGATAACACAGCCAAAACAGAAGAGTATAGCTCCTCTTGTAGCTGCGATGACTGTGATATCTTCGACGATAGTTGTGACGAGAATGAAACCACTGAACTAGTTACGGTGAACAAGCAGCCACCACGCTCATCAAAGATGAGATTTTGGATTTTCTCAATGTTATTGCTCGTGCTGCTGATGCTGTTACTTTCTCTCAACCATCATAAAGCCATTTCTTATTATCAGCTTTATCTTGATTCTTCCATAATCCGTGGAGTTTAGAAAAGCACTAAATATTGTTTTTAGTTTTTAACTATTAGACTAAAAAAAACTGCAGTATGTAAAGTCTGTCAAGTGTGGCATGAACCACAATCAAGCCAGAGAGCATTAAAAAAAATTCCATATAATAGTATAACACATCACATGAGATGAAGCAGCACCCCATATCATCAATGGATCTCTCAGGGCTTTGGTTAAAGATTTGAAAGAAACAGGTTTAGCTCAGGTCTTAGAAGATAAACAGAAAGTTATCACTTGATGTATGAATTTTAGTGGTTTCAATTACTGCTTTCTGCTTTTGCATAAAAAAATTATATATTAAAAGAAAAGGAAAAACTATTAATTTTTCCAGTAACACATTAAAAAAAATAGTATATATACATAGGAGAAGAAACTAGAGTCGTAGATCAAGGAGAAAGAATTTATATAGCAAGATATTCTTACAGATCTTCCTATAATTGTTTTACTGTCCTGTCCTCTCAATTATCTTTACAAAGTGTATAATTTCTTAACCTATCACTCTTGTTTCTATATACAGTGCCCTCAATCCACAGACTATGCTCTTTGGCTGCTGCTGGTTTATTTGGTAATAAGTGTCGAACAAATAGATGAGAACTAAGGAATTAAATACCCAAAATCTAGGATGTAATACCCCTGAATCAGAACTTTCTGAGGACAAAACTTCGTACCCAGGCCTGTATAGCCGGGTGAACCGGGCTTGTTTGCGTCGCTTATCATTTAGCACTCTTGTTTGCGTTGGTTATCATTTAGCACTCGAGAAATTGGCTGGTTTCTATTGAGCTTGGCCAGCTGCAACCCGTAGACCATCCCAAAACACCAAGAATTAGATCTATGCTTGAGCAAGCAGTTACCTGAGGGAGAAGCAATATCTTACATCAGGAATACATAAATTTAACACAACAAAATAGAAACTAGACAGAGAAATATGTAGCGATAATATCAGGTTTGGTTCACTACCAAACATTCCAGGTTTCCTTCAACATGAAATAACATGACAGCCATTCCCCTTCCTCCATCAATCTCAGCCTAATCAACAAAAGTTAAAGAATTAGAGCTGCATAATAAACTAGCATTGTTTATAGAAATCAAGATATGAATTCAACCATCCATTGAATCAGTTTCAACCACTCACCACACAAGAACATATAGTAATGCCTGCAACTGACAATACTGTTGTGACCTCGGCCAGCATGCCTGAAATAATTGTTTAACCATGCAATCTAGGTTAAGCAATATATTCATGACAGGAAATCTAAACTTATTGATCAAAATAGTGGCTAGAAATTTAGGTGGCTGGTGGACTCACCACAAAATGTCAGACTAAAAATTAACAGGAGAATTTCACTTTATAGCATGATCTCCATCAGATTTACTTGATGGCATGGCAAGTATAAACAGGAAGAATTGAGAAGGAGCCATGAATGCCTACTCACATCACATGCTACCTATGTTTCAAAGCTACTGAAAGGGAAAAAGAAAAGCTAACATGGTTTTATTTACAAAGTAGAACTTACCTCTTCGATCTATGCACACCACACAAAACCATTGGATTGAGTGCCCTTCATGATTGTGCCAAGAGGCAATCTTGCTGGCTTGCCAACTTTCCAAACCAGGCAACACTTCTTTGTACATTGGAATGTTCGCTTGTATTATCTTGGCAACACCATTTCCCTCTGAGAATAACTCCCCTTTAACCTTCAAACTCGCATGCTGCACATGCTTACTATGTTTTCCATTGACCTTGGGGACCCAAATACTTCCATTTTTTCCCTCTGGGGATGACACTCCCACAACATTCATAAGGATTTTCTCCCACATTGGTTTGCTTGCCTTGGAAGGATCTGGGAGCTCTTCTGCTTCACTCTCCTCTTCAGAATCAGCAATGAAATCAATTACAGTATCTGCTGTTATCTCAGCAGCAGATAGTGCAGCTTGCTCCCTTAAAAACTACACACAAGATAAATTTATAATTATTCAAGGAAAGGTTAGTCTAAATAGGAACAAAGAGCCATCCATATTCCACACAACAATGCCTACTTTCATAATTTTGTGTCTGGCACTACGTGTCTTAGCATGCTGCAACCATTGCTTATGCCTCTGGAAAGCTGATTTGCTCGAGAGTGCCTGGTAAATCAAGAAAATTGTGAGCCTTTAAAAAGCAGTTTCTGTAACTGAGTATTGCACGTACTGCTCCAAATAGGTCAGCCTGCTACTTCTTGTTATGCATTTGAGATTTCTCTACTGGACAAGTTACATAATACACAATACAAGACTGGAAAAATTTACCAATATATTTCAAAATAAAGAATCATGTAATAATGATGAAAGCATATGTTCATAATAAAGGAAAACTAGTGAGCTACCACTTGACATTGGTTTATCCAGCATGCACATGGACATTTGTTGATAGTTTCAAACATCTATTCACAAACAGTGACACTCAAAACAGATTCATTATTTTTATTGGTAATTACACTGAACCCACAACCTCACCCTCTCCACCTTGCTCTTGCAAAGGGAGGAGGTGCGGTGCTATTTGAGTTACTCTCATAGGTTCTCTTGATGACTCCAGCAAAGGCAATGCCTTGCCAACTTTGCTTGACCAGACAATGCACAAACTATTTGGATGACAAAATTCTGATTATGGTGATATTAATTGTAAATTTAAGTGAAAAATCATGGCATCTTTTTTTTTTTTTTTTGATAGGTAATCAGAGAAAAGAAAAGTACAAGATGTTCATGATGATGAACAACAAGAAAAAAAGAGCACACAGCACAACAAAAAGAGGGTAATCAGGAAACTAAGCTAAGGGAAGACATAAACTCAAAGAGAGAAGAACGATTAGTAAAACCCCAACAACGAGACCACTCCAAAAGACTGCGTTGGCTTAAACCTTTAACTCATCCAACGTTTTCTCCTTGTCCTTAAAAGATCGACGATTTTGTTCCAATCACACAATCCACATTAAGCACCCTGGAACCAAATTCCAAACGTCCGAACTTGGCATAAACCAATGAATACCAAAAGCCTAAAGCATAAAAGTCCATAGGAAATGAGTAACAAGACAATGAAGAAGAAGGTGGTCTGCCGACTCCCCATCATGGCAACACATACAACACCAATAACACCAATTAGCCAAAGGGCAACCCTTAAGCATTAGATTATCCAAAGTGAGGATCGGACCATGAGTAGATGTTCACAAAAAGACCGTCACGCGTTTAGGAATCTTTGGTTTCCAAATCCCCTTCCAAGGAAACAAAGAATTCGAAGCACTCCGAATTGCATGATAGTAAGGCCGGGTGTCAAACTTACCATCACCTTTTAGCCGCCAGCAAAGAGTATCTCTCCTCTCACCTCGAGGAATATGAGTTTGGATAAGCTGAAACAGAGAATAAGATGCAGTCAACTCCCAATCTTCAAAAGCTCTATAAAACCTTAAATTCCACACTCTAACAGTACCCCCCTTCTGGAATTCACAAAACCTCAGAGATGCAAGCATCCTTGACCGTTGAACACACATAGAGCTCAGGATAGAGATCTTTTAGAGTATTATCACCAATCCACCTATCATGCCAAAAACGGATACGAGTGCCTTCGCCCACTACAAAAGACAAATGCTTAGAAAAGCTCTCCCACCCTTCATTAATGCTTCTCCATAGGCCACACCCATGAGTCCTCCTGCAGACTTTAGTACTCCACCTCCCTTGACTCTCACCATATTTTGTGGAGATAACTCTCCGCCATAGATGGGTACCTTCATGACCATATCTCCGCAGCCATTTCCCTAATAGAGCTTGATTAAACGACACCACAATTCTTATCCCCAAACCACCCATCTCAACGGGTAAACACACATTTTCCCAAGCCACCAAAAGATACTTGAAGCTCCCTCAGAAAACCCCCATAGAAAATTCCTCTGAATACTTTCCAATCTAGCAGCCACAACTTTAGGATTAGTAAAAAGAGATAAAAAGTACGTTGGGAGACTAGACAGGGTACTCTTTATTAACATGAGCCTGCCACCCTTAGATAAATAGAGACGCTTCCACTCAGATAGTTTTTTCTTCATTTTCTCCAAAATAGGATTCCAAATCGAAGCTGTCTTAAAAGAAGTTCCCAACGGCATCCCCAAATATTTCATAGGCAAACTGCCCACTCTACATTGAAGAATATTAGCCAATGCATCTAGATTATTCACCTCCCCAACAGGAACAATCTCACTTTTCCCGACATTGACCTTCAAACCCGTAAAAGCCTGAAAACAAGACAACACCAACCTAATGGACAGCAATTGTTCCCTAGAGGCATCACAAAATAAGATAGTGTCATCAGCAAATTACATATGGGAAATACGCACACCAACAGAGTTCACAGCTCCCACATGAAAACCCCGAATAAGATTACACTCCTCAATCTTCTTCAAGAGTCTACTTAAAACCTCCATTCTCAAGAGAAACAAAAGTGGGGATAGTGGATCCCCTTGTCTCAACCCACGAGAGCTTCCAAAGAAACCTTCAGGGGATCCATTAACCAGGACTGAAAAACGGAACGACGTAACACAAGCCTTAATCCACCCTCTCCATTTCAACCCAAAACCCATCCGGCCCAACAAAAAAAAACAAGGCCTCCCAATTCACATGGTTATAAGCTTTTTCAGTTCCGGCCCAACCCAAACCATGCCCGGTGTTCTGCTTTTCAACTTGCTATCCAGGCATTCATTTGCAATAAGCACTGAGTCCAGAATCTGCCTTCCGCCAACAAACAAAGTTTGAGACTCAGAGATGAAATTATCCAAAACCACCCTCAACCTATTAGCCAACACCTTGGACAGCAACTTGTACACACTACCCACCAAACTGATGGGGCGAAAGTCCTTAATGTTAACGGCATTACACTTCTTAGGAATTAAAGTGAGAAACGAAGCATTCATAGACCATTCAAACACAAAGTGCCGATGAAAGTAAACAAAAAATCCCATGACATCCTTTTCCACCACACTCCAACATTTGTGAAAAAAAGCCATGGTGAACCCATCAGGACCAGGGGCTTTATCACCCTCCATCTCCCTTAATACCTGGAAGACTTCCTCCTTCATGAACTCCTCTAAAGATAATTGCTCATCCTTTTCAATACAAGCAAAATCTAACCCATATAAAGTAGGACGCCCCACCTCAGTTTCCTTATACAGCCCTTAATAAAAGAGGACAAGCTGAGAGCGTACATTAGACTCATCCTCATAAAGAACACCATCCACCTCAATCCGTTTAATTTGATTAGCACTTCTATGCGAGTTTGCTAATCTATGAAAGAACCGAGTATTATTATTGCCCTACTTCACATACAAGGCCCGAGACTTTTGCCTCCAAGAAATCTCCTCAAGAGAAGCCAATTGTTCAATGTGTCCTTTGAGTTGATGGCGATGAATCTGTTCCTCGTTTGAAAGACCTACCAACTCCTCTCTCGCATCTAAACCCATCAGCTCAGTCAGCTAGTTCTTTCTAAAAGCCAAATCACCAAACTCCTCCCTGTTCCACTTTTTTAAATATGCTTTTAGAGCCTTCAATTTTTGAGCCAAAATGAAACTAGGAGAGCCCGCAAAACTGTACCCATCCCACCCATGCTTAACTCTATAAACAAAGCTCTCAACTTTCAACCACATATTTTCAAATTTAAAGGCACTTCGCCCACATCGAACAACACCAGCTTCCAACAAAAGCGGGCAACGGTCTGAAAGAACACGGGGAAGCACCCGTTGGGATTCATTCTCAAAGTGCTCCTCCCAATCAAGAGAAACCAATGCCCTGTCAATTCTTGACATAGAGGGAAGACCAAAATCTCTAAACCAAGTGAAGGAAGCCCCCTTTAAAGGTAAATCAACTAAAGAATAATTCTCTATAAAATCCGAGAATGCGAACATAGCAGGGCTAAAAGACTCACAGCCAAGCCTTTCACTTGGGTACCTGATAATATTGAAATCACCTACTAAACACCATGCCATGGGCCAACTAGCACGCACCTATGATAACTCCTCCCACAAAGAAGACCGCTATCCATTGTCATTAGGGCCATACACACCTGCACAAGCCCAAACAAAGTCATCCAACACTCCTCTCAATAAAACACTGACAGGAAACTATCCAACAATGACATCCAACTTCTCAAAGACCCCCTTATCCCTAAACAGCAAGACCCCTCCTGAAGTCTGCACAGCATCCAAAACAGCCCAATCAATGAAAGGACTACCCCATAAACTCCGAACAAAAGCAACATCAATAGAAGATACTTTCAATTCTTGAAAACATACAATATCACACTTCCACTCTTTTAGGAGATTCTTACAAACCCTTCTCTTTCGGGGATTGTTAAGCCCCCTTACATTCCAAGAAAGTAGTCACAAAGTCATTTAAAACTACCAACAACCCCCATAGTAGTCGAAGAAGCTTTGCTCCTACTCCTAGATGAGACACCATCATAATTAACATAAGAAATAAGCCCCTTAAGCTCCTTGAGACCTCACGACCCTGAGTTTGCAGTTCGCTTAGACACCCCATCATCATTCAGCTTGAGACATTCCTGTTCCAGAATGCGAAAAAGAGCCAAACATTGAGCTTCATGTTTCACAATAAGGAAACCCACCATTTTATAGAAATTTTTCATCAACTGTGACACCCAATTCGAAGGTGGCCCAGACTTTATCCCTTGTGCTCCCTCTACAAAATCCTAAACCAGCAAACCCTCACTGAGATCCTTAGGTTCCCACCGAGACAGAGGTTCACATTCCAACACACAAATATCTCTCTCCACTGCCACAACCACTGTCATCCACCCCACTGGTCTCCCCCAATAGAAGGTGAAGCCCAGAGTCTGTCTAAATTCCCCAACAGAATCCACTGACCTTTGTTGCGTTGTATCATCATGAGTACTACTCTGTTCTTCTGCATGAGCTTCCCCTTCCCCAAACTCAACTTCCATCCCATTACTCAAACCTGAGGGTGGAGAAAATCTATTTTGAACCACCCATGGTTGTTGACAAAGGATCGGCGGCACCTCTATCAAAATCGGAGGCTCAATTACTGCCCCTGCCAAGCTAAACCCCATATCACCGGTGAACCCAGAGTCCCAAGAACCTAATCTATGAGTTACCTTGGCACTGGGGTTTGTGAACCCAGAAAAATCAGCCTCGCCGGAGTCGAGATTGACTATATTTGAGCTATACCTTGTCGCCGATTCTTTTCCGGTCACTTGAACACCGAGAACACTCATCGACGTCATCCCATCTCCACTTGAGCTCGCACCCACTTGTCTCTTTACTGAAGGCAGAACCCGAGACTCACTCTCGCCCAACGGAAACTCCATCAACTTCTAAACTTGAGACCCCAGCACTTGGGCTACGCATTCAAATTTAAACCTGACTGTGGGCTGGGTTTACCACAGTTTGGCTTTGTCATGGCCTCCAAACAGATCTGGGCTTGGCTGTCTTGAATGGGCTAGAGCTATTAATATAATGACCAATGGGCTTTAAAGGTTGCACCACTTTTGGGCCCACTTCAATAACCTCAGACCACACTATAGCCCATCTCCCATCTAACCCACGCTCCATACGAATAAAGAGATCCCAGGTCAACTCAGATTTTATACCTTCACTTTCAATCCCATTTATTGATGACAAAATCTTCGCCCCAAGTTGCTCTCTCTGTCCTAGAGTACTTTCTTTGCAGGTATCACGATTCTTACGGCTGAAATCTGACAAAATCTTCTCCCCAAGTTGCTCCCTCTGTCCTAGACTACTTTCCTTGCAGGTAACACGGCTATTACGGCTGGGAACTGACAAAATCTTCACCCCAGGTTGCTCCCTCTGTCCAAGAAAACTTTCCTTGCAGGTATCTATATTTTGAACCAATGCAGTTTTATTCTTTCCTTCATCTCCCCCGCCATTGTTGGTTTTCTGATTCCCTGCCACCACCGACGCAAAGGATTTTGAGGCATCTCTAGTGGGAATACCTGTGATTGCTTGCTTGGGAGCTAGAGACTCCGGGTCTATCACCTTTCTCAGGTGTAAACCAAAACCTCTCCAGCCACTCCCCGACTTCCCTTCTGGCACCACTACAGACCCCTTACGATGACCATTGATGAGTTCAGAAATTAATAAGAAAGTGCCGTAAGTGTTGGATCCCAACTGAAGAATAAAGCATTTGTCACCCTCACGGAAAGATTTTGCAAACTAACCATGAGACTGCCCAGAGATCAGTTCATCCACATTAAACAGAAATCTCTTTGCACTACCTTTTCCCATAAAAATGGATCTTAAAGAGTCTGTGCCTCTCTCATAAATACGGAGCTGGTAAAACATACCACCTTCCTCAACAAAAAACTCAAATGTTTTTGATTCAACGAAGAAAAAAACAGAGCCTCCCATATTGAGAAAGAAACCAGCAAAAGAAGTATAAGAAGGAACTCTCTCTCTCTCTCTCTCTCCCTCCCTCCTAATTTCTTTCTAAAAGTAATGATACTCAAGGAATTACACACAGCCCATAAGTTATGTTCAATGAAAAGGAAATTGCAATAAGAGAATTTATAAAAACTTACATCATATGTGATTATCTCCACAACTTCCGCATTTGCAAGCACACGCATAGGAGAAACAAGATTACCATTGACCTGCACAAAAGAAAGTCATGCACCACAACTCAGATTGCTAAGTTTAGTTTTTGTTTGCTAATTGCTTTGTTTTTGTCAGGAGTAACACTCATTGACAGAAGAATATCATACTAATCAAAATTGAGAAAAATACCTTTGCAGCCACCATTTTGTTACCAATATCAGTGTGTATCATATAAGCATAGTCAATAACAGTTGCCCCCTTAGGCAGGTTTTTAATCTGCACATAATGTCAACTGTCAAGAAAGTTGAGCACTATGATCTCCTATTTGAAGGTATATTCTGTCTTTTCTCATCAATATTCAAAAGATGAAACCAAAATAATAATAATAATCAGGAAAAAAAAAAACTAGTATGTTAAAGAATCCACTGTGTTACCTCTCCCCTTGGTGTAAACACAAAGACACGGCTGCCTAACAAGTCTCTAGTGATAGTGTCAACAAATTCCCTAGAGCTCATGTTGCCCACAAACTCCTCTTGCCATTCTCTGATTGCATTGAGCCAGCCAATCTGGAGGAAACAGAGGACTTCATATTTGAAATTAGCATTGAAATCGGGGACTTGAAAGGGTTTTCCCTGAAATCCCTTCAGGAAGGATAGCTAATTATCACAGATTTTAAAAGAAATTGATAAATTACCCTGAGAGCAATGTTTGCATTGGAAAGAGAGACAGTCTTTCCTCTAGAGCTTCTACCATTAGGCATTGCACGTCCAACTAAACCATTAACAAATACTCTCCCACTATAATGAGCAGCAATGCCTCTTTCAGCTATAAGGTTCATCTCTTCGGTTCTTATCTGCCAAAAATAGGTAACCCCAAAGATTAGGAAACGTCCCACAAGAAATTATATAGATAATTATAAAGATAAAAATTAGAACTGAGAATTTTGGGTAATAATAAAATCTTAGAAAGGTTTCTGAAAAGAGACTCAAATAAAAGAAATTAACAACTTCTTAAAAGCCTTATTTGCAACTACGCAGAAAAAGGGAACTAGTCAATAATGATCATCTAAGACTACCTGAACTTCTATCCTAAACATGCTCTCATACAGAAAAGGAATCACTGTTGTGTGGAGACTTTGATAGCCATTGGGCTTTGGGGTTGCTATATAGTCTTTGACCTGTTACCAAAAAAAAAAAAAAATAATGTCATATATAATAGATTTTTAAACTCTTATCAATTACTCTTCACAGGGAAGGCAGCAGCATACGCACAGCTCGAGGAATAGGGGTCCAGACTCCATGGACCAACCCAAGAACATGGTAGCAAATCTGTGGGAAATACAACAATCAGAAAAATCAGTGGCAAACCAAGTACTGAGTGCAGCAAAGACACCTAGATCCTTTGGCATGGTTGAGGATTTACCTGCTGTGGACTGCATAAAGGCCCAACTCCAATACATGACTTTGGTTTTATGATAATACGAAGCTGGTTATGACAGAGTAAGAAATATGTGAACATGTAGATATCAAACATCATGTAAATTTTCTCATCACAGCTTCAATTCAGTGTACAGATAAGATATCACAACAAACCTGTGCTATTTGATTAATCTCATTGATAGAGCCTTTAGATTTGAGGACAGCTCTATAGATACTGCAATTTAACAATGAAAATCTCATTTTCAGGGCCTGTAAGAGAACGCTTTACAACAAACTTAAAATAGGCCATCAGAAAAGATAGTAAATTCATCTCAAACAGGAAACGCTTTATCCCATAGTAAATAAGGGTAAAACATCAACACAAGTCAGAGGTCATCTCCTTTAAACCTCTTGAACACCCAATAGGGATCTTGTGTAATACATTTATGCGAATAACTAATATTACAGCCGATAAGGCATTAGTTGAAGTATGTGATTAATTTGCATGTTGAGATTCTCCACGTAGAAATAGACCGCCTAATCAGCTACTTGATCACAAATGATAGATATAAAACTTGCCAACTTAAAGCATATAATGATATTAGACATGACAAGGATAATGGATTAAAAATATAACAAGAAGGCAACTAAGTAAACTAACAAATGGAAGTAAGATTCATGGCCTGACCTGTACGGCTCCTTACACACAGAGCGAACTTCAGTTTTCACAGTCATAAGGTTTAAGAACTGATCATCCTCAATCTTCTCCATCAAAATTTTGTTGGCCTGATTCAAAGAGAGAAGGCTTGATAAGTAAATCCCTTCAAGACAAGAACACCTGAAAGCTCCTGACTTGAGATTATCCACGAGTTAAATTCCAATATCATATGTTATCAAAGACATGATGCAGTTAATAACTTTCTAAGTTCTCTAATCAAGAAATTTCGTTTAAAAAAAGAGAAGCATTACCTCCACAAGTTCTTTCTCATGATCTTTATAGAGATCTGCAACTCTTCTCTTAACTTTGGCATAATCTTCAGCATTTGTATACATGAAGGATAGATTTTCAAGTTCTGACTGCAACACATTACCATTATGTTATTGGAATAAGCAGTAACTGGGCCAACAATTGCCAAATAGACAAAAAATAGGACATGAATTTTCACTTTAACACAAAAAAGGTTGAGACTTTGCATAAGAAAGGCATGCAGGGATCATCATTGCTAGTTTACTACACTTAATCAAGCATGGGTAAAACAGCCCAAACACCCTGAGAATCTATCCTTCATGATTTTTTTTTTTTTTTGGGGGGGGGGGGGGGGGGGGGTGTGGGGGTTGTGGAGAAGAGGGGGTGTACATAACAAAACAAAAAAAGGTTGGCGTATTTCCAACTTCAGACAAAAGATGATGCATCTTCAGGTGAATACCACACCTCAAAATCAAGATAGCACAAATTAGCTCTGGGTGAAAATGAGATAATTAAATGGCCCTTCTCAAAGATGCCTTAGCAATGGTATGTTAGCTTAGGGACCATAAAATATGCTATGTCAAAGTCACTGTGAAATAGATTTGTGGAACTTTCAACCCATATAACCAGATTTTTTTGGTCTCACCTCAAACCAACCTTCAGCAAATTAAGATATCACTTGGTTCAAAGAACCAAACCTACCTGGCTACCCGTACAACTTTATCATATTTCATCATTTCAAACTTTGACAACATATACAGACAGAAAATTATGAGAGAAATTGGCCATAAAAAACAATAACTAATGCCAGCATTATAATGTAAAGGAAGAATGTGAAGTGTGAACAGAAAAGTGTCTAGAACTCCAAAGCATTAACAGAAATAAAAGTGTGTAAAGAAACATAAGGATCTACCTTGATTTGGTACATCCCAAGCAACTTCGCTAGAGGAGCAAAGACCTGCAAAGTTTCCACTGCTATGCTGGACTGCATGCAAAATTACAATGTCAATAAGAATATAAACAATGGGGTCAACAGCCAACTAAGATAACACCAACGACACACTACCTGCTTACGTAGGGGCATGTGAGAAAGAGTTCGCATGTTATGTAATCTGTCAGCTAGTTTGACAATGATGACACGGACCTGAAACAGCAGTTCATTCAGTCTCAAATGGATTTCACTATAGGAAAGACAGGGCATTGACAAACATTATAAAGAATATGTCACCTCCTCTGTCATGGCAAGAAACATCTGATGCAGGTCATCAGCTTTTACATCTTGTACGGAATCGCTTTCATTCTTGTACTTCAGTTTTCCCAATTTAGATACCTAATCAGGAAAAGAAAAGTATGAAACCAATGCTCAACCAATGTAATCTGGAGTTTGTTCAAAATGACAGAAGAACAAAGGTTTCCAAAGTTAGCACCCATAAATATATGAAGTACCTTAGTCTCTCCTTCTACAATGCGACGCACGGTAGTACCAAACTCCTCCTCTATCCTTTCAAAAGTAACAACATTTGTATCCTCAACTGTGTCATGCAGTAATCCAGCAGCAACAGACTCCCAATCCAATTCCTAAAAGAACAATTCGAGTAAATTTTTATTGCAGATTGCAACAAAGATATCATTCTAAAAGCGGTCTTTTTTGTTAACTCTGTATGACTCACAAGTTCTCCTAGTATACGAGCAACTTCAACGGGATGAATGATGAAGGGCTCTCCACTGCGTCTTTTTTGGCCATCATGAGCCTCAAAAGCCAGCTGCACCAACAGGAAGGCTTCATTTAGATATGAACACCACTTCAAAAGGATTACTTTGCAAGAACAAGAATGCTAGGATTGCATGCAGAGAGCTAACCTTGAGAGCCTTATGGACCAATTCTAGTTCTTTAGGTGAAAGGTATGAAATACTGGGTTTAAGATCCTGAGGCAATAACAGGATCGGGTTAAGTCTAAAACTAAAACCATGAGAAACAATATCTTTATATAAAATAATATCATCATTCTCATTACTGCGAGATGTTGGACCATACCTCCCACAACCTTTCCGGAGAAAACTCACTGAACGCATCTAAAGAGTGGGGTGAAGAACAACACATGCGCCACCTTTTAAAAGCAGCATGAAGCATGCTTGGTTTTATGAGTTTTCGAAGAAGAACAAATTCCGAAGCTTCACTAGAATAACAACCTCTAGTATCACAGACTTCACATCTCTGGAAGAGGAAGATTGAACAGGTTTTGTGATTACTAATTATGCAAGCTAGTTTGGACAACCAATGGCCAGTAATACAAATTACAAACTAAAGTTTCATCAACCCTTGAGCAAGTCACACTTTCAATGTATTTTCCATTTGATACTTTCGAATTTTTTGTAACACTTTGTGTTCATCACTGTGAACATAAAGCATTATTCTTTATCAATAAATTTGTACTACTTTCTTATAAAAAATGTCACACCTTCAATGTGAAACATTGCAACTTTGTTGTGATATAACCATGAACTTACTTGTGACAATTTGTGCTCCACAAAACAGAAATCTTATTACAAATTAATAAAATGTTTTGTAAACATATTTGCATTTCGACAAGGTGCATAAGTATAATGATCCTTGTTTTCCTTAGTTGCTCAATGCTCATATCTTGAAAGTACATGTGATATCTAATACAAAATCAACTACACTTCTCATTCTCACTGATGATTAAGATTTCTAATCGTGTTCCAATTTTGTTATAATCCTATAATAATACACTGCAAAAACTTTAACCAAATACAAGCATAAGATAATTAGATGCTTCCTACACATTAAACCACCATCTCAACTTTAACTTAAACTTTAACATCAGTTAAAATTTTTTTTTGATAAGTAACATCAGTTAAAATTTCAAACTTGCGTATAGAAATAATTGTCTTGCAACAAAATCCATATGGTTCCAAAGTTATGAACACCATAAACATATAATAGATAATATGCTCAATATCTAGCTTGCAGAAACCAAATTCAAATGCTAAATATCCTAACACAAATCAAGAAACTTTACAGAATTATTCCGGCTTCTTCTTCCATTTCGACAGTGAGACAACAAGGAACACTGAGGTGGATGAGCTGTACTTGCAAGGAACCCGGTCAAGACCCTCGGCGCTTTCCACGCACACGATAGAAAGCTACAATCATATCTTCCACTCCCATCCCACTTTGAAAACTTACACAAGTTTACGCATTCTACTGAAACTACAAGATTCACAACAAGAACACATTTATTCCAATATCAAAACCCCAAATTCACCAACAAAAACAAATCAATCAAAAACCCAAAATGGCAAAATTTTAAAAGACTGTCTCTTCATGCTCCGTTTGGTTGCTGAGAAAACTATAAGGTTAGCTAAAAACAAAAAATTCAACTCAACCAAGTAACATACAGTACTAAAGGCCAAACTTCACTAAAGTTTACATCTTTTGCATCGTTTAGTGCTTCAAAGTACCAAATAATGAAAACCCAATACTCAAAATTTCAAATTTAATTCAATTTTCCCACATTTTCTCAGCAACCAAACAGAGTAGGCTTAACATACCTGACATGGAAGAAGCAGAGGCCATTTATAAAGGGCCAGAGCAATCTCATTGAATCAAGCCCAGCATTAAACAAACCCCACAAAACACACACACACACACCCCAGAAAGGTAAAAGCTCTTCCAATGAAATTTTCACCAAGACAAAACAATCAAAAGCTCATTACTTATTAGAGCTTCAAGAGCTGAGCTTAGAAGAAATCAGCAAATAAAGGGCGTTTCGTGTGGCAACCGAAACGTTGGGTTTTGGACAAGTATGTATGAGAGGGATTGAAACCAAAGAAGAGGGCGAAGAGATAATTTAGAGAGAGAGAAAGCTGAGCCAAAGCCACACAAATACAGTTTGATAAAGATTTTTCGGTTTCGTTTTTATTTTTATTTTTATTTTTGTTAATTTTCTCTTCGGGGGCTATTTATATTTGAGAAGGTAGAAAAATTTGGGAAATTTTTGTGAGGTTTTTTTTTTTTTTTTTTTTGGTGTGTGCGGAGTGGGTTATTGTAGAGTGTCCAAAATGGAACTTTGCACCATCATTAACAAATAATGTTTTACCAAAAAAAAATAATAATAATAATAATGACACGTAGGCAAACTTGTAAATTGGGGTGTCATTATACTTTATAGGGCAAAAAAAAAAAACACTTTTTTTTATTGTTGATGAATATGTTTTCTGTTTCCTTTTTTCTTATTTTTGTTTGTATATATTCCTATAAAATAGGATTTTGCTTTTAGTTCACTTGTCTTAAAAAGTACCTCAATCAAGAGTATTAAACAATGTAAGTAAAATGATGTTTTAATATGAAGCCAAAAAAAATAAAAAATAAAAAGAGAGAGAGAAAATTATTGGACATAACAAAATTTCATAATACTTACCCACCTTATTTTGAATTGCTATTAGCTTGTTGTAGGGTTTTATTGTGTTTATTCATAGAAGAACTCAAAAAAATAAAAAGTTTCAATGATGTTTGCCAATTCAATAAAGCTATGAATGCAACGAAAATTAACGATCATTTCATAATATTCATAAATTAATCTACCACCTTGCTAATGGGTCCACCATAATATGTAGTTAATATTTTTTAATAGCCCACATGTGAGGTGATAAAATAATTTGAAAAAAAGGACTCTCGCCAAATATTGTGTTTGTACAACATCATAAATTGAGGATTTTTTTTGGGATAATTTGATAGTAAGAAGTGAGGGAATTTGAACTTTTGATGTCTTTCATTGGATACACTAGATGATAGTTAAATAATTGAACTACAAGGATGAAGGGAAAAAATTTGTTATCCTTATTTTAATGAAAAAAAAAAGGTTTACTTTGTAAAAGATCTATAGTTCAGCAAAAAAATTTTGGAAGTTATTGTTGTTGTTGTATTTTTTTTTTTATTCAACTTAATTAACTAATTAATTAGATCTTTCTCCCTCTATTTGAAGACATAAGTAGATTCTTATTTATTGTCTAATTAAACAATACTTATTTTGAGATTGTTACAAGGAAGCCAATAGCCAAATCTAGTTTATGGAAGCTAAAATTAAGGGTGTGCATGGGTTGGGTTGACTCGAGTTAAGGGGATTTTTTGACCTAACCCACCATGGTAGGTTAAAAAAAATTCAACACAACCCATCACATAAGTCCAACCCAACCCACATGGATCGGGTTGGATTGGGTTCGGTTGAACCCATTGGTTGGGTAATTTTTTTATTACTATTATTATTAAATTGAACAAAAAAATATGAATATAAATATATTAAAAAAACCAAAGATTAATATCAATATAACTCCTTAAAGGCAAACAACACTAATGACTAAACAACAATAGTAATTTATTAGGGTTTATGTGAACTAATTGACTTTTATATAGGATAGAAAAAACTGATTATTTTTTTAAAAAAATTATTAATTATATACTATATTTTAAATATAAATTAAATATATGAGCAGGTTAGACCGGGTTTGGCAGGTTTGGAATTTTATGACTCGAACCCAACTTGGATCGGGTCGGGTTTGTGCATTGGCGGGTTGGTTGCACACCCCTAACTAAAACATTAAAAATCCCAAAAAAAGACAAAAAATTAAGTTGACCACGTGGACTCGTTGGAGCTTAATAAGGAAGTCTGGGTGGATTCAATTAAAAACCAAGGCACATTGAGCACACTGAAAGGGGCTTAATAAGAGTTAGGATTACGAGCTTTACCAAGGTTGAGAAAATGATGTTAGGTAGGAGAGAGAGGGTCCCATTTAGATATTATCATTGAGCTTGTGTCCCAAATCTCAGAAGGGTCATGTATTATTTCTTTTTCACTTGAAAATCTATGGTTAATTAATGACTATAGGGTGTGTTTGCATTGGGCGGAAACGCGTTTGCGTTTCCTCGTTTCCAACTTTTTTTTTTTTTAAGCCCGCATGTGTCACTGTTCATTGGCCATGAACAGTGATTCTAGGCCAATGAACAGTGACATTTACTGTAGCAAACAGTAAAAAAAATAAAAAATTTTTTTTTTCAGTTTTCAATTTTCAGCAAAATAAGCGGTATCCAAACGCATACTATATATCGATCAAAAGATTATTTATGCACAAAGTGGTTAGGTAGTAAGAATTCTTACATCGTTTCATATGATATTTGGCAAAAATTTACACAATGATGTTGCAATTAATATGTTGTGCCCATAACAATAGTCTCATTATAGCCCTAATGGTACACATGGTATTGCCCTTACTACCACGTTGCATGAGTCATGATTTCACTCCAAAGACCATTTTTTTTTTTCATTCATTAAAAAAAAAAAAAAACAACAACAACAAATAGTATAAAAGCATTGCTTTAATTTTTGTTGGGAAAATATCACGTCAGTGATCATGTAAGACTAAAGAGTGCTTAATTTGGAGTGCCATGCGCTGCATTCTTTATATAAGTACATATCTTTTATGGCTTGTTTGGAAGTTTAGAGAGGAAGGAGAGTAAAGGGGAGTAGAGAGAAGGAGAGTAGAGGAGAATGATTTCCCTCTACATTGTTTGGATGTTTTTAAAATTAGGGAGGGAGAAGGGGGTAATTAGCCCTTTAAAAAGGGTAATTTTGTTAATTTAGAAAGGGTAAATTAGGGAATTCATTTGGCCAATAACTTATCTATTCTACTCTCCCTTCAAATCTCTCCAATTTGGAGGAATTAAAAATGAGGGGTTAGAGGGAATTGAAACCCCTCCAAACCCCTCCCCTTCCTTTCTTAAAAAACTTCCAAACAAGGTAATTGAATTACTCTCCCTTCCTCTACTCTACTCCCCCTCTTTTTTTTAACTCCCAAACATGCTATTAATGCCTATTCAGTAATGTACTACGGAGTTGCTATGTTATGATGTTAATGGGGTTAACTATTGTAGGCTTTCAGCAGCAAACTTGGCCATTTTGGCTTCCTAGTTTGTTTTAATTATATTTCCTTTTAACCAAAAAAAAAAAAAAAAAAGGCTAAATAACCCATGATCCAGAAAAATCATACATATATTAGCATTGACATAATTTTGTCATCTTCAGCATTGTTCCAATAGCAATGCATGACCAAACAAAGTGCACAGCGGCTGCTAATTTGTATTTTTGGTTGTGGTTTGGAACTTAGAGTTTATATTACAATTAAAGTGTTGAATAATGGAAAAGTGTATAATGGAAAAAGTGTAATAACCGATAATGCTGCACTTTTTATTTTGTAGCTGGGGTAGGCACAAACACAATATTAAAAATTTAACGAACATGAACAATATTGAGTCAATCAACCTTTGGTTGCACTTGGGGAAAAAGTCCACCAAAAAGGAAAGGAACAAGGTTCAGCACTGGCCACCTTTCAATTCATTTTCTGGCTGCTACAGTGTCAGTAAGTATATACCTTTGTGCAAAAAAAGCATCTGAGGTCTTTTCTGTCTGCTGGGAAATGGAATATATCAGTTTCTCAATGTGCAATGTCAAATGGGATTTGTGCTACTATTCATTTGGAAAATTTTGTCATCTATATCATCTATGTGTGGCTCTTGGGGGTTCAAATGAGTCGTAACGGCAACAAAGACCAGCCACTACTTCTTCGCAGGGACTTGGCAAAGTCGAGAACTGTCACGCCCCGAACCCAACCATAAAGATAGGCACGTGACAACTGCCGCACGCTTATAAAGTAAGCACTCTACAAGTGTGCAAGGCCTTTTTAGCAACTAAAATTTATCCTCAAAAATTAAATCAAATAAATTCAAAATACCTCAACAATTCCTTTATGAAAAGATCTCCAATAATTTAATAGGAACAAAATCCAAATCTCAGGTACATAATGCCAAGTGGCCAATAAATATAAAACTATTAGAAGACCATCCAATCCCAAAATCACTAAGCCTCCTTTTCTGCTCACAACACAACTTCAAAACTCTCAAAACTTGCTATTCTTCACAATCTGAAACTAGAGGGGAGAAAAAGGGGGGGTGAGTTGACAACTCAATAACTAACTAAAATCCTAATAAGTTCTATCAAGTAATAAATCTGTAAAGTAATAAAATGTAATAAAAGTCTTCAAAGGTTGTAATATATTATGGGTTTTCAAAAAAATACTAAAGAATTTTCGTAGTCTTAAAAATAACAAGTTGCAAATAGACCATATACTTTAATCTGACAAATATATCATAGATGGTTTAGAAAGTACTCAGTTTTTTCATATATTAAAGTTATAACTTACAATATGTTCCAAAAATACATAAGCAGTTTAATGACTCAAAATAGTTCAATATTTAAACGTAATTCATATCCTAGATGGTTTAGAAAAAAATCCGTTTTTCATATATTAAAAGCTATAACTTACAATAGGTTCCAAAAACACATGAGCAGTTTTAGTGACTCAAAACAGTTCAAATACTCAAACATTTTCAAAATCACATATGTAGTTTTAAGAACTCAAAATAGTTCGATATTTAAACGTAATTCATATCCTTAACAATCTTGTGACTATGGTCACGCTATATCCCCGTGACTGGGCATCAGAGTACCAATGAATAACCCCCATTGGCTGGGTATCAGTGTACCAATGAATAACCCCCATTGGTTTGGGTATCAGAGTACCAATGAATATAACCCCCATTGGCTGGGTATCAGAGATACCAATGAATAACCCCCATTGGTTTGGGTATCAGAATACCAATGAATAACCCTCATTGGTTTGGGTATCAGAGTACCAATGAATAACCCCCATTGGCTGGGTATCAGAATAAATTCATAGTCAAATTGTTCATAATCATATTTATAAAATCATAGTTTCTAACAAAATATCTTATTCAAACACATTTATATAATCATATCTTCAATATTCAAATCTATTTGTGATATTTCTATATTATTTACTTTAAATCATTATAGCTATAAAACAATTAAATAAAATAAACCTTATATTCAAAACTCACATGTATTTGTGAGAATTCTTTACCCTTTACTTTGAATCAGTATAGCTAAAAACAATTACATGAATTACATCATATATTCAGTAATCAGATATATTTGTAATAATTCTTTACTTGAAATCAGTAGTACAATAGAAATAAAATTGTAATAACTATAAACAATTTCAGTAATTAAAATATGCAAAATAAAACCAATTAGGATAAGGTTACTTATCTCTAAAAGCTATTCCAAGAGAAACTTTTTCCTTAACAATTCCTCTAAAATCTTTAGATATCACCTAGAAGAATTTTCAAATATTCTTACTCAATAATCAAATAATTTAAGGACTTATAATGATACCCGGCCAGATAAAGAGACTACTAAAAATATTCAATAACTATCTACTGTTATCTCACACCAAAATTCTCCATATCATAATATTTATCTTTATACATACACATATATATATATATATATATATATATATTCTTCTGCCACAACTAAAGCCCCAAAAAGAAGACCATAACTCCTATTACTATGTAGGCACATAGGCCACCTTGTATTTTGTGTGCTCCCACGTTTCCCTTTTCTTTTTTCTTTTTTTCTTTTTTTCTTTTTTCTTCTTTAACTCCATCAATCCGGTACAACACCTTAAGAAAAATGATGCTGAACAAACCCATACGGCCATGTCTAAAAAGTACCACTGTTGGCCGAAGTCATCACATAAAAAAAATACTTTAATTCTAAATAAAACTTAGATTTGATAAGAAAGTGATTTTTAGGTTCTTACCTCAAGAGTATAGTCAATTTTTCTCTGCTTCAATCCTTTGAGTAGTCTTCTCTCTCAAAATATCTCTCCATATACATTGACATAATAAGCTTATATAGCTAGGGTTTCAACCTTATTTTCTAAAAAAGCCATTATAATTATAAATTATAAAATTGACCCCACAAAAGATTTACTTAAATACCCTTCCTTTTAATCTTTTTTTTTTTTTTCGGGGTATTACAATCTCCCCCACTTATAAGAATTCAGTCCTCTGAATTCATCACAAGCTGAACGTATTATCACGCTTCCACTGCGCTACTCTAAAGCCACAATTATATGGGTCTATACAAATTTATCACCCATCACCATAATTCAAAACTATTTCATAACGTATGCGTAGACTTTTCCTTCCCAAGATTTGTAAGATAAAAATTTCCAAAGCAAATGGAGCCACGATGTTTCCGCTGCATAGTACAATACCGCTATAAAATTCCTTACTCAATCACCAATAGTTTACGAACAACCATATTATAAAGATTCTTTTAAGATATACAGATCCCTAGTCTAAATAGCTCTCTAAGTTCCTTTCAATATGAATAAAAGTTCCAAGGCCCATTTGTTAGATTAACTCAAATAACTGATTTTCCGTCAATTATTAATTTCAACAAAATTCCAAGGCCTAAGTAGACTCCAAAATTACAAGGGAAATCCACAATTTTGATATCCACCATAGACCATTGAATGTTAGCATCCATTTAATTCTATACCTCAAAATTAAGTAGTGCGTCCAAAGTTCCAAACCTTCCTAAGTTCAAAATGAATTTACAACATATGCATACATCACTATATCTTTTCTTCCACAAGTTTTGTAAGAAAAAGAAATTCCAAAATCTCCATAAATAATCAATTGAGCATTGGTATAAGGTCTTTCATAGAACCTCTATTTTAACCATAAATTATCTTCTCAAATAAGCAACACTTATTCACCTATAATCTCCAAATGATACTTGGGCTGGAACTCATTGAAGAGCTGGGTTCCTTATAATTACATTGCTTATTATGTAAACAAATCTTTAAGTATACATTGGCTAGAAGGGAACAATCCATGAAGTATCTCAACCCTTTTTTTTTTTTTTTTTTAACCTTGCAAATAATAGTCACAGCAGTTTATAATAGTCTAGAACTTAAGAGTACTCTGCAATTTAAAATCACTAACCATCTGCCAATATAAAACAAAAGGTACAATAATTGACTATAATTCAAATTGTAATAGTCTTTCAAAATAAACTCTCTTGCATCCCAACTCCTTCGATATCCAATCAAAAATATGGTTCACTAGTCCAATTCAATACTATCACGTACTTGTGTTCTATCCACTTCATTTTCTATTGAGTCAATCCATTAACTCTTATCAGTTTAAGTTCAAAGAATTACATTTATGGCATCAAAACTTATTTCCCCAGGATATTAAACAATCGTCTAAGTCTATAGAAAGAAATTGAGGACCTCAAACTTCTAAGTAACAAAACATGTCTCAAAAACATTAGGACCACCTCACACATAATTTAGCCTATGGTAATCCATGTAGGTCAACCCTAACAAGAACAATGATCAAAAAGAAGGTCTCGGCCCTTAACATTAGAATCCAAGGAAGCCCACCGATATATTACTGAATTCTTTAAACACCCTCAAAATTTATATAATAACATATAATATAATGTGAACTACAATATCCACAAATTAATTTCCTTCACACTACAAACTTTCCATTAATTTCCTTACTCCATATAAACTAAAATCAAGGAATCATAGCTCTAACATCAAACCTTAACCCCTAAATAGAGTTCTGCAATTTCCAATTCCCCAAAGCACTCCAAATTCTAAATAGGGTATATAGAAGACTATCATTCAATAATTAAACCTATGAAAATCTCCCACAGATCAAACTAACCTTAGGTAGGTCGACTATATTAGGCAAAACTATCAAATGAGTTTTCAAAAGATCATTCACAAAACAGCAGGAAGATTTCCTTTGCTTTCACTCTCTTTTCCTTTTAATAAGAAGAAGAAGTTTTAATAACCAATCTGATCAATTACAAAATTTTCAAGAATAAAATACACCCACTTAATACTAGTATAAGATCATAGAAGTATATTAATTAAAATCCTCCCTTTGTATTTATAAGTCACGTATGCATAACCACAAAGACATAAGTATCAAAACCTTCAAATATGATCTCACAAATCATCATATGATGGAACCTCACTTACACTTCTCGTCAAGTCATCAAAAGAACACTATCTATGACCTAATAACCCTTATAAACAATGACTAAAACCATAATCCCTAGTGCACAAACTTTGTTCCAAATCAAATCCTACTACAGAGTCTACAAGATCATAACCTAAGCTCTGATACCATTATAATTGTCACGCCCCGAACCCAACCATAAAGATAGGCACGTGACAACTGCCGCACGCTTATAAAGTAAGCACTCTACAAGTGTGCAAGGCCTTTTTAGCAACTAAAATTTATCCTCAAAAATTAAATCAAATAAATTCAAAATACCTCAACAATTCCTTTATGAAAAGATCTCCAATAATTTAATAGGAACAAAATCCAAATCTCAGGTACATAATGCCAAGTGGCCAATAAATATAAAACTATTAGAAGACCATCCAATCCCAAAATCACTAAGCCTCCTTTTCTGCTCACAACACAACTTCAAAACTCTCAAAACTTGCTATTCTTCACAATCTGAAACTAGAGGGGAGAAAAAGGGGGGGTGAGTTGACAACTCAATAAGTAACTAAAATCCTAATAAGTTCTATCAAGTAATAAATCTGTAAAGTAATAAAATGTAATAAAAGTCTTCAAAGGTTGTAATATATTATGGGTTTTCAAAAAAATACTAAAGAATTTTCGTAGTCTTAAAAATAACAAGTTGCAAATAGACCATATACTTTAATCTGACAAATATATCATAGATGGTTTAGAAAGTACTCAGTTTTTTCATATATTAAAGTTATAACTTACAATATGTTCCAAAAATACATAAGCAGTTTAATGACTCAAAATAGTTCAATATTTAAACGTAATTCATATCCTAGATGGTTTAGAAAAAAATCCGTTTTTCATATATTAAAAGCTATAACTTACAATAGGTTCCAAAAACACATGAGCAGTTTTAGTGACTCAAAACAGTTCAAATACTCAAACATTTTCAAAATCACATATGTAGTTTTAAGAACTCAAAATAGTTCGATATTTAAACGTAATTCATATCCTTAACAATCTTGTGACTATGGTCACGCTATATCCCCGTGACTGGGCATCAGAGTACCAATGAATAACCCCCATTGGCTGGGTATCAGTGTACCAATGAATAACCCCCATTGGTTTGGGTATCAGAGTACCAATGAATATAACCCCCATTGGCTGGGTATCAGAGATACCAATGAATAACCCCCATTGGTTTGGGTATCAGAGTACCAATGAATAACCCTCATTGGTTTGGGTATCAGAGTACCAATGAATAACCCCCATTGGCTGGGTATCAGAATAAATTCATAGTCAAATTGTTCATAATCATATTTATAAAATCATAGTTTCTAACAAAATATCTTATTCAAACACATTTATATAATCATATCTTCAATATTCAAATCTATTTGTGATATTTCTATATTATTTACTTTAAATCATTATAGCTATAAAACAATTAAATAAAATAAACCTTATATTCAAAACTCACATGTATTTGTGAGAATTCTTTACCCTTTACTTTGAATCAGTATAGCTAAAAACAATTACATGAATTACATCATATATTCAGTAATCAGATATATTTGTAATAATTCTTTACTTGAAATCAGTAGTACAATAGAAATAAAATTGTAATAACTATAAACAATTTCAGTAATTAAAATATGCAAAATAAAACCAATTAGGATAAGGTTACTTATCTCTAAAAGCTATTCCAAGAGAAACTTTTTCCTTAACAATTCCTCTAAAATCTTTAGATATCACCTAGAAGAATTTTCAAATATTCTTACTCAATAATCAAATAATTTAAGGACTTATAATGATACCCGGCCAGATAAAGAGACTACTAAAAATATTCAATAACTATCTACTGTTATCTCACACCAAAATTCTCCATATCATAATATTTATCTTTATACATACACATATATATATATATATATATATATATATATATATTCTTCTGCCACAACTAAAGCCCCAAAAAGAAGACCATAACTCCTATTACTATGTAGGCACATAGGCCACCTTGTATTTTGTGTGCTCCCACGTTTCCCTTTTCTTTTTTCTTTTTTTTTTTTTTTTCTTTTTTCTTCTTTAACTCCATCAATCCGGTACAACACCTTAAGAAAAATGATGCTGAACAAACCCATACGGCCATGTCTAAAAAGTACCACTGTTGGCCGAAGTCATCACATAAAAAAAATACTTTAATTCTAAATAAAACTTAGATTTGATAAGAAAGTGATTTTTAGGTTCTTACCTCAAGAGTATAGTCAATTTTTCTCTGCTTCAATCCTTTGAGTAGTCTTCTCTCTCAAAATATCTCTCCATATACATTGACATAATAAGCTTATATAGCTAGGGTTTCAACCTTATTTTCTAAAAAAGCCATTATAATTATAAATTATAAAATTGACCCCACAAAAGATTTACTTAAATACCCTTCCTTTTAATCTTTTTTTTTTTTTTTTCGGGGTATTACAAGAACAGAAAGAGATAAACTAGGATTGAATTTTATTAAGTGCTTATGTAAACGTGTTAAACAAAGTCTGATTGAAATCCATGCTGAAACCGAAGACGGTTTCTAGAAAATGTTTCCCTAAGAGTTTCCTAGAAAATGTTTCCCCAAGGAATACGTATGCACTGCGTAAACACGTTATGGCTTTGGGGGTAATGAGCTACCTATGGCTGTTTCCACCGTTGATTTTTTTAAATGCCCCAAATTCTTTTATATTTCTAAAAGGACAAATTGTTAGCAAAGCATGTTGCTGATCCCTTATTTATCTCACATTGGTATGCTCCTCTCAAATCTAAAGTATATACAATCTCCAATGCTTAGATTAACTTAGAGTATCCCCCCCCCCCCTCCCCAAAAAAAAAAAAACCCTCCAATGCTAAAACCAAAAATTATATACAGTTTCACCCGTACATACTTTCAATTAAGTTTTTTTTTTTTTAAATAATAATTCAAGAGTTATAAAAATGGGGAGGGAGACATAAAACTTGATTCTCTTTATAAGAAAACAAAAAAAAAAAAAAAATCAATATTACTAGCTAATTTACAAGACTCTAGACAAACGAGTAATCTACACCTATGGTACTAAACTATTAGTAATTCATTGTTTATATCAAAGACGTTATAATAAACATGGCACATGTGCAAAGTGGGGGAAATTATATGGTAAAAGCGTTTCAATTCTTTCAAAGGGATGATAAGCTTGAATCTTACAATGCAATTAATGTCTGGACTCTGGAGAAATGATTTTCACAATTCACTAGTCATAGACTTGTGGTATGCGTGGGAAAAATTTACATTTTTTTTGGTTTAGTGAAAAATGAAAATAATAGATAAGACTTATAAGTGATTATTTTTTAACAAAGTATAGTTGATATAATACATTAGATACTATAAATTAAACTATTTATATTTGTTATTTGCAAGTGTCTTAAATTTTGTAAGTTTTTTTTTAAGGAAACATAATGTATTTTACATTCGATTATTATGTAAAGCGAGATATTTTGTAAATAATGTAATGTGTGGTTAGAATTTATTTTTAGTACTCCTTATAAACAGTTTATAATCTATATGTTTTGAATAACCTAAACAGGAAGTATATATAAGTAAATCCATCACTTATATTAGAAAAAAAAAATACAAGACTTTAACAATATAATAAAAATGTAATTTTATCAAAAACTTACAAACATTATGCTGAAAATGTGACATAATTGTCAATGAAGCAATTCTTTTTACACAAACCTCTCTTCCTAAAGCATCACCAAAGTGGACTGAATTGGATTAAAAGAGACCAATATGGACCAAAATGAACCAAAAAGATCGAATGGACTGAACTGACCGAAATGGAATGGAATAGACTGAACAGACCAAAGTCAACTGAATAGACAGAAATGGACTGAATTGGACTAAAATGAACCGATTTGGACCGAAAATGGACCAAAGTGGACCATGGAGCGAACGGACCGAAGTAGACTGAAATGGACCAATGGAGGCAAGTGGACCGAAAGACAGAAAGTGACTGAATTAGACCAAAATAGACCGATGTAGACCGAAATTGACCGAACGCAGCGAATGCACTAAAATAGACCGAACAAACAGAAATGGACTGAAGTGGACTGGACAGAAATGCTATGTGATTCAACCGAAGTGTAACAACAGTAAATGTTATGTTTCAACTTTTAGATATTACATAGATTATGAAATCACCCAATACCCTCCAAATGATGTATTCTTGCATATTTACAGGTGACAATTATGGTGATATATAGGGGAGATAGATGCCTTGTACACTACAGACTGGTACACATGACTTGTACCCAAGGTGCTTTACAATTTATTGAGATAAATAGAAGCTTTGAAGAAATTGATCATTTCATTTATGCAGAATTACAAGCACTCATAGTAAAATAAATCTTATATATATATATATATATATATATTCAAGTGTAAATTATGGGGATTTAGATGCATTGCGCTCATGATTCGTACCTAAGGTGCTTAACAAACAGTTGAGGAAAATAGAAGCATCCAAGAAAATGATCATTTCATGGCTTAAGGTGGAAAAACCTAAAAGGCCTATTAGCATCAGTGACTAGATATTAACGTGAGTGAGGCAATGGACAATGGATGGTCCTTGCTCTACCCCAATCCCATTCCTCCCCTCCTAATCGACAGAGAGATAGATTACTGAAGTTGACATACTTTGGGAATCCATTGCAATTGGCTATGAGAAAGATAATTGCGACAAAATCACAAAAGATAGTCTCAACGTTTTGAATAATGAAAACGTGTCACAAATTAGCATTTTTTGCTTTTTTGGCTAAAGCAAAGCAAGTACATGATGCATTTTCGTTGTTCTCTATGTGTTTCTTCTGCCTAGCAATATTAAATATTACATGATCTCAGAGATGCTTTCTACTTTTACTCTTTTCTATAATTTATTCCTCACTTTTATCTTCCATCATAGCATAATGGTATCCTCATTAAGGTTGATGTCATGAATATAAAGAGAGTTGAGCTAGGGGTGCAAGCATTTCAGCTTCTTTTTTATAGAATTTTTCTGACATTGGAGATGATTGCATATCACAAAATTTTTCTTCTTTAAGGATGGCAATTACCTGAATACAAAGAAAAAAAAAATTGACTTTACTATATAGCCCCAAAGCAGGAAGGTTCATATTGGCAAGGCAAGTTAACTACCTCACTCATACATGGTCTTGAATCTGGACAAGTCCTTGTGCATATATATGCAGAATACATTACCCTATAATTTCCATGTACGTCAACATCCTCTGAGCCCTCATCCAGTAACTCAGGCAATGCTCTTTCCAGCAACAATGGCTGAGCCTGCCACAAAACATGCGGACAAATAGGCATTTGAAACAAGATTGGGCTACTTGAAGTTTATGCATGAATAGAGAGACCATGTCAAATTGATGATCAAGAGAAATAAAATAAATAAATAAATAAATAAAACTCATCAGGCATATCATGATTCATGATAGTAAAAGACTAATAGGATACTAACCCACTCAATCAAAGTTCTATCATCAAGTGGTGCAGATCTTCAGAAAAATAGCCTTAACAGCAAGACTCCAAAAGATAATGCGTCGGATTTTACTAGTTTCATAGTTTCTTGGTCTAAGTAATCCTGAAGCCGGCAACTTTTGTCACCAAAAATAACTAGTTAACAAAAATACTTTGTTTGGTACTCATAACAAAGACCTGCAATGTTCAAGATGTAGACCTCTTCCATGCATTATTAACTGAAACTTCAAAAACTTTGTAGGTTAGATGCAAACCTGTTCTGGGTTATGTGCAATGGTTTTCTTAGATGAAGCCATTTAGCTTGTCCAAAACCAGAGATCTAGTAAATTAAACAGCAAATAAGAAAGAGAGACACATAATTAGCTTATAAACCTGAAATCCGCAATTGACTTTTGGTTTTGAGATTTTCACCAATGGTCGTAAGTCGTATCTCAGAAAAATGTTGCTTGGCACTAATTCACCATGAACCACAGGGCCTCTTGGACATTCTTCATGCATATATCTAACACCTTCAGCAATTCCTATGGCAATCTTTAGTTTATCATGAAATGTCAGTTCCAACTGTTTCCCCCTAGAGCCTGTTCCTGTAATACATAAACAACAACCAGTATGGTCCATATAAATCAATATAGAAATGTAAAATGGACAGAAGCCAAAAAAGATCCCCCAAAAGTAGCCATATCGTCATCTAAAACAGAGAGAGCTTGAACTTACTGCAAAGAAGTTCGTCCAGGCTCCCTCTTTCCACAGAGGGAAAAACCAGAATCATAGAATTTTCAGCCTTGTTGTATCCTATCAACCTTAGTATATTTTTATGGTACATAGAAATGGCTGATATTTTTTCTGCTTTGAGTAGGCCACTCGAAACTCTTGTGAATTTCTTTACCAAAACTCGGGACTGACGACATCTGTCACATGGAAAGTTACATCTCCCAACTGTCATGTCTTTAATTTCTTCCTGGCTTAACTGCAATGGTGATGTTAGCATATAATTGGCCGGACAAGATTTTAATGAAGACGCATTATCATGTAGAGAAGTCTCCTTCTTGGCTAGCTTCACTTCTTTAGGATCTCCACCAAAGTAACCTGGCTACCCGTTTTGCTCTCTCGAAATGACATGTTTTTTAGCAAATCACTTGGCCTGCAACAACTAGAAAGTTTCTTCAATATAAACTATAGCCTCTATAAAAAAAAAAAAAAAAAATAATTATTGAGAGCAAGCAATTCTAGTTGTTTAGACTGTTCATTTCTAGACTCCTGTTAAGAGCTGTTTGGATACTGCTTATTGTCTGAAAACTGAAAATATAGTAGCAAAATAATTTTTAAATGTGTAAATAGTGACATAGGACCCAATTTTAAAGTTGATTTTGTCAAATTTCGTATTTGCGGGTCCCGTAAACAGTGCACGAGACCTACTGTTTTAATCACAAACGCAGACCTAAATTCAAATTCAACTGTATCCAAACTCTCACTAAGTGTCCTCGTAGCTTATTTTGATTACTCTTATGAAATTTGAAATGATCTCATTTTGCCAGCTATTGTTACTTAATTCTCTTTTACTTGTAATTCTCAAGAAACAGAAAAAGTTTGTTGATATATCAAACAAATATACCATAGGGCTTATAACAGTTTTTTTTTTTTTTTTTTTTTTTTTTTTTTTTTTTTTTTTTTTTTTTTTTCTGGGTAAGTCATAGCATCCACGAGAAAGATGAGAAAAAGAGACCTTTATCCACTAGAATCCCAAGTGGCCTAGAGTTTTGTTTGTCTTGTCAAGTATGATATTTTTTTTTTACTGTAGCTTAAACTTCACCTGTAAATTTACAAGTCACAAGAGTTGGTGGTTGTGATTAAAAAACTGAGTCAAATTTTGCTCCGATTACATAAAACATTGATTTATTTTTCTTAACAAAAGGGAAACTTATTACAGCCTATTGACTTGCCAAGCCAAGTAGCTCAACTTAGTCACCGGTTTTTGTATTGGTGGGAATAGTATCAACTAACAAGAATTACTCTATAGCTTTTGCATCCAAATAGCTAGAAAGACTTAAAATTTGGATGTTCCTCGTTTCTTTGACTGATCACTTGGTGTATGAACTTGATCTGCGGATGCTCTTCTCATGGATTATTATCCACACAACAAACACCAGCATTAGATTAGTAACAGAGAAGGGTAAGAACCATTATCATGTTCCAACCACATCACACAGCCTTGAAAAGAGGTCCAATGCCTGTCTTCTATATATATGCAAAGGCTTTTATAAATTATTTTCCCTCCAAAACATCAAACTATGATGGCTTTACCCGCAGTTTCCTAATCAGGAAATGAGCTTTTAGTGACTGGTTTGCTATTGGGCGCTCGATCGTATCTATTTTATTGTATATTGTTTTATACATGTAGAAAGGGTGGCTCTGCCTTGCGTATTGCTCCTTGCTCCTTGCTTTAACCATAGCGACTAACATCTAACTTTGATTGGACCGATGAAATTGCTTTTTTTTTTTCTACCACGATTTGCCACTTCAGAGGACATTCAGATTTTAAACCATGATTCCATGAATATTCTCTACTTTTGTCAGAAATATATTCAAGAACAATCTTGGTGTACAAGGAAAGTCTTATACTTATATTGCAACTCTGTTAACCATAATTAATGTATGATTAGTCTATGATTTAGCATTCTATAAATACTCATAATGGGTTCACTGTGATATAGAAATTGAGCTTATTGTAAAGATGTAACCCTAAAAGTTTTTCTCGAATGATGTAAGCCATCAAGTCAAACCACGTAATTCTTTGTAGACATGTTCGTGTGTTACTTTTTTAAGTTTCCACATATATTGCCAATATCCTCCAATCTATTTAACATAATATCAAAACCAACGACCTTGGGTCCTCTGTAAATCCAAAATCCACCAGTGGCGGCACCACCAGTGGATTTTGGACTTACTCTCAAAAACATTCGGCTAATTAAATTTTGTGCCAAGATCTGTCTACAAATTCAAGCTTGGATTTTACAAAGCAGACAACATACATGGAAGGAAGCGTTTAGCTAATGGTGAACAGAAAATACAAATTTAATTAAGAAGACTAAATGCTTTACTCTTAAGCCTTGACTGAATTAAATCAGCGAGGCTGGCTTGTATTTACTGAGCTTATAAATGACTTCTTCTCTTTACCTTTTTTGGCAATGAATTTACACCATATACGAGGCAAGTTCAAAGGTTGTTACATACTAGATCATTTCTTAGGCTAAATACGTAACTCCAGCTCATGGGTTGTGAGGAAGTACATATCTTTGATTCTTCTTTATGCTTGCATATCCTGTTCATACTAACTTCATGCGTATAATAATATTGATACATTTGGTTAATTTGGCTGTATTAATTTCTTTTCTTGTAATCCCAATTCCCAAGGCCAAGGGTGCTTTGCTTACGCATTAAAAAAATCACGTGGTGATAATCTCCAATAAAAATGGAGGATAGAGACCTTAAATATTTGTGACTCAAACCAACATTTTTATTTAGATGAGGAATTACAGTACTAAATGTTAAAACTGCTGAATAGCTGCTGGGGCTCAGACGTTCAATAAGTCCGCCTCCAAAAAAAAACATATAGCTTTCCCATTTTCAAAAATATAAATATATATATATATTAATTTATTTTGTTTTAAATTTTGATAGAAAGTTTCAATTTATGATTTTGCTCATAATAAATGTTCTTTATCATCAAATTTAAAATATCAATAAGCTTCAAAATAAGTTGTGTATATGGTCCGTGTGTAAAATAACCATTGCACTTTCTCGTATTCTTGCAACTGCAGCCTGTAGGCAAAAACCTTGGCAAGGCCACAAGGGAATAGTGTACGGCATGAGAAAGAGTGTCGGCATTGGGCCTTTCTTGGGCCCAATGTTATTGGCATCCCATTTTGAGGACCCTAACCCGAAAAGCACAATATATAACTTCAATAATTTATTCAATAATAATATATCGTGTGTGTATAAAAGCACAATATATTTTATTCAATAATAAACACCCAAGAAAAACCTAGCATAGTGTTCCTGTCTTTAAATCTCAAAATGCAAAATAAGAGAGTTTTGTGTTTGGAAAAGAAATGAGACTTTAATAAGAAAACTTATTTATTTTTAAAATATATAACCTCAGTATACTATAGTTAATATAAGGGAGAAATTGATCTATTAATCATTTTCGTAAATGTTTTTTTTTTAAATAATAATAAATCTAGGGGCCATTATTTAAATTTTGACTAGAATATACTTTTGGCTCGTAAAGTTTGTGATTTTTATTTTTTATTTTTTTATTCTGGCTGTTTGTGTTTCAAAATTTTCATTTTAACTAACTCTTTATATTTGATTTCATTTTCATATTGACCCTATTGTCTATTATTATTAGTATTATATCTGTTAAGTGATAAGTGACATCCATTAAAACAGGAGGAAGAGGAAGAGAAAACAAAGTATCAGTGATGTGGAATCATCAGAATTTTCACACAAACGTATACATGTCTCTCAAGAAGTTCAAAACTCAAACAATCCAGTGGTGGAGGCTGTTGAGCAGCCCCGCCAAGAGCCATGAGTCTTTTAATGTGGACCTATCACGGGCTTGGGAACTTGGAGACAGAGAAGGAGCTCGGGGATTTAATTTGGGCAAAAGGTCCCTCCGTCGTGTTCATGGCCAAGACATGGATGGATGAAGCAAGGCTAAAAACAATAAAACGCAGGTTGAAGTTTGATTATATGTTCTTAGTTCCTTGAATTCATAGAGGGGGAGGATTGGTTCTTTTTTGGAAGGAGTCAATGAATTTGCGAGTGGAGACATCCTCAAAAAATCACATAGACTGTATCATTGGGCGAGGCAGTGAAGGAGTATGGAGGTTTACTGGCATCTATGGTGAGCCAATCACGCACAAACGACACGAATCATGGTCTCTACTCTGCCAGTTAAACAATCAATTCGATCTTCCTTAGTTGTGTGTAGGTGAATTTAATGAAATTTTGCGGGGGGCTGAGAAAAAAGGAGGGTCTAGTAGAAGTCATCCCTAGATGCAATTGTTCAGGGATGCCATTGATGAATGTGGCTTTCTCAATATGGGGTACAATTGAAATCCTTTCACGTGGAAAAAATTCTATCAAAGTGGGCAATCCATTTGGGAGAGGTTGGATAGGAGTTTAGCGAACAATGAGTGGCTTGTACGGTTTAGGAGTTCCGCGGTGCATCACTTGACATGTAGCACTTCGAACCATTCTCCTATTCTAATCCTACCCGAAATTTTGGAACCAGTAAACCCAGAGAAGCCATTCTGTTTTGAAGAAATATGGGTGAGAGATGAGGGTTGTACAAATACCATCAAGGCCGAATGGGGTAAGAGGGTCATTGCTCAAAATGGCTTGGGTATTGTGTCAAAGATTGAACAGTGTGGGAAGGCTTTGAAGCAATGGAGTAGTTGAAATTTTGGGTGCATTAGAAAAGAGTTAAAAATTAAACAAAAGCTCCTAGCAAATGCAGAATTGGAGGCACTCACTTCAGGTATAAACTTTCGAGCAAGGCAACTAAAATGTGACGTCAATGATTTACTTGATAAGGAGACAAGAATGTGATTTCAAAGATCCAAGGCATTTTGGGCAACTCATGGAGATTAAAACTCTAAATATTTCCATAATCGAGCTACACAACGGTTTCGAAAAAATAAGATTGAAGGAATAAGGGATGAGGCGGGAAAATGGAGATTGAACCAAAAAATTGTAGCTTCTCTATGATGGTGGAATTTTACAGTAAACTATTCTCATCATCCAACTCTATTCAACCCGAATTAGCCTTGAATTCAGTTTAGACCACAGTGACCGAGAATATGAATAGGCAATTGTTGGCAGAATTTTTGGAAGGAGACGTTAAGCTGGCTCTCAATCAGATGGCCCCACTAAAGGCACCCGGACCGGATGGTATGCCACCCCTTTTTTACCAACACTATTGGGACTTGGTGGGTAAGGAAATCACTACTTTTGTCCTCTCTTTTTTAAATTCAGCTTCACTACCTGAGCATCTAAACCATACATTTATCACCTTGATTCCAAAGGTTAAAAACCCGAACTTGTATCTGAATTTCGCCCCATAAGTTTATGCAATGTGTTGTATAAAATTTTCTCAAAGGTCCTTTAAATCATCACTGAGCACCAAAGTGCTTTTACAAAAGATAGACTCATTTTAGACAATATTCTTTTGGCTTTCGAGTTTCTTTATTGTATGAAAAATCGCAAATCTGCCAAAGGGAGTTTTATGCACTCAAGTTAGATATGAGCACAGCCTACGACCATGTGAAGTGGCCCTTTTTAGAATGTATTATGAGAAAAATGAGGTTTGATGAAAGATGGATCACACTCATGATGCTTTGCGTGTCAACGATCTCTTATTCTATACTTATCAATGGTGCGCCAAATGGGTTCATTAGACCAACAAGGAGAATAAGGCAAGGAGATCCCCTATCACCATTCTTATTCCTTTTATGCATCGAAGGGCTCCATGGGCTAATCACCTAATCAGCCTTAAGAGGAGACATTCATGGCTTCTCTCTTAGCAAAAGAAGCCTACCACTAACCCACCTTTTATTTGCAGATGATAGCTTATTGTTTTGCAGGTCTAATGTGGAAGAATGCCAAAAAATTATGGAGATTCTCCATATTTATGAGAGGAGCTCAGGTCAACAAATCAACAAGGCCAAAACAACCATCTTCTTTAGCAAGTCTACTAGTGAAGAAGAAAAATTGTTGATCAAAGATACCTTGGGAGTGGTGGAGATCCGAAATTATAACGCATATTTGGGATTGCCCTCTCTAGTGGGAAAAAACAAGAAAGGTAGCTTCAATTATATCAAGGAGCGGGTTTGGAGAAAGTTCAAGGGTAGGAAAAAAAATTGCTATCTTAAGCGAGTAGAGAAGTGCTCATCAAAGCAGTAGTCTAAGCTCTACCTACCTATTCAATGAATTGTTTCAAACTCCCCATCGGATTGTGTAATGAGATTGAGGGTCTAATCCACAAATTTTGGTGGAGACAACGAGGGGATCGTAGGAAAATTTATTGGGTTAAATGGGAGGAATTATGCAAACCAAAGAATGAAGAAGGGATGGGGTTCACAAACTTGGCTCTACTCAAGGATGCTCTACTAGCAAAGCAAGCATGGAGATTGTTCCAAAACAAAAACTCACTGTTCCATAGTGTGTTCAAGTCCAAATTTTTCCCCCACTGTGTCTTTCATGGAGGCGCAGCAGACTCACCAACAGCTTCCTATGCATGGTAGAGCATTTTAAAAGGAGGGAAGTACTTAAGGAGGGTATGAGATGGAGGGTGGGGGATGGAAATTCAATACGGATTTGGACAGACCCGTGGCTGCCCTCAGAGTTTTTACCTTTTGTCTCTTCACCCGTGGCACAAGCTTTTGAGGAAGCCAAGGTAGTGTCCCTCATTGACCCAGTCACCAAAAAGTGGCACTCGGCTATTATACAATCCATTTTTTCTCCCCGTGATGCTGAGTTGATTAAGTCCATTCCCTTGAGCTCTATTCCTATGGAAGATAAGTTAGTGTGGCCTTACTCTCCAATGGGTGTTTACACTGTCAAGTCAGGATACCGGTTCCTATGCAGATCGCAAACTTTAAGGATAATGACTATCAACCTGTTAAGACAAATTTATGGAAGAAGGTATGGGGGTTACAGGTGCAGCCCAAAGTCGGGAATTTATTTTGGCGAGCCTTCGAAGACTCAGTTCCATCAAAAGTTAACCTCAAGCGGCGTATGGTAATTTCTGATGATGTTTGTGATCACTGCAAAAGCTCATCTGAAGACACGGTTCATGCACTCTGGTCTTGGCCGCGACCCATGCTGGAACTTCAGAGCTTCCCAGCCATTCATGACCTTCAGGGACCTGGTTGAGCACTTAATAGATGCAGGGGTGGATTTGAATTACTTAGCCAACGTAGTGCGGACGATATGGCATCGCAGGAATGCACTTTGGACTAGTGATAAGCCATTTCCAATTCAACGGGTTCTTCATGATGCACGGTCTGCACATGCTTCTTACGTTCGGTCAATCCCTCCAAAACCTCTAGACCGAGGCAGTCACGTTCCTCAACACACAGGGTGGACTCCTTCGAACAATCACATGCTCACGGTAAACTTTGACGGGGCTATCTTTAGAGAGGATCAGAAGGCAGGTGTTGGGGTAATTATAAGGGATGAGCAAGGCAGGGTTATAGCATCCATGGCAGATAATTATCCACTACCCTTTTCGGTTGATGCAGTGGAAGCTTTTGCAGCCAAGGAAACTCTTAAGTTCGCTTAAGAGCTTGGTTTATCATCCATTGTTCTAGAAGGTGATTCAAAGCACACTATTGACTCCCTTAAATGCGAGGATGTCTCATTAGCAGACATAGGACATCTCATATATAGAAGAAGCAAAGTTGTATGGACGCTAGTTCAATGTAATAGAGTATAGGCATGTTAAGAGAGAAGGAAATAAGGCAGCCTACAACATTGCTAGACATACAAAACATGTTAGCGAGTGTTCGGTGTGGATAGAGCATGTTCCTCCACATCTCTTTGCTGTAATTCAAGCCGATTCGGCTCTCATTAATTAAAAATTACAGTGCTCTTTCTCAAAAAAAAAAAAAAAAAAAAAAAAAAAAAAAAAAAAAAAAAAAAAAAAGATACCAAGGATCACTCGAATCTATAATATAATCCATTAAGTGGCATCCATTATTCAAAGGCTTTCCAACTTCTATTATGGATTTTTTTTTGGATCAAAATGCGTGAAAGAAGAGTGTAAATATCTTTTCCCCCATAGGCCATAGGTTAGTGTTTTTAAATGGTGCCATCGTTTATGGTCAATTATTTATGAATATAATCAGCTAATTAGTCCCATATTATACTAAGTTTACATTTAGATTTTTTTTTAATTTTATTTTCTTATTTGAGAAAAAAATAGTAAAAGTATATTTATATGTATAAAAAAATGAGGCTTTAAAAAAAAAAAGCTATATACAAGAAAATAAACTAAAAAGTTAGAAGAAAAATATAATCCAAAATCAGCTTAGGTATCATCACTTTTAAGTAATGAAAGTGTTTAATTAGTTTAACAAAGTTTCCAAAGTTTTTGTGGAGGTTTCTTAATCATAATGATAATCAACAATTAATCAATTAATTCACCACCATGCATTTGACTGATAACAAACGCTTACCTCTCTTTTTGTGATGAACATGATCAAGAACACACACACACTGCAGCGATTCCAGAGAATTAATTTTTTTCAAGGTTGGCTGAAGGCAGGGGCGGTGCCATGCCAGCCTGACCTGATTTTTTTTAAAAAATTTTATATATACCTTAAAAAAATTGAATTTTAAATTAATATAGGTTAATAACCACCCTAAAAAACTTAAACACCCTAAATAAAAATTTGACCTCTCCAAAATTTTGATCCAGTAAAGGTCGAACCAAAAAATTGTAAAAAAATGTTATGTTCACAATTTTTTCACACTATTGTTACAAGTAGACAAAAAAGTAATTTTAGTAGTAAGATTAAATTAGAACCAATAACAATTTGTCATTTAGACTTCGTTGTGAAATCGTTGCAAAAATGTTGTGGACATAGCACTCATCCAAAATTGGCCAAACAAACAAATTAGCGTAAAAGGCCAAATAAAATGTTTAATTTTGATTTTTTAAATTGTGTTTTCTAAAGGAATATTTTAAAATCACTATTTTTTTAAAATGCATATTTTCAAATAGCTAGTCTATTAATGCTTGTTTTATTCAGTTGAGTTTGTTAGATTTATGTGATACATTTTGTACAGATGCATATGCATTAAAATAATACTTGGGTACGATATTGAACAATATAATGGTTGAATGCCTAAGTTGAATATGTTGAACTGATTTATAGTTTATCCTTTATTCTTTTGCTGGTACTATAGACAAATTTCTTATAAAGAAATCACTTATATTATAAGATTCATCTTCTAAGCAAATTCGTATTTACTTGAATAATTTTCTTTTAAATCTTAGGCTATAAGAAAATGTCTCATCTTTTCATATTAATGATCAGAATGAAATAAAAATAGTATATTTACAAAGAGACTTAAATTTTTCAACCTTTTGACTATAATTTCCCTAAAAAAGAAATTAGTGGAGCATTGCATTGATTTAAACCTGCACTTTATGTATTTACACTTTTTTTTTGTGAATCAATATATTCAAGTTTTATTTTATTAAATTTTGTTTAATTTAAGACTTTTAATGATCACTTTGAAAAAAATTCCTAGAACTACCACTAGCTGAGAAAGTGCACCATTTTACTCAAGTCTTTCAATAGAGCTTTACAATCCACATATTAGATTTCATACTTTCATAGATTATTAATGTTTTTCTTCCACAATATAAATTCTTATGCAAAAAAATTAAATTTTCTCCGTTTAATGAAAGCTAATCTTAAAAAAATCCAGGGCAGCTTAATACACCGGGGTATATATGTTACATTTCCCATTACATATATGCGTGCAACTTACAAGTTTCAAGGGATCAAGATGTCTCCTAAAAGAAGCTCCAATTCTCTAACTCAGGCTCTTCTATTACAATTACACCTAGTTCCCTGCTAGCTGTTACACGAAAAAAAGCTTACTTGTACACATAAAATACTGTGACAGTAAGCTAAGCTCAATCATTTAAAAAAAAAAAAAAAAAAAAAAAGTGTTGGTGCATGAAGAAGCTATCGACAAGCCGGTGGATTCAGTTTGCCTCCGGTCTTAACCTTTGCATTCAAGCATGAGGATGAAGCCGATTTTCCTTTGTTACTACTGCCCTGGAACTTCAAATCAATGTCCACCAATTCAACTTCACAAGGCACTTGTGAACTGCATAGTAATGACACTGCAACCTCTGAAGTCGAGGTGCCAACAATGTTCTTGTAATGAACGCCGCTAATCTGCACTTTGGATGCCTACGCAAAGCAAAGCCGAGTACAAATCAAGCTTCTTGACAAGCAAAGCAAGTTGTACTAGTAAATGGGTTAGCAGAAATAGTAAGAAATTTAGATGAATTACCGCACTCTTATGTGAACCATATTTCTGATCAATGATGATGGGATTTTTAACCACATCCATAATTATATCTTGAAAAGTGATGCCTGAAGCTTTGCTTGGAGGTGACCCTGAATAGGTTTTGATCCTCACACCATTGGTTGTGTTTCTTAATGTGCAATTACTCACAACAACCCTACTCACATCTTTCTCATCATCATACTTGCCAAGGCTGCCAACACTGCAGGTATAGAATTTTGTGGATAAATTGAAGAACAGTAACAAAATCATTGCCTTAACTATATATGCGTCTTTAAATTTTTAATATTATTTAATCTGAACTATGAAATATATTCATTTTAACTGCAGAAAAATGTACCTTATGCCGTGTCCTGGGCCACAGGTTATATTAGTGACACCGAGATTAGTAACCCCTTGTCCAATAGAAATGCAATCATCACCAGTTCCAACTACGCTGTTTGATACATTGACGAGATTGGACGAGCTTATATGCATGCCATCGGTGTTGGGGCTATTAGATGGAGCAGTTATAGTGAGATCGTAGGCTTTAAAGTTTTGGCACATATTAACATGCGTGTGGAACGATTTGCTATTTAGAGAAGTGATCCCATGAACTACGGTATTGGTCAGTTTGGAGAATTTGATTGACTGCACAAAATCAAGAAATTAATCATGCACATAATCATTTCAATACGCAGGGCCGGCTCAAGGCCTAGGCCTAAGGCCCCACCAAAAAACAATTTTTTTTTAAGGAAAAAAGGCTTTACTTTTCATAATTAAAAGTTCAAATTTTTATAAAATTATATATATATATATATATATATATATTCTAAAGGTTGTACATTTTTTTTATTAGTGATGTTAAAGATATTACAAATTTTATTATTAGTTTACAAATGTTAAACGTGGAGTACCATGTTCAAATATAATAACTGAAAATTTGAAAAATTAAATTGTAATAAGATAAAACGAAAGCAGGTAAAATGTAACTTCTCAAAAATTAAATATAGTGGATGCTTACTGATGGGAGGAGTTGGCAATCGGAATTCTGATGACAGTCATTGTACTTCCAGGCAGTCTCACCTCGGCCATCAAAAACACCACCGGTAAGTGTCAAACCGCTGATCGATTCGAACAAAATCCACTCAGGAGAGGTATATTCACTAATATCAGTTGTAGCTTTAATAGTTCCCTGAACTTCAACAGTTATTTTTGAGGCCTTGCATGGCCCTGCAAACACTACAGGCCCTGTCACATACGTCCCTTTGGGAAAGATAAGCCTCGCCGGACCACCACCAGATTTACATGCAGCAACCCACGCTTTCATAAATGCCTGTACGAAACCATAGCAGCAAAAATTATAATAGAGGTTATTTGGATCCAGTATTCTGAAACCCTGTTTACGAGTTAGTATTTGAAATTTGGTCTATTCTATTCATTGTCACGTAGTTTAAAATATAAATGGAATAGCAGTAGTATGTGAATCGCAAAATAAAATCTTAATAATGGAAAGGACTTTCTCTATTTTAAGAAAAATCTGATTGATAGTTGCCTATTTGTAGGTTTTCTGGGATTGGTTATGGCCCACTGGCAGCTCCACATGCAAGTCAGGTAGTTACAGGAACACTCTAACCCAAAAAAATGTATATATATACTTGCCAAAAAAATATTATATGCTAAATTAGTTTATTGTGACCACCCTAATAAAAATATTAAACAAATTGTTACTGATTCTAATTTGGGCCCTATAATGATATTATTGTTTTACTCACCAATAATAGTTTTTTGCATAAAATTTATTGTAAAAATGTTGTAGACATAGCATTACTCCAAAATTAATTTTGCCCTCCATACATAATCCTTAATCCCTTTATATATTTATATATATATATATAAAAGCTTAAATAACAGCAAACATAAACCAAACAAAAACAAGACAAGACCAAACAACAAGTGAATAGATTATTCAACAAAAAAACCTATTATAAAAAAAAAAGATAAAAATCACTAATAATCCAAATTTGTAGCTTGTTCAACCTATTCAATAAAAATAATCTCTAATTTCATTTTTCCTTAAAAAAAAGGGTATCAAGAAAAATATTGTGATTGTGAGTTTTCCTTGATAGTGACGACAATTATAATTTTTTTGGCTTTGCGCAGTTACAACAATTTTACTTTCCTTAACGACTCACAATTGTAGCAAATATTCAAATATCGCTTTATTATATTTTATATAATTTAAATTATTTAGTGACTACCCTAAAAAAAATTTCTAGAGCCAGCACTGTTATGACCTCCCTAGTGTTCCAACACAATTATACATGTGCTTACAATATCCATATATAGTGTTTTCAGCTCTTACCAACAAAAATGAAGCATATTTGTTATAACAATGAGTTTTGTTACGTGAACGTTTGCATGCATGCAAAAGATAAAAGTTAAAAAGTTAAAGAATTGGTTTAGAAAATATTTCTAGAAACTTATTATGAAAAAAAAAAAAAAAAAAACAATTGACTTTTTTTTTATAGTTTTAAAATTTTTTTATAAAAGTAATATTAAATTTTTTTTTTAAAATGATCTATTAACGAGCGTGCAATTATCTCTTAACTCACCTCTACATTATCGGTCTTGCCATCAGCCTTAGCACCATAAGAGTTAACATTGAAATCTGTAGGACCAGCAGCACCGACAAGGCCACGACGGAGTGTAGCTTCGGCCACACAACAGGAAAATGCTAAGCCTAGAACAAGAATGGCTCTTACTTCAAATCTTCCTGCAATTGTCATGATGGCCTTAGGAATTGGTCTTACAGATTTTTTTTTGTTTTTGTTTTAATTGAAGAAACTAAAGCTGATGGCTTTCGAATTTATAACACAAGTTAGTTTAGTTAGTTGCCTGAAATTTGTGGCCACTTAACTATCTTTAGTAGCCTTTAACAGAAACGAGAATCAAGAAATAACAATTTGGTTAATTATCTCTGATTCAGTGATAATTTTCCAATATTAGTGCTGTGTAAACTCCTGAATGAGGATCACCTAGCTTATAGGAATTTCTATCACCACTAAATAAAGAATGGCGACTCCTGAACCCTCCGTTCGCCCTCATTCGGATAGAGTTCCTAACCCAAAGATTTAAAGGGGAAAAAAATTTGATGATGTAGAATTGAGATTTGTTATAAACTTATATATTTAGCAATAATAAATATAGGGACACAATTTTTCTGAAAATATTTTTCTTTACATATTAAAGTTGTAAGTTGTGATTGACACTCCACTTTCTCATAGACTTATTTTTATTATGCATCAATTATAACATAAATTATATGTATTTTTAATCCAACTTTCATTAATAAATATGAATTTTATAAAAAAAAAATAGATTGGAGAACACATGTAAGGAATTAATTTCTTGAAGTTTTTGGTGGTAGTTTAGAAAATAAATGAGGTTGCATGATATAGTATGTACTAGACAATAGCTAGCCCAAGCAATGTATTTGGATTATCAATTAAATAATTCTGAAAAATTCTACTTAGTGTAATTCTAAAAAAAATCATGTCACTATATATACTAAATGTAATTATTTTATACCAAGATAAACAATATCAAAATTGTTAATTAAGGTGTTGCACAATTGTGTGCAAAGTCCCACATCAACATTATATATGGTGGCTCTGTGAAATTAATGCATGTGTATGAAGAACTAAAATTATAACAAAATCCTTTTTAGTTCAATTTAAATTATGTACTCAATTCAACCATTTTCTATTCTTTTGACGACCAAAGTCAACTCTTCATAATCAAGTTTGCTCCCAATAACCGCCATTGTATCTATAAAAAAAATTAAAAAATTGCTCATAATAAGTCAAACCAATGATTTATGTCAGTTCTTGACTTCTTTCTAAATATAGATAAAAGATAATTATAAAAAAAAAAAAAAAAACTCTTCTCAAAAAAATGTATAGAAAAAAACTATGACCTGCACTTAAAATTTTCATTTTTGGAACTTTTTTTTTTTAACTGCAATTCATTTTTGGAACTTTTACAATAAGTAGACCATCTCTTTCAATTCTCCAAGACTATAACCGTCATAAACATACAATTATAAGTGAATTTATATCGATATAGATTTGCATTAAAGATTAGAGAAATGCTTCGTTCACAACATTTCTCACAACATTCTCACAACAAATCCTAGTTGGCAAGTTGTTATTTGCTATTACTAGTGGGTAAGAAAGTAATTTCAGTGTTAGATTTAAATTTAAAACCTGTAACAACCTGCCAACTAGGATTTGTTGTGAAAATGTTGTGAGAAATGTTGTGGACGTAGCAGTTCTCGAAAGATTAATATTAAGGTTTTTATTAGTAGGGCAAGACTTAGTTACAGTACTTAGGTGCTGTTCCTTAGGTTCTCCTTTTAAAATTCTGCCATGTAGATTTTTTCTCATGGGATAGAAGTGTATTTTTTAGTTAAATAACCACATAGGTGAATCTTAAGAAGAGAATCTAAGAAACAGCACTTAAGGTACTGTACCTAAGTTTTGTCCTTATCAGTATATCTTTTTACACTAGTTACAAAAGATAGATCAATTTAAAATATAGTTCCTTGCTGTTTGTTTGTTTTTTTTTTTTTTTTTTTTTTTTTTTTTTTTTTTTTTTTACAGATTATATATAATTTTAGTGGATGAAACTGGATGTAGAGTTAATGTCAAGTTAAACATTTGAAGAAATACTTTAATTTAGAATCTAATAACTTTTTTCAACTAAGCATGACTAAAAAATAAGTGCTTTCAAGATCTTGGATCAATAATTAATAAGAATGGAGAGATTGAGGAGAATGCAAATCATAGAATTGAAGAGAAATCACTGCATTTTTTTTTTTTTGGATGAACCAGAAATTTTATTAAAAGAGAAAACAAACTACACAGGCAAATAAGCCTCACCCTGAACAACAGAAACAAAAGAAGGGGGGGGGGGGCTATTACCAACATTAAAAGAACCAAAAAAATTACAAGCTAAAGACCACTTTGCTAGAGAATGAGGAGCCATATTGCACAACCTAGGCACCCAACAAATAGAAACCTTGGAAGAAGATGCCAAGAGAATACGAGAGTCATCACAAATGGACTTGATTCTCCAAGGGGAGGCAGCTTCCAAGTCAGAAAGAAGATTGGAACAAACTTGGGAGTCTGATTCTATGATAATCTCCTCAAACTCTAAGTTAGCTGCCAAGGTTAGAGCCCATTTAATAGCTTCAGCTTCAGCCTGAAGAGGGAAGATGGTATTCACTCTCTTAGAACAAGCAAAAACCAGCTCCCTTCTCCAGTCTCTAGCGACAGCTGCAATGGAAGAACAATGAGGGCCCACAGCAGCATCAACATTAATCTTGGTTGAAGAAATGGAGGGAGGGGTCCATTGGAGTGAAGGAGCCAAGGTGGCCTGGCTTAAGACAAAAGGCTTAGCAGACTTGTGTTTAAGAAATAACTTAGATATTCTAGAGAATAGCTCTTCGACCATTACAGCAACACCTTAAAAAAGAGAAAGATTTCTCTATTTCCAGATAACATCACATAAAATAGCTCCAAAAAGTAAGAAGTCTTCCCTTTGGAACACAGTAAGCTCATCGGCAAAAGGAGGAGAGAAGAGAAAATTAATGAAGTCATGAATGGAGGAAATGCCAAGTGAGTCAGTTTTCACACCCCACTAACTGCGAAACCAAAGAGACTTAGCAATAGGGCAAAGAGCAAATATGTGGAGAGACGATTCATCAGATAAGTTACAAAGAGGACACTCCACCTCAACATTGGCAAATTAACTAATGACATCTTTGGTAGGTAGGACATTTGTAGCAATTCTCCATAAGTGCATTTTCAGCCTTTCATGCAACCTAGCCTTTCAGGATCCCGACGCGCTCCAGACAACCAACAAATTCCCCATCGAAAAGTTCCCTATCCACCCAAATGGGCCAACCGATGATTTTCCCATGAACGAAGTCAAAGAAAATAGGAACCGCCTCTCGAGATCCTCACCTAATTTGGAGATCTAAAATCTCTCTTGGATTTAAGACTTGGGCGAAACTGGCAAAACCCGCCTAGCTAAAGAATACCCAGGTATGAGGGGAAGGAGGGGCCTCACCGTGAGACACCAGAGGAAAAAATAGGTTAGGGGTGTACCAGGGCTCCCGTAAAGGGAAAGTTGGGCGCTTCGTGACCCCCTGTGACTCGCCCTGCGTAGACCCAAAAGAACTCTCACCCTCGGAGGGACTAGGAGTACACTCCCTCCTTTTTCGTGAGGAAGAAGAAGCCATAGAACAGCAAATGTACTAGGAAATAGAGGAGTCAAGGGAATGAAGAACACAGAAGAAGAAAACAGAGAAACAGACTAACTAGAAGGAAGAAGATAAGCTTGGGAATAGAAGACTCTAGGAGGTGAAAAGAAAATATGAAGTGACTACAATAATGGCACAAAGAGCAGTTAGAGAAGACGATGTATGGAAAGGTGCGCCAATTGCCAAAATTTAATTTTAAAGAAGAGAGTTATTGGCAGTTATTAATGGGAGTTACAGGGAACGTGAAAAGTGGATGGAGGAAGTTTTCACTCCAAATTCAACTGCCATGTCACGTGCAAAGGGGGGAGTTACAAAAGGAAAGAAGTGTAACACGCAAAGAAAACCAAGAAACCCGAAAGTAGTGGGAAATACAGGACCCTGAAGGAAGAAGAGGGGGAACCCTAAGGTAAATTAAGATAGTGAAGAAGGAATTCCTCCAGAAATTAAGGCTCTAGTCTACTCACGCGTGGGCTGCAGGCAACCCATGAGCTCGAGGGGCTAAATGTTGAGGTCTAAAAAGTCATAACACCAAGTCCCAAAATTGCACAGTGAGTGAACTCCATGAAAAATAATAATAAAAAACTTGAGCTCAAAACAAGAAAGAAAATGGTAGGCACAAATCCATTAAAAAGATTTAAGCCCAAAACCCACAAAGGGATAGGCTTTAGGGCAAATGAAATGTAGGGAAGAAAGGAAAAAAGAAGCCCAGCCTACCAAGATTAGAAAGTCGAAAGGAAGTCCAATGGTAAGAACTGGGCCTAGATACCTAGAGGCTGCCAGGATCTTGGGGTCTTCAACACGTGCAGCAAAGCCAAGATGAGATTAAGATAGCTCAAAAGGAGTGCCAAGAAACACAAGGAATGAAGAACATATACGTCCTTCTCAGTCACCCAATGATGCAAGAAGGAACCAGAAGGCTTGGAGAGTAACAATTCATGAACAAGGGGGTGGTACCTTGGGGTACCCAGAAAGAAGAACCATGAAGGGAAGTAGTTAGGAAAACTTTCAACCTGGCAAGGATGGAATCGACTCACCTGGGAAAAATGACAAAAGGAAAGACAGCCAAAAGGTTGAGTCTGAAAAGGTGAGGTTTAGAAGCCTTGAAGGAAGAGAGATTAGAGGTCAACTCTCTAAGGACACCCCAGAACAGAAAGTCGGCAAGATACTTTTGGCGAAAAAGAATCAAAAGAAGAAAACTATGAGAAACAAGGAAGGGACCAGCCACCAAAGTTGCTGGCATGACATGGGCTCTGGTACTTAGGGGAGCAAAGGAAGGGAATCAATGGTACCTCGAAATCCTAGAAGGACACTATAAAAGGGGGGATTCGGCAACAATGCAAAAGGGGGGGGAGAATCATGGAGAAAACTCTATAAAAGACTCAAACAAAGTAACAAAAGAAAGAAAAATATTGCCCGGTATCTTAAAATAGCAACTATAAAACATGCTTGGATTCAAAGGGATTCAAATTTTGCAAGTCTTAGGACTGAGAGAGCCATTTAAGTCTGTAATTTTTGAGCTGGTTTAGACCTTGTAACACATTTTAGTGAGCACATTGTGATTCACTACTAAGAAAAGTAATGAAATATCTCACATTATTTTAAGGACCCAAAACGTTTATTTTGTATCTTCATTTGTCACATTGCACCTTTACTGTTTCTTGCTGTTCCATGCATATACATTCATTATTCGTTAGCATGTATGTATTGTAGGATTCCTGCTCTGTGCACCACTCGGTTTGTAATTAGCTCATTTAACTGCGGTGAACCAAGCCTAGTCTCTTAAAACAACAACTACAAGGCCCAGAGTCCTTACTTCTACTTGGGCCTGGACACTATCCAAAAGGACCCACACACTTACAAAATCAGAAATTCCAGATCTGATTTTCGGCCCATGCTTGTATATTTGTATAGGGTTTCTTTTCTCACAACCCTGGACATATAAAGGCTTATTTTAAAGGTCGTTGCACATGTAGAAAGTGACCTAGTTCATTATTCTCTCTGAAGAAGCTACTGCATCTTTATGCCAATGTTTTTGTGACCAAGGAGCTTCCTAATCTTCATTGTTAATGAACTGAAAAACTCTGCAGCCAACAACCTCTTCAAGTTGCTGGAATTAGTCATTTACTGGGATCCGTGCACATTGGTTAGTCACGTATTGAGATTCGTGCATTAAGGGAAAGATTGCCGCTACAATACAAGTCCAATTGGGTATTGGGGTAAGAGTTCAACTGTATGTTGGTATTTCGGGATAGGCCAAAGGGTTTGATAAGATTTCTTATACTTGTAACCGCTTGTGATTAATAATAGTAGATTATTGGGAGTGATGACCTTAAAATCACTTAGTGTGATTTTGCCTCGGAGGTTTTCCCCATTCATAAACAAATTACCTATGTCAAATTTATTTTCCGCTGCATTTAGATAATTTGGTGATTTTTTGGTGCTGTCACACTATTGCATGAAATTTGATCTAATTAATTAAATTGGGTAATTAATTAATTAATTGCAATGAGTCAATTCTTTTTTGCCCTATCATAATTGATCTTATTTGCTTCACTTTCGGTGCCACTGCATGAACTGGTGCATATGGGAATTCGTATTCATATTCCTATCTCTCAAACAAATAATTATGCCAAAAGCCCAAAAGTAGGGTTACAAAGATATTTGTGTATTAAAAGCACAAGGGGATCCATATGGACCAATAGGCAATAGGTGGCGATAAGAATAAGGGATCAAGGATGCACAAGGATCCCTTATTTAATTGTCCAAGCCATTGCGATAAAGAAGAACCATATCCAAAATATAGATAAGAACTCGTCAACTTTAGAATATTACGACAAAGAAAAAAAGAGGTTTGGATATTGACTTGGAAACTACCAAGTTCTAAACTATCTTGAGTTATCCGGATCTTATATTCTACTTTTTCGTGTTCCACTTTATATTCTACGAATCATTTCATATTATATATAGTTGATTTTTTCCCCATTTTAAACTGAGAAATAGTACCATATCCAAAATATGGATAAGAACTCGTCAACTTCATAATATTATGACCAAAAAAAAAAAAAAAAGAGGTTTGGATACTGACTTGGAAACTACTAAGTTCTAAATTATCTTGAGTTATCGGAATCTTATATTCCACTTTTTATGTTTCACTTATATTCTACTAATCATGATATGCTATGTATAGTTAATTTTTCCCATTTTAAACTGAGAAATGCTATGTTCATAATATTTTCACAACACTTTCATAACAAATCATAGGTAGCAGGTTGTTGTAAGTTTTTATTGATGAATATAAAAATAATTTTAGTGAAATGTTCAAATTATAACTAATAACAACTAACCACTTATAATTTGTTGTGAAAATGTTGTAGATGTAACACTACTCTTTAAATATTGGTTATTTTGTAATAAAAGAAGTCAAATGAATACATGACAACTGCTTTCTCAAAAAAAAAAAAAAAAAAAAAAAAAAAAAAAAAAAAACATGACAACTTATAATTGGAGTATAAGAAGAATACGAAAAATAAAACAGAGAATTTGTACTATTCGGTTATTGGTTCCAATACTTTAAGATTTAAGGGCTATAAATATTCTTTTGTTAAAAAAAGATTATTTGAGCTTTGGCTAATTTGTAATGGTAATTCATGAATTGCTTTTTCATCTCTATTGGAAAATTAATTAAAAACCAATAACAATGTGAGACGCATTAGTTATACAAAAGAAAAAACTCCTTCAGAGAAGGTTGTATTGAATTTGATTCATATATGGACTGAATTCGAAAAATCCGACAAGACAAAAGAAAAAATATCTAGTGGAACAGACTCCATCCAGACCTCTAAAGGTAAAGATAATCTTACTTTTTGGGCTAAGGCGTGTGCAACTACATTGCCTTGCCTAACAACATGAGAGAAAGAATAGCTCTGAAACGAGTTAACGTAAGACACAATGTCTTTTATGATATGACCTCCCTAAGAGTTTGACATGTCCCTATCCTTCAAGGAATTAATAACAGATGCGGAGTCACCCTAAAAAACTGAGTTTCGGAAACCAACTTCAAGAGAGAAAGCCACTGCACGACGAGCTGCCAACAACTCCACAGTCTCCACAGCTGGTGGTTTCATGATTTCTCAGAGAGAGCAGCCATAACCTCCCCCTCTGAGTTATGAATCACCACTCCGAGCCCCGCTTCATCAAATTCTCCAAACAAGCACCATCAAAATTAATCTTCACAGAATCTACACTAGGCGGCCTCCATTTTTCTGCAGCTACTCTATGAGGTTTTTACTTTTGCCGAAACCTGGCTAAATAACCCTGGAGATATTCTTCGGCAAAAACAACTATTCTATCCAAAGGTATTGAATGCTCCTGCATACGTGACTTATTTCGATGATGCCAGACTGACCAGGCCGTGACTACAAAAAGAGGAAACAAATTTAGTTTTGTCTGAACTAGCTGTACCAGATCCAAAAAAGAACCTGAAGCAACTTGATTACTGTCCAGCCAACCAAACTTCCTCTGCTAGACCTAATGGACCTTCTCACATCCCCACAAAGCATGGAGAACATCTTCTGAATTTTTGGAACAAAGGTGTCAAATATCTTTTTGTAGAATGGTTCTCTTCAACAAATTAACTTTTGTGGCGTAAGAGTTTGTAAAAGATTTCCATAGAAAATGTTTAATCTTACCTGGAACCTTTAGCTTCCAAATGCCCTTCCAAAAATTTATGTGTGCCTTTGAATTATTCGTTTCATCCTCAACAACCTGCGGTTCTTCACACAAAGCTTTGTAACCCGTCTTGAGCAAGTAATGGCCATTCCTCTCAGCAGGCCAGATTAGGGAATCGGGTTGGGGAGTGGTGCCTAGAGGAAGGGATTTTATGAGGCGAGCATAGGGGGTAAAAACATTGGTCAATCAGACTCATGTTCTGTAGGGAATTAACCCGAAATTCTCAACCTGTGAGAAACAAAAAAAAAAAAAAATAGAGAAAACACACGTCAAAGAAAAAAAAATCACACGCACAAGACAATATTTACGTGGTTCGGCAATTTGCTTACGTCCACGGAGTTGCAGGGATTTCACTATTATCATGGGAAAAAATACAGAGTGTGGCTACAGTGTTTTTGCTCTTTCAAAAACTACAACAAGACAAAACCCTAATCACCAAAAAATAGTTTTTATATCTTGCGCACAGGAGTCACAAAACGGATCAAAAAATCTGCCTATCAGCCCAAGTCTCTGCTCCATGGACTAAGCCTCAAAAAATCTCCCATTAAAAACCATGCAATATTATTCGGGTCGGGTCATCAACTAGATCAAACATAACTAGGCTCCACAAAGCCCAACAAATATCTCATTTTGAGACTAGTTCAATCACCAACATCAACCGCTGTCTTCCAAAAATAATCCCTCATTCCTGCAACTCATCCTCTTGTCCTCAAGCTAGAAGGCCAACTGAATTTGCACACAGCTTCAGCTTCTCAATAGTGACACCCTTAGTCAACATGTCTGCCGGGTTAGATCCACAAATCTTCTCAAGTATTACCAGCTTATCTTCAACAAGGTAACATATAAAGTGATATTTCGTCTCTATATGCTTCGACTTTGAATGAAAAGCCAAATTTTTAGCAAGAAAAATTGCACTCTGACTGTCACTGTGTAGAATGCCCATCTCCTGCTTCTTACCCAATTCATCTAAGAAACCATGTAGCTAAATCATCTCCTTTCCAACTTCTGTTGCTGCAACATACTTAGCTTCTGCAGTAGACAAAGTAACAATCTTTTGTAGATTTGAAGCCTATGATATAGCTATACCACCCAAAGTAAATACAAACCCAGTAGTACTCTTTTTACTATCAATATCACCAGCAAAATTAGCATCTACATAACCCTGCAGTTTCAAACTTGCACTTGTGTAGCAAAGACATGTATCTGATGAACCCCTCAGATATCTCAGAATCCACTTAACTGCCTCTCAATACTGCTTTCCAAGCCTACTCATGAATCTGCTCACAACTCCCACTGCATATGCAATGTCTGGCCTTGTACACACCATAGCATACATCAAGCTGCCAATAGCTGAGGCATAGGGCACCTTGCTCATGTGGTTCCTTTCTTCTTCTGTCTTCAGTGATTGTTCCTTGCTTAGTTTGAAATGACTACCCAAGGGTGTGCTCACTAGTTTAGCTTCATTCATGTTGAACCTGTTGAGAACTTTCCTCACATACTCTGACTGTGAAAGCTTCAATGTACCATTAGCCTTGTCTCTAATGATTCTCATACCAAGGATTTGCTTTGCAGCTCCCAAATCATTCATTGCAAATTGTTTTGAAAATTGCTTCTTCAGATTATTAATCTCCTCAATGCTATACCTTGCAATGAGCATATCATCCACATACAACAGTAAAATGATGTAAGAATTGTCGAAAGGCTTAACATAGCAACAGTGATCAGCTTCACATCTTTTGAACCCAATTCTATGCATAAAACTATCAAATTTCTTGTACCACTTTCTTGGAGCTTGTTTTAGGCCATACAAGCTCTTTCTCAGTTTACAGACTAGATTCTCTTGTCCCTGAGCAATGAACCCTTCTGGCTGAATCATGTAAATGTCTTCCTCCACCATTCCCAGTACCAGTCTGATTGTAGACATCTTCACAACAGGAGAGAATATTTCTGAGTAGTCAATGCCCTTCTTCTGCTGGAAGTCTTTGACAACTAATCTAGCCTTGTAACGCTTGCTGCCATCATGCTCATTCTTTATTCTGTATACTCACTTGTTGTGCAAAGCCTTTTTTCCTACTGGCAATTCAGTCAATTCTCATATCTGATTCCCTAACAAGGAATCCATCTCATCCTTCATGGCCAACTCCCACTTGCTTGAATTTTCATCCTGCAAGGCTTCTTCATAACACTCTGGCTCACCACCATCAGTCAACAGGAGATAATTTAAAGTGGGTGAATAACGCTGTTGAGGTCCTAGCAGATCTACGGACTTCAGCTACAGGTGTACTTTGATCTACCTGTGAATCTTCATTCTCCTTATCCTCTTCACCATTTTTCTGGACAGTACTTTCAGTCAATTAATGTAAGTTGATAAGCTCAGATTTCTTTTGATCTATATCTGTAACATCTGATACTACAGTTAATCTGTCCTTATACATAACATGTTCATTAAATACCACATTTCTACTTTTGATGATTTTCCTGTTTTTTTCATCCCAAAACCTATAGCCAAATTTCTCATCACCATAGCCAATGAAAAAACATATTTTAGACTTTGCATCAAGTTTACTACGAGCATCAGAATCAATGTGAACATAAGAAATACAACTAAAAACTTTTAAATGTGAAAACTTTACCTCTTTATCGCTCCAAACCTCCTCACGAAGTTTGAACCCCATGGGAACTGATGGCCCTCGGTTTATCAGGTAAGCTGCAGTGCTAACAGCATCAGCCCAAAAAGTTTTTAGTAGTCCAGCATGCAACCTCATACTCCTAGCACGCTCATTGAGAGTTCTATTCATGCGCTCAGCCACACCATTCTACTGTGGTGTCCCAGGAATGGTCTTCTCCATCCTAATTCCCTGTGCAGCACAATACTCACTGAACCCTTCATTTATGTACTCTCCTTGATGATCTGACCTCAAACATTTTACTTTCAAACATGTTTCTATCTCAACCATGGCCTTCCACTTCTTAAAAGTTTCAAATACATCAGATTTATTTTTCAGAAAATAAACCCATACCTTTCTGCACGAGTCATCAATGAACGTGATGTAGTTAGTACCTTGAACCTCCAAGGGATGCAACCAGTGAAAGCCCCCATAAATCAGTGTGCACTAACTCCAATTTTTCAGCCTTCGGTGTCCTGCCAGTTTTCTAGAAGCTCACCATCTTCTGCTTTCCCAAGATGCAACTTTCACACATGTCAAAATCAATGAACTTCAATATTGGTAGTTTTCCTTTTGACAGCAGCATCTTCATCCTTTTCTCACTCATGTGACCAAGTTTACGGTGCTATAGGCTTATATCAGTACTTGCTTCAGCAACTGCAATTGTGTCTTTTGGACTTGAGGTCATATATAGAGTACCAGTCTTCTTTCCACGAGCCAATACTCTGGCTCTCTTTGTAACCTTCCAAGTACCACCAACAAATAGTATTGCATGCCCTACATCATCAAGTTGTCCAACAGAAATCAGATTCCTCCTCAGGTCAGAAATATGTCGAACCTTCTCCAGTAACCAAATAGGCCCATTGGGCAACAATATACTGACGTTTCCCATACCCACAACATCCAAGGCTATACCATCAGCCAAATACACCATACCAAAATCACCTGCAACATAATTCTGCATGATTTCTCGGTATGGAGTGGTATGAAACGAAGCTCCTGAGTCCAAAACCCAATCATCAAGTGGACTGTCTACTGCAAGAAGTAATGCATCCTATACCTCTTCTGTTACAGCATTAGCAGAATCATCTTCATTCTTCTTTTTAGGACTTTTACATTGCCTCCTAAAGTGACCTGTTTTTCCACAGTTTCAGCATTGTACTTGTTGGCTTGATCTAGATTTACTTCTGTTTCGATTAGAATTTCTAGATTTTGATCTGCCCCGATTTGAATTTCTGTCATTACCTCTGCCTTTTGTCTCAAGGTTTAGGGCAGAACCAGATCCTAAGGTTTCACCTGCATCTCTTCTGCGAATCTCCTCAGCTAAAATTAAATCTCGTATGTCATTGTACTTCAGCTTTTCCTTTCCTATAGAATTGCTTACTGCCATCCTCATTGCCTCCCAACTGTTTGGCAAAGAAGCCAAAACGATCAGTGCACGAATCTCATTATCAAAATCAATTTCTACAGACGACAATTGATTTGTGATAGTGTTAAATTCATTCAGATATTGTGCTACTGATGCGTTCTCTGCCATCTTCAGATTGAACAGTTTCTTCATCAAATGCACCTTGTTGTTTGCTGACAGCTTTTCATACATACCAAACAGAACCTTCATCAGATCTACTGTGGTCTTCTCCTGTACAACATTGTGTGCAACATACCTAGATAGAGTTAACCTGATAACTCCTAGTATCTGTCTGTCAAGAAGAGGCTATTCCTCAACCTTCATAATCTCAGGTTTTTTCCCTAGAAGCGGCAGATGCAACTTCTTCTCATAAAGATAATCCTCAATTTGCATCCTCCAAAATCCAAAGTCTGTGCCATCGAACTTTTCTATTCTAGACGCCTTTCCTACTTTCTCTGCCATTGCTCCCACTCAAACCTAACCCTAGGCTTTGATACCAATTGTAGGGAATTAACCCGAAATTTCCAACCTGTGAAAAACAAAAAAAAAAAAATAGAGAAAACACACGTCAAAGAAAAAACAATCACACGCACAAGACAATATTTACGTGGTTCGGCAATTTGCCTACGTCACGGAGTTGCAGGGATTTCACTATTATCAAGGAAAAACATACAGAGTACGGCTACAGTGTTTTTGTTCTCTCAAAAATTATAACAAGACAAAACCCTAATCACCAAAAAATGGTTTTTATATCCTGCGCACAGGAGCTACAAAACAGGCCAAAAAATCTCCCTATTGGCCCAAGCCTCCGCTCTATGGACTAATCCTCAGAAAATCTCTCATTAAAAATCACGCAACATTATTCGGGTCAGGTCATCAACCAGATCAAACATAACTAAGCTCCACAAAGCCCAACATGTTCCACCAACATGACTAAGGATTAATTAGCACATCAACAGTGGCATCAGATGCTTGTAAACCTCAGTGAAAGATAATTCTGACATCATTTAAATTTGGGAACCAAGCATCCTAAAAAATTTGGGTATTCTTTCCATCCCCTACTTTCCATCGAGCACCCCTTGCAATCAGATTTCCAGAACAAAGAATACTTTTCCAAGTAAATGAGTTTGAGGCTGACTTTACTTCAAAGAAACTGCCATTTGTGAAGTATTTCGCCTTAAAAACTTTGTAAAAAAGGGAATTCGTGTCATGAATCAATCTCCATACTTGCTTTGCTAGCATTGCTTCGTTGAATTTACAAAGATCTTTGAAACCCAAACCCCCTTTCAATTTTGGTTTACACAAGACTTCCCATTTCTTCTAAAGGATTTTTCTCCTATCTCCCTTTTGGCCCCACCAAAATTTTTGAATAAGCATCTCAATATCTTGGCATAGACCCACCGATAAATGGAAACAACTCATTGCAAAGGTAGAGATGGCTTGAACTAGTGCCTTCAACAAAACTTCTTTACTTGCTTGAGAAAGCAATTTTTCTTTCCACCCTTGTAGTTTCCCCCACACCCTATCTTTAATATAATTTAGGCTAGCATTCTTATTTCTCCCTACCACAGCAGGTAAGCCCAAATAGTTCTCATATTCTTTAATCTCAAGTACTCCCAACAAATTTTTTATTACCTCCTTTGAAGAATCAGAGACATTCTTACTAAAGAAAAGAGTAGTTTTTACAGAATTTATTTTTTGTCCCAATGCCTTTTCATAGATACTCAAGAGATCTTGAATGGCTTCCACATCCTCCACCCGTGCCTGGTAAAAAAGGAGACTGTCATCTGCAAAAAACAAATGAGAAATCTTTGGACCGACTCTATAAAGAGAAAAGCCCTCAATTAGCCCACCATCCACTGCATGTTGAATAAGCCCATTTAGTCACTCTGAACATAGTAAGAAGAGATCTGGAGACAAAAGGTCCCTTGGCGAATACCTCTAAGTGGAATAATATGGCCCTTAGGCTCTCCATTAACCAAAATAGAATATGTAATAGACTGAATACAAAATCCACCCTATCCAAGTGGGATGAAAACCTATTTACTCTACTTCTTATTTAAAAGTTAAAAATCTCAAGTATTGTATCTCATTTATTGATAAGTAGTTTAGAGTCGCACTTGAGAGCAAGTATTAGAATATTAATGCATTTATTTATATGAAAAATGCTATGTTCACAATATTTTTACAACACTTTCTCAATAAATCATGTGGCAAGTTGTTAGGGTTGTTATCAGTGGGTCAAAAAAGTAATTTTAGTGATAAATTCAAATTAGAACCAATAACAACTAACTACCTATCATTTGTTGTGAAAGTATTATAAAAATGTTGTCGACATAAAACTTCTTTGTTTACACAAAATTGATCACCATTGATATTTAATGCATTAAGATACGGCAAGTTTCTCCTCTGAAATCATTGAGGAATAATCTTAGGCAAGGGCTTCCTCTTGAATCATAGGAGGGGTGATGTGCTGATAGGTTTTGTACCTGATTACTGAGGAATAATTCATCTACCACTACTTATAGAAGACTATAGAAGCCCTTTTCTCGCCGAAAGAAGAGGTACATAGCAAGACACAAGGAAAGGTCTTCCCTTGGAATTCATGGGAGGGGTAATGTGTTGACAGTCTGTAAAGTTGTGATTTTCAATTATATTTTGTTTTTAATTCCGTTTCAAATTTGATTGTAATTAGTTAATTATTTCCCTGTATGTTTGTGAGATTTATTGTAAGGGTTGAGTGTGAAAGTTTGGTGAATAATTGTGAAGAACAGAGAACTTTGCGATTGGCTCGCAAGTGGGCAACCCGCAAAAGGCCACATGAGAAGCACATTTTGGAAGCTGAAAAGTCAAGTGCTAAAAGGCATCTCGTGACTCAGCTTGCAACTAGGCCAACTTGCGAGATGCATTGCCAAGCTGTTTTAATGTGCTTTCCTAATTTCTTTACCCACACTATAAAAACCCACATTACCCACCAAAATTGTAAGGAGACTTTCAGAGAGAAAACCCTAGAAATAAACTTGAGAGTTACAGATTTTAAATCCACAATCATCTACACATTTCTCTTAGTTTTCCTTTACTCCTACCTCTCTAATTACAAATCCTTTAAAGGTTTTTAGCCCAAACACATATCTCACCAATCTGAGTGTTGAGAGTTGTTTTGGTGCATCTGGGAAATATTGGAAGAAGCCATTTTATGGTGAATGCAATTTGGAACTAATTGTGGAATCCAGATAACTAGTGAAAACATGACTTGGTGAAGTCCGTTGAAAGCTGGAACTTAGGAGGTTCAAGTATAGTGAATAGATTAGGTTTTTATGGTCTTTTTAATATCTTTGTACTCCAACTTTATTCATTAGTGGATTATTTCGGCTTGAATGGCCGCGAAGAGGTTTTATGCCGAATACTTTAATTTCTTCTTTGATAACACATCTTGGTGTTATTTGTGTTTAAATATTTCTTCTCTTCCTCTTTATGCTTTACATTTATTGTTTATTATATATGCCTATGCACAAAAGAGTTGTTCCGCTTTATTGCGTTTTGTTTACTCTTATTCTGCATTTAATTGAGTAATATAAAAGCAATTTAGCCGTAAGTTTAAAATTGAGAATCTAAACAATCTATAGTATTTTGCACTATTGTGCTTTCCCCGTCCTTTGGCCGAAATTGCAAGTTCATCAACCTTTGCTCATAGAATACTATTCATTACAGGCCCGATACCTAATCATGCTAGTTCATCATCCTTAGAAGATTGGCGACACTTTAGAGCTCTGTTTTCAAATCAAAATGACAAGCTCTTAAATCTCATCCCTTGAATTTGATCTTTTTTACGAGAAAAATATATATCTAGCGAAGTCCTATGAGTCTAGTACCCTTTGAGCTAGCACATCCATCTCTATTTCTCCGTCTCTCTGTGCATTTGATTTGATGTGTTGTATTGAAACTAGCTGTCTATTCGGTTCCTTATTTATCATCAATGCGTGGGTATTATTACTTATTAATTTGTACTATCTTTTTCACAATATAATTGTCAATTCATTCTATGTCACAGTGCATGCAGAGGTCATGGGAGTCAATTATACCTTATATCCATAATATCGAGTATATAATACTACCTAGTTACCAATGGAGATTTTGTATATTGCTTAAGTTTAGAGAGAGAGAAAGAGAGACGCACAGAGAGTTTCTAACTTACATTACATTATATTATATACTACTTTTACAGAATGGCATCTTGCATACATATTTCATCGTGGTATTCTTAAAGTACAAGTTCACAGCGTTTAGCTGTACCTTAATTAACTATACGATGTGGTAGTAGTGGCTTCTTGTTGCGATAGTCCACAATCAAAACACCACAATACTTTTGGGCTACGTGGTAGCTGTCAATGGCTTCTTTTGACTGATTACTTGTAGTAGCAGTAGATGGAAGTTGATGTGGATGACGATGATGAAGAGGGGGCCTTGTCTTTTGCTTCAAGCACTCCTCCAGCAACGTAAATGCTTCAATTCCAACTTCCACAAGGTGAGTCGAAGGCGCCATTTCACCCAAGTCTCTCTGCACTAAGAGTCTTAAGAAACTTTCTAGCTAGCTTGTTACCAAAAGGCTAAGAACTCCACCTTTTTATAGCACTGTTTTTCCTCTAATTTATGCATTAATATGCAACCTGTTTGATCATTTTTATTCTATCCGTATAATTGGAAGGAAATTGAAGATGTTGATATGATTTGGTTAGCTTTCGGTGGCCAATGTATGTGGTGTTGCAAAATGTAGATTCTTATCTATCTCTACAGGCAAGGCACATTTCTTGTTAGGAAACATCAAACCCAACTCACATCTATGAGCAAGGACGAAGCCAGCTAGGACTTGGAATTAGGGGGCAACTCTGCTGTTGTCTTTTGGCTCTAATGCTGTCTTTTGCCTTTGACTGGGCTTAATTTTTTTTTAGCTTTGTTATTGGTAATTTTTGTTATTGAACTAATTTTTTTGGGCTTGTATATGTTGTTTTAGATTTTAGATGTATAAATTTTTTTTATGGCCTTTAAAAGGAAGAAAAACCTTAGAATTATAATTTTTTTTACAAATTACTAATATGTAGGACTGTCCACGGGTCGAGCTGGGTCGGTTTTGGACCTAGCCCGGACCCAACTCATGGCATCAAGTGGAGGGCGGAGGGACCTGAAACCGACCGCCGGCGTTAATCGGTCGAATCAGTTTCGGGTTCGAGTGGAGCTTAAGTCAATTCTAAAGTTCACTGGAAATTGGAATTGTCACCGGAAACTAGAAACCGTCACCGGAATATGCAAAACTTTGCCGGAATCTGCAATTTTTTCATCAAAATGTGCAAATTTTCGCTGAAATTTGCTATGATTTGGTTGGATTTGGCTAAATCCCACCAAATCTGGTCGAGATCTCACCAGATTTGGTCTAGATCTTGCCAGATCGAGTTAGATTTGGCCAGACTTCATATATAACTCTGGTCGGGTTCAGGTGGCTCCGGTTTTAGAGAAGGAAACCCACCACCCGACTCGCCAGTGTCGGCTCTTGAAAACAGAGACCCATCGCTGACCGATTGGACCTTCAGTTCGACTTAGAATCGGGCGACGTCAGGCTGTTTGGCCGAGTTGTCGGGCTCTAGTCAGGTCTGGACAGCCCTACTAATATGGTGATTGGTGAGTGATTATTGATCAGTAAAAAAGAGATGTAAGTGGCGAGTCCATATGTACAGTTTGTCAAATGTTGTAGAAAAGTTTATGGTTTTAGCATTACTCTTAAAAGAATCAATGATATTGTTTAAGGGGGGGCAAAGTGTAATTTATAGAACAAAATTGCTAAAAGTAATACCTATACATACTAGTAATTTAAAAAAAAAAAATTTGGGGGGGGGGGGGGTTGGGGGTTTGAGGAATTGCCCCTGAAGCCCAGTGTGCCATGTCCCTGTCTACGAGAGATGCGACAAACATAAAAGGTCAACATGCACACTCAAACACACAAGTTTACCTTGTTCACAGAAAACTAAAAGGTTGCTGTAATTTTTACGACGCTGAGGCGATAGTAATTATTAGCATTTTCCTCCACTAATGCAAAAAATATTCACTTTTCCTCGTTAGAAAACCACTTTATCTATTTTACATTTTCACTTTTACAACACGCTTTGTATCTTATGACATGGCTTGTGTCCAATGCATTAGTACACTGGACACGTTAAGATACAGACTCATGTACAAAACTAAACATGTATTTGCATCCTAACGTGTCTAGTAAAACTGATGCACCGGACACAATCTCAATCATGTATCTTATTATCTATTTTGTAATACATCATATTAAAATAATATATTTGTCATTAAAAAAAAACCATTAAACCCAAAAAAAATAAAAAACAAACAACTCAGCAAATTGCTCATCCCACCCTCTACCGCTGCAAGCCCACAATCGATCCCATTGCCACGACAAATCCCTTCATGTAACAAGATTCACAAGTCGTAACACACACACACACACACACACACAAAAACCAAGTCATTGCCACCGTTGATAAGACAAAGAACAATCCCAAAATTTATAAATAATATATATGAATAGTCTTATAAAACTATCACATAATAAATTGGAAGAGATTATTCATAAAACTTTGTCCATCAAAAAATGATAAATATTCTTTCTACATTTTTTTCACACACTCATGATACACACAATATCAACAGGTATGTGTTAATCGAAAAATTCCTAGATACTTTTGAAGTGCGAAAAAATTGTGCTCTCTCTTCTCCCAATTATAATAAACTCCGTCATAAATGTGAGAAAAAAAAATACTATTTTTCGTATTTCAAAAATACTTAAAAATTACTCATTGTTCGAGGGCCTTTTTTGGTTGCCCAACCACGTGTGGTCCTTTGGAAGAGTGACCTTGCTAGACCCAAGTTCTTTTTGGGGAGTTGCGTCCGGAACTCAACATTGGGCCACGTGATCTAACGGCTACCAGCGTACTTTTAACCTACAAAGCCATTAAAGCCAAAGCCTAAGAATCACAATAATAGTCGAATAAATATGTAATACACGTTTGGTATGATAGCTTTGATTAGTAGTTCTAATAACAGTTGAAATAAAGTAATATTTATTTAGAAGTAAAGTAATCATGTACTTAATTACGTAAATTTAAAAATATGGAAGCAAAGTCACTTATCTTTGTATGGTTTATAGCTCCAACTGTGTAGCATCAGTGAGCTAATAGGATTTTAGCAGAATGCTAGCAGTAGAGGCTAGTTAAGCTTGCCACTCTTATCATGCGTTTAAATGAGTTTAAGCTTTGGTTAATAGTTGTAATAGTAGTTGGAATAAAGTAATATGTATTTAAGTGTGAAGTAATCATGTATTCAATGAAGTAAATTTAAAGATATAGAATGGTTTGCACTCCCAGCGGTACAGCTTCTGTGAGTTAATAATATTCTAGCAGATTGACCCCAAAGGTAGAAGGGTAGTTTGCGATGATAACTTCAAGATTAAGGAGGGAAAATGGGTGCAACTGAAGGGAGAAAGAATATGCCCAGCTGTGTGTAGGGGCTGGTTAAGCTTACCCCTCTTATCATGCATTTAAATGAGTTTTCCCCTTGACAATGCTCTTTTAGTTGTTGTGAAGTTATGAATAGTGTTGTCTTCTATGAGAAGGGCTTTTGTATGGAGTATTTGTGCCTTCTAAGAGAAGGCCTTTATGTAAGAAGTAGTTGTGCCTTCTAAGAGAAGGGCTTTGATATGAAATCTTGGTGCCTTCTAAGAGAAAGGCTTTAGTAATAGAAGTTCATGCCTTCCATGAGAAGGGCTTTTAGTATGAGTGTTTGATATCTCTTGAAAAGTGTGAAGATGGTAAAAGATATAGATGTTTTGTGGAATGTAGTGTTTGTAGTATGTATGATATATGGAAGTATGAGAGATATGGAGGTTAAGGATAGTAAAAATATGAGATTATAACTGCTGGAGAAGTTGTAAAGATTGCTTTCCAAGACGAAAGATTTTGTAAAAGAAGAGTATGGACATGTGTTAGGTATTTGGAGATAGGAGCGGTAAGATAGATGTATTTTCTAAATATGGAGAGTGAGAGAATGAGTATAAGAGAGTAATAGTATTGTAATGTGTTGAGCAATGTTGCTAGGATTTACTGTTGAGATTTTCTGCTAGAGGAGTGTATAAAGGCTTATGAGGGGCATTTATGAGCTAAGGGCTGAAGAGTTTAGTTCCTCCTTTGGAAACTAAAAATTCAAAAGTTTAGAGCTTCATTAAGAGCTTAAGAAGATCATTAGAGGGAGAGGGAATAGATAAATTCATGAGAGAGTTGATCTTCTCCCATTGGTGTCCCCCCTTGTGGTGTTGATGAAGGGTTCCTTTTAGAGCTGAGTTTAAGGGGGTATTTTAACAACGAATCTTAGCCAAAATCTGTCCTAAATAGCAATAAATCTTCAAAGAATCCATCTTAAGATTTGGCTGAAAATGGTATGTTTAGCTTTAAAGTATTCTTGCTGTTTTGGGTAAGAGTTGCTGGAGAAAGAGTAGCAGAAAAGGAAAGTATTTTAGCAAGAGAAAGGTAGTTTCTTTAGTTGGTTTTGGTTTTAGCCAAATGAGGAAAAAAAGGTAATGCTCAGGCTGCTAGGTCAGCTGTCACAGCTGTTCTGAAAAGGCTGTCACATCTGTTCTGAAAAGGCTGTCCCAGCTGTTAGGAAAAGCTGTGACAGAAAGCTATCCCAGCTGTGTTCTGACTGCTGGAGAGGACATTCAGCATTTATTTCTTTGATTTGGCTAAAAAATGGTAAGATCTCTTTGAAGGGTATCTTACTATTTTGGGTATAACAGCTGGCTGCTAAGATTTCAGAATTAAATGGTTGATGATATCACTTCCAGCCAGGTGTCAAGTGCTGAATACACTGCTGGGATTCAGCTGGAAATGTTTCCTTTTTTGAGTGTTTGTGTTTTTGGTGCAAGGTTCCATTACAACACATTTTTAGTAAGTAATAGAAGAATTGTTGAAAGTTAATGAAATTTTAGAGATTTAGTCAAGGTCTCATTGTGTTGTAACATAATCTTGATGAGTAAGAAGATTATTTAATGCTCTGCTCTGGCAGCTAGCAGAGAAATATATGGTCTGATTGTGGCTGACAGCAGCTGGGTATAAAAAATATCATGAATATTTTGTATATAAAGAGAGATAAAAGATAGCCAATCAGATTAGGCTATGTGTTTGAGTTGGATTTTAGCTGAAAGTAGTAATGAGATTTATGTAGAATAATATAATGAAATTTCTAAATTTGCATAACAACAGCTGGGGATTGAATGAACAATTATTTTCCCAGCAGTTAGATGGCTAGGTATATTGAGCATTTGTCACATGATACATATCAAGTTTTAGGAAAAGAGCAATGGGGAATCATATCATTTTAAGTGCTATGTGATAAGAGATGCTTATCATATGTTACCTACTACATACGGACTCGTTAGAGTTCAGGGAGTTGGAGAAGACACGCCAAACAACATGTTTCTTTTATCAACTTTAAACCATTGGAGTTTTACTGAACATACCTCTTGGCCCTCCAAACCACGACTCCCAAAATTTCTCCAAAGAAACTTATGAGCTTGGGTCATAAGCCGAAGATGAGATGACGTATCTCGAGTTTTGTTGTCATTTTGTATAAATATGGGCTCTTGTTGAAGAAGCCGCTTGCCATGAGTGTAAGATAGGTAATATGGACCGTGAGCTTTGATTCATTGCTTAAACCCGATCCATATATTGATGTTGATGATGTCGTGGGATTATAATTCTAATTGATGAAGAGGAAATGTGGACCATAAATCCGCCTCTTGAAGTAAAGATCTCACGGGTCATGTGAGTCCAATTCAAATAGTTGAATGAAATATGAACTTATTTTGGGTTTTAGATAAATTTTCCTAAAAAATCAATAATATGTTGATGTGGCATGAATTATCAATAAAGTAGTGTCACGTAGGCCGAAAAAAGAGTCTTCAACACTCATTTACATATTTTAAAATGTGAAAAGATGAAGTCTATGAACGTAAAAAATGAATGCGAATGGAATCATTACCCTACAAATAAAGGCGCACGAACGTTGGGCAATTCATAATGGAGAAAAAAGGAACGGGAACCGGTAAGAAGGACCAGGATGCGAAGAATAATTGAGGAATGTTTATCCAATTCGGTGGTTTTTTAATTGATCACTATTGTCTTTATCGAAGCCGGTCTGAACTTTTGTGGTTGACTGTCTAAGAAATGGATAAGGATTAAGACTCCGGGGGCATAGGAATTAATTGGTTAAGAAATTATCATTTTATAATTCTATTTTTATTTTCTGTTCTTTTTTTGTAAAATAGGATACTTGTAAATTTCAGTGTCAAAGACTGGAAAGCTACTTTTGGCTGGAATAGATTATAAATAAATATATATATATATTGGGTTCAAGTTATATCTGATGTAATTTTAAACACTACCTAATAACTTTTTATAGAATTTGTTAGATTCTAAAAATTTAAGAATTAAATATTTAGAATCATTGTTGTATTGTGTTGACAAACCGAGATCAAAACATGTCTAGTCTAAGTTTTTAGACAATGCTTAAATAAGAGTGTTTCAAGTTTTGAAGTCTAGCTATTTGCAGAAAAGAAAAGGAGGTTTTGCCTTTCTCAACCGATTGAGAATTAGGCTTGACCAATCGAAAATTGCAGGCACAATTTTTATGCAAATTTTTAAACAGGCCCAAGCCGGTGAAAACGTTTAAGGTTTCACTTAAACTTCTCCACATATAAAAGGGAAACCTTAGCCATGTTTTGGAGTGCTGAAGAACACTTATGTGTTACTATTTGTGAGATTTGAGAGGTTCTGTACCTTCTAACTACACAAGAATCTACCGAAGCTAAAACTACAATCAAGGATTGGTAGAACTAGTTGCTACATCAAGATCAACAAGTAGAGGTGATCTGAAACCTTTGAGTGGAGTCTCAAAGTCACAAGCAAGTTGGCTTGTGTTGCTGTAAATCCAAGAAGAGAAGGAGCCCATGGATTCGGAGTTTGTACGTGGTCGTGTCAGTAAGTTATTACATGAGGTAGCAATAGATTTAAAGTTAAATCTTTTGTAACAATTTCGATTCTTTTATAGTAGATTTGGTTTACCTTGAGGATAATTATGTCAAATCCTTCCCAGGTTTTTATCTTGAAACAGTTAATTTCATTAGTTTTCCTGGGTAATTATATCGTGGTGTTATTTACTTTTCCGCATCTTTACATGATATGATTCATTTGTGTTTTACTTAGATTTGAAAATTAATCTAAGTAATCACTTGATTAATAAATTAGGTTAAACAATCTGTTTAAGGGGTCTAAACAAACTTTTAGAATTCATATTTTAAAAATCTTACCGTTAAATTACATGTTTTATATGTTTTTAACATTCATGCCAATTTTCATATCAATTGAATGTTATTTACCATTTAATCCATAATTTCGTCTTTTATGCATTTTTTTGCAAGCATGGAGAATATATGAAAATAATGTAATTTAACGGTGAATTTGTCAAAATTCGCATTCAATTAAAAAATATTAAGTGGTGTAACATTATTTAGAGTTGCACCAAGTGTAACTTGAACCCAACCCTATTTATGTGTGTGTATATATATATATATATATATATTGTGAGTACACGAGTGTAGACTCATTAAGATTTATCCTCTTTGGGGAGCCAAGCCCGCAAGGATTATCCCTCAGCCAATGGAAGGAAGGAGTGAGCAAGGGCTGGCCTTGGACTCAGACTCGCAGTCCCACATCGGGCAGATGGCGTTCCCACACACGCTTCATAAGCCTCTGGAGCTCACGTGTGTGTACGTTTACCCGCGTATGCGATCATCGCATACGCGGGTAAACGTACACACACGTGAGCTCCAGAGGCTTATGAAGCGTGTGTGGGAACGCCATCTGCCCGATGTGGGACTGCGAGTCTGAGTCCAAGGCCAGCCCTTGCTCACTCCTTCCTTCCATTGGCTGAGGGATAATCCTTGAGGGCCTGGCTCCCCAAAGAGGATAAACTTCTTGGGGAAGGGCTCACATCAAGCCATACAACCAAAAAGCGTTTTAATGTGAGTACACGAGTGTAGACTCATTAAGATTTATCCTCTTTGGGGAGCCAGGCCCGCAAAGATTATCCCGTGTACCCAATGGAAGGAAGGAGGGAGCAAGGGCTGGCCTTGGACTCACGCTCGCAGTCCCACATCGGGTAGTTAGGCGCTCCCACTCATGTTTATAAGGTTCTGGACCACGCATGAGTGTACGTTAACCCGCGTATGCGATCAATCGCATACGTGAGTAAACGTACACTCATGCGTGGTCCAGAACCTTATAAACATAAGTGGGAGCGCCTAACTACTCGATGTGGGACTGCGAGCGTGAGTCCAAGGCCAGCCCTTGCTCCCTCCTTCCTTCCATTGGGTACACGGGATAATCCTTGCGGGCCTGACTCCCCAAAAAGGATAAATCTTAATGAGTCTACACTCGTGTACTCACATATATATATATATATATATAATCAATCTTATTAATCATATTCTCATTTGGTACTAACATGTCATTAAAATACGTTTTCATTTTTTTATTTATTTATTTTTTCTTAAGTATACACGTATGAGTGAAGTTTCATATTGAATAAGGATGAAAAGAATGAATAGTGTTAAATTAACATAGTTGAACTCATACCCGTTGGGCTTAAATCTTTTGAATTAAGTGTGTCTCTAATCTCTATATGTTATATTAATTATTTAAGAAGTCTCTTCAAGATGTTTAATTCTCCAACAAATGGTATAAAAGCTCATGGTGGTGTGTGGTATGGTTATCAGTATCTCAATCTGGTAGGATCGATCTTAAAATTTTAATATATATCCGACATCCCTATAACATTCTTCAGTTATTATATTTTTTAAATTTACAAATCACATTCATTGATATATCAATTTGTAAATATTATATTATAAATTTGTAGTAATTTTAGCATTTTCTTTTGGAAAAGAAATGAAACTTCATTTACATGTTCACCATCACGACCACCCCCACGAACTTTAATACTATTACATAGTTGCCAATGGAGCATCTGCAAATTGCTGAAGATCAAGTTGAGAGAGAGAGAGAGAGAGAGAGAGAGATTTTCTAATTTACATAACATTATATTATATGCTACGTAACACTGGCATCTTGCCATGTTTCATCGTAGTATTCTTCAAGTATACAAGTTAGCATCCTTTAGCTATAGCTTAATTAACCATACGATGCGGTAGTAGTGGCTTCTTGTTGCGATAGTCCACGATCAAAACACCACCATACGTTTGAGCTACTTGATAGCTATCAATGGCTTCTTTTGCATGATTACTCGGAGTAGCAGCAGATGGAAATTGACGTGGATGACGATGATGAAGAGGGGGCCTTGTCTTTTGCTTCAAGCACTCCTCCAGCAACGTAAATGCTTCAATTCCGACCTGCAAAATGTCATTAGGAGGGGCCATTTCACCTATAAGTCGCTCTGTACTAAAGAGTCTTAATTAAGAAACTGTCAAGCAAGCTTGTTACACTAAGGCTAAGGACTGTACCTTTTTATAGCACTGTGTTTTTCCTCTCCTTTTTGAATAATGCAACTTGGTTGATCGATCATTTTTATTCTATCCGTATAATTGGAAGCAAGTGAAGATGTTGATTTGGTTAGCTTTCGGTGGCCAAAGTCTGTGGCGTTGCAAAATGTAAATTCTTATCTAAAAAATGAGTAAATTCAGTACCATAAAAAAATCCGGCAATTGGTACACATGGCTGCTTTTAAGTGATGAAATTGTAAATTCAGTACCATAAAAAAATCCGGCAATTGGTACACATGGCGGCTTTTAAGTGATGAAATTGTAGATCTACCATTTTTTTCAACCACTTGCGGCTTAGGCAATTTGTGAAAATTATTGTAGGAGTAGACTTACTCTTCAAAAATAGTAAGATCACAATTTTTACTACAATTTGCTCACATAATAAGCTATGAAGGGTAAAATAAAAATAGTAAATTCACATGGATCTATAATAAATTGTGGCAAAAGTATGTCAAAAAGTTATGGTCTTAGGGTCCGTTCGGTTAAAGGAGTGAAAAAGTGGGAGGATGAAAAATTGTGAGAAGATGAAAAAGTGGAAGAATGGAAAATATTTAGTTTTTCCTCTTCTGTGTTCGGTTAGAGGGGTGGAAAAGTAGGAGGGTAGAAAACTTTTTTGTTTGGTTAGAGAGAAAAGGGAATGATGGAAAATATAATTTATATAAATTAACTATTATACCCTTGTTACATAATATGTAAGAAATAAATTTATTTCTAATCAATAAATAATATAAAATTTATCACATCATATATATAAATTTATATTATTATAATGTAAAAATTGGATTAGGTTACATTGAAAAAAAAAAAACAACATTCAGTAAGTAACGTTGAAAAGAAAAAAAAAAATAACGTTCTCAATAACATTGAAAAAAAAAACGTTACTCTCAAAAACGTTGAAAAGGAAAAAAAAAAAAAAAAAAAAAAAAAAAACAACAACAACAACAACAACAACAACAACGTTACTTTGAAAAGAAAAAAAAAATAAATAAAAAACAACAACAACAATGTTACTGAGTTCAGTAACGTTGAAAAAAAAAAAAAACAAACAAACAACAACAACAACAACAACAACACTGAGTTCAGTAACATTGAAAAGAAAAAAAAAAGTTCAGGTAACGTTGAAAGAAAAAGAAAAAGAAAAAAAAAATGTTAAAAAAAATAGGTAGGAAGAGGACATTTTTGTAAAAGTGCTACTATAAAACTTTTCTCTCTAGATTTTCCTTCCGATTTGAAAGGAAAAAAAAAATGAGCCCGGAAAAAAAACTTTCTCTCGAGTTTTCCGTCCCCAAACAAACAGTGAAAAACAATATTTTATATCCTATTTTTCTACCTTTATTTTCTATCCTCTTTATTTTCACTCCAGACGAATGGTGTCTTAGTCTAATTGTTCTTATCTATCTCTACCGGTAAGGTTCGTTTCTCTCTCACTGGCCGACCTGGTCGGTAGGGAACAATGAACATACTCTTCGTCGTCTTCGAAATATCCAAACAAAATAATTGAGAAAAAGGTACAGGAAGATGGATGGGTGTAAATTGTAATTAAAAAAAGGCATGGGAGCAGGTGGGAGAGGGATCAGGATGAGAGGAATAATTGAGGAATGTTCTATAAAATATCCAATTGAACTGTGGCTTTTTTAATTGGACACTAATAATAATACATATCCATATATATGGTCTCTATCTAAGCCTTTTGACTCAAAGTTTGTGGTAGTATCCAAAGAAATAGATAAGAATTCACTGATTTGGATATGGATAGGAAACAATCATGCAGGCACAGCGAGTAATAATAAAGAAATAAAGAAATATTGCCGGATTTCCTTAATATTGAATTATCCCAAAAAATAAAAAGTCAAGCTAAGCATAAGAGGTGTACCACAATTGCCATTATATTAATACTTTAGTTTAAAAAAATATATATTTCTCTTATCTGGTGTTAGTGTCACATTACATCATTAAATTAATCAATTAGCATTTCTTTATTGAGTGGTTCTAGTGCCACACCATTGGCCATAACATTGGCCACAACTTGTCATGTGGCAAGTTGTGATTGGTGGAGGGCTGATGGTAGGGACACCCTTCCACCAACTACAACTTGCCACATGGCAAGTTGTGGCCAATGTTTTGGCCAATTATGTGGCACCAGACTTTTCCTTCTTTATTTAGTGGGATGATATTGACATGACGTCATATAGACTTTTAAATTCATAAAACTTATGCAAAAATTACATAAACCAAATTTTGAGCATGAAATAATCATTTTTGGGTTTTTCGGTTACCAGTTATTTATTATGCTGCGGATTTTATAAATTAAGTTCAAATATGCTTGACGTGTGAGTGTATTTTCTTATCTCATCCCTCTTTCCCTATATATGTGTGTGTGTGTGTGTTTCTCAAAAAAAAAAAAGTTCAAATATGCTAAATTACAATTCTGGGTTAATTAATTATGTGTAAATAGTTAAAGTATATAAAACATATCAAGTAGATGTCACCAATAGCATAAAATCAATTATAATGAGAGACATATGGGGATGAAGTGAAAAACCCCAGGAAAACAATCTGAAAAAAAAAAAAAAAAAAAAAAAAAAAAAAAAAAAAAACCATTATGAGGGAAACATTTTCCAAAACAAAAAAGATAGTTCACTATGATAAGAGAAGTTTACGATTTGAGAAAAATTTCTTAGGCTCTACAACTTATAAACAATTTACAGGAAAAAAAAAACTTTTTAATGCTTTGAAACCTCCACACTCTTCAATCACATGGACATCTTCACAGATGACACACCCACACTTAACAATTGAAACCTTTGACCGAATCCAAGAACCTCTTGGAGATTTTCTTCATAATAGCAGTGTATGTGTTGTTACTAAAGTAGCTTCAACATGATCACCAAGAATACACCATGTAGCTCTTCAATCAGTTATCATCTACAGGCCTAGGGCTGATAATATAAGAGAACGGTTACAGAAATCCTAAATGAGGCACATGTGCTCTTTCTCTCTTGATTTTCTATATCTTGACCTATCTCTTAAGTTGTGTATTTATACTATTTTGATTAGGTCATCATATGAGTCATGGGCAAATTGAAAAATCCTTTCTCAAAGTCTAATTTCTCAATTTTCAACCGATCAAACCAAGAATTGATCAGGTATCAACAATTGTAATTGAAGCAAGAATCGGGGTGGAATCAAAGCATGCAAAAACTTCATTTCTTGAGCTGAACTTGGGTTCACAGTCTTGAACAAAATTAAGAGAATTAAACTATATATGACAAGGCTTACATTGTTCATGGTTTGCCAATATTTCAAATATGAACCTAACAAATATTTTTCATTTTAAAACAGATGTGTTTATTTTTATGTAATTGTATCTATATTAAAAGAGAAAGTATCTCATGAAATGGTCTCATGAGACCACCCTCTTATAACCTGTTGGACGCACATATATGGGATCCACATATACAATAAGGGAGAGGTCTCTCATTAAACCATCTAATAAGATACTTTTTAGTAATGAAGGGAAAAAAAATCATAAATTATCTTCTTTTTTTTGTGTAATAATGAAGTGATATCTTAGTCTTTGACTAAATTATTTCACTTTTTGTTCATAAACAGAACTTAAGAATCCTTCACGTAGTATACTTTAACTTTCCCCGAAACATTAGAAAAATATTCAAGGCAAATGAGAAGAGCATGCTTTAAAATGTGATATATTAGTTTGTTTGGATACCGTTTATTGCTGAAAACTGAAAACACTGTAGTAAACTAATTTTTAAATGTATATATAGTGCTATGAGACCCAGTTTTAAAGTTATTTTTGCTGAAAAAAATATTTGCGAGTCTTATAAACAGTGCACAGAACCCACAAAAAAGTAATGCAAAATGTGCAACGCAGACACTATCCAAACTCCACCTCAGTTTCTCTGTTGATGAAGAATTCAATTTTCTGTTTTTTGGGCCTTACAGTGAAGGTGATCCAGAAATGGTTCTGGTCTATGGATTAGAAAACAAATACTACAACCCTTTCCTTCACCCAAAAAAAAAAAAAAAAAGACGATACCATTGGACTCAGTTAATCATCTAAACCTGTAAAGAAAAATAAAAGGATAGCATCAATAGCAATTCATTTTAATTAGTTCGACTTGTACTAATTTTTTGACCCAACCCGACCAAGTAGTTTTTTTGTAAGTTCATTAAATTAAGATTAATTTTCTTCTCAATCATTTATTTATTTTCTTTACCTGGCATACACTAGAATAAAGCTTTATGTTATTAATTTTTATAGGTGATTTAACTTTATAGGTGACTTATAGAAGACCAAGGAAATGCTCATAGAAATAAAAAAACCCTTATGATCTAATAATTTCCTGACCAGTAACTTTTAAGATCAAAGCTAAACCCGCCCAACCCAACCTATTTAACAAGTCCGCTACACTTTACACATAATCAATACAAATGAAGCTAAATATTACACATGTAATATAAGATTTATCTACTACACTTGACAATGTACAAAGCCAAATATGACACAATATTACCATTAGGATTATAACATGCTATGGAGAAGCAGATTATTCTTTACATGTTACAGGCTAGCGATGTACAAATTTAACAAAGCTAAAATATTATTATACTACGCATAACACTACATTAGGCCAAAGTGGCTGCTATTAATGCTAAAAGAGCAGTGCATATGTCAGAAGTGTTAACGAGCCTTCTGACTGCCTTTCCTGCTCAGACGATAATCTGTAATGGAAACTCCTTGTAACAGCTTCGCAGCCTGATTGCTGTCCATGACTTCCTCCATGGGGACCCTTTTAGCCATGCTATCACCACCAGATTGGCTTGTGTTTCTCCTCTTCTCTAGTATCGGTTCTAGAATACCGAAACCTTCTCTACCTATTTTCCTAAGATCAGCTTGAGTTGCCATTTTTAACAAACAAGAACTCTCTCTAATAACTACTCGAGGGCTTTCTTTTGATTTGGGTTGCACCAGGCTACTGTTTATCTTGGCTTTATATGGTCCAGTGTGCAAAAACAATAGATTCTTCTTTGAAGTCACTTTTGTCTTTTGGCGATTCGTGCACATCCATTATATTATCTCAACTTTTTCAGATTTACTAGATTCCCAAGCTATCTGGACCGAAAGATAGGTTAGAGACGGTCAACTATATTCTAAATAAGATTATTAGGATTATAAGAATGTAATATACATCTCTAAAACAGAGACCTATCAAGGCCGGTTTGAAAAGATTTGAGGCTTAGGATGACAATTTTAAGTTGAGTATTTTCTTATATTTAGATATCAATTGAATAATATTTATTTTAGATTTTTTTTTTTTTTACTTAAAATTCATTACTCTTGTTTTTTTAGATACAAAAACATTCATTAAATTTTTTATTCAAATTTTACTTAAATTACTTATGTAATTAGAAGCATAGCTAATTCTCCTTATCTTTCTAGTAACGTCGTTGATTTTAGGTAAGAGAATAAGTTTACAAATAAGATAGAAAAAGAATAGTTTGATGGCGATTGATTACCAAAAAATGCTTATAAAGAAAGGAAAAATTTATGTGGTTTGATGATCACTTGATAAAAGAGGAAAGGAGAGGAGATGTTTGATGGGAAGACGGAAAGACGGAAAGACTTAGAAAAAAAGAAGTGATGAAAGACTTTTTATAAGATAAAGGGGAAAAAAATTGCATATGGGTCTCTTCAATTTTTAGCTAGGATTTGACACTCTCCCCACCGCTCCCCCACCCAAAAAAAAAAAAAATAGTAAGTGATATATATATATATATATATATATATATATATATATATATATATATATATATGAGCAAGACTTAGATACAGTACTTAAGTGCTGTTCCTTTAGTTCCATTTTTAAGATTCTGCCATATGAATTTTTTTCATAAGATGGAAGTGTATTTTTAAGTTAAATAGTTACATGGCTGGATCTTAAGAAGAGAACTTAAAAAACAGCATCTAAGATACTGTACCTAATTTTTATCATATATATATATATATATATATAAAATACCGAAGCCTTTGACTTAGCTTTGACTTTTTTGAGAGCTCCCACATTTTTACACATCAGTATTATTTAAATAAAAAAACAAAAATTCTGATTTTAGATGATAAATATTTGAAGATCATATATAAATACGTATAGTTAGATTAATGCCACTTTGCTGATGGTCATGTATTAAGACTCCCATTAGGAATTGGATTTTATTGGAGTGGCATGGAAGTCTCCAAATCATGTTTGTATTCAATGCAAACTCCTTCACAATAAAGGAGGTGTCGACTTACCCTCCTATATACGTATAACTTATGTGTGTTGATACAAACTATTCTTTTGTTTCTACAAACACTTCTTTCTCAACCTCAAGGTATGTAAATTTCTCTTCATAGCTTTCTCTCTTTTGTTTTTGTATTCTTTCTTTAATAGTAGTTTGTGTATGTTTTTCCTTTAATGGTCTATGTTTGTGTTTGTTTTTCCTTCAATAGTCAGTGTGAGTATATTTCTTGGTACTTGTAAAGTTGTGATTTACAACTATTTTGTATTGGCTTTAATTATATGCCAAATTTGATTGTATTTTTGTTCAATCATATGTACCTTATATTTTATGTAGAATTTCATTGTATGGGTTGTGTGTGAGAGAGAGTGTGAAGACTCAAACGCCTATTGAAAACAATGTGGATTTCGCAAGAAGCCTTCCCGCGAAGTGAGCCACTTACAGAGCACATGACTGGAATGTAAAGAGTCATGATAGCTACGCTCTGTTTGTTTCAACAATGATGTTTTCTAGAAAATGAGTCATTTTCTAAAAAGTATTTTCTATAAAACTATCTTATTTTCCAATGTTTGGTAGCAACTTTAAATGAGTTGAAAAACAACATCCTAACTTCCCTTATTTAGCTTGCTGTGAGATAGAGTTGTTTTCCCAAAAAATTTTATGGAAAACAATCTCTAAAAATAAGTCATACTTTTTTTATTGACTAAAGATAGTTTTTCTTTAACTCATATTTTTTTAAGCTACCAAACACTAAAAAACAAGAAAAATTATATTTACACAAAGTTTTCCATTGAAACAAACGGAGCGCTAGTGACAGTTGGTTTTCGTGAGTATTTTGCGGGTAAGGCCTTCCCGCGAAATACCCGCGAAATATTTTGTTTTGCTATTTTGGCATATCTATTACAACATGTCTTCACTCATACTATATATACCCACATTACCCACATATTGAATAGAGAGCTTTTCAGAGAGAAAACCCTAGACATAACCCTTGAGAGTTAAAGATTATCATACCTACAATCCTCTACACAATCTTTGGTGGTTTTCCTCAACTCTTACCTCTCCATATCCAAATCCTTGAAAGGTTGATAGCCTAAACACTTACCACACCCATTTTGAGTGTAAAGTGGGGTTTTGGTGCTGCTGGGAAGCATTGGAAGAAGCCATTTGTTTGGTGGATGCAATTGGGCTAAATTACGTGATCCAGAGAGCTAAAGAAGACAAGGCTTCATCAAGTCAGTTGGTAACAGGAGCTTGGAGGGCTCAAGTACATGGGGTAGACTAGGCTTGGAGGTTCTTTTGTTATTCGTGTACTCCAACTTATTCTCTAGTGGATCAATTTACCGTTTGGAGGGCGGCAAAGAGGCTTTTCGCTTAGTTCTTTGATGTCCTCTTCGATAACACATCGTGGTATTATTTTGTGTTTGCATTATTCTTCCCTAATCTTTTAGCTTTTATTTTATTGTTGTTATTTGATGAAAATGGCTTAGAGCAGTTTTATTGTTTGTTTGCTCGCATTTACTCTATTCTATACTTAATTTAAGTTAGAGTAAAATCAACCGAGCCGTAAGTTTTAATTTGGGGGTCTAAACAGTTCTTGTGTTATCACACATATTCGAGCTTTCAGTACTTATGCAAAATCTTAAAAGATGCCTTCATATTCTGTGTTTCCTTTTCGTTTGCTATTTCTTGGCTTATATTATAGATTGTGTTGTATATATTCATCAAACAATTTAGTTAATTGGTTTTTACATCCTTAAACATCACCTGTTCATGCATGGAGATCCCGTGCAATATACCACTAGGCTATTGTAGAGTGAAATTCTCCCACATCAATTTTTACTTTTTTACTTTTTTTTTCAATTTTTTTATTCAAGGGTTTAGATTCAAAGTTACAGAAGCAACTTTCAATCCAAACCTTTCAAACAAATTTTCTAATGATGAATTAAAAAGCTGGTGACTTTATTTCATAAAGTCATTTTTTTTTTTTTTATTCTTAAGTAGAAAAGGATAAGATTAAAAAAAATGCAAAACTATTTTATAAGCGAGCTAATTACATGGAAACCTAATTCACTTAGGAGAAAAGTTCAATTAGAATTAGGAGAAGAAGCTACAGGTCAAATGGAAACCTAACTCAACTAGAATTAGGAGACAGAAGTTACCACATAGAATAGAAACCTAATTCAACTAAAATAGAAACCTAATTCAATTAAAATTAGTAGAGAAAAAAGTTACCACATAGAATAGAAACCTAAATCAATTGGAATTAGCAGAGACAACTAAGAACCTTGTATAATATAAAATCTATAATAGTATTCCGTATTATATGTTAATATATTTATATTTGGTTTTGAAATTTGCATAATTGTTTGGCTGTTAATACTTGATTGTTCATACTAAATTTAATATTATTGTTTTAAGTGTGAATAATAAAGGAAAAAATGTTCCAGATTCAAAAGATACGCTCTAACCCTCTATTCCAAACGTTAGTTTTATTACTTTTACAGTTTTACTTAAACTAAGTGATATTTGAATGTCGGTGGAATTTTCATAGTGAGGTTGTGTTTGAAATTGTAACTTTTAAATCAGTATGCTGGATTATGATACTTTTTTGATTACTAATATTGTCTGGTTCCTTAGCATAATAGTTAGAACTTAGAAGCTATATGGGCGTGGTCATAAGAATATGTTTGTTCTACTCTCTGCTTTGTACAACACTTCAATATATAAAATTGGTTACACATTTTTGGATTGAATATTCACTTTAGGATGTCAATTATAATGAGAAGAATTTTGTGTAACAAGTCACCGTCTTTGTACTCTACCATTGGGCCCAAATATTGGAAAAAAATGTTTCTTATAGGACCTTTAATACTTGCTTAGCAATTGTAGCTGCTCTTGCCTGTACTAAAATTTTCGACTTTTTAAATCAAATTGTTTTCTTCTAAAAGTTTGTGCTATTACTCAATCCATTAAATATCATTATCTTTGTCTAAAAGTTTGTGTTTTGGTAAATTTATATCTTTGTGGTGGGGAGTTTAATGAAAAGTATTTAAAATCTCATATTCAATAGCTTTCTTGTGCATCGCACAAATTAGCGACTAGTTGTTACATAAAATTATTTTTTATAAGACCAAATTTATGGGGTCTTGTTTTATATGAGGACCTTAGTCAATTGTCTTAATTGACAAAGAGTAAAGTTAGCCCGAGGTCTAATGGATTTTATAGTGAAGGATTTGTCATCCCTCCTCTGTATGTAGTCACACTATCAAACCACATAAAATTTTCCATGTTTATTTTCTTCTATTTTTTCTCTTTATTTTTCACTAAGTTGCTTAGATAGACAATTTCCAACAAGATATTTGGCCATTTCCCTCCCCTTTTTCTCAATACTCCACAAATTTCAAAAGAAAAATCTCCCATCATTTTTTTCTCTCTCAAATTTCGTTGTTGATGAAACATTTGCTACCATCATGTAAAATCCAATTAAATAATATTTACAAAATCAAATAGATCTTTGGCTATCGAAAAATCCAATCACTTGAATAAAGGAAAGGACTTAGCAATAAAACTGAAATAGCCCCTTGTTTGGGAGGAGTGAATTGAATGGAATGGAATGGAATGAAATGAAATGAATATTTTTAGAATACTTTTCCCTCTCTTTGTTTAGGAGTTTAACAGAGAAAATAGAAAGTATATTCCCTTGTTTAGAAGTTTAAGTGGAAAAGAATGGAATGATTAGGAGGGAACACTCATTTCTCCCTTCTTCCTTAAAACTTCAAATTTTTGTTCTTCTAAAATTGAAAGAAACAAGAGAGAATGAATTTAAATTTAATAAAACTTTTGTTAAAACTCTTAAAATATTCCTTTAATATCAGCCCTTTTTTTTCTCATTTAGCCGTAAATAATATAGCCATCATTCTTGCACGTTATTGCCCATTCTATGCAAAGTGTAGATGCTGCCGCTAGTCTTTCTTTTTCTTTTGTCTACTGCAATTTTCAGTAACTGCTCACCACAAGTATGTCTTTTTTTTTTGTCTGCCAGTCATTTGGTGTGTCTTTCAAGTCTAACATACGATAGCTATGGGGTCCACGGATGAAACAATTTCATAAAAATCAACTGTTTACTAGTCATTCATGTCTTTCAAGTCTTACGAAAATTATTTGCTGGTCATTCTTTTCTTTTCCATTTTTTTCTTTTTTTTTTTATGAACTTTTTGCTAGTCATTCGTGAGAGTAATAATAGTTTTTTTTTTAATATTGTTTTGTGTGTAGTCTTTCATATTGGCAGAGTGGTTATTCTGCCATGAGCTTTGCTTGTCTTTTCTTTCTTTGTGTGTAGTATTTTCTTTCTTGCTTTGTCTGCTACTGTGATTTGCATAAGACTGCGTTGTATACTCATTATTTGATATACACTTTATGCCATTTTGTTTGCTCCCATTAAAATATTTGACATTTTACTTTTTTTGTAAAAGTTTCTTGTTTATATATTTAATTATATGTTAAAATATAAAAAAATATTTAATTTACAGTTTAAAAAAATGCAAAAGCATATTGTGAAGTTTCCAAATTTTATAAGGAACAAAACTTGTGCCTATAATTTTTTTAATTAGAACCCCGGCTAATACCATAACTATTTTTTTTTTTTACTTATATGGATTTGAATGATGGGGTAGTTAAGACCATAATTTTTTCAAGATATATGCAGAAACTAGCTTTGGTTCATGCTTCATGCAGTTATTTGTACCACATTATTCATTGAAGGCAACGATTGAAAAGACGTGTTTCCTACATTCCTACACAATCAACCTTAGAAAGACAATTAGTTCGTGATAAAATAATGCATCGACTTAGATCTAGTGAAAAATGCTATGATGCAATACGCATGGGTCCACAAGCTTTTCAAGGTTTGCGTGACATTTTGCAAAGAAACGGTGATCTTCAAGACACACAGCATGCCACGGTTGAAGAATAAGTTGCCAAGTTTCTTCACACTCTATCACATAATGTGAAGACCCGTACAATATCCTTCTTTTTCATCGTTCCGATGAAACCATTAGTCATCGTTTTCATAATGTGTTAAGATCAATAATTATGTTAGATGATCAATTCCTTTGACAACCTGATGGAACCCAAGTACCAGTTGAAATACTATAGAGTAGAAGGTTCAATCCATATTTTAAGGTAAATATATCATGTATATATATTATAAATTTGATAGTAGTTTAGTATAAGTATATTTTAAGGTAAATGTCTTTGAGAGATATTGTTAATTTCAAGATTGTATTGGGGCACTTGATGGAACACATATTCGTGTCAAAGTGTCTAATGAGGATGCACCAAGATATCAGGGTAGGAAGGGTTACCCAACACAAAATGTGTTGGCGGCATACTCATTTGATTTTAAATCCACGTACATATTATCGGGTTGGGAAGAAACTACTTTAGATTCGGGAATAATAAAGAGTGTTTTAACTAGAAACGATAATTTGAAAATCTCACAAGGTAAATTGAATTCAAATACATATTAGGCTGTATTCTTTATAATTAAAAAATTTATAGTATCTAATTAACAATTGTTATTGTTTATTAGGTAAATTTTATTTTGTTGATGCGGGATACATGAATAGAAGTTGTCTGATTGCACCTTACAGGGGAGTGCATTATCATTTAAAAGAGTACTATATTCATCTCCCTGAAAATGCTAATGAATTATTTAATTTGGGACATGCATCATTGTGCAATGCTATTGAAAGAGCATTTGGTGTACTTAAAAAGAGATTTTTTATCATGGTCAGTACGACAGAACCTAGTTATTGTGTTGACACATAAAATGAAATCATTTTATCATGTTGCATACTTCATAAGTATTTAATGGGTGTCGATCCTGATTAAAGTCTTATTGCTGAAATTGATGAAGAGGTTTTACATTCTCATCGTGAACGTGCGGCCCCTACACCAAGAGAAGGTGATGAGGATGCTAGGCAATGAAATATTATAAGAGATTCTATAGAATTAGTCATGTGGCAAAACTATGTCCAAATGTGATAGCTTTTGAGTTTATTGTTGTCAATTTGTTTAAGGCTATGTTATGTTTCAATTACTTAGACCTAAATGTTATGCAAATTTCTCTTTTTCATTTTGATATTGCTCTCTATCTTTTGATAATTAATATTAATATTTACACAATATTTCATATGTGTTTTTGGTCCTATTAATTATAGCATGGGTAAGATATCAAAGAAGAACAGTGGAGATCCAAGCAAAGAAGTACAACGAAGTAGTGTTATAGTTGGTGCTTTAGTGGATGCTTTTTTATATCAGTTGATCATAGGTGGTAGAGTTAATGGAACTTTTACCTCTAAGGCATATAATGACATAGTGAAAGAATTGGTTGAAAAATTTCACATGGAGATTAACAAGGATGAGGTGAAAATTTGAAAAAAGACATTGAAGAAGAATTTTCATAAATGCTATGACATATTTAGAGATGGATTGAGTGGTTTTGGATGAAATAATTCTTTAAATATATGGACAGCTGAACCAAAAGTTTGGGAGCCACTCATAACGGTAAATTACAATTTTTTGTGAGTTTAATTTTGTATTACATAATTATATCTATTGTATAATCATTTTTCTTGGTTTGTAACAGTATAAACTTGCGTCCAAGAAGTGCTTGACAACACCTATGCCCAACTACTCTAAGATGGCACAACTTTGGGCTAAAGATAGAGTAAAAGGTGATCATGCTGAAATTGCAAAGGAGAAATATGCTAGGTATGCTACATCGACCACTATTGATGAGATTGATAATTTGGTATCTCAAAATGAAGTGTTTTTGGAGAACTTTGAAGTGGAAGATGATCAAAGGTCACCAGAAATTACTGTTGTATGTTTTCGAATGTCATCACAAGATGCAATGTTTTCTAAAAGTAAGAAAAGGCGACTGGCAAAGATGATGAACTTGGGAATGTAATTTCCTAGTCATTTGATAATGTATCAATGGTAATTGATAGGGCAACTAAGATTATGGCAAAATGCTTTTTAAAGTCATATGGAGCAGAAGTTCACGCAACTTTGGGCGTATTGGACTTAGATCCAATATCAAAACGAATAGTAAACTTGGGTGCTAAACTGCTAAATCGAAACAAAGAGCCCACACTTGATATAAATTTGTTGAGAAAGAGTAAACTTGGGTACTAAACAGCTAATATGTTTTTAGTGTAGTTAATAATACTGTGTATGGCTGAATAGAAATATAAAAATAAAATAAAAAACCATGCAAACTGAGAGCTTTGTCAGAAAAGTATTCTCGCCTTTTAGAGATTTCAACAATCTACTAACAAAACATGCATCTTAAGGGCTATTTGGATTTATGATTTTCATAACTCATAACCCAGTTTTCATAACTCATAACTTAAAAATGGTGGGACCCATGACTCAAAAATTTGTTTAGATTTTGTTTTCAGTTGTTTCCAGTTTTTGTTTCTATCACTCAATTCTCTAATTTTTGAGTGATGAGTTACGGAAACTGAAAACACATTTTAGGTGTTTTTAGTTTTCATAACTCTATTTCCAATGACATTTTCGTAATTAAATCCACAATTTTTAACCTTTTAGCCACAATGTTGGACTTTTTTTTTTTTTTGAAACAACGCTGTTGGCCACAAAGTTTGACTTTTTCGTTTTTTTTTTTTTTTTTTTTTTGAAACAAAATAACTGAGTGATGAGTGTGTTTGGGTGGGTTTGGAAAAATTGGGGTATTTTAAGTGATGAGTGTTAAGTAATGAGTGACAAAAATTGAGTGAAGAGTGATGAGTGATGAAAAAAAAAAAAAAACTAAACAAAGCCTTAGGGTGAGTTTGGTTCAACTTTTTAAAACTGAGCTTTTTGAAAAAGTGGAGCTTTCAAAAAGTGCAGTATGAAAAAATGCTTTTTCAAAAAGTTGAGTATTTGGTAAAAGCGTTTAAAAAGTGCTTTTTGAAAAAGTTAAGTATTTGGCTAGCACTTATAAAAATGGCAGTTTGAATGATAAATTACCAAAAAGGACAATGTATATATAAGAGATTTTATTTCATACTTAAATCACATACTTCATAATACTTAAATCAATTTTTCTCTTTCTAAAAAAAAATATTTTTTTTCTCATCAATATTAGCTAATAATAACCTACCATTTAAGATTTATTGTGAAAATATTGTGATAATTGATACTGATTTTAATTTGAACGTAATATTACATTCATTTTTTTCTCTTTCTAAAAAAATTATTTTTTTCTTACCAATATTAACTAATAATAACCTACAACTTAAGATTTATTGTTAAAGTATTGTGAAAATATTATGATAATTGATACTAATTTTAATTTGAACATACTATTAAAATTATTTTTTTCTCTTTCTAAACAAATTATTTTTTTCTCACTAATATTAGCTAATAATAACCTACCACTTAAGATTTATTATAAAAATATTATAAAAATATTGTGATAACATTCCTCAACTTCAATTTCTTATTCTTTATTTCATTTTTCCCATATCTTTTTTTTTTTCATCCTCACGTTTCTTTTCTTTCTTTTTTTCCTCTTTTTTTCTCCTCCACACCTTTCCTTATCTCTAATCTTCACTTTTCTTTTGTTCTCTGGCACTTCGTCTGAGAACTGGAGCTCTTCACTTTTCTTTTGGGATTTTTTTCTTTTCTTCTCTTCGTCTACTTTTTTTTAATCTTTTCCCTTGCTGTGCTGCTAGAGCTCTCAATTTCTTGTTTCTCCCTTGTCATCTTCAGATCTATTTCATCGTTTGTTTCATTAGGTTTTTAAGAGTAACTAGTGGGCAATTTGGGAAATTTGTGCAACCTCCAACGGTAACCTGAAAAGCACTTCAGCGCTGCTTTTGTGCATTGGTGCTATTTGCTACTTTCCCGACTTCCGCTTTTCCTTCACAAATGAAAACGCAGTTTTTAACAAAAAGCAACTTTGAAATCCTTACCAAACACACACTATTTTTTTGGTTTCAAAACGTGCGTTTCAAGTTCTAAAAGCTGAAACAAACGGGCACTAATGTGCCACATAAAACCAATTAAGTAAATATACAACCAAATAGATTTGGTACCATTAGAAAAATCAGTTGCTTGAACAAAGAACCCAAAAGTAGAACTGAAACAGTCCCTAAATCCAAACAAAGAGCCCATGCTTTGATACCCTTTGTGAGATAAAGGAAAACTTTGATGCTCATTCGTTGCAAGTACAGTTAACAATAGTGGGCTTCTGCGAACTAGATTTAGGAGAATAAAATAAACAATAGCAGGTGGAAACACACAAATTTATGTGGCGTAGGCCTATATCCAAGAGTGACATCAAGGAAAAAACTTCACTACGAAAATAAGGAGATTACAAATGTGGTTTAGCCTAAGCCTATTTCTTCTAATTAAGTGTCGCTCCTATTTTAGACTTCAGAGCTTTAGAACAAGATGAGATTTTCCATTGATCTTAGCCAAAAGGTCAAGAAGAAAGTTATTAGATGAGCCTGTCTCAAATTTAGCAAGGGATGATCCCAAATTTTCTTCTTTTAATCTTTTTTATCCTCAAGACAAATTGATGAATTGATTTTTTTTTGTTTTTTTAAGTCAATTCAGAAATCAGCAGGCGTTTGACGGTTTACAATGATGGACCCATTTAATTCTTTTTTTTTTTTTTTTTTTTGAGAAAGTTGGACCCATTTAATTCTATTGCAAACAAGGGCATAAATTATTGTCCCCAAGTTTGGTCTAAAATACAATAATTATTACATGACCCAATATTTGTCTAGATTTTTTTTTAGAGAGTTTCGACTTATGGCGTCTGTTTCTAATGATAACTCTTTATCATCAGACTAAGACACGAATCAATTTTTGGTGTAGGTAGAGATTGAACTCCAGATCTCTTATACATTCATCAAAAACTTTACCAGTCGAGTTAACTGGAAACCACTTGTCCAAATTCAATTATAAAAAAAAAAAAGCATATGACACTTATCTTACAAGTTGAAAGAACCATGGGCTGCGGAAAACAACTCGGGAGTAAAACAAGAGCATCCTAAGTAACTAGTAATCATTAATGATATATGCTCTTTCATTTGTTTATTCTTGTGGATGGTACTGGTAAAGCTAGGGAATATCATATAGCTAGAGAACAACAAAAAAGGCAATCTTAAAGGAGACCCTAACACTAATGAACGAGGTTGGAATATCATAAATTATCTTAAAAGGTTTGGGCAATGTTTATACAGTCATGTTGGTGTCTGTGAAATTTAAATATGCTAAAATTATTTTGTATTACAAAATGTTATTGTAACTTAATAAAAATTCAATTTTTCCTAAATGCAATTACAAAGAGATTTTTGAGATATATATATATATATATATATATATATTCAATAGTTACAATAACTAGAGATTGAGGACATGAGTCCTGGTTCTATTAAAGGTGACCGGTCTTTGTCATTGAACTAATGAGGCTCTTGGCAAAAAAATTTATATTATACTCACATATATGAGTTAATCAAATAATTCATGAACAATAATAAAGTAAACCAAGAACGTGGAGAAAAAAATAACACAACGATCCCACTAATTGCTTTTCAATAACCATGTTTTGTAATTATCATGTAATGTACTGTTCATTATCCATTACCAAATCCAAATCTAATTCCATTTATGTTGTCACCCTTGACAGTCTCTCAAAGTGTGAGTGATTGTATTTTGTTGTTCTCTAGTTTATGTTGATGCATTCCTTTTCTACCAAAATTAAAAGAAGATATAATTAATGGATTCATCCCTCGGATTATAAGAATTAGAGCTCTTAACTAGAATCTCAAAACCACCCCTCAGGTATTCTTATTTGTAACCATTTGGTATGTGAGAAGTCAAGATTACAAACATTCATGAAATAGTCAAATGCTCGAATAGTTATGAATGCACACGGTAGAAAATGAATGAATAAAAATAATACTATAGACACAACAAATGAGTTGACGAGTTTTACCAATTCCTATCTGATCTCTCATAACCATCACTTTTCTATTTACTAATAACAATTTGTCACTATTTTTGTTGTAATTTTCTTTTTTTTAGCTTTGAACAATGTGGGGAAACAAAAATGATGGAGAAGAACACGGAGGAAAAAGTAAAAGCATTCGCATCAGTTTATACAAAAATTTGTGTCTATTTTAGTATAAAAATTTACTTTTTTTTCTATTTTACATTTTCACTTTTCAAAACACTAACATAAAATTATATATTTAACACTACATTTTATTAAAATATCAAATTTTTTTAATTTTTAAAATTATTTATTTTTCTTCCAAACAATATCTATCATCTACTCTTTTGCTTTAATTTTAATCAATTTTAACTTCGTGGAAAGTTTTTGAACCAAAATATATTAATTTGAGGTTAAAAAAAAAAAAAAAATTCATCATGTGAGTTCTTACAGTCTCACACTGACCATATTTTGTAATCATCATTTAACGTCCCATTCGATATCCATTTACCAAACCCAAAACAGTTCCATTTTGTCACGCTTACCAGATAGTCCAAATCCACGTGTCGATACAATTTGGCAAAACCGGACAAATACGACTCTATCAAAACAACAGCACCACCTCCCCTTGGTTTTCCACAATATAGTAATGCATAGTTGCAAACTACAACTTGTTGCACAACTCACAACGTCGCGAGTTATAATTGATGAAAATATAAACTCATATAGACGTTTCCTTGGTTTCCACAATAGTAATGCAAAGTTGCAAACTACAACTTGTTGCACATGATCAGTGAAAATGTAAACTTTTCAATTACTCATAACTCGACATATAATAAGTTGGGGCAAAAATTATGCAATAAATTGCGGTTTTAACTTTTTTATTTCCACAAAAAATAAAAAGGTAAAACTTGTATTCAGTGACCAGTGCCGCTAAACACGTTGCAATACAAACACGTGTCCAAAACTGAATATGTGTCCTTATTCTAACTGGTCTGCCAACCGCCAATGGTCACAAGCCGAACCCAAAATATAAAATTCGCACAGTGTCACCTCTCTCTCTCTCTCTCCACTTACCACTCAAGTATTACCACCAGTTTTATTTTTTGCTTTTCAACTTTCGCTACAAAACCGCCTCGAAAATTCAAACACTGCTTCTCTTCCATCCATTTCAATATCAATACTACTATATATAGCACTCAGACCCTGAAACACTTTTTCTTCACACACCCTCTGATTCTAAAACAACCACCTTTTCTCTTCACTTTCTCATCGTCATCATCATCATCACTGTAAACGCAGAAAGGAGAAATTTGGATATCATGTCTAAGGCTAACCCTAAGTTGGCTCGAATTCCCAGCATGAGAGAGAGAGTTGAAGACACTCTCTCTGCTCATCGAAACGAACTCATTTCCCTTCTCTCCAGGTTTCCCTTTACTACTTTCCTTTCCTTCTCTCTCTCTCTCTCTGTTTTTTTGTTTTGTTGAAAAAGGCCATGATTAATTGAATGATGGGTTTGGTTTGAAAAAGGTACGTGTCTCAAGGGAAAGGGATTTTGCAACCGCACACTTTGATCGACGAGCTTGACAGTGTAATCGGCGATGACCCATCTCGCTTGAAACTCAAGGATGGTCCTTTTGGCGAGGTCCTCAAGTCTGCGCAGGTCTCTCTCTTTTCTCTATTCTGAGTTTTGTTTGTCTTTAACCTGCTGTGATTATTAGTAGCCGATTCATTTTATATTTGATCTTCATTATGAGATTTAAGCCTTGGTTTTGGAGCTGTGAAAACAGAGTCTTAGGTCTAAGGGTTTTTTTTTTTTTTTTTTTTCATTTATAAAATAAACTTATACTGATAGCTACAATCTTTTTTTGTTAATGGGAAAATGCTGTTGCACACATACTGTTTTACACACTCCAAAAAAACGACTGAAACTGTGTCGTCGTGACTTGGATGTGTGTAACATTGTGTCAAATAGTTTGTGTACACTCTGATTTAATTGCCGATTTTTTTATTTTTTATTTTTTATTTTTTTACTCTGTATAAACTAAAGTCTTTTGTTTTGGGGATTCATTTTTTATTTATATTAAAAAAGAGAAGTGAAAATTAAAGATTACACAGGCGAGCGAGCAATGCTAGAGGGCACAATAAATTTCACAATTTATGTTGCCATTAGTACAGCATAGGTTTCACGAGGACTCATTTCGCACAATACCATCAATCACAATATGCTAACTCAACTGTTGTGTAATTTTTTTTTTTTTTTTTTTTTTTGCGTGTGTGTGTGTGTGTTTGTGTGTGTGTGTTACAAGACTTGTAAGTTAATTGTGTAAAATGTTGTAAAATTTTGTGTCACAAGACTTATTCTAAGTTAAGCCATCAAACTTGTAGTGTTCCACAAGCTCCAGATTTCATTTTTGTTCCTCGAATTGTAAACTTTTTGCCTCACAATGTGGACGGGTGCGCTGCCCTCTGTAATTGAGAAGGGCCTATGTCCATCTCCTCTTTTCCTTCTTGGGTGGTAGATCCTGAAGTTGATGTTTTGGAGCCGTCCCCTGTTTTTCCTTAATACATTCTTATTCATAAAAATTAAAAAAGAAAAAAAAAATAATAATAGTGAAAGGTATACAGAACTTTGTATTCTTGGGATGAAATTGTAACATTGTAGTTGATTTTGGTGACAGGAAGCCATAATTTTGCCTCCATTTGTGGCTATAGCAATTCGCCCAAGACCTGGTGTTTGGGAATATGTTCGTGTCAATGTCTATGAACTCAGTGTGGAGCAACTTGATGTTTCTGAATATCTTCACTTCAAGGAAACACTCGTAGATGGGCCGTAAGCAATTTTCATGCTTTAGAAATTTAACTTCTACAAAGATGATAGATTATATTTATCTTTGCTTATTATAACCCTATGAATGTGTATTTATAACATACTGTTTTTGGTATTTATCATTTTTTAGGTCTAATGACCGATATGTCCTCGAGCTCGATTTTGAGCCATTCAATGCAAATTTTCCTCGCCCCAATAGGTCTTCATCCATTGGCAATGGCGTTCAGTTCCTCAATCGTCACCTTTCTTCAAGTATGTTCCATAACAAAGATTCGTTGGCACCATTACTAGATTTCCTCCGGGCACACAAAATTAAAGGACATGTAAGTTTGCTAAGCAAGGGGCTTTCTCCAAATGTGGTTTTCATTTGCAGTGATGTGAGCTAAATTATAACTTTTATTATCTGTTCTATTCTTGGAAGTGTATTACAGTTGCAAGTTTACTGTTGTTTCTTGTTTTGCTTTAGTGTTGTTGCTTAATATTATTTTTTACGTGCTCTGGTTTGATTTTCTTTGGTATTAATACTGTGGAATAGAACATTTAGAAGAATTATTTGAAATCTTTCTTGGTATGAGAACTTTGAATAGCTAAAATGATTTAATTGAGGATTATGTGCAGGGTTTGATGTTAAATGATCGGATACACAGCATATTACATCTTCAGTCTGCGCTAACTAAAGCTGAGGAATATATTTCTAAGCTTCCATCTGACGCACCCTATTCTGACTTTGAATATGCGTAAGTTCTATAATTCTCTCACTTTCTATCTCCAAATGTATGGATGTATGAATGTATTTATAATTTTATATGTTTATCCGTTTGCACTTCTTTCTCTCAGCATGTAGATAATTATGGGGAGACACCTCTAGAAAGATATGATATAGTCCTGATATTTTCTGGCTTTACTTGTCACTTGCATGCAGATTACAGGGAATGGGTTTTGAGAGAGGTTGGGGTGATACAGCAGAACGAGTAATGGAGATGATGCATCTTCTCTTGGACATCCTTCATGCTCCTGACCCATCTACATTAGAAACATTCCTTGGGAGAATACCCATGGTGTTTAATGTAGTTATTTTATCTCCACATGGTTACTTTGGGCAAGCAAATGTTTTAGGTTTACCAGACACTGGTGGCCAGGTATTCATAATTTTTTCTTTCTTCTTCCCATTACATAGATGGCAGATACTTTTTTGTTTTTGCTGAGTGCATAGATTGGAAACACTTATCATACAATAGTGTTATTATGGTTATTGGCAAAAAATGTTGGAAATGCTTTTTTATATATTTATTTTTTAATGTGTGAAGGTCGTGTACATACTAGATCAAGTTCGTGCACTGGAGAATGAAATGCTTCTTAGAATACGGAGGCAAGGACTAGATATCACCCCTAGAATTCTTATTGTAAGTGTATTTATGCTTAGCTCTGGCCAGTCGATATATTTTGCACCCCCCCCCCCCCCCTTTTTGGTGTGATTTAATGTAATACTTTTTTTACGCTATTTCTCGAAGGTGACTAGGTTAATACCTGATGCAAAAGGAACCACATGCAATCAGCGGCTGGAACGAGTCAGTGGAACAGAACATGCATATATTTTGCGAGTTCCTTTTAGGTCGGAGAAGGGAATTCTTCGTAAGTGGATCTCAAGATTTGATGTCTGGCCTTATCTGGAGACCTTTGCAGAGGTAAAATATTTTACATTTAGAGTGAAATACTCTTTTTATTAAGTTTTGTTTTAAATTGATGCATCAACAACCAAGGTTGGTAATGCATATTTAAGCTACATCTTGGAATCATTTACATACTAGGTTTGTGCTCCATGTGAGAGAGAAAATGGTGTTCATAAATCACATTGAATTACCCTCTATAAAAAGAAGCACAAATTTAGGTTATACTTCTTTTGGGGGGGAAAGAAGTGAAAGAAAAAATTAGACCAGATAAATTTTTGATCTTGCTTACCCAATCAGCTTTGCTTACAAATATTTTACTTCATTAAGTTGATTTACCTAATGCACCTATTACCACCTCACGGTTAGTGATGTCGCCTATTCTGATTCCACCACCGTAGATCAAAACCAACATGACACCACCACTACCGTCATTTCATCAATATGCTTCAACAAAATTATCTTGACCACTCCATTAACTCCTGCATGTCTTATCATTAATTTCATTTTGATTTCCACCCTGTCAATCTGCTGCTGTGATTCCGCTGTTCTCATTGGACCACCTCTACTCATGTTACTATATTCATAACTATGTGGTGCCACCAAGCCATGCCATGCCACTGTGGCCAGAGTACCATTTCTGCCACCATCACCACCTCCTTTGTTATGCAATCTGTCAGACACTCATCTATGTGTACAGGCTTCTAGAAAGCTGAAATATCTTTTTATTAAATTTTTGCTTATTTTACTGTTTACATGCTTTCTCAAAATATGTTGTGTCATATACATTCCTGCTTATGTATTTGATCAGGATGCAGCTAGCGAACTTGTTGCTGAGTTACAGGGCTTACCAGATTTTATTATAGGAAACTACAGTGATGGGAATCTTGTTTCATCCCTGTTAGCTCATAAAATGGGAGTCACACAGGTTAGCAACGACTTTCTGGTATTCTGATAATGCAAATGGGACGTTCAAATTATTATCTTCTTAGAATGCAATCTAATTGTTATAAGCTTTGATATGTGTAGTGTACAATTGCACATGCATTGGAGAAAACAAAATACCCAGATTCGGATATCTATTGGAAGAAGTTTGAGGGTAAATACCATTTCTCATGTCAATTCACTGCTGATCTACTAGCCATGACCAATGCTGATTTTATCATCACCAGTACATACCAGGAGATTGCAGGAACGTAAGTCTCTTCCTTATGCTGTAGGGTATTGATCTTCATATGTTGGTGTACTATTTAGTTTGAATTTTTATGTTTAGAATTCAAAAAATCTAGTTTTATTTTTGCTTGGTTGAAGCTTATGACTAATTGAATCTGTAGATAAAATAAATTGCATAATTACTCATGCATGTAACATAGAACAAATGTGCTTGCACATGGCATGTGTCACCCACTTCATACTGCTTCCAGCACAGTTCTCTAATTTTTTGGCTCCTCAAATCCAAGACTTTGGAATCTCCTAAACTAGATGGCCTGAGGAGCTGTTAAAATACAGATTCTCCTTAATGTGCTCTTAAAACTGAGCTTTTCCAGTGTAACTAAGTACCCTACTATGCCACACTCATGGAATAATTATTGATTAATAATGTCTTAAAAGATGTCAATCAGTCCTCCCAAACTATATATGAAAGATTCCCGAATCAGTATTCTCTCAAACACTGGTTATATTATGCAGTCACATCTCTGCAAAGATTCCTGTATCAGCATCCTCTCAAACCAGAAATGTAGTTCTTTAGCTCATAGGTGCTGTAAATGGGCATTGGTAAATGACTTCTCTGTGCTTATTCCCTCTTTTATTTTGTCTGGGGACTAAAGCACTGTTTGTTTTAGAGTTTTTCCATTCAGCTAAAAAGAGTGTAGCCACATCCAAGACAAGAGACACACCAATTAAAAATTTACATGTGGAAAAATAAGGGTGGAGCTTGTGTCTAGTGGCCAGTGCCATTGGACACAATGCGATGCAGACATGTGTCTGTATCTTGACAGGTCCAGTGGCCACTGGCTACTGGACACAAGCCGGACCCGAAAAATAAAATAGAGGGGAGAAAAGAGAAAACAGGGAGAGGGGGGGGGGGGGTGTTCCTTAGTTAGCAGGTAACTTTCTTTCTTTAAGATAGCTGTTAGATCTTACTCAGTGAAATTTGTGTAAAAATGCAGTGATATCATTATATTGGTATTCAGGATGTTCTTCTGCCCAAAATAGATTTCCTTAATCCATTGCCAATTATTGGCTCAATGATGATTACTTTATTTTATTAGGCAAATACACACACAAATCACAAATGTTCAGGATTGGATGCATGTCCTCACCCTCCATCTCTTGTTTATTGGGGGAGATATGCCATTTGGTCCAACAAATGCTGGCATTTACTGATGTTTATTTCCAGTATCAGACTTGTCAACTAAATTTGCCTGCCTTTGCTATCATAAAAAAGGCTTACTTAAGCATCAACTCTGCATTAAGAAACTGAAAAATTTGTTTATGCAACTGAGTGATTCCTCCTTAATACTTTAGTAATGCTAGTCAAATCAGATGCTTAACTTGTATGCACTTTGTTTCAGAAAAAATACTGTTGGCCAGTATGAGAGCCACACAGCTTTCACTCTTCCAGGGCTGTACCGAGTTGTTCATGGTATTGATGTTTTCGACCCAAAGTTCAATATTGTCTCTCCTGGGGCAGATATGTGCATATATTTCCCATATTCTGAAAAGGAAAAACGACTTACAGCTCTACATGATTCAATTGAAAAGTTGTTATATGATCCTGAGCAGAATGATGAGCACATGTGAGTTTTTTTCATTCTAAACTTTTCTACAGTTAACCTAAATTTCTTTTATGGCATAGATAATCAATGAATAATTCACCTGATCAATAGTTCATAAGTATTCTGTATCTAGGATTCACAGTGGTTGCGGATTACAGAAGCAACAGAGCAGGGTAATTGTCTCTTTTAAACATAGAATGGAAGAAAAACAGGAAAATGTGTCTATTATTTTCTGTTTTAGTTATTAGTACTCTTAATCATTTCCACTTCTCAGTTTTTGGTGCCAATACTTCTGCAAATTATGACCAACTAAATTATAAAAGAGGTGCAAATGTATACATGCACTTGTCAAAAGTTCCATGCTTATTTCTACTCATTCTTATCAACCTAGTTAATGAATAGTCAAAAAGGTTAAGGTTAAGTTACGAAGCCTACTATTTTGACTGGTGATAGAGTTCTCTCTATAGAACTTGATATTGGAAATTGTGGGTAATAAACAGCTAATCTTTTATTTGTATTGTCAGTGGTACATTGAGTGATCGATCAAAGCCCTTAATTTTTACCATGGCAAGGCTGGACCATGTGAAAAACATAACAGGGTTGGTTGAATTGTATGGTAAGAGCACCGAACTGAGGGAACTGGTAAATCTTGTGGTGGTCGGGGGCTATTTTGATGTAAATAAGTCCAAAGACAGAGAAGAAATTGAAGAAATTGAGAAGATGCATCTTCTTATGAAGGAATATAAGTTAGATGGTCAAATTCGATGGATATCAGCCCAAATGAATCGAGCACGTAATGGTGAGCTATATCGCTACATAGCGGATACAAAAGGTGCTTTTGTTCAGGTATATAATGTAGTGTTCTTTCTTGGATTTGCAAGTCCTAAGGCATTAGTCTAAAGTTTCCTTTTTTATGATTTGCAGCCTGCATTTTATGAAGCATTTGGACTTACAGTCGTGGAGGCAATGACTTGTGGCCTTCCCACATTTGCCACTTGCCATGGTGGTCCTGCTGAGATTATTGAGCATGGTATATCAGGGTTTCACATTGATCCGTATCACCCTGACCAAGCTGCTGCACTTATGGCGGATTTCTTTCAAAAATGCAAGGAAGATCCAAGTTATTGGGAAAAAATTTCTGATGGGGGACTCCAAAGAATTTATGAAAGGTTGTCTTTCTTGATGAAATTGGTTATTTACTGCAATGTATTATGTGTTGCTTACTGTGAAAATTATAAAATCATAGGTACACGTGGAAGATTTATTCTGAAAGGCTAATGACATTAGCTGGAGTTTATGGCTTCTGGAAGTATGTTTCAAAACTAGAGCGGCGTGAGACTCGTCGATACCTTGAGATGTTCTACATTCTTAAGTGCCGTGATTTGGTGAGTGCTTCAAAATTTGCTCCCTACAAATACAATACATAGCTAATAATGTAGAGAAATTTAGGGAAGGCATGTGCGTATCATTATTACTCCAAAAATCTCCATTGACTTGGACAAAGCAGTAACAGCAGTATTCTAATTTTCATTATCATGGATTAGATGTTTATTTATATTTGAGTTCTAAACTCGTTAAATGTATAGAATTTCATCATGATTGCCTTGTTTCAGGTGAAAACTGTTCCTCTGGCAAGCGATGACCCACATTAAGTTGTGAGTACTCACGCGAATCTGTACTCTGCGAACCCGCACCTTCACAGAGTATTAAGATTATGGACATAAATAAGGTTCTGTTTGTGTGTAGAATTTTATGTATATTCTTCTCCGTTGTCATTGTGCGGATGACTCATGTATTAGAATGGGAGAGATGCTTTTGTGTGAAATAATGGCAAGGCTTTATGTTGGAAGAGAAAATGCTTATTATATCGGTTATGTGGTAATCAATTTGCCAGGTTCTTTTCAGTCTCTTTGTTACTCGCAATCCTGCCAAAGAAACCTATTTTAACAGATAATGAATTTCATTAAAATAAAGCAGATCACTTTTGAGTTTACAGCAAACCTTAAAAACACTTGGAAGCTAGATTAAAGAGAAATGGAATGTTAAGAAGCCAATTCAAACCAAGATGGAAACAGTTGTCCACAATTTTAGTGGCTTAGACTAGTGAATCAGCATCATAGACAGAAGCGTGCTGTGTGGTCAGTGAGCTGTGATTTTAATGATTCTCCTCACAAGAATGGGTAGATAGCGAGGTTGTGGATGGTATTTTATTCATAATTTATGCAGCAGCAGCAGCAGCAGCAGCAGTATATATGGCTCAATTATGGCATAATATTCAAGTGATAGAGCTCGTCTTCTCTACCTTTTGCTAGGAAATTAACTTCAATTTGTTTGTTTAGACTTTGTATATCAGAGTATCAGACTCAAGTTAGTATTCTAAACACCAGGAATTTCTAGGTGTAAGGTGTGAGTTACTCTTTGATGCTGCTGTAGGACTAGGCAGCCCCATTTGTGTTGAAAGGATCATTTAATTGATTTTAGTTGTAGACTTACAATTCCATTTCTAGGTGTTTGTTTGGAAAACTTGTTTAGTTTTTTTGCTAAAAGTACAATAGAGTATACTTCTATTTTTTTAAAAACTGTATATAAAAACTAAAACACAAAAAGTAAACTTATAATCTGGTTCATAGCATAATGTAAGGAATTTCCCACCGGAGCCACGGCCAAGTGGTAGTCTCTTCTCTTCTGGAAGACTGGGGCTGGGACTGAGGAACTGGTAGGGTCTAAATTGGAATCTTACAGAAAATATAGTCCTGGAATCAAAATTATCTTGGCGCTTTTAAGACAGAGTGGGGGAAAAGGAATGTCTTTTGGCCCTCAAAAATCCCTCTTTCCCACCTTAGTTTTATTAGGGTTTAAGTCTCATTGTGTAACCCAGTTGGAGTCCTGGGGTCCTAATCTTTGTATCAAAAAGAGAGCAAGGTCCCAATTCTGACACCCTCTGTCACCCCTGCCAAGCCAAAGAGAAGCAGCTTTTTGACCACATGACCCACAACCCCAAACAATTTCACATGCTCAGCAAAATCTTTTTGCTTGATCCTCATCCCCCCTCTCTTCATTCCCCTATTCTCAATGGTCAAAAATCAAAATACTCGAACCCTACAACGCTTTATGTATCCAATTAGAACATTATCCACTGACAATCACTTTTATGATACCAATCACTTTTTAGTAGCATTTTTTTTCCCGGTTTCTAGGTCAGGCCATTTAATAAGATAGCTTTTTTGCAGTAGGTTTCAGTTATTTCAGTTTTTTCCGGTTTCTAGGTCAGGCCATTAAATAAGATATAGCTTATTTGCAGTAGTTTCTCGTAGCATAATAAAATATTTAAAATTCAATCTCGCCTTTATTACTAACTAGTAGGGGTGTGCATGGGTCGGGTTGGATCGGGTTGAGAGAATTTTTTGACCCAACCCACCATGGTGGGTCAAAAAAAATTCGACCCAACCCAACTCATCACATATGTCTAACCCAACCCAACCCAACCCAACTCACATGGGTCGGGTTGGGTCGGGTTGAACCCATGGGTTGAACAATTTTTTTATTTTATTACTATTATTATTAAATTGAGCATACAAAAATATATCACACTTGTCACCTGAGTTGATAAACAAAATATACATTAATATATAAACTAATATTCAAACTCAGTTGTAAACAAAATATGTCTAAATGGGATAAATATGTCTAACAAATTTTTTTTTTATTAAATATATAATATATTTTAAATATATAATATATTTTAAATATATATTAAATATGGGTGGGTCGGGTCGGGTTTGGCGGGTTTGTAATTTTATGACCCAAACCCAACCCGACCCGCTATGAAATAATTTTTTGTAACCCAACCCAACCCACCAGGCCTAAAAAACCGACCCAACCCGGCGGGTTGGGTTGGGTCGGGTCGGGTTTGGCGGGTCGGTGGGTTTTCTGCACACCCCTACTAACTAGACGCAGATTCATGTGATGCATGGAAGTATATGATTACTTTGTAATTGTGGTATGAAATGTTATTTGTTTTTTCTAAGGGTTTGTTTATAATTTGCTTATTTTATTGAAACTAAAAATTTTTGTTAAAAGTATTGTAGATAAGGGTAAAAGTTAGAGAAAATAGAACAGTGGAGGTCATAAATAGTATCAAAAAGTATAGTAAGACCTATAAATAGTAGCAAAAATAAGCTGAATAATAAAATAAATTGACAAATAATTTTTGCCAAACACTCTAAAAATCAAAAAATTTCTAAAATTATTTTTTATCTATCCATCTATATATATATATATATATATATATATCATTTTAGTATTTGTTGTGTTTGATTGAAATTATTTCTGTAGGGGTAAAAGGCCCAATTCCGAACAGTGGGCCGCAGGCTCGTCCGAGCTGACTTGCCATCTGAGGACAATAAGTCACGAAGACTGAACTCGGCTTAACTCCTCCCTGTAATAAAACCTATTTGAAGGGAGAACAGAGTTGTCCGAGGAGAATTGCCTGGTCGGATGATCAGAGGGACAATCCCCGTGGATGTCCCAGCATTGATCCTGTCATTTCTGGAGAACTTCCAAGTTCATGTGGGCAAAGAGGACAAGTGGCAACAAAGAGATATTATGTGAAAGGCTGCTGCCATCGTATTTATGACCCTGCAGCTAACCTTCTGGCCGTATTAATGGGGAAAAGACATATGAACAGTTCCTTCATCCTTTACAGTTGCCAAGTGAAGACTTCAAGTGAAGGCTAATGGGACAAGTATCAAAGAAGACTCACCTAACTGGCACGTGAGGTAAAATTGGCATATAAATAGAGCTGGAGAGAAAGAGAAGGGAGGGGGAACAATCAAAAGAAAAAGGGAAGCCATTAAAAAGAAGAGCAATCAAGAGAAAGAGAGAGAGGTACTCATAGTAGTAGTCTAAATTCACTCCTCGGACTATGCCAAGAAGAACCTTGTATCATCTTAATATTCGATTAATGTTAATCTGATCACTAATACACTTGGGCCATCAACCCATACGTTCTCAATCAAGTATTTTTCGGCCTACTCTCTTTACAAATTTATTCCAAGGATACTGTATATAACCTGGGCTTCAACTTATTCTGTTCGTAGGCCCACTCGTAGAGTTTGTGTCCTTACAATTTCTTTTTGAGATAGTCCATATTTTTCTAAATTATATTATGGTACGTTGTGTTTTCCCTTTTGTTTTCTTACAACTAAACTCTTTTAGTTTCAAATATATTATTCAAATTTCTTATTTCTTAAATGAGATATTGTAATAATCAAAACTCATCACAAAATTACACTTGATATTACTTAAATAGTTGAGAAACACGTTCAAATACATAGCAAGATTGTATTTTGATAAAATTCTAATTTTCAGTTTCAAAATAACTAAGTATTATGTCAAACAAAAATCAAACAAAAACTATAAGATAGAGAGAAAAGGCTTGTGATGGAGAACTCAAAAACACATAAAATCGTATATTAACCCAAAATAGTGTTATAAAAAATACGCTGATATATCAACCTAAATTTAAGTTGCAAGAAAGAGAATAATAACCTTGTTCGGGAGAAACCTGAATTAGATAAATTTATAGAAAATAAGATGAGAAGAAGAATAGTCAAAATAAAAGATATAGTCACATCAAATTATCCAAGTCATGTTATGTAATTGAATAATATTATTTTTTCTTATATACTATCTTTATAATATAATATGATAGCATTTAAGAATCAAAGAAAAAAAAAATATAACAACTTAAAGACAAAAAACCAAAAATTTTGGAGCATGAAATACAATTTAATCCTTTTTTTTTATTGGTATACATCAACCTAAAGTAAAGATATAAAACATATAAAAATCCGCATGAGAGAGAGAGAGAGAGAGAGAGAGAGAGAGAGAGAGAGAGAATAATAGTAGAGTTCTAAAGAATATGGAAATTCATCAACATAAAGTAAAGATACCAAAAAAAGAAAAGAAAAAAAAAACATGAGAGAGAGAGAGAGAGAGAGAGAGAGAGAGAGAGAGAGAGAGAGAGTAATAACCTTTTTATGTGATAAAATATGTATAAAGTAAGAGAGAGAATAACAAATTTGTAGTAAGATGATGGAGATAAAAATAGTCAAAATAAAAGGAAGATGAAGGGATAAAAGAAGAGTGATATTAATATTGATAGTAGTGGGGAGATGAAAAGGTAAAAAGGAAGAAAGAATCAAAAAGGAAGAAAGAATAAATAATCAAGAAATAGTGTTCTAAAAAAATACAATGATTCATCAACCTAAAGTTAAGTTGCAAGAAAGAATAAATAATCGAGAAAGAGAATAATTACCTTTTTCGGAAGAAACTTGAATTAGATAATTTATAGAAAATAAGATGAGAAGAAGAATAGTCAAAATAAAAGATATAGTCACACTAAATTATCCAAGTCATGTTATGTAATTTAATAATATTATATTTTTATATACTATCTTTATAATGCAATATGATAGCATTTAACCACCAAAAAAAAGAAAAAGAAATTTCACAACTTAAAAACACAACCAAAAAGTCTGGAGCGTGAAATACAATTTGATCCTATTTATTTTTTGTAATGGTATGCGTCAACCTTAAGTAGAGTTATAAAGAACAAACAAATTCATCATCCTAAAGTAAAGATATAAAACATAAAAAATAAAAAAAATCCACACAAGAGAGAGAGAGAGAGAGAGAGAGAGAGAGAGAGAGAGAGGATAATGGTAGAATCTAAAGAATATGGAAATTCATCAACATAAAGTAAAAATACCAAAAAAAAAAAAAACAAAAAAAAACATGAGAAAGACTGAAGGAGAGAGGGAGTAATAACCTTTTTATGTGATAAAATATGTATAGAGTGAGAGAGAGAATAACAAATTTATGGTAAGAGGAAGGGGATAAAAATAGTCAAAATAGAAGGAAAAGAAGAGATAAAGGAAGAGTGATATTAATGTTGATAGTAGTGAAAAGATGAAAAGATAAAAAAGAAGGAAAAAAGTTAGAGAAAATGTAAAAATAAATTATAAAATTAATAGATAAATAAAAATAGTCAAAAAATAAGAGAGAAATAATTGAAAATAAGTAGATGATATGACCTAGAGCGTAATAATAATAAATACTACGGATGCATTTGAATACCGCTTATTTTGTTGAAAATAAAAAACTAAAAACAACAAAAAAATAATTTTTGAGTACTATCGTATTCTCAAAACACTTTTTATTTGTCTATTTGCACTGATCATAAGAGTTACCTTTAAAGCCATAAATGAAAAATATCTCTAAAAAAAATATAACTTATTAACTTTTAATAACATATAATGGAACCACGACTTGGCTCATTCTTCTTTCTTTTTCTTCCCAAGTCCATCGTACCTTATGTCCTTATTATCTTAATTTCCTGCGTAATTAACGGAAACCCCACACAAATACAAAGAAAGAGATAGAGAAAGAGAGAGGTTTTAAAAGTTAATTACAAGTTAAACAGTAAAGGACAAATTGCAAATTCCCAGAATGGGACTATCTCATTCATTCATCTCCTTAAAAAAGCAACACAATGGACTATATGTTGTGTCCACATCCTTTACATAATAAAAACGCCGTTGATGGCACGAAATTTGCTCAAATCATCACAATAATAATGTATAAATATTTAATACTATCCAGCAGCCAAGACCATCTACCCCATTGACCATTGTGCTTCAAAGGTTTGGGGCTCGAGCCTTGCTCTCCAACCTATAGGCTATTACCACGTGCACTCGATGAGAAATAAAAAAGACTTCATCATCTAAACCCCAAAAAAAGAGAGAAAGAAAATGGGAGTCACTAGTTACTAGTTACTGCTATAGGGTCTAATAAGACACTAGAGCTGGCCAAATGAGTGAGCAAGATAAGCCAATGACCCTAATAGAGGTGCGTTAATGTAAGTGGCTGGCTCTGACTGCTCATAGTCTGGCCTTTGATCCGGGAACCTATCATTCTGGTCGGGTCCACCAACAACTGCACCCACCAATATGTTTGGATTGGGGGATTGGGATTTCATGAAACTGAAGCCTGGAGAGCATTGGATCTTGGCTGGGTGTGATGCAACGGACGGTAGTGATGAGCCCCTGTGGTGTATCCTTTGTGGGTACCTTGGACCATAACCCACCATGTAGGACATCTTCAATGGGTTATCGCCTAGCAAGTAGTCCACCTGATTAAAACAATTTTAGAAATTAAAGTAAAAATCAATTATTAATTGCCAAAATTTTAGGTTCATCTTTCAATTCTAGTTCACCATCACATGCAATTTAAGTTTAAATTCGGCCCCAACAGAGTTTTTCAAGTTCTTTTAATGTGTCCAAGGCTCAAGTCCAACAGTGTAATTAGAATAAAATTGTTTTGGGCTCATCATCATTATAGTTAATATTCTTATAGGCTGTACCTGTCTTTTGGCAAGGGCTCGGAGCCTATTTGGTGTGACAGTGATTCCACCACAGTCCACAAACTTGTGAGCAGTTGTTAAGTACTTGGCATAGGCTAGGAGCAGGAATGAAGTGGAGGTCACATATTGCATGTTGCTATCACCCATCTTAAACAGAAGCCCACCTGTTTAGCAAAGCACCAAAAAACCAAAATTAGCCGTTACAAATTGGACAAGTACTCTTTGTGCGTATGTGTGAGTCTGTCAGAGAGAGAGAGAGACCTGGGGTATATTTGGTAGAAGTAAAAGGGGCCCCTGGTATAATAGAGCAAATGAAATTATCTGCATGACCCTTGTAGTCATGGAGTGATTGGACATTCTGGACAAGAAAAGCCTGAAAATACAAAAATTTCCTACGGTAAAAACATTTAACAAAGTGTTTGGTTAAATGCTAAGATTAGAATTTTTAAAAAGTGAACAGAGTAGTGACCATTCCATCAAAAAAAAAAAAAAAGAATAAAATAAAGAACCTTGGAGAGAAGAATTCTTGCCCCAACATGCTTGTTATCCCACCCAAAGAAATTGTCAAACTCTGCAGCTCCAAGGAGCTGACCATTAACTTGAATGTAGTTGAGGAAAGCTGGATTTCTGGTAGCCTTGTGTAGCCAAGCAGCACCCCACAAAAGCTCATCCTAGCATAATATTAAGACACCAAACAAAGCTTTTAGTTCACTTATTACAGAAACAACAATAAAAAGTTAAAAAGGGATAAAATGTTTACCTGATAACCAGAGAAAGAGCAATAAAAGGGACACACAACTTTCCTCAAACCATTGCTGTAGGCTGCTCTGTACTTATCAGCAAACTCAAACACCTAGATCCATGAACAAACATCATTAGGAGTGTTTAATTTGATTTTTTTGAAAAACATTTTAGTTAGTCTAGTTAAAAAGTTTTACCCTTATAGCCCGAGTGACCAAAAGATTGGAGTATGTTGGGTCACTTCTTCTGAAGACCAATGAAGCAGATGCAAGAGCAGCAGCAGTTTCAGCTGCTACATCAGAACCAGGAGAGTTCTTGTCTACCTTGAACACACTCCTTGGGGTATCCATGTCTTCAGGTCTCTCCCAACAAGCATGATCCTTGTTAGCATCACCCACCTGCAAATGTGCCCAAATACAGCCACAAGAACCCAAATTGACATATTTGCTAAGAAACAAAATAGGCAGTAAAAAAAGTGACAATGCAGAACAGAGAGAGAACAAAACCTGAACATAAATGGTGTCTGGATGTGCAGTGGCTTTGAGGAGGTAATCAGTGGCCCAACGAATGGCTTCTTTGGCATTCGGTAACTCACTTTTCATCATCCCACCAAACTCGATAACACTCCATGAAAGCATAGTGGTGGTGAAAGCCATAGGGAAACCAAACTTCACATTGTCCCCCGCATCATAGTACCCTCCAACCAAATCAACCTGCATTTCAAGTTTCACATCCAAAAAATGAGCAAAACTCACTTCACATTATCCACAACAAAACCAAAAAAGAGAAGAAACAAGGTTTTGTTAATTACATGCATAGCTGCGCCATCTGAGAGACCAGAGTTCTTCCTCCAAGTGATTCTCTGGTTAGAAGGAAGGCTTCCAGACCTTTGGCCTTCAAAGAAGAGTATTGATTTGGTGAGAGCATCTCTGTAGTTATGACTGGCAAAGTGAGGGTGGTGGTGGCGGTGAAAAGGGTAGTTATGGTGGACAGGGTAGGCATTGATAGTGAAGAAATGAAAGAGAAAGAAGAAGCAGAGCAGAGTGAAAGAGTAAAGAGAGAGAGCCATTTCGGGTTCCCCAGACCAAAGTAAAAGAACCCAACCAACCAGCAACTAACCTGCAAAACAGCAGTGGAGTAGAACCTGTGGCCTCACTAGGCCTTGGTATTTATAAAGCAAAAGTTGCCTCTCTAACTTCCTGTGAGGCTAGTGAGTGGTAAAATAATTAAGTCCACATCCTCCAACAGGGTTTGGCTTTAATGAACTCCAATTAAAAATGGGTACCCTTTGGGTTTGGGGATTTCTTTTTAGGTTATATTGGTTAACTGTCACTACCCTTTTTCTCTTAAAGATGGGTACTTGGGTTAATTTCATGTTATGTCAATTCAGAGGGCTTGCCTTTGCCCAGAAGGTAGGAAGGACATTCAGAGGCATTAATGGCTAAGCAGGAGAGATCACATGGGAATTTTAATTACATTGATGCTACAAAGAAAGAAGACTAAAGTAAAGATTCCAATTTTGCTATAAAGTCCAATTGGATTGTGAAATTTGTGCCAATGATAGGTACATCGCTTGGAGCTTCTCGCAAAGGATGTTATCCAGATTATCAAACACATTAAGCACAAAACTTACTATGCATTACCACACAGGTGTGGCTTGATGGGAGTTCTCGTTCTATACCTATTCTCGTTCTACACCTAGAGAGGAGTGGTTCGAGCGATAGTTTCAGCAAAATCCGTATGGTACACATGATATTACTCATTGCCGTTTCGTGGCATGTGGTCGATAAGCCCACACCTGAGACCCCCTTTTTTTATTCAGCAACAAAAAAAAAAAAAAAAAACTTACTATGCATTAAGCAATGGTTTTAACTTTTAACATAAAAATATGGGCATTGCATACCTCCCTCTCTCTCTCTCTCTCTCTCTCTCTCTCTCTCTCTCTCCACCCAAAATGGTACACATGATATTACTCATTGCCGTTTCGTGGCATGTGGTCGATAAGCCCACACCTGAGACCCCCTTTTTTTATTCAGCAACAAAAAAAAAAAAAAAAAACTTACTATGCATTAAGCAATGGTTTTAACTTTTAACATAAAAATATGGGCATTGCATACCTCCCTCTCTCTCTCTCTCTCTCTCTCTCTCCACCCAAAATGGTATTAATTACATTCTTTTATGGGTCATACTAACGAGTGCAATTAGAGTATTGGTTAACAATCTAGTTAAAGAAAATTTTTATGGAAAAAAGAAAAAAAAACAATTAATGTTTTGACAGCTTTTTTTCATTTCCCATAAAAGTGATGTCAAAACTTTCCTAAAATAGATTGTTAACTAATGTCCTAAAAGCACTCGTTAGCATTTCCTTTCTTTTATTAGTAATCAAAAACACAGACAAAGTTATTGGTGGTGATTCTTCTCCAACAAAAAAATAAAGTTATTCATGATTCGTACATGAATTTGCGGCACTTATTAAGATGGTTGAATGGTAGCAGCATTTAACCTATATGATTTATAAACTTTTTTTTTGGGGGTGGGGGGGGGGGGATGGGTTTGGATCAACTTAATCATTGGAAAAGTTCATGTGTAACTCTTTTTTTTTTTTTTTTTTTTTTAATTTTTGATACAATGAATAGTTTGTTATTGGTAATTAAAAAAGTGATGTTAGTAATGAATCTAAATGAAAACTAATAAAAATTTCATATTTATAATTTGTAAAAAATGTTGTAAAACAATTTGTAGTGATGACATTACTCAACTTTAAATTTTCAAATAACTATATATAGAATAAAAAAATATAATTTTTTTTTGGGGGAAGGGGGGGTTCTGACAAAAAGATAAGATGTGCATTCATGACTATTTGAGATTATAATGTAGCAACAGTTGCTATAACAAATAAATAATTGTGATCAAGGGAGCCAATCTTGAAACAGAGGCTGTTTCAATTTAATTAAGAGAACAAAATATTTTAGTAACAATTAATATCGATGTATCGTTTTAGGGTTATTACTATTTCCAAATATTGCACTCCCCTAAAAGTATAATGAAACTGTCTGGGGAAAATTGGAAACTAATTTCGTTTTCCAAACAATATAATTAATAGGCCAGGTTTTCAAACAATATAAAATACTAACATCTCGAGCCTAAGAGGCTCGATTTTGGGGTAATAAACCGAGCCTCTGAGGCTCGGTTTTCATGTTCTGAGGGCAGCTGACCTGGAGCTTTTTCCACCTAGAAATCGACCCTTTAAGACTCGGTTTTAATACCGAGTCTTAGAGGCTCGATTTCTGTGGTGTACCACTCCACGTGAACGCCACTTGGAAGTCGAGCCTTAGAGACTTAGTTTGCTAAAAGTGAAACCGAGTCTCAGAAACTCGATTTCCAAGCTGAAAAATTAGTTCACGTGATGTTTCTGTATATAGATCTGGTTTTTTTTTTTTTTTTTTTTTTTTTTTTTTTTTTTTTTTGGGTCTCTTGGGTACTAGTAGGTCTTCCTCTCCTCTCTCACTCCCTCTCTCTCTCTCTCTCTCTCTCTCTCTCTCTCTCTCATACACACACTAACACTCATTGTAGTAGTCTTCTCTCTCACTCCCCCTCTCACTCATACAAGCTGACATTTTGCACATCCTCATGTCAAGTAAGGCTGTTGGTTGTTAGTGGTTGTTGATTTTGCTAGTGTAGTATATAGTTAAGACATATTTGTATCATGGGTATCATGAATTTTGTTGTTTGGTTTTGATATTTGTCTTTAGTTTTTTTTTTTTTTTTTTTTTTGCTTGAGTGTGAAATTATAATCATTGATTGTGATAGGGGTAAAGCTCCCACTAGACGGTGGCAGCCTGCACAGGCTGACGGCTTGACCTATGATGACGGATGTATATGACGGACGCCGTATATTGACGACCTGACTCCTAGGGGGCGACGGAGAGAAGGTCGACGGACGTTGTCATCAGGCACTGAAGCCTATCTTGCCGCATACGCTTCCCTGGGAAAGTGGATCTTGTTGCATACGCTACTACTTGGCCAGATATCTTACGTAGCACGATTCCCTCCCCCAAAAGGGATGTCTTGCCCAACACACTTGGCGACCCAAGGAGTATCTTGCGCCCCACGCTACTCAGGGGCAATTTCGGTACAGTGATATCTTCTCCAGTACGCCTTGGCTAAAGGCCTCTACTACCGTTATAAATACCGCCACGCCCTCCAAAATCGAGGTACGCATACTAAGACCCAACTCTAGCACTCTGGAGTTGTGAGCAATACTGACTTAACCATCGGAGGGTCGTTGGCCGGTACCACGCCGGTACTTCCCTTTGAGGTTCTTCTTACCTGTGCAGGTTCGTCTGGAGTACGCGCAGGCCCTGCAGCTCACTGGTTTGATTCTTGACATCATCAGATTGTATAGGTTTTTTTCATTGGTATGTATCATGAATTTCTTTTGTTGTTTGGTCTCCAATTTGTCTTTAATTTTTTTTGCTTGAGAATGAAATAATGATTGATATATTTAAGATGTATTGTTGGTATATTTGTATTGTTAGGTTTTCAATGATTGTATTGTTGTTTGGTTTGATATTTTGATTTATATTTTTTGTTAGAGCTGATTTGAAATTTTGTAATGGGGGTGAGTTTTGGAGTCTAAGGTGATTTTTTTATTTTATTTTATAATTTGTTATAGACATGTATTACAAATATTGAAGATTGGTTTTTCCAAATGTCAAATACGAAGACAATTTGAGTAGAAGTCATTATGGAATTCAAAATAGTAAATAAAACCTATCAATTGGGTAAAATAAATAAATGAAAGGAAATAAAATAAAATCATAAACCATAAGATAAATAAATAGAAATGAAAAATGAGAGGAAGAGTTTTATACGTCTCAAAAAACTCTACCTAGCTAGACTCATTTCCTATGAGCTATAGTCAACCACTAAAATAGCTCTGCTTTACATTTTTGGGTCCCTTCTTGGGATCTGCTTTTGAAAATTTTTTTTAGGCCAGGTGTATCCTTGTGAACAATGAGCGAGGAACTCGTAAAGTCCTAAACACAAAAAATCCATCTCAGAAACACTATATTCATGCATGCTTGGAAAGAAATGTATCCATGTCACATTAAAAAAAAGTGTCTTTATGTGGTTTTCATTAAGTAATTGGTTATGTAGCAATGATTTGATTTGAATCAAAACTGTTTCTTCATGGAGAATCTCTTCAAGTTTCATATTTGCCCAATTATTTTTGATGTATTTAATCTTAGAATTCAACATTTACATCCCCCAATGGGGGTGAGTTTTGGAGTCTAAGGTGATTTTTTTTGTTTGAGTATGAAATGATAATGATTGGGTGTTTGTATGTGATGGGGGGTGAGTATATGCAAATGTGGGGTGAGAAGTTGTAATTGCAATTGATGTTAAATGAAAGAGATAAAATATGTGACTAACATATTACACTTGACTGTAATAGGTTCACAATTTTTGAAGAATATTAATATAAATGTATACTATGGTGGACCCCTTGTCAATCCTAGAGAGATTGACAGATTTCCATTTAGAGGACCGGGTATCAAATGCTACTACATGATGATACGTCGTAAGTTGAAGACGTTGAATGATTTGAAGAGGAAAATAATGGAAAAATTGAATTTGAACTTTGCTTGTTATGACATAAAGATTATTTATCGTTACCCACAAAAAGTCCTTCATGAACGGATAAATTACGGGTATATGGCGATCAAAGACTCGATTTCCACGTGGACAAAAAGGCCACGTCGGACCTGATTAGATCACGAAAACCGAGCCTTAGAGACTCGGTATATAAGCCCAAAATCGAGTTTCTTAGACTCGAGATGTTTTTAAAAAATATACTTTGGTAACGGTGCTTACTAACTGAATAGTTCCCAAATTGGGCTTAATTCCCAATTTTGGCCGAACTGTCTCCAACAACTCTAGAATTGAGTCCAACAACTTTGGAATTGAGTTTAAAGGGGGTTCTTGCCCATAATTTGAGGCAGAGTAAGAGACTAAAAGAATCTTCAAAATTGTTGTCAGTGAAAGGTGATGAACATGGATATGGGTTTGATACTTATACTTAAATCGGTGTCGGAGAAAGGTGGTGAACATAAGCATGCAGATGATGTTGAAAATCCTTTAAGTTCTATGAGCGAGTCACTAAGGGGTCAATAAAGGCCCATGCATATGAATGTAGTACAATGGATATAGCACTAAAATCAAGAGATATAGATAAGCTAAGGCAGATTTGATTTTGATCCCTATTTTACATGATACCAACACCAGTCACCATCTCTCAAAAAAAAAAAAAAAAAAAAAGTCACCAGCCCTACCATCCCACAAAATCAAAAAATTGGAGTACCATTACCATTTTTATCGCCAATTACCTTTAAAAAAGAAAATCTTATCATTGTTCTCTTTTATGATTTTTTGAGTGCTTTGGATATAGAAGGATATAAATGGTTCTTGACAAGTGTGCTAAAATTTTTATGTCCAATTTAATGGTATTAAAGAATATTCCATTAAAAATTATATATCGATATCCTTCATATTATTCACAGCTATGTAGTGTGACATAATATATTAATATGCATGACAAGAAACTGAGGTAATCAGAAAGCGAAGCAATATATCATTTGTGCTTAATTAGTCAAATTAATAAAATATACTGTGATCTTCTAATGTTTTTCGATTTTGCAAATTTGCAAATTGAGGAGGCCGCTAGGTGAAGTATTATGGGATCTCCTTTTCTCCATTTTTGTGAAAATAAACTTCGATGCAGCTATTGTCGAAGAAAAACCTTGCACTGCCAACAATTGCTAGGAACCAAGTTTGCTTACCTAGCAGTTGAAAAGGTAGGAGAATCGGGTATCAAACATGTAATTTATGAAGGAGACCCTGTAAACATTGTCCAACCATTCCAAAGTCTCTCATTGGTCTATTGTAAATGCTATTACTAAGGTTAAAACTATCTCGAATTCCTTTGTTGATTGGACTATAGTTTATACTTTATACTTTTACGGAAGCCAACTTTGTTGCACAAAATATTGCTAGACCCTATTAAAGTAATAATGTGGGAAAGATCCCCATCTCCCCTATCCTTGATTTTTGGTTGGGGTATTAGGAGAGAGATGGTCTTAGTTCCTCCATCGTAAAAATATATATTTTAAAAAAAAAAAAGAGGGAAGAATGTTTGACTATGAACCCATTTACTTTACAAAATTCTTGCTAAGATTGTACTCTTGTCTTGGAAAATTAATAGAACCGAAGTAGATTTCATGCATAAAGTACAATTAATTTGCTAAGTATAAGTCCTTTTTGTTTTACACCGTAAAAGTATGTAGTATGTAATATTTTAGATTCGCTTCTCGATGTTTTTCTAAATTTTGATTTAAGTACCTAACGTTTGATATAATTTTGAATGTCATATTTTGTCAATTTTCATGAGCGATGTAGTCCTTAAATATCACGTAAACTTAAAATGATGTAGTTATATACATGCACTTAATTATCTACTGTTGATGCCCACTTTTGATAGAAGAAGCTCAACAATAAGGGAAATGAGAGGAAGACGTAGGGCAAAATGGTAAAAAAAAAAGAGGTAACAAGCCCAGTGAATTGACATGGTAGGAATGATCGCCAGCAAGCCCATAAAAGTAACAAGAGGTAAAAAGAAAAGAGGCAGGTAGGCTGAGGAAGTCCAAGGAATGAAGTGGTAAGCCCATGGGAACAATGCGAAGTAAAGAAGAAGTAAATAGGTGAGGAAGCCCAAGGAATAAAGTGGTAAACTCAATGAGCTGACATGACAAGAATGATGGCCAACAAGCCCATAAGAGTGATAAAAGGTAAAAATGTAGCAAATAAGCCGAGGAAGCCCACGGGATAAGGCAATAAACCCATGTGAGCAATAAGAGGTAAATAAGAAGTAAATGGGTCAAGGAAGCGCAAAGGAGAGAGGTAATAGGCCAATGAGCTGACATAGTAAGAACACCAACCAACAGGCCCACGAAGATAATAAGAAGTAAAAGCAAAGTAAGGCAGTCAAGGAGGTCCAGACAGAGAGGTACAATGAAGCAGTATGGCAGGATTAATGGCTAAAAGGCTCATGACCATGAAGAAGAAAGACAAAAACGCAAGCCCAGCAAGCTATAGAGGCAAAGGCCCTCGCTTGAACAATGCCCAACTCAAGAAGGGATAAAAGGAAGAAAACACAAGTTCAAAAGCCCACATATCTTTCACACCACAAAGGATAATCACAAACCAGTACACATAGCAGAACCAGACAACGTAAGAGCTGTAGAAATGACATGAAGAGCAGAAGGATACAAACACAGACGGAGTGGAACTTGCACAAAGGATTAGGGCACCACTTACTTATACCCAGCCAATACATGGGAGGTAGGCCATGGGTCAAGGTATTCAGAGGGTGTGGTTTGGCAGTGGGGAGAAAGAGGGGTCTATTTTGGGGTTCTTGCCTAAGCTTCTTTGGGGGAATATCTTGCTGGGATGACATTTTACCCAAAAGAGGTAAGTATAGGCTAGGACCACTTAATGCATGCCATAGGAGTAGGTGTAGAGAAAGTCTCCAATCCTTATTCATTGAGGTAAAACAGAAATGAAGAGAGGTAAGAAACAAGACAAGTAATTTTTTCTAGAAATGGAGATTGGTGCAATCAACACACTCTGGACAGAGATAATGATTGGACAACCAGCAGGTTAGTGGACAGTCCTAGAGAGATGCCCACAAGAAGCCAAAAATGGTTGAGGGATAAAAGAGGTAAATCCCATAATGGTAGATGGTATAAAAGGGGGTAGTTATGAAAAGTAGAGGCAGCAAGGAGGAGAGGGAGGAAAGAATAGAGAGAAGAAAACACAGAGAGGAAAAGAAAAGATAAAAAGACTAAGTGGTAGAAAGAAAACTAGAGAGAAGATAATGCGGTAGAAATAGAGAGGCATGCATCAATAGACCACATTTTCTCTCTCTCCCGACATTCCCACCCTCTAAAGGTTGTAAATCAAAACTCAAACCATTTAGGCCATTTCTCTAGAACGAGTAACTTCTATGGCAGAAACCTTTGTTAAGGTTACCTGCGTTAGAGATTAGTTCCTTTCTTGGTTTTGTTTCTGCTGAACAGCTTAACCCACAATCCAAAAAACGAGTTATTTTCATTATACTTATTGGGACGATTTCTTACTGTTTGATTAGAAGTTACCAAGTTGTTTACTTTTTCCTGTTGTAGTGTTATTTTTGCTTGCGACATTACTTTGTTGTAATTCTGTTAATTTTGTTCATGGTGTTAACTTTATTTAGCACGTTTATTATTATTAGTCATCCTACTGTAGTATACTCTTATCTTAATATCTGTAACAGTTACTCCTATTATAACCATACCTTGTGTCCAGCCCATATCACTCTCATCAGGACGCGTCTACGTCGGGTAAGCCTGACTTGTGCACAAGTTGGCTTGAAGCGTAGTCCTAGTAAGGCCAACCCCAACTCTCTTACTCCGGATTAACAGGCCACTGTACAACAGAAGGGGTTAAGGCCCAATAATACCAAAAGGCCCCTACACCTACATTGTTTTGACCATGTTTAATGTGCTTTCCCCCCACCCCCCCCCCCCCCCCCTTCTCAATTGCATTGCAGATTGACATCACCAAAGTTCCTTTAACCATCCAAGTAACACTCACCAAATCAGAAGCTCTCTCTCTCTCTCTCTCTCTCTCGGGCTATACAAATAAATGAAATGGATAAAATATAAAAGAGTGGAAAGAAATCTAAATGAAGGGAAAAAAAATATTTATCTCCCTCTTGTTTGAATGTATGGATAAAATATAAAAGAATGGAAAGAAATCTAAATGAAGGGAAAAAAAATATTTATCTCCCTCTTGTTTGAATGTTTGAAAAGAAATGAATGGAACATAAATAATATTGTTTGTGAATTGAATGGAAACTACACGAGTATGAATACAGTCTATTGGTAAGGGTACGATATGGGTACACGTACTAAGATATAGCATTTCTTGAAAAACTTGGGGTATAATATGTCGAGAATACGTGTATTAATTACTTATTCGATATTTTTTATTTATATATTGTTAAACATTTCTTTTTAGATATTGTAACTATTGTTAAGCATATATCAATTTGAAAGCAATAGGGGATAATAAAATGAATCCATAACCATTAAATGATGTTTAGAATAAAAACCAAGATCTAAAAGAGTAAATAAAAGATAACTAGATAAGTGTTAAATATTAAACCCATATATAAAACATATAAATAAAAATTCTTATAAGTTTGGACTATCTCTCACTACCAGGGGTTGGGTTATAATGGTATCAAAGTCGTATCATGGGTGTATCCTAGATGTATTGGCACTAAAAAAGAGAGAGACTAGGTATGTATCTTGGAAGTATCAGATATGATACCAATACGATACGTATTGAATACAGGTCCATGAGCAAAAATAGAGTATCAATGCATCCTAGAAAATGAATCTTTTAATAACAATATCATAATGCCCTTTCTTTAATAAAACAAGGATATTATGGGTACTTGAGATAAAAATTCATTAAAACACATTAAAATATATTAAATTCCTTAATTCGATTCCTTCCAGATGTTCAAAAAAACGTAGTTTTAATACATATTCTGTGTAGCTTTTCCTAGGGAAATATTTTGTGTTCTTGTCTCCTCCTTGAAGCCACACTCAACCTGTAATTTATATTTTAGTCTATTGTATAACTTTGGATACTGTTGTTTGGAGCGCACATATCCAAATTATAACATCGCTATGTCAAAACTCACAGCACCATTGCCCAATTTGAATCATTTGGGATTTAGCCAACGAAACAGAACTGATATTTACAAGATTGTAGTTATTGCTGCAATGGCAGCAGGTGAATTTTCATGTCTGAGAATTGAGAAGTGTGAACTTCAAAATATTTGGTAACAATATTTCTCCAAAGACAAAAAAAAGAAGAAGATAAAAACAGGTGAAATATTGTTAAAACCTCGCAATCAAAAACTGTGTTTTTTTTTCATGTGGGGAAGGGTATCTTCTCTCTATAATTTTCTTTCAAATGATTGGGCTGTTTTGCATTGATTATGCGGTACAGCATTATTTCTTTGGGCACTTTACACTTTTTCCTTAATTTCCTGCCCAATTTGAAAGGGAGAAATTTTCATTTATTCAGAGGACACAAATTTTCAAGACTATTGAAATCTGTTAGATCATTCTCGTTAAGACTTTTAAAAAATTTAGCATTTACTATCTCAAAACCTATATTTAGAGCATTCCCATCAAAAATTGCAAAAAATTTAGCATTTACCCTCTCAAATCTCAATTTTATAACATATAATATACCACTTTACAACACCCTCTCCATCAAAAATTCTATTTTTTTTATCACTTCATTTAAATATTCATACTTTATCATTTTTTATTCTTTTTTATTTAAATATTCATACTTTATCACTTCATTTAAATATAAAAACTGCCATGGAATAAAAAAATATTTTTTGTTTTAAGATTTGTGCTACAGTGAGGTTGTATTAATACAATCTCACTGTAGCTGAATTGCAAAATAAATAGGATATAGGATTCTTGATGGAGGGTGTTTTTTTGCATTTATAACATTTAGTATGTTAAATTTTAGCATTTATAGCATTTGCCCATCTTAATGAGAATGCTCTTATAACATATAACACACTACTTTATAGTATCCCTTACATCAAAATTTCTATTTTTTTAACACTTCATTTAAATATTTATTATTTATTATTTTTTATTCATTTTTTTTTTATTATTTCTCACTCTCCCTCTTTCTCTCTCTCTCTCTCACTGTCTTTACATCTTTCTCAACCCGATGAAGCTTCTCCCTCCCTCTGATATTTGCTTAGAAAACCTCCGTGGCCTGAGCTTTTCTAGCTCATCATTGATAAACCACAGCCATAGCCACAGCCACAGCCACTGCCACCAACTACAACCTCAACCCCTAACCACCAAAAAAAAAAAAAAAAAAAAAAAAAACCCACGGCACAAACCGCAGCGAAAACCAACCACAAAACCGCCACAAAATTTCTATTTTTTTAACACTTCATTTAAATATTTATTATTTATTATTTTTTATTCATTTTTTTTTTATTATTTCTCACTCTCCCTCTTTCTCTCTCTCTCTCTCACTGTCTTTACATCTTTCTCAACCCGATGAAGCTTCTCCCTCCCTCTGATATTTGCTTAGAAAACCTCCGTGGCCTGAGCTTTTCTAGCTCATCATTGATAAACCACAGCCATAGCCACAGCCACAGCCACTGCCACCAACTACAACCTCAACCCCTAACCACCAAAAAAAAAAAAAAAAAAAAAAAAAACCCACGGCACAAACCGCAGCGAAAACCAACCACAAAACCGCCACAAAACCCACCACCCCAGCAACCCTGATCCCTAATCTTCACCTCAACCCCGATCTTCAACCCACAGCCTTAACCAACCCAACCCACGGTCTCAACCAACCCCAACCACCGTTGGACCCAGACCCACTTGTAATTATCGAGACCCATCAAACCCACTAGAGGGAGAATCTGAGAAAGAGAGATGAAAGAGAACGAGAATGAGAGAGTGAGATTTGGAGTGATAGTGATAGTCTAAAGAGAGAGAAAGAAAAAATATTAAAAAAAAGATAGTAGCTTGCTGCAATGCGGTCTCAAAAATGAGAGCACACTGTAGTAGTATTGTAAATTTTTTACAATATAGCAGTTTTGATAGGGTGCATGTTTTGGGGTTCAGCTGATAAAAAATAGGATTTATAGCATTTAGGAGACTTAATGAGAATGCTCTTATCATAACGATATATAATAAAAATGGTATTTGTAGGGACAGGGGCCCAAAATCGTGTGTCGGGCCTCGTAGAGCTTAAGACCCAAAATCATGTATTGGGCCTTGTAGGGATAAAAGCGCAAAATCGTGCATTAGGCCTTAAGCTTTATCCGAGGACGAGGTGAAATCCGAGGAGAGGTAAATAAATACGAAAAATCCCAGAACAGAATTTGTCGCATTTGAGATAAGTAGGGGCGGTCCAAGGAGTGATCCTCACATAACCCTGACTATGGAGATGTGTATTAGGACTGAAAGAATGGAAATCCCCAAAAAAATATCTAAGGAAAGGTTGCTACCACCATATTAAATATGCTGCACATACTCTTCTGATCGCATTATGCGGAGAAGACCCCTGAACAGTGTAACATTGGCCACCGCAACTCATAGAAGGCCAAAGAAGGTGCATGATGGGACGGGCACTCGAGTGAAGACTTAGATAATCGACAAGTGTAGGGTGAAGATGATCTTAAAAGAACTATATAATGTGAAGGAATCCTTCTTAGAAAAGGGAGAAAAGGAACACTACGAGGCTTGTATCTAAACTAAGAATAGAAAATATCAAAATTGACCTTATCGGACCCTTACGGAGGATAATTTATGGAATTTAAACTTTTTATCTCTTCCTTCTTGTAATCTTAACCCATTGTATTGACTGTCTAAATTAATCTAACCTAGCTTTCTTTTCCCACTCTCTATAAATTTATTGTTTTTGGGCCTTTTGGGGGCGAAAATGGGACTTTAGCCCCATTTTCGTAACTATTTAGTTAGTAGGCAAGATTTTCAAACTATATTTTTTATTAGCATCTCGAGTTTAAGAGGCTCGATTTTGGGCTTATAAATCGAGTTTTTAATGCTCGATTTTTATGGTTCGGTGAGTCTGACATGGCATTTGATCTGACGTGGCAAAACATGAAAATCGAGCATTAGACACTCGATTTCCAAACTAAAAAAAAAATTTAGCCTAAGTGTATAACCCATTTCCAGAAATACCAAAAGAAAAAAAAAAAAAAAAGCAAGAAACCAGAAATACATTCGCTAAAAGGATGAAGAACAACACAGCACCCAGGCAGCACGCGAGCCTAGGCCGGGGGCGAGCCCAGGCAGCGCGCGAGTCCGGCCGAGCGCGAGCTCCGGCAGTGCGCGAGCCTGGCCGCGCGAGAGCCCAGGCCGCGCGCGAGCTCCGGCTGCGCGCCAACCCAGGCCGCGGGCGAACTCCGGCCGCGCGCGGATCTTCCTTCGTCTTCCTCCTCTGTTTTGTGTCTTTTTTTTTGCCTTTGTTTCTGGTGGGCTTAAATTTCTTTGTGTTTTTTTGTTTTGAGTATTCTGGAAATCGAGTCTTAGAGACTCGATTTCCAAGTGTCCGCCACGTCAGATCAAGTGCCACATCAGACTCACCGGGTCATGAAAATCGAGCATCAAAGACTCGATTTCTAGGCCCAAAATTGAGTCTTTAAGACTCGAGATGTTAGTATCCAATATAGTTTGTAAAATCAAACTACTAACTAAATAGTTACGAAAATGGGGCTAAAGCCCCATTTTCGCCCCTTTTGGGCTGTCACATCCATCCTTGGGTGAGAAAGCCAAATCTGTGTCCTTACGGGATTAGTTGTAGGATGACATGAAAATAACGTTATCTTATTATAACTTATCATTTTAGTCACCGTTATCTTTGCAAGTTATGAAAAATATTGTGGAAAAAAAAAAAATCTAGCACTGTTCTCTCTCCAATTATCTGCTCAATAAAGAGTTGCCTCCGGACCAAAGCATGTTGGCAGAAGAGAAAGTTCAGTCAATTATACACTGAAGGGGCCAAAGAATTTTTTGTTGGATAGAATACGTGCACGAAAAATAAAGTCATGGAGAAGTATTCATTATTGAATAGAAAAGAATGCATAAAACAAATGATAATTTGGATGACAGGAATTAAAAAATTGAAAAAGGAATTTCATAGATTGAACTTTTTTGTTCGAGAAACGATGGCCCCAGATTTGACCCAATAATATATTTCAAGAGTGCCTTCTTCATATCATCATCACATCATGTGCTCCTCTGGTACACTCCCACATGCGGTAGCATGCATTCATGTTCATTGCTATACACTACACCTCCCTGTAAAATAGAATATACGCTTGTAAATATCAAAAAAGTGTACAGCAAAAAGCTGACAAACACGTTTCTCATTGGGTGAGAACTTGGAAATTAAAAATCTTCATAACATATGGGCATTGGATTCAACTTGACTAAAATGAACCTCGAGAGAGTTTACCGTTTCCAAATGAATCTTTTGAATGATTGTATACTAGTCTATTAGACGACAACAAAATGCCTCTGGCTATTCTTCACCTAATTTGTTAGAGAATCTCTGCTAGCATGACTTGTGAAAATAATTAAGTCCTTGACTTTGTACGTTGTCTATAATGCCATCACTTTCTACCTCCATTTGTAAAAAAAATGCACCACCATGTATTTTGATCTATTTGATTGTTCTAGCACTATTAAGCTTATCGATTTAGCACCCCCCACCCCCCCAAAAAAGAATAAAGAAAAAGCTATTAAGCTTACTGTGTTAAGGTCTAGAGGGTTAACATGCAGCGGATTTGTGACCCACCTCAATATTTGCTATCATTTTTCTATGAATCTATGTCAAGGAATAATAATTAATTAAGATTGGCAGATTTCATTTTAAGATGTATTGTATTTCTTATACTTTGCTGATAACATATCTTTGTAGTTCCAAATGATACTGGGAAGACTTTTTTTCTTTCTTTCTTTCCCTCTAACTAGGAGTCCAAAATTAGTTAGATACTTGATTATATTTCGAGTCTTGTAGGCCTCTCATTCTGCGCATATCAACTAATTACAAAAAAAAAAAAAAAAAAAAAGAGTATACCTTGATGATGAGCCCAAAATGTTGGTTAGAAATTTTGAATTCAGAACTTTAATAGATTCATGAGATTACTTATCACTCATTTTGTTGAGTTATAGGTGATGATAATTATAAATGAAAATTTGGCCAAACATACTTTTTAGGCATGTGACAACAAAATTGAGTAATTGGTGATAGAAACAGAGTAATGAATGATGAAAATTAATCAAACCAAAAAACTCCAAGCCAACCTCTTTAGGATAAACACTAGTTCAAAAACTCAATTCTTTGTCGTGTTGATAAGCCTTTTAAACTCCATCAAAATCAATTTAATTAAAAACGTATATGAGTATGCTGGCATGGCATGTTTTCTTGTTCTTATTCTTATTATTACTAGTATTATTAAAAGGATTTTACTAATATGTGCCCTAAGGGCACACAATAATTTTCATTTTTGGGAAAAAAAATTTTTGAGACTTAAAAAAGTATTGACAACTTTTTCAATTTACGAGAAAATATTTTTAAAAATAGATGGTTTAATGTGTGCTCTAAGAGCACGCATTAACCGGATCCTTTTTAAAATTAAAATAAAATTTTCATAATCAAGCCAAAGCTCCCCCAACAGCACCTTCAACAGTAAAGACTGTAGTATAAAAACCAGAAAGAGCCAACGGGGGCTTGGCTAAGCGGTCAAGGGTTTAGCTTGTGGCCTAGACAGCTGAGGTTCGAATCCCGTTAACCGCAGGAGTCCGTTGGTAGGCATCCTTGGTGAGGGGTGTACTCGCAACTGCGGAGTAACTCTCACACAGGCCGAAAACCTGGCGCCCTGTCCGGGGACTAGCGTAACCTAGCGAACCCCTCTTCTTCTTAACCAAAAAAAAAAAAAAAAAAAAAAAAAACCAGAAAGTAACTCAAAGCTACGCATGGGTAGCAGTCTAATCATTACAGCCTCTTTCAGAGTTTCGTATTAGTAATTTGCTTTTCATCATTTTCACTTTACGTCCCGTGATTTGTGGTTTGTTGCAGCCAATTTGTGGACTTTTTGAGCTTTGAGCGCGCATTGAGAGCATCCTATGTGGGCTCTTGGAGTTGGAACATAGATATACGAACCACGTGATATTACTCTCTCTACTCTTTCTTAACTTATCTCTAACCTGGCCCACCTAGAGTTAAATTTAAAAAAGAAATAAATAAAAAGGTAACATGGGTTTGGGTGACCACAATGGGCTTTGAATTTCGAAAGGCCCAAGCTGCATGAGAGATTGCTTCAAACTTTTGAGGCGCTCCTTTGGGTTGGCCTGGTGGCAATATGTCCTGCCTCTCTAAATTAGGTAAAAGCGTAAAGGCCCAAAATTTGTGGTCTTGGGTTTCTTCCAAAGTCAAGTTGGGCCTATGTAGAGCTCCAAATGTTGCAAATATGGGCACTGTTTTCTAAGTTTTATCAACTTACGTAATCAATTCCCGGATCCGGATCAGGTGCAATTGTGTAAGAAGTTGAGATGGTAAAAAAGTTAAAAGTTTTGATTTAAGCGTTGAGATTAAAAGTAAGTTTTTTTTATCTTTTAATCTTAGCCATCGAAAATGCTATTGCATGATGCAAGATTTCAATGCATCAAGCAACAATGACCCCGTCCAATCAAACAAAAACTGTACAAATTATCCAAACTTCCATTCCAGTACAAATACATTTCATAGTGGAATCTTTCTCAAAGAAGAGGTTTTAGACCAGGGAAATTCTTCGTATAGTACAATGTAAATTTACATTATAAACTCACACAAAAAGTGGCAAATGTTGTACACAATGTAAATTTACATTGCAAGTACAATATAAACATATAAAATTCACTTAGACACAGCCATATGAATGCTTGTTATTCAACCATAGAGCTTCTTAAACGTTAGCATTTAAACAGAGGAAAACACATTGATCACTTTATTACCCTCCTCAGTCCTCAAATCAATTTGACAAAGTATGGAATGCTAGAAGAATTTAGCCAGTCAGTTCCTTGTATAAATTCCCCTACAGTAAACTGGCTTGCAACTGTTGAGTTTTTGATGACTCTATAACCGGGCCAAGTCACTCTAGCACTTGTGTTAGACCCTGGTCCTCGGTTCATATACTCACCATAATACAAGGTACTCAATGCAAATGTGCCATTCCATTCCAACCATCCAGCTGGGTCTACCAAATCATCAATGTAAGATCTGAGAAAAACAGTCCTTGAATACTCCTTCCATGGACGCCCTAGATAGGTCTTAAAGGATGATTTTACTGGGATTAAATCCGCAGCAGCTGTAACTTTGCAATTTAAGATTGATATCCCTGTGTTTTGGTTAGGGTCCTCTCTACCTTGTGCAGTGAAAATGTTTTTTTGCTTCTCATCTGGTTTACGGGCATATATATTGCAATTTTGGAGAACCACAGCTGCGTTACCAAAGATGAAGTCAACCGTCCCATATATGTCACATTCGCGATAAAATTGTCGAAGGGAATGGACATAAAGGGTGTCTTGGTAGCCAACAAAGCTGCATTGGTAGAATGCTGAGAAATCTGAACCGCTCCTTAATGCCACTGCTTGGTGTTTGCTTGGCCCTGCTGAGTTCTCAACGGTTATACCCTTGGCTATGAATCCATCCCCCACCACGGCTGAAAAATAATCACAATAAATATGTACAAAAAGTGTTTAGATGAAGGATCATGTTATTATATGTAGAGCGTAGATATTAAAAACCATACAAATTGGAAGCTATTACCATTCAAGGTAAGCAAAATTTGTTTCTTTTGTGTTTTTCAACCCTACAAGCCACCAGAAGTTGAGCTATAAAGACTTAAAACTAACCCTCGAACTTGATTTGCTAAATTCAACACCACTGTCGACCATCTTGGGTACTCTACTGCTGGTTCATATGACACAGTATTATTATTCAGATGACCTTGTCAACTTCATTCTCCTGCTTTATGTTGAAGATATTTTGATATGATAATTACTAGAAACGACTTGTAAGGCATTCAAGAGCTTAAATAGATCGTCAATAAGCAGTTAGAAGTGTGCTTGTGTACATTCAATGTATCCTATTTTTTGAATTTTAACTTCCAGAGTAGGTAAGATCATCTTCATTTGAAACTTTTAGCATGTATTTTCAATTGTATCTGTGATTCGGTGAGAGACTTAAATTTTTTATTTTCCTACTGGTAAAAGTATTACAGATGAAGTGTTTTTTTTTTTTTTTTACTTACCAATTAATTAAGAAGAGAAGTTTGAGATATGGATATACAACTAAAGTCTTTACCCATAAAGCGAAATGACACATTAAGCAACTTTCAAGCACCAAATCATGGTCATTATTTCTCTAGTTACAATTTAGTGATTTACTTTCCTGGATGACATTATTAGAAAATGACTTTTGAGCAGCCTAAAATACAATCTCCAAAGGCATGCATCTCAGTTTTAGATTTCTCTGCAGCTAGAGAGCACAAGTAATCCATAACGTGTACATTTTAGCTATTCGCAGAGTATGGAGAATAGTACTTCCTCGGATTCAGATCAAGTGCAATATCTAGAGTATTGCATCTAATGCAATCGTAATTAATGGCTAAAATTGAAAGTTGAAAAAACAACTTTCAATTTCAACTATTAAATAAAATATATTAAAAAAGAGTTAAAAAGTTAAAATTAAAAATGTAAAAAAATTTGTGAGAGAAAGTAGGTGAATTGCATCAGGTGCAATACTTGTTTCAATCCTACTTCCTCCCAAATTTATAGTGGAGTTCATTAACTAAATTTATGATAGGGTCCTCTGTAAATGTGAGAGAAAAAAGTACTATTTCTCTAAATCACTTAAAAATTTTCCATCCACAGCATAAATGATAAATGCAACTATCCAAATTTGGCATTTGAAAGTGAAATGAATAGAAACTCATCCCAAATTTCAAAAGGTTAAAGATGCCGACAAAAAAAAAGACAAACTAAACAATTGATGATAACATGTGAACTTGGATTTCCTTTAAAAGCAGCTTATTACGTAACAAAAATGTCTAACCGGATCATTTGCACATTACAAGTTAGTCTATTAAGAGACAAAATGCCTTTGCCGACAAAATAAGTAAAACTCACGCTTTTCAAGAATCCACGGACCACGTGTCAACTCCACTCGATCAGGAGATGCCTATCCTTATCCTAGGGCCCAAGCCACCGACACCAGCACACATTTTTTCTATGAAAAATGCTACTGTAGCAGTAATTTACGCAATTTTTACTCCAATTCACCAAGTGTAAAATTGTGAGTGATAAAAAAAAAAAAATAATAATAATTGGTCCATTTTTTTACCGCTCACAACCATGATGAATAGCAAAAAAAGTTGTACAAATTTGCCGTTTAGCATTTATTGTTTTTCTGTACTCACAAAAAATGTTGTTGATGTTTAAATCTCTTCAATGCAGTTAAAATTCATGTCAGGGTCCCGGCTTTATAAATTTGGATCCATAGTATAGAATTGGGACCCAAACAATAATCCTTATCCGTTGTAAATCTATTTAAGTACATTGCTGGGATGCAAAAGAGAAAAAAAAGTAGAAGAAAATATTAAAAGAAAATTGAGGCAGCTTTGTCTTGTGGACATGCTTTTACTGAGCTGTCAATATCAATCGAAACAAATAATGATTAGAAAAAGATAAAAGTAGGAACATTAGACAGATTTGTCAAGAGTCCTGCTAGTGCCACGGACCACCCTTCCACTAACCACAACTTACCATATGGCGAGTTGTGGTTTTTGTCGTGGAGTTTGACGTGGTACCAGGCTTTTCCATTTGTCAAATATGCTTTTTACTGAGCTGTTGCCAGTAGCCGAAATAAATGACAGATTTGCAGGAAATGTATTTTTTAAAAAGAAGTGTTATGATTATCATATTTTTATAATATTTTTATAATAAATTATAGGTGGTTAGTTATTATTAGTTTAAATTTGATCTTAATACTAAGATTATTTTTTTATCTCAATAAAAACAACCAGTAACAATCCGTTACTTATAATTTATTATAAAAATATTATAAAAATATTATAGACATATTATTTCTCGACATATTATTTCTCGACATATTTGCATGATATGCTATTTTATATTTGACAGATTAAGAATTACATACTGATCTGCATGAATAAGGTGGTTAGTACTTAGTATGCATTTTTTATACTTGTGTATAAATAGACTTTATGTTTTAAAATAAATTAAAATAATATTAAAAAATAATAAGTAAGTTCTTATTTATATCTATCATACTTATCATATTTGGACAAAAAAAAAAAAAAAAGAAAAAAAGAAAAGAAAAAAGAAACTCATTATACTAATCGTTCTGGAACATTGTAAGGTTACTGATTAGTATTGATTTAAATCAAATCAATATATCAAATTATGCATCTTTAATAAGAAAGATTGAAATTAAAATGCAATGGGTTTTAAAGATTAATCAACAATAAGTAATAAAAAGTAATCTAAAATTAAAATAATGATGGCACGTCAGGCCCTTTTGGAGAGCATACATAAAATATGGCCTTTGTTCTACCCAAAAATTTGCCGTATACACCCGTGAATGTGCTTTTGAAGTTTTGATTCTAGAATTAGAATAAGACAAAAAGAAAGGGCTTTTTTGTTTCAAACCCTTTTATAGTATTACTCTAATCTCTACTATTTGGCTCTTATATAGTGATTATAGTGCCAGACAGCCAGGTACCATTGAAGTCAAACTAAACAGAGATTTATAAGATCAGGATGATAATTTCCTATTACCAACTAGGATCACCCTTCATATCAAGCTTTCTAATGAGACTTTATGTTCATCTTCTAATTACATTGCCTAGAATCCCATAAATCACCCTTTAATTGGAGTGGTTGGATTTATAAGATATACACTTTTTTGGGTGTCGCCGAATCACAATTCCGCTATCTACTACCACTCTAAATACATGTTTGTATGGTACAATATCAAATGATAGGTTTGTGTGGTGGGGCTCAGTAATTTTCTCTTCAGCCTACTAAAATTGAATCATCCCAAATCAGAGTGAAGATACGAGAGAAAATGCTTAGTAATATTTTGGAAAAAATTGCCCATGCTAACGTTCAAAAAAATTTTTTTTTTATTAAAACTTTTGGGTCATTTTATTCTCTGCTTATTTTGTCTTTTTATTGATAGGATTCTTTTGCTGTTCACTCCGTTTTTTTGGTTTTTTGGTTTGGTTTTTTTTTTTCATTTGTACTGAACAACTGATGCTTGATCTTTTCTTCAATTTTTGTTTATTCTTTCCTGCTTATCTTCGTTTTTTCTTTTTCTTGTGTTTATCTTTCTTCAGTTTTTTTTTCTTTTATTATGTGCTTATCCTTCCTTTTCTGAAACAGTTAGTTGGTTTTTTTTTTTTTAATTTTGGATTCTTAAACTTCTTGTTTTTTTTTTAATTTTTTTTATGTACAAATAAAGTACTATTTGTACAAAAAATTTTAATAAAAAAATGTGCTTTTAGTTTATTTAATAGAGACATAACTGTAAATTTATATCAACTTCATTTTCTATCATCCCATTTTTTTTTTCTCAATCAAATAAATAAGTTTTTTATCTTTTAATTTTTTCACCCTCCCAATCAAACTTATACCAGTGAAAACTAAATTTTTTCTACCATTCTACATTTTTACCCCTTTTTCATTTTATATCTTCTCAATTTTTTACCATTCCAACCAAATGGACTTTTAGTATAGCTCTTTATTACCGATTGGTTTTGAGGCGAGGCAGTACAACTCACAGTTTTGCACATTTCTAATTCTATACCGAAGTGGATGCAACATGATTACGTACGTGAGTTGCAAAATTCCACTCGTGAATGGGCCAACAACTTGCGTCCCACATCTCTTATTGCCATTACATTATTACATAACATGTACATCATGCAATAATAGACATGGCCAAGATCATCATCCGCATCAAACACCAAGAGATATTTCAACTTAAAATTGTAAAAGGGTGTGCAACAAATCAAATTAAAATTCAAAAATTTCAACTATAGAGGCATATTATTTAGGAGAAAGTACAAGTTTTTAATCTCTCACCTACGGTTGCTGACTTGAATGTAGTCGACCCGTCTATCACATTCCTACTCGCTTTCACAATAGTCTTTCCAATCCCGTCACCTATGAACATCAAATTGGGCTTCTTCCTCTCTACCTCCACATTCTCAAAATATGCCCCGGCCTTTATGTATATCACAAACCTACGTACCAAAAGCTCAATTACTAACAATTCTCTAATACATAATTAATTCATAATAGACCAACATTATGAAAATGAACTTATTGATTATTATACAAGTACATAGAGTTAGCGAGCACTAATTGAGTACTAATATGTCAAATTATTAGAATAATAAATTTAAGGACATTTTTTCCTTTATTGTTGAAGTAAATTAATGTAAATATTACAGGAACAAAAGTGATATTACTTTAATAGGAGCTCTTACTTTAATAATTTATGAAAAGTATTGTAAAAATGGCGTCTCTAACATTGCTCTAGAATTATTTAGAAGGCCAAATAATGAATGACAAACCTGGTTGTGCTTGAGTTTGGAGCTGCAGCCACTGCCTCGCCAATGGTGGTGAAGTTCCCAGTGCCATCCTTAGCCACCAGTAAGTCATATTTGATCGTATTCACGGTTGTTTGTAACAATTTTCGATCTTTCCGGGAAACCCACGATGGGAATCCATTTTTCATATTTCCAAACTCATGGAACTCCTGGGATTTACTTGTGTTAAACCCCGGGATTTTCTTGAGAATGGCCAGAGAGTTACTCACAAGCTGAGAGATATTATGCAAGTTGTTCTTGATTTCCTCTCTCACGTGTGCTTTGCTATGAGCAAACCCGTCAAGACACGTGTACTGGTTAGTCATCGCCGCACTTAACAAGGTTTGTAAGTCATTGTGATGCTTGGAAGCTAATTTCTTAGATGAGAGGTCAGAGATAGTGGTTTTAAGTTGAGCCATTGTGTCATCAAAGAGCTCAAGGCAATCGTCCAAGGCTCTCTTTTGAAGAGGGTCAAGATTCTTGAGCTTCTTGCGGATGCTGCTGCAGTTTGAGGAGGAGACTCTGACTTCGGAAAGTGTGTGGTTTACATTGGCTGAGATGATCTGTGCGAGTGACTTGGTAGCGAGATCAGGGAAGGAAGAGAGTGTTGAGACACATAGCTCTGGGTATAGTGTTCCTTGGCATGTGGAATGGGCTACTAGGATGTGTTTGTGGTTGTGGATGTGTAGATGGGGGGCATCTACCATATCTGTGGTGCTATTCTTGGGGCTCTTTTTCAAAGGGGTCGTTGAGTAGAGCAGCAAAACTAAGGCAATGGCTGAGATGGGCAAGAAAGTAAGCAAGAGTCTAGTTCTTTCGCTGAGATTAGACATTGTGGATGATTTGAGAGAGAGAGAGAGACAAGTGAAAAATAAGTGGTGCTAAATATGGTCGTTGGTTCTAGGTAAATAGAGTCGGCTTCTGCCCTTTGTTGAGTAATTGTAGAATTACACTTTTTTATTTTACAATAATTATTATTATTATTATTATTATTATTATTATTATTGTGATTGGTTTTTGTAGGGACACTTTTTGTCCGTCCTCGGCAAGGCTCTGGGCGCAGTGCCGAGGAGGTTGCCAGAGTCCCACATTGAAGAGAGCTTCTTCCACTTGCTACCTTATAAGCTGTGAAGCGAAGGAAGTAGTGTACTATCATTATCGTGTTCGAACTCGGGTAATGATGGTACACTACTTCCTTCGCTTCACAGCTTATAAGGTAGTAAGTGGGGAAAGCTCTCTTCGATATGAGACTCTGGCAACCTCCTCGGCACTGCGCCCAGAGCCTTGCCGAGGACGGACAAAAAGTGTCCCCACAGTTTTCATAAAAAAAAAAAATTTACGATGACCAAGTTTTTCACAATGATTCCCAATTTTTCTTTTCTCTTAATTACGGTCTGTCACATTATAATTATGGTAAAATTGTGACATAAGAGGTTGCAGTCTTAAATTTGTTCATTTTTATTATTGTTAGGAGTGTCAATTCGAGTTAGTAAGTCGGGTTTGTATCGTGTCGAGGTAAGAGTATTCGACTAAATAGCTCAATTCGAACTCGACCAATTTAATAATTGTGTTATGATTTTTTAACTTTAACCTGACTTGTTAATAAGGTAGGTTAACCTAACCTAACCCACTTGACATGCTTAATAAATGGATTGTGTTGAGTTGACGCGAATGTAACGCAACCTTTTTCAAACTGCCTAATATTAGATATAATATCCATTTAATTTAATTTAATTTTTACATTCCAAAAATAGTGCATATACTTCAAGTCTTCAACCTATTTTAATTTCCAATTATATCCATTGTTAGTTTTTGTAATTATTCACTTTTCTTTTTTAAATTTAAAATATAGGATGGATATAAAAGTTATTTGACAAATCTAAAATAAAATGAATATTTATTTGTTATATGAGTTAAAAGGGTTGTGTTAAACGTGTCATTTTGAGTTGATACGAATAAATTGGTGTGTCAAATGTGTTTATTGCAGGTCACGCGAGTTGACTCGCTTATAACACGTTTCTTATCATGTCGCGTTCAAGTCAATCCGTTTATGACCTAAAGCCGCTAAGGTCCAATCCTAACCCGCAAAAAACAGTGTCAGGTTCATATCCAGTTCGCAGGTTGGGTTGAACATTGATATCCTAATTATTGTCAATGGATTTCATTCTTTTTTATTCAAAAAAATACATCTTGAATATTATTAGTGACTTTTCACAAGAGCTTTCATCATGTTGAAATTGACTCCTAGTTGTTTCTAGACTACATATATTTTAGAGGAATTTCTTTAGAGTTAGTAGGTAGGGCTGTGAACAAGAAGAATTTTGTCTCGGTTTGAGCTTGTACCTAGCCTACAGTTAATCTTCGAACTCAAACTTGTTAAGAAGTCTAAAGACTTAAGTTCATCGTGGCACAACTTGAGCCATTATTTAAGATGAGCTCAAGCTTGGCATCTAACTATCAAGTTAAAGATCTAATAAAAGTACATTATCAAGGTAGAATCCAGTATTGTGAAAATAGGATACTAATATATAGCGAGAAACATCCGTGACAATAATCTCTCAATAAATGGCTTGAATACAATATATATAGTTATATACCCACTCAACTTAAACTAATAGACATCATCTAATGTGAACTATCTGGGACGCAGATAAAAAAAAAAAAAAAAAAAACCAGAAACTCACGTGTTTCTCAAATGTCAATATATGAACATGGTATGGTATGGTTTGGTTTGAACTATAAGGATTGGACATGGAAGGTATCCAGGTGTTTTCACGGAAAGACCTAATTAAGCTTTATGTAGACCCTCACAAGACTGGGTAAAGTAAACATGGATGCAACTTGGGTGGAAGGGAAAGCGTGGGCTTTGCAATAATAGCTAGGGACCACAATTGTTTCAGCCTCAAAGCTTTAGTCCAGAAGAGCTGAATAGCATCTGCTACGCGGTAAAGTTTGCAGCAATAATCAAGGAACCATTGTGAAAGTTTCCAAATGTGTGAGCTGGGAGATAATTAGGCAAACAGTTGAGAAAATGAAAGCTTAATTTACAAGGCTCATACTGTCCCATCCTTTCATTTATTTCAGGTTATATTGGGTCAACAAAGATAGAATTAGGGTGGCCCATCTGCTAAGCCAAATGGGCCTCCTGTAATAAAGTAAAGGACTTTATTATTTAGTTCATTTTCGTTTCTCTAGGGATGATTGAATTTGGAGCCTTATGAGGACAACTGCCTGGCTAACTTTTGTTTCTTACATATTGATATATTTCTATTTAGAAAGAAAGAAAGAAACAAAAAAACATAACACAAACAAAACGAAACTAGACATCATTCTTATTTATTATTGTTAAATTAATGATTATCTCAAAAGTTTAAACTATTAAAATATAATAATTATAATCATTTTAACCACATGTTTTTAACACCCCCTCATGTATAGGCCGAAAATACATTTTAATAGGTGAGACCTAACATATGGGAACTTTAATGAGAGGTACAGTGGAAGAGACAGAGATTGAACTTATGATTTCTTACTCTAATATCATGTTAAATTATTAATTGTCCCTAAAATTTAAGCTATTGAGATATAGTAAATTTAATCTTTTTAACCACATACTTCTTACAACGGTCACAATTTCAGTTCAAGATATGGACGAAAAATAAGCAAAAAGGGTGAAAGACTTTGTCTAAAAAAAAGAGAATATTATGTTCAGACCAGGTATACCTCACTCATTTTTTGAGGGTGATACTCTAATGTTCTAGGCCATTGATTTTAAATTATTATAATCTCAATTCTTCCCCGTACATAACTATTTGTGAAGAGTGAAGACAAAATAAATTATTTAAATGGATATTTAAGAATTTTTTTTTCTCAATAATTTGATAGTTACAGTACAAGATTGGTGAACCATATAAAAAATCCTGGACTAGAGAGAAAGATGTGCATTCCATCTACTCTACACTCTACCCTTTTGTTTTATATTATTTTGTGAATTTCCTTAAGAACTTGATTGCTAGGGTTCCTCTAACGAATTCCATTGAGTTGGTCTCTCGCCTAGCGCGAGTAGGTCATTTCTTCTGCAAACCTTAGCTGGTGAGTCCTTAACCAACATGGGCTTGTCTCTGAAATCAAACTCAAATAAAATGATATATATTGTAACACCCCGACCCAACTTTATAATTGACCTATGTGTTCAAGTGGTTAATTATTATTTGAATCACTTACTTTCTAAAATTAATATAAGAGTATTTAATAAATATATTATTTTATAATGCCTTTGAATAAAAATTGTAAAAATTATAAATAATTGAATGGCTATTTGTATTATATACAAATATACAAAGTATGTACAAAACTATATTAAATGTGTAAGTTATTAGATATATAGTTGTTGGTGTTTAATTAAGTGTATAAAGGTAAGGGTTTATATACAAAGTTATTTTATTATTTGGGTCTCTCTAGAATATAGAACTATGGGAAAGTGAAAAGTATAAATACTAAAAGATGAAAAGGTGAGTCATAATTTCTCCTTTCCTTAGCAATACACGTGCCCCACAATTTCCTTCTCCCTTATCTTTCTTGGCTGCAGATATTTCCTTGGTCCTTTCTTTTCTCCTTTGTTTTCTTCTTTCTTTGTTCTTATTGGCTGCACCTTTTCTCTTCTTTGACTTTCTCAAAGAAAGTAGAAGACTCAAGTAGTTCTCTCCCACTTTCATACCCACGGTCCAACACCAAAAGAAAGAAAAGCTCTCAACTCTTCTCTCCCTCTCACACCTACGGAGAGGGGTGTCCACGGGTCGGGCCGGGTCGGTTTTCGACCCAGCCCAAACCCGACCCGCCGGAGTCGAGTGGACAGAAGGAGTGACCTAAAACCAACCGCCGGCGTTAATTGGTCGGGTCAGTTTTGGGTTCGGGTGGAGATCGGGTTGTTTGGGTGGAGATCGGGTCATTGCCAGAGCTTCAAAATCATCGTCGAAATCTGCAAATCATCGCCGAAAAATGTAAAAACTCACCAGATCTGCATCAAAATCGCCGAAATCTGCACCAAAATCGTTGAAATTTGCTGGGAATGGCCGGATCTGGAAAAATCTCACCAAATATGGTTGAGAACTTGCTGGATTTCCTCGGATTTGAGCGTGATTTTGTTGAGTTTGCATATAACCTTCGTCGGGTCAGGTGGCTCAGGTTTCGGAGAAGAAAACCCGCCACTCGACCCGCCGGCGTCGAGCCTTGGGCGCGGAAACCCGAAACCGACCGAGAGGAGTGTCAGTTCGGGCTGAACTCGGGTGGAGAGCGGGTGGGTTGGTTGGTCAGGTGGGTCACGGTCGGGTTTGGACACCCCTACCTACGGATCCAGCAGCAAGGAAAAATGTTTCCTTCAATCCTTCTCAAGCTTTTGTTCCCAATTTAAAGCTAGAGTGATTCAAGCTCTGTCACTCCAAGAACCATGCCTAGGGTAAGGGGAAAATCTAATTATTTTATCTATTATCTATTTAAACTTAAGTGATTGTTATTTGAGATGCTGAATGTGTAGTTGATTTAGTAAATGAAGCTTGTTAAGAGTTAGTTCATGAACTTGTTAAGAGTTGCACTCACTGGTTAACTTGTTTGGTCATTATAAATTCTGTATTTTTCTAGGATAGCTATGGGTAAATGGTTTGTTGGAGATTATTATATAATATGTCCAGTATGTGTGTATTAAATTTCATAAGAAAATACTATCGTTTGATAATTGTTTGTGAATTTACAAGAAAATGTTGCAAAACTGTCATTGTGACAGATTCTGTCTTTATGCATGATAAATTATGTATTAAATTGTATATAGTGAATTTGGATGCTAGGGATATTTCCTATGAAATCTAAGACACATATGGTTGTATTGGGAGTGTTCTCACAGCATTTGGATTAATATAAAAATAATGGTTTAATTCCTAAGTTGCATAAAATTCTGTCAGGATAGATTTGAGTATGCAGTATTGTATGATTTTTAGTAAATTATAGTTTTATTCTTTGACTCCGAAATTTATATGGTATATACTAGACATCCAAGCAAGTAACTCTGTTAAATTTCATGATGTTTTGATGTGTATTGGACAGCTCATTTGTATTTTACAAATGAGGCATATTCTGCTGAAATGAGCAGTAAACAGTTAAGGATAACTCTGACTTTAAGGATTTAATTCTAAGTTAGGGTGAATGATTTGAGCCATAATTTATTATGCTCATCATTTGGTATGTCTGGATCATAACTAAATTTTGTATACCTTGGTTCAAGGTTTAGTACTCAAAGGAGGGGTTCTAAACCATTCTACTGTTTTTTCATGTTGCTATATGAATGTATATGGTTATATGACCATGCATAAAAGAGTTTAAGTTTGTGCATGCATTATTGCCCTAATCTCAAAGCACCTTTTGAAATGTAGTTGGCTTCTATGGAGATATGATATAAATATGAGAATGCTGATTTTTCTTTAGTTTGGTATATCATTTGTTGATGTGTGCATAATATGTTTGGCGAAACGTCATTGAGGTGGGATTAGGACTTCCTTGATTCTAAGAGATAGGCTTTGAGATGAATGTGTAAGTTTATGCTAAGGTAAGATTGATAGTAATAAGTTTTGATATTTGATTTAGGTGTTACCAGTACCCAAGTCTAAGCACCTTTGACTGTAGGCTCTCGGTTCCTCTGCTTTCAGGTAAGGGATAAGTTATATAGGCATTTGGTAAGTCATGAGGTTATTTTAAAGTATATGATGCATTAAAAAGGTTTTTGATAAAAGATATGACATGTAATCATGTTTTAGACGAAGTTATGTTCGTGAGCTTTCGAAACCTTATGTATATGATTTAAGCATATTGATGCTATTACTAATTCCACGAACATGATGTTTAAAGAAAACAATGGAAATGCTTTTATTAAATGTTATGCAAACTATGAATTTCAGTATGATGTATAAGTATAAAATGTTTTCGGGTTATGTCCTCTGATGATCTGAATTCTACCAGTAGGGGTTCAATTACTGGCTTTCTATGGAAAATGTTATATGATTAGCGATTAAAAGTGGGACTGGCTCTGCTGTACCCGCCCTTGTTGGTTACGGCCAACTTGTGGAGGAAGTCAACCGACCCCTATGGTTGAAAATATGTATTATGATGTGATCTTGGGAATACCTAGCATTGTGGAGAATGCTAGATGCTTAGCACCATGGTGCTAGAAGCCTCCCAAATAAGTACAGACTTATTAGCTATGGACTAACTAATAAGTTATTTATGAACAGCTATATCATGTTATTAATTATGAGAGAATGATTTTGTTTAAATGCATCGTAAAAAGTTAAAAGCTCTCATGAAAAGAAGAAGTTTCTGATGAAAAGAAAGCTGTTCATTAAAGATAAAGTTTTTGAAGTTCTGTTGTGCTATAAAAATAAAGTTTCTGATGAAAGTACAAGTTTACATTAAGAAGTTATCAGATATCTGTTTTTCATTATGAAACGTTAAGTTTTATGATTATGTAAGTTATAATATTTTACGAGAAGAAGTTTATGAAGGAAAGTTTTATTATTCTTTAAGGTGTTTCTAGTTTAAGACAAAGTTACCAATTATCTGATTTAAGTTAAAATGATTATTTTGTAATGAGAATATATATATATATATATTTATATATATGGTAACTTTGTAAGAAATGAAAGAAATTCAATTCGAAATGTTTTGATAATATTATTTTAATAAGAAAAAGGAGAACAATTATTTTCCTATGAAGAACGTATAAATTAGTATTATAAATAGTATAAAATACTATGTGTGAAAAGATGTTTTCCTATATGCATATTTATGGAATGAAATAAGTTGATTTACATGCATCCTTATTAAATTATGATGTATCTTACCTTTATTGAGCTGTGTAGCTCACCACTTCCACTCTTTCAATTAGCAGGTTTTATTTTAGAGTAGAGAGAGCCTTAGTCGAATTTTGGAAGGAGCTGGTTTTAGTTTTAAAAGTATAGATCCCAAATTAGCAATTTGATGTTTAGTTTTGTAGTATTGTATATTTTAGGATCTAATGAAAGTTGTGTACCTTAAAACATTAAGAGATGTATTATGTGAGATTTAGAATTTGAGTAATTGGTGGATTATGTTATTTTTTGAGTACATTGTAGATGCTCTGAATGTCAAGTGAAAAGTTATTTAAGTAAAAAAACAAGAATAAAAAGAAAGATGGAAGCTTTTTGTAAAATTTAAGTTGGTTCTTGTTAATATTAGGTTTAAGCTTGATATTAGCATGCCGGTTATGGTCACAAATCTGGGTATCGGGTCTGGGGTGTGACATATATGTTCTTGAGTATAGGACATTGGGCCAAGGCTGGCCCCTCTTGCTCCAAACATAGGTTCAATCTTTTAAATCTCTTTCGGACTTATTGAATTTTAAGGATACAAACTTTAAATATATAAATATTTAATATATATATATATATGTATATAGGGTAAATTTCAATTTACCCACCTATATTTTGATTGAAATTTAAGTTGCCTATATGTGGTTTGAAATTTGATATTTTACCCACCTGAGGTTAGCTCCATTAGAGTTATGTAACCTACCTTTGTTAAAAATATGGCTAAATATGTAATTTTGCTCTACTTTTATGTCACTCTCCTCCAAAAACACATAAAAACATAAAATACAAGATCAAATAAAATCAAAAAGACCCAGCAGAACACTTGCATCATAGGATTTCAAACTACAGGTAGACAACTTAAATTTATGTCAAATTTTAGATAAATAAAGTGTCAAATTTCAACTACATGTAAGCAACTTAAATTTCGGTCAAACCACAGGTGGGTAAGTTGTAATTTACCCACATATATATTATTAATATATACTTTTAAAACATTCTAGGGTCACATTGGGGGTTAAGGTTGGCCTGTGTTGATCCTAATGTGGGTTTGCTTCTGCTTGGATTATTTCAGCTACTCATGTACTACAAAGTTTATATGCCTATTTTTTTTTCCAACAAAGCTATAAACACATTAAACTCCACAATTATTATCAAAATATTTGAGATAATAGATTGTGATCAGTATAACATTGACACATATATAGTAGCACTGCTGATTACTTTTATTGTCCTAGCTAATCGCAACCCGCGACATTAGTAATTGTGAAAAAATTGTGAAAGTTATTCTTAATATGGACTTACTGATTTCTTAATTATAATTCCTCACCCAACCAAAATAATCTCTGCAGACTGAAATTTTGATAAACCATTGATAATTTGATACAGTTATATACGGTACTTGGATGCACTCTTCTATCGAGCAAGATCAAAATCTCAAGTACTTGTACTTGAGCTCAAATGCTCTAGGATCTTGGCCTCTTGGGTTTCGATCCTTACGACCTATTCCTTGTGGAAAGTTTCCGATATGCGCTGGACGCATGACAAGAATGACAAACAGCACAGTAGGTTAATAATTAATGCCACTTGAGTTTTATTTTTTTATCAAGTGGTTTCTTTGATCTATCTACGTAATTGTTATGCAAAAAGGAGTTAAGCTTCATTGAAATGCATGGTTTTCGTTTCAGGTTGTAAATGGGGATCCATGTGCACGGTCAAATTGAACTTCCGTAGGAAAAGCACTGTCTTATGAAGCATTGTCATTAGTGAGACATATGAACAAGTAAGGAATTATAAAAAGTCTGTAGACCAAAAAAAAAAAAGAAAAAAAAAAAAGCTTCTAATGCGACAAATAGTTAGTGGTAGATAAAAAAGTAACATCAATAATGGACCTAAATGATAACTAGTAAAAACGTGTCAACTCAATTGTTATAAAAAAAATTGTGAAATTTTGTGTATATAGTATTACTCAAAAAATTATGATCTCGAATGCAATAAGACATTGTCAACTTATTCATAGCCACTTGAGAAAGTTTATAGAGACAAAAAAAAAAAAAAAAAAAAAAAAATACAACTTCTGATGTTATGTGACAGATTGTAATGATATATAAAAATATGATATCAGATTAATTTGTCAGTAAGTAGTAAGTCCAAATTGTCAGACTCGTCAATTTTTGTTAAAAATGTAGTGATTTTTTTTTTTTTTTTTCCTTTTGTCGGAGGCATTGCTGGAGCTGCTTATATATAGCAACTTGATTAGTATATTTGCCTAGCTGATAGATTATACGCATTTATTTTCAAACTGAGTCTTTGACTTTGTCTGGCAAATTTAAATTACTTGTAACAGCATCTCGATTATATTATAACAAATACTCTCTCTGAAGTCAAACTCAATAGTTTTGACTAGGAATTACATGTTCAAGTTATCTAACTCACGCAAACCTTTTTTTATGGCTATGAAGCTCTGGAAATTCAAAGTATCCAAATCTAGCGTCTCTATATAATGCCAGTCTCAAACAGGCCAAACTTAAAGATCTACTATATCCTTTATTTATTTTTTTATATAGCAAGTAGTGACAATTTTTCTATGGATATTACCTATGTGAAAAAGGTTGGCATTTAGGTTCGCCTAAAGAGCAAGTATTTACTCATTAATTAACGTGTGCATGCGTCTCTGAATTTTCTTGCTGATGCACTAGCCAAGTACAATTCCTCCATTTTGTTTTCTTTATTTATTTAGTGATTCTGAAACATCAGACACAATCATTAATTAAGTAGTATATCCCTTCCATAACCATTAATCCAAAACATGTAACGTGGGTCTCACAACTATATGGGTATTTTTTTTTCCTCTCTCCCTCGACACAACCGATCTGGTAGCTCTCAGAAGTCAGAACAACGAAAATCTAAATTAAATCCACCCTCACCAGATGAACTCGAACCATTTTTCTATTCGCTTGGTCTTATTTAATTTCCTGTCGACTCGATAAAGTATGGACAAGTCATACTTTTATAGCCAAAAATCCACTCAAACTCAACATTCGCCAAAGCTTTTTGTCTTACTTGTTTTGGTATATACGGTCGCACTTATCTTAATAGAGGTGAGAGTTTGCTTCTTCCATTTGATATTTCATGAAATTGGTTGGCTTCAACTTGAGTGGTCTTGACCAAATGTTGCTTAGAATTTATGTGTATATAGTTGGTTTGTAAATTAACCAACTTTAAGCCAAGTTATTAATTAGTCCTATTATGTTTAAGGTCTCAGTTAATATCTACAACCTATATATATTGTGCACAAATAAAATAACAACGGAGATAAATTACGCACAATATTATGACACATGAAAAACTATGCAAAAAATAAACCCACCAGCCTCAAGGAAACAAATCAACTAGTAAATTAAAGTTTACAATATTAAAACAACCCTGTTCTAAATCAACAATCCAGTAGTACTTGCTAATAATACTTAACGTAATTCTAATTTCTAACTCTCCAGCCTCTGTTGAACGTGATCCAAGAATTATTTGGATGCTAAAAAAATATTTCTCTTGAATAGTACAGTAAGTAGCATTTTAGGGGAAAATATACAAGCACACAAAACGATGACGTACGTACTCATTCATCGAGCTTTATGTATTTATTAGGCTTCTTATTCACGAGTAAACCATTTTCTAAGATTTATAAAAGGCAATTTACATGAATGTATTTTTTGTATCTAGATAAGCGCAAAGTAACTTCGCAAAAAAGATATGTCCAAAGAAGCTAGTACAATTTATGTAGATTATTATTACTTCTAATTAACACCTCCTAAGATTGCATATTGCAAAGATTTTGAATAATAATAATTAAAAAAAATGCTACATTCTTAATCTTTTTACAACACTTTTATAACAAATTTCAAATAAGAAGTTATTAGTTATAATTTGAATCTATTATTTAAATTTTTTTTTTCTACCAGTAATATCTTATAACGACTTAAAATTTATTGTGAAAATATTGTAAAAATATTATATATAAAATTTTTATAAAAAAAAAGAATCGACGTAGAAACAATTAAAAATTTTGAAACCCTAATTTGAAGTAGACCAACCTCCATTTTTTTAATTATATATATATTTTTTAGAATCAGATCAACCTCCCCCATTACGTACATCTACGCCAAGCTTCATGCATCCACGAGCTGAGTACAAACTAATGCCTAGCTAGACCCCAAAAAAAAAAAAAAGGGAGACCAAGACCTACACGTACAGGTTGACTTGCACAAATACAATCCCCACGTCACGTATTCTCTTTCCTACTAACTACGTACCAAATTATTAAGCTTATTCTATCATTTCTATGGTGTCCTTTTTCCCTTCTATAAATTAAACCCAATAACGCATTCCACCAATACACACTCTTCAAACTCTCTTTCTTTGTCCAATAGCAATGGCTTCCAAGCTTTTCTCTCCCATAGCATTTGCAATTTTCATTCTCCTTTCCTTCATTGTTAGTCTCTCTTTTGCAGATAGGTCTGACCTGACTAGTCCCGACTCACCAGAACACATTTGCAACTCCACCCAAGACCCTTCATATTGCAAATCAGTGCTCCCTAACCATAATGCCAATGTATACGACTCCGGTCGATTTGTGGTTCAAAAGTCATTATCACAAGCACGTAAATTTTCAAACACTGTGGACTCATATCTTCAACGTAGCTCCACTTTGTCTGAAACCACAATACGTGCCCTACTAGATTGCCAATTACTTGCTAGCTTAAACGTGGAGTACCTTCAAACCTCCTATGAAACTGTCAATATAGCTAATGTTTCTCTATCTAGCGTGGTAGTTGATGACATCCAAACCTTGCTTAGTGCCGTATTAACTAACCAAGAAACTTGTTTTGAGGGACTAGTAACCACGGCTTCTGATGCTAGCGTAAAGAATGATCTTTCAGCGCCACTTGATGATGACACTAAGCTCCATGGTGTCTCTCTAGCTTTGTTCAACAAGGGTTGGGTGCCTGTGAAGAGGAATGACTCGCCGCCTAAGAGGAACCATCCTAATTTCAGAAATGGACGCTTTCCCTTTAAAATGTCCGGTCACACACGTACAATTTTCGAGTCAGCAAGCCGGAGAAAGCTGCTTCAGACAGCTCAGTTCGAAGCAGTTACGGTTTATGACATAGTGACTGTGAGCCAGGATGGAAGCGGAAACTTCACCACCATCAATGCTGCCATTGCTGCTGCTCCTAACAACACTAATTCTTCCGCCGGGTGCTTCTTGATCTATATCACCGCTGGTGTTTACCAAGAGTATGTGTCTATTGCAAAGAACAAGAACAATTTGCTGTTGATTGGAGATGGTATCAATCAGACTATTATCACAGGCAACAGGAGCGTCGCTGATGGGTGGACAACGTTCAATTCCGCAACATTTGGTAAGAAATACTGTCTCATTATAAATTATCATTTATTACAAAAGCTTAAACTAATATGTAAGTTTGGCTAGTTTATTTAAACAAAAGTGCCTTATATATCTTAAAAATTAAGGTGAGACAAATAAGGTCACATCTCTAACATTTTTGGTGAAGTGTTAAAATATAACATTTAAATCTTTTAAGAATAAACACAAATAATTTAACATGCAAGGTTGATCCACATGCTCACCATTTAACATTTTTCTTTCACATCAAAATATTGCAGCTGTGGTTGCACCAGGGTTCGTAGCCGTGAACATTACTTTCCGTAACACAGCTGGGGCAATTAAGGGCCAGGCGGTTGCAGTTCGAACTGGGGCAGATTTGTCCACATTCTATAGCTGCAGCTTTGAGGGGTACCAGGACACCTTATACACACATTCTCTTAGGCAGTTCTATCGAGAGTGTGACATTTATGGCACAGTTGACTTCATATTTGGAAACGCTGCTGTTGTTTTTCAGAACTGCAATATATATCCTCGCTTGCCAATAACTGGCCAATTCAATACCATTACTGCTCAAGGTAGAACGGACCCAAATCAAAACACAGGTACTTCAATTCAAAATTCTACCATTAGAGCAGCTTCTGATTTAGCTGCAAGCAATGGTACCACTCAAACATACCTAGGCCGGCCATGGAAGGCGTACTGTCTGACAGTTTTCATGCAATCTTTCGTGGATAGCTTCATAAATCCTGCTGGATGGCATGACTGGAATGGAACTTTCGGATTAAGCACATTGTATTATGCGGAGTATAATAACAGAGGAGCCGGATCAAACACTACAAATAGAGTGACATGGCCTGGTTATCACGTGATTTCTAATGCTACTACTGCTGCTAATTTTACAGTGTCTAAATTCATACTGGGGGATTATTGGCTGCCTCAAACAGGAGTGCCTTACACCGGTGGCTTAATATGAGTTACTCTTTTTTTAACAAGCATGAGTAATTTCTTGGATACGGCTGTATAATTTGTCATTTTCTATATTTTTTTTGGCTAAATAAATAATCATGCGATGCCATAAGTTGGGTCATGTACAGCTTGATATTGTATCATTGATTCAAATTTATTTCAGTATTTCCCCAATAAAGTTGAAATGTTAATTCGAATTTGGTATTATAATATATGAAATCAATTAAGTCCTAGCCTTAATGCTTGAGCTTCAATTTGCAAAAATGTATGTTTGTCCAATCTTGAAGAAGAAAAAGAAAACTAGAAAAGGGGAAAACGCTGAGATCAATAACAAGGGGAATTTGCCCCGCCAGTTACAGGGTGTTAGAACTTAGAAGATGTGTCAAGCTAACTGACCTCGAACAATTGATTTGGTGATTGATGGTCCAAAATTCCAAATCTGTTTCGTTTATATCCTAACTATTTCAAGCAAGTAAGTGTATTTATTATAGTAAGCCACATGGCTTAGTGGAGACCCCAAAACCAGCAAAGCATTTTCATCACAACTAGCTAACCTCTTTGTTCCAACCCACACCAAAATATTATTCTAAGATTAAGAATGTTTGAAGCTCATAATTCTTGACAATGACTGGTTCTCAATAGAGAAGAAAACCAAACGTGTTGTCCGAGAGCTAGTGGAGCTTTGGATGACAAAAAAAAAAAAAAAAACAGCAGGCTGAAAGCCTGAAACAAAGAATCCGTTTCATATATGGTTAAGGTTTTAATTTTTAGATCCAAGTGTCCCATCATTTAAAGTTCGAATTTGTGTAATAAGGTTTAGCCCTGGGAACAATATTTATTTATACACGAGAATTTCAACGGAAGGTTCTGACATCCTTTTGCTAGAGATAAAGACTCCATGTTATGCAATTACGAGTCAAAGGCTAATTAATATGTATGCAGATAAAGACTAAAGAGGCTCCACATGATCCTTATCTTGTACTCCTATATGAGAAGGCGAAAGAGGCTCGGCTAGACGTGCACACTTGTTAACTTCATGGGATTTACATGTCGGTGTTTAGCATTTGATATCTTGAGCTTTGAAGTCAGGAAAGGATTGTAGATTTAATTGGTACTTGAACTTCCTGCATGCATGTATGCATGTTTTTCATTGAGACGTGACAAATTTTGAAAATTTCAGAGCTATATATGTAGCAGTAGCACCCATCGAGAGGCAGGAAAAAAAGGGCTCGGTTAGAATTTGGTTAATCATTTGAGCTTTTTTGAACAGCCTAGGAAAACATTCAATCTGTTTCGTGTGGATCGATCGGCCTGTAGCCTTGTGGGTAAATATCGATCTATAGAATATATAGAGCGCGTGAAACAATGACCCCCCCTTTTTGTGTAGATATATACTATATAATTGTGAAGCTAATTAATGACAAATTAAGTGATCGATATTCTGTTACCTGTTGACTCAGGGCTTAAAGTATTAGTCTACTAATTTGTTAATTAGGATCTCTTTAGCCATATTCATTATATCCCCTACATTTTTAGAAGTATCAACAAAGTTAAAGTTAGTCTACTAATTTGTTAGGCTCCCCATTAGCCATATATTCACTATATCCCTTACATTTTTAGAAGTAGTTACATGAACTATATAAATGCTTCTTAAAATATGTTACAAATAAGTATGATTATGTTTCTATGTGGAATATTAAATATAATATGAAAAAACCGTTTAACTCAAGCACATTACTTATAAATGAAATCTCAACATTAACATTAGGTGATAATTTAATTGTCCGAACTTCAAAGAACCAAACACAAATTTGATAAATGTAAAAATTAGTCTCAATTGAAGTATATTAATCAAAGTCCACTAATCACATTCATTTAGGGGGAAGAAAAAAACATAAAGTTTAGCTTTTAACTTCTAAACAATAAAGTAATTTCATTTTGAAACTTAGTTGCCAAATCATGAATACACTAAGTTGCACACACAAAATATTGTTTTTGCATCAACGATTCCATATTATTCCATAGGAGTGTGCAGAAAACCCACCGACCCGCCAAACCCGACCCGACCCGACCAAACCCGCCGGGTTGGGTCGGTTTTTTAGGCCTGGTGGGTTGGGTTGGGTTACAAAAAATTATTTCATAGCGGGTCGGGTTGGGTTTGGGTCATAAAATTACAAACCCGCTAAACCCGACCCGACCCACCCATATTTAATATATATTTAAAATATATTATATATTTAAAATATATTATATATTTAATAAAAAAAAATTTGTTAGACATATTTATCCCATTTAGACATATTTTGTTTACAACTGAGTTTGAATATTAGTTTATATATTAATGTATATTTTATTTATCAACTCAAGTGACAAGTGTGATATATTTTTGTATGCTCAATTTAATAATAATAGTAATAAAATAAAAAAATTGTTCAACCCATGGGTTCAACCCGACCCAACCCGACCCATGTGGGTTGGGTTGGGTTGGGTTAGACATATGTGATGGGTTGGGTTGGATCGAATTTTTTTTGACCCGCCATGGTGGGTTGGGTCAAAAAATTCCCTCAACCCGACCCATGCACACCCCTATTATTCCATTTCCTGATATTAGCATTGTATAACTGTCTAATAGAGTTATTTTCTTACATTAGTTTGTAAATTTTGTAGTAATTCTGACATTTTTCATTAATTTAATGAGGTAATTTTCTTATTGCAACTACAAAGAAAAAAAAAAAAAAAAGAAAAGATCGAGCCAGCTAGCTGATTACGACTTAGGGCCTTCAGGCCCATATGGTATTGATATTGAAACAAATCAAATGGCAATATCAAGGTTTCATGAAAACAACATCTCTGGATCATGTACATTTGGTGAGAGTGAGAGACACGTAAAAAAACAAGTTGTAAGAAGCAAATTAAGGTCCTCATGAGTCATGAGTCATGACTAATGAAATATCGGTGGGTTTCTGTGTTTTAGTTTTGTCCCTTGCGCCCAGAAACCATGTCCTTGAAGCATCTCCAGCCAGCCTGTTAATGGCTCCAATTTCATTGACTCAGTAACATACATTGCACACGCTTTTGATTTCAAACATTCAGACCCTACAAAAATATATAATCCACAAACATTGACTTTGTAGGGCCTATATTAATTCAAGTTGATTACTTGTACAAAGGATGTACGAATCATTTTTAATGATAATTTTGAGCTAGTTAGGCTATACTGTTTTCAGTTTTTAGCTCTGAAAACAATATTTATGGACTTAGCCGTTGCAGTTTAATCAATTATTAATAATCCAAAGGCATAAAATGCAAGTGGAGTAGTTTAAAGACAGAATTAAAGTTTGGGGAAGCTTGACTCTATTCGTACATATCTCGCAGTCGCAGCACATGTTTCCGTGTTACAACTTTCAAGTTAGAAATTATTGGTGCTTTAAGTCTTTAAAGCGAACCCTTCTTTCAAGGTAAAGACGAACAATGATTAATGAAAGCTTTAGAGTTGGTGAAACTTAGCTAGGGTCTGCGTCCACCGTCATGATGCGCCCCTTTTTTCTAACTTCTTTTAATAAATGGGCCAATTAATTTCACTCGGTTCTATTGTGCATTTCTGTCAATTGAATTGAATTTGAATGTTTCATTGACTTTGTTGGTTTTTCTTCTTGCTTATTTTTTTAAAATTTAATTTAATACCTATAGAAATTAATGGACTAAGCCCCAAGTATTAAACTTCGAATATGTTAACCATTGAATTTTAAGCTTTTTATTTATTTATTTTATGTGTAGCTTTTAAAAATCTCTTATAGTTGAATAAGAGATTTAAAATTTAATCGCCGTTTACATAAAAAAACTGATTGATGTCTTGGTTTAATAATAAAGAGCTATTATCAGAGCAAACGTCATATATGCTCTTTAAGGATGAGTTATTGTGGGGTCCATCTTATAAAAAATAAACAAAATTAAAGTAATAGGTAGAACTCAGAAAGTTAGATTTATTTACTTCACACCCTATGAAGCCGGTCAAAAATATAACATATCACAAAAAATATGACATAAAGAAAGCACCTTACGTTGTCTTCTCTTAAAAAAAAAAAAAAAAAAAAGTCTAGGCTTAAGTGTCACGCCACACGCGTCATGCCTTCTCTCAAGGGGGGTATCGGCCTTGTGTCAATGGTAAATTAATAGAACTAAATAATGTGTAATAAGTCATGCCAAATTAATTGGATAAACATGTGTTGATGGAATAATTCTTAAGTATTTTTAGAGTACGAAGATGATGCTCTTTCATCTCATATTTATGGTGAGTTCCACTCATTAAAAAGAAATGATTATGCATGACTTTAATTTTTTTAATATTACTTAATCAATTATTTCAAGAAAAATAATATTTTTTTCTACCATTTTAAGAAATTAATAAAATATTTCAAGATTAAGTGTGCGTTTTGATTTTTGATTATAAGTCAATTTAATTTTTCTTTCTTATTATTTGTAGATCTTACCTGAGTTATATGCTTATTTTATTTAAACTATTTAAATAAATTATTCTCAACCAGATGCTAATTAAATTGATTTTTTATGTTTGTTAGGAAGACACTAAATAAAAATTTGATTAAAGATAGTAGTACAAATAATAAATATAGCCTACCTTTTATTTTGATATTACTTTATCCTCTTCGCACCGTAGATGATATTTCCCTAACACAAATCTCACGGGACAGCGCCCACCACGGTGGAAAAGTGTAACTAAGTACAAAAATAGTAGTCCACCTAAATTTGTTTGATAAGTGCAGTGGGTCACATCTTTATCGTTTAAAAAAAAAATTAATCGGTCACATCAATTGGACTAACTACAAGTGTACATAGATTCTAAGAGTTTGTTGTCGGAAAGATATGATAAACGTATACCAAATCAATTCTCTTTCTTTTGCTGAATAACGAAAAAAAATCAATTCGTACTAAATAAAAAGTCGCTTTTTATTTTCATTTTTAAGGGGAAGTGTTATTGTGTTAATTAAAAAGTCGTTTTTTATTTTGTTAGTGAACTATTTTTAAAAAGTTTTTATAAAAAATAAAAAAAATGAAAAATTAATATTTTAACAGTTTTTTAATTTTTTATAAAAATTATATAAAATATTTTTTAATATAGTTTATCAACAATTTTTTTAAGAGTACTTGTTAATATGATCATTTTTTTTAATTACTATTGATAAAAATAGCATTAATAATAAGTACCCCTAACTCTTTTGTAATCAATAGAAGACAACACACAAACGATTTATTATGCACTACCGAAAAACACTTTACCATTTTAATTCCTTGAAAGTTGAATCACTTTTGATAGGCCAAAAATGTATTGACCTTTTGTGATAAATTAACCAATTAATTTAACCAAATAAATTAATTAAGTTAATTAACTTGCAAAGCGTGTGGTAGCACAAACAAATCACCAAATAACTAAAGTATGCAGTGGAAAATAAATTGACACGGTGATTTGTTTACGAATAGGGAAAACCTACATGACAAAAACTCTATCGGGTGATTTTAAGGTCACCACTCTCGAAATTCTACTATTATCACAACAAGCGGTTACAAGTAAAGGAATCCTAATACCTTATACCAACCTACAGTTGAACCCTTACCCCAATACACAATTGGACTTATTCTGTAGTGACAATTTCTCATTTTGATGCACGGCTTCCAAGTACGTGACTAACCAATTGCGTGAATCCTAGTACGCGACTTCAATCACCAACTAGAGAAGTTTCTTGGCTGCAAAGTTCTTCAGTTCATCACACGATGAAGATTAAGAAGATGCTTGGTCACAAAATCTTATGGTACACATACACAGCAACTTCTTCACAAGAGATGAACTAGGGAAAAATTTTGTCTCCGGTCACAATTTGCTTGAATAGACTTTGCTCAATGTTTGTGCAACTTGCGAATACTTTGACAGCCCTTAAAATAATCCTATTATATGTTTAGGGTTAGGAGAAAAGAAAGCCCAAAGACACAATCATCCCAAGAAAACAGAATTAGAAAATCTGTTTTTCTTAAATCTCGACAGATAGCTTCTATCGAGAAGCTGTCGAGTCACGGGACTGGAACAGCTTCTTGAGTTCGATAGATGCTAGCTGTCGAGCTTTAATGACAGATACTTTTTTGACTTGAATCTTGGACAGATTTGCATGGCTTTAACACTTGATCTTGAAACAAGGTTTCTTGAAGCATCAAACACATCCTAAATCTACCCAATTACAAGTAAAGTTCATTTTGTCAAAGGATTAGCCAATTACATAAATATTGACATATGTTCCTAACATGAATCACATATGTCCTAACAAATTTTCCTATTGCTGTGACTTATCCCTATTTTATTACTCCACTACCATACAACAAACAGTCAAACTTTGATATTTTCTCTAATATCTAGACTCTCTCTCTCTCTCTCTCTCTCTCTCTCTCTCTCTCTCTCTCTCTATATATATATATATATATATATAATATAAGAGAGATAGTCACAAACACTGAGTCACAATTCACAAAGACACAAAAACAGTCACAAAGCCAAAAAGCCAAAAAAAATAACATAAGCACAGATTCACTAAAACACAAACACCACAAGCACAAATTCTGAGATTTTGAAGGATAGATTAAATACTTGAGTCAGTTGAGTGTGAAGTGTGAAGGCTGGAGTAGATCAAAGCCAGCAGTGGCGTTACGGCGGGATGGGTGTCGCATGGGTCTGTGAGATGGGTCTCGCATGGTGTCAGCATCACGGCGTGGGCAGTGGTAGAGTCTTTCTTAGTCTCTCGCCTCTCACTCTCTCTGTCTTGCCAGTTGCCTCTTAGCACTTTTGTTTTTCTTTTTTTCTTTTGTTTTTTGTTTTTTGTTTAAAGACTATACTCTTCGGACTGTTGGGTAGGGTAACCTTGGTTTACATTTTTTAACTTACCCTTTTTCTTTCTTTTATTTTTTATTTTTTGTTTTTTATTTTTTTCATGTGAGCTAGCCGGCTGGGTTTTACAAATTTGGAGGGGGCCCAAGTCTTTTTATTTTTATTTTTTGGGATAGGGATGGTTGAGGTGAAGGGGCCTGAGCTAAAAACCAAGGGGGGCCCAAGCCGCCCCCCTCTCCCGCCCTTTTTTTGAAAATTTTACATACTATTTTTTTTTTGATCTTGGGCCCCACCTAGGTCCGTCCCTGAATTTTACATAAATTATTCTATACTTTTAGTGTCTCACTTAGTTATCGGATGGTTCTTAATAGGCACCATCCAGATATTATTTCTTTAGAGCGCTTTGCTTATTACATGCAGCATTTGGTCTTCCATATAACATAGATGAGAAATTCAACTGTCAATCTTGGACACTGTCATTTATTATAAAAAGAATAGCAGTGTATGTAAGTTTAACTTGAGCCATTGAGAAAGCAGTTCTCTATCTCATTTGCTTGCCGACCATTTGTTTTGAGTTCTGAATTATCACATGCTTATGCTAATTTGTGCTCGTAACAAATAATAATGCTACATAGTTTGAGTCTAGCGTTAAATTCATTATGAAGATGATGTATGTTCACTTTTAATTATGGGTTGTCACAACGTTGGTCGAATGATGAACGAATTTTGAGTTTTGTGTGCATGTTCTTTCTCAAATTTATTTTATTTTGTTTAAAAAAAAAATTTATTTTATTTTATTGAGATAAAAAATTATGAGTGATCAACAATTATTTTTACATTAACACGTCTCTCGAAGAACCTCTCACCTCTCAATGCAGAGCTAAAAAATTTCTTACTCTTTACTCGAGTCTAGACGGCATGATTTTAGCTCTTCTCAAAGAATATTGCATGTCAAGGTCTTTAAATTAATTAGGTGCCCTTAAACCAACATGACAAGACGTTTAAAATTAAAGTTTGACAATTAGGAGGACAAAATTGTTGGAAAGTTATTTAGCGAAAACGATTTTTTTACGTCTTAGGGAAACGATATCAAAGAATGTGGAAAAGTCAGAAATCAGCTCTCTTTCTAGGAAAAGTACACGTGAACAGGTAGAGCGGAATGGTATATTAAATAATATTTTTTTTTTTTAATTTTTAAACTATCTAACATTTATTTTTATATATTTTTTCACTTACACATATTTTTAAAAAATATAAACAACGTTACTAAACGGACTCATAATTTTTTACAATTTTTTATTATAATTGTAACGTGACAAAGTATGATTGGTAAAAAAAAAAATAATACATTCACATTTACATGATGATTAATCACTCAAAATCTGTCATGCCCAAATTATAACAAAAAAAAAAAAAAATGTAAAATAATTTGTTGTATTAGAGCTCCTCATGTTTTAATAGGCAGATTGTATTTGGATTTGTCACCAATATGACTGGCTACCCCATGTTTGACAAAAGATAACACATACGTACATACATAGTAGTACCCCACAGCTAAGTATGTGATTTGTGATTAGTTTAAGTTCTATTAGATTCACTAATTAATTAATACTAGCATGTAGTCCATGCTTACGTACGAAAATATTAACAATTGTGATGATAAGATGTTCATTTTGGTAAATTTAGTTTTCACGTTGAGCTTGGAATTTTCTTAGAGGCGCCAATGAAGCGGTAATGTATGGGAGTGTGAAGCAAGGAAAAGTGGGATTGAACATTGTGTTTGAACCCGACCTTGCTCTTAGAAATCTGAAAGAAGGAGGAGAGGGTAGTGTGTGGATCTAGTTGGTAGAGGTTGAGAGAGAAGGAGGAGACATGGGATGACGATATGGCATTAGGAGGAGATGATGTTTTACTTTTATAGGTTTTTTCATTGGACTCCTTGATTCTGGTAGTGGGCAGGTGAGATGTTCACTTATAAAAGTGTGTAGATGAGATGCTCTTGCTTAGGCCAATGAGCATTATCATTGTGGTTTTCTTGGCTTCCGTGTTAAATGTTAATGCATAATTTATTTAGACACAAAAATTAGAAAATTTAAATAAGATATATGACACAAAATTGGAGTCCAATTTATAATCTAATTAGATTTTTTTTTGAATTTTGATTAGAACAAGTGGCACAAAATTAAAAATCTAGACACATGACACAAAATTGAAACTTTAATTTAAAATTCTATTTAAATTTCTCTCTACTCTACTTATTATTATATAATAATAATATATAGATTTGGATTACAGCTTGCTGCCTTATTCTCCGTGGCAACTAATAGATTAAGTTGATTAACATCAAGCCCAAGACCAACGCGCTTTGGAAAAATCATAAACGTTGACTTCACATATTGAATATCCCCATGTAAATTAAATCTCTCTCTCTTTGCCATTTTTTAATCTCATCAAGCTCTCTCCCTTTCCCTATAAATTAAGCCTAATGTATCGAGTGAATTCCACCTCCACATCACATATATTTTTTGAACTCTCTTTTTGAAACCCCAATGGCTTCAAAGCTCTTCACTTTCTTTACATTTTCATGTTTCGTTTTCCTTGCCTTGTTTGCCTCTCTATCTTTTGCTGATACAGAGAGCAATTCAACCAGCCCAGTCTCACCAGGAACCATTTGCAAGTCCACCCCAGATCCTCACTTTTGCAAAACAGTGCTCCCTAACCAAACCGCCAATGTCTATGACTATGGCAGGTACACAGTCCGAAAATCTTTGTCTCAATCCCGCAAGTTTTTGTCAATGATAGACAAGTATCTAAAGCAAAGTTCCACTTTAACAAATTCAGCAATTCAAGCCCTCGAAGATTGCAAGCAACTAGCTGAACTCAACATGGATTTCCTCTTGAGCTCATTCCAAACTGTGAGCAACACTAGTAAAACTCTTTCTAGTGCAAAAGCTGATGACATCCAAACTTTGCTTAGTGCTATTCTAACCAACGAGCAAACTTGTCTGGATGGCCTACAAGTCACAGCTTCAGCTTGGAGCGTAAGGAAAGGCCTCACTCTCCCACTTTCAAATGACACTAAACTATACAGTGTCTCTCTGGCTCTTTTCACCAAGGGGTGGGTGCCTAAGAAAAACCAAAACACAACATGGAGACCTATTAAGAAACAACATAGTTTCCGAAATGGACGCTTACCCTTAAAAATGTCAAGCAAGACACAAGGAATATACGAGTCAGTTAGTCGGAGAAAGCTAATTCAGTCACAGGGTGTTGATGAGGCGGTTGCGGTGTCTGACATCGTTACTGTGAGTCAAGATGGAAGTGGAAACTTCACCACCATCAATGATGCTATTTCTGCAGCTCCAAACAATTCTGCCGCTACTGGTGGGTACTTCTTGATCTATGTCACGGCTGGCGTGTATGAAGAGTATGTGTCCATTGCCAAGAACAAGAGGAACTTGATGATGGTAGGAGCTGGTATCAATCAGACAATTATCACAGGCAACCGCAGCTACGTGGACAACAACACAACCTTCAATTCTGCAACATTTGGTAAGAACTATTATTACGCATTCAAATTCTAAGCTGTCAAAGTAAACTAAACGGCTCAATTTTCGATAGTTTGGTATGCCAGTCGAATATAATATATATGTTAGTTTTTTTTTTCTTTGACAAATATGTTCTATGCATATGATAAGTATATAACATGGTCATAGTTAGGAGTTAGGAAAAAATTGACTTTTAAATTTAAAATAATAAAAATAAAAATTTGTTGATAAGATAAATTATATTAAATACAACATCATTTTCACATAATTCATTAAAGATACTATTATTATTTTACGCGATTGTAATCAACTAGTCATTTTAATAATTACAAAATTTTTTTTAGCAATGCCAAACTTATTTTATTTATTGTACAAGTTATGGCATTCCCTTAAGAAAACATAACCTTATAAGATAGTAAAATTTAATATATGAGTAAAAACAAAATTTTGAATTACATTATTTAAATCAAATTCAAATAAATTAATAAAAAAAATATTACATTTCAAACAAAGGAGGGAGGGGCAGATTAAAAATAAATAAAACTAGAGCCAGCAAGAAGAAGCAAGTAGTAGACAACTCTTACAGTAAGTGGTTTTTTTTTTTTTTTTTTTTTTTTTACTTAGGCATGATCTAATGGATTTTGATATTCATATTGCAGCTGTGGTCGCAACAGGGTTTGTGGCAGTAAACATAACTTTTCGCAATACTGCTGGGGCAATTAAGCACCAAGCAGTAGCAGTTCGAAATGGGGCTGATTTGTCCACATTTTATAGCTGCAGCTTTGAAGCCTATCAAGACACCTTATATGCACATTCTCTCAGGCAATTCTATAGAGAGTGTGACATATATGGCACGGTAGATTTCATATTTGGTAACGCAGCGGCTGTTTTTCAAAATTGTAACATATACCCCCGACTACCAATGAGTGGACAGTTCAATGCCATCACAGCACAAGGTCGAACTGATCCGAATCAAAACACGGGTATTTCGATTCAAAATTGTACTATTAGAGCTGCCGATGAGTTGGCTTCGAGCAATATTACTTTTCAGACATACCTAGGAAGGCCATGGAAGAATTACTCTAGGACAATTTACATGGAAACTTTCATGGATAGTTTGATAAACCCTGCTGGTTGGATTGCTTGGAGTGGAGATTTTGCACTAAGCACATTGTATTATGCCGAGTATGATAACACGGGACCTGGATCAAACACTTCAAACAGAGTTTCATGGCCTACTTACCATGCGATTAATAATGCTACGGAAGCTGCTAATTTCACTGTGGCTAACTTCTTGCTGGCTGATGATTGGTTGCCTCAAACGGGAGTACCTTACGATGGTGGCTTCATTTGAGGAGCTTCTTAGGTATATATAGGCTATAGCTAGCTGTTTGTGACTTTGTTCTTTCACATATATTTTATTTATTATTTATTTATTTTTTCATCATTAATTGTTTAATTAAGTATAATAAGGATGTAATGGCCAAGCTTCTACAAAGTACAGCTTGGTTTTGACCAGTGAGGATCAACTGTATTGTAAACTTAAATCACTTAATACAAGAATGTCAATTATTTTCTATCAAGATTGAAGAATAGAAACTTTTTTTTATTTCACTGAGAATTGAAGGACTAAAAAATCAACGGAGACTGCTACTAGTAAATTGGATGACTGACTTAGAGACTTGAACATTATGTCTTTGTCCATACCCTAAGAAATTAACACAAGAAGCCAATAAAAATGGCACTGGGACCACTACTAACCCACAAATCAAGAAAGAAATTTGTATGAAAAATACACAGTTTGGAAATTGACAAGTTCCTGAGCTTTTTTTCTAGAACCAATTTTCAACACGTTATTGTCACTTATTCTAGCACAAGGTGGGACATCTCAGACACTGAATCAGCAATGATAGATGGTTTAAAGCAACCCTCCCAGGTGTTAATAATATTGGTCTTGTTAATGGATGTTCTTAGAGCCATTGTTAATGTTAAACAATTTTAGGAAAATTTAATTTTATACCACTTTCATGAAAAACGGAAAAAAAAAAAAAAAGAGTTGAAATATTAATTTTTTTTCTTTTCCTATAAGAACTTTTCTAAAATGGTTTCCATAAAAATTCGCTTAGAGTATCTGTTAACTTTTTCCTAATAATATATAACATGGGTGATAGGTCAGATGTTGCTTAGCCAAATAGAGGTAGAAGTTGAGTGAAAAATTGAAGATAGAGTTTACATTTTTAAACTATTTGGAGAAATCATAACAAGTTAACAACCGTCAATTCATTTATATATAAAAAATTATGAGATCACAATTTGGCTTTAGTTCAAAGATGCAAACATTTCCTATGGCTTCAGGCTTGCCGGTTCATATTCCTAACAAGAAAATAGATATTATGTCTCTTTCGAACTACCACTGCTTGGTGCTTAATTACCCCAACAGTATTATGAAAAGTTATGTTGACTACCACAAATCCTAGTGCGGCCACTGCTACAATATGAATATCAAAATCCATTAGATCATGCCTAAGTTAAAAAAACTACTTCCTATAAAAGTTGTCTAATACTTGCTTTTTATTGTTGTGGGGTGTGTGCTAGACTGTTAGTCTGTTAGTGGTTAATAAAGAAAAATAATGAAACAACAAACCAATAAAATTTTTTGTTGGCTTGAATTGTTGATAGAGTTGGACACAACAATAATTATTATCTTTATTGTATTAAGATATAATATTTCAATTGAACTTATAGTTTGGATGTGTACATTAAAAGAAATGTAACTTGTAGTATTGATAATGAGATTATTAATCAACAATTTCAAAGTATGAAAACTCATAGAAGGGATTTGTAAAACTTTATGTATTTGTGTTTTTTTTTTTTTTTTTTTTTTTTTTGTTATCAATATATGAAATTCTCTTTTTATTAGATTATGTAATTTAAGTTTCTAAAGGATCACCCAAAAAAAATTTCATGGAACCGCCATTGTGAGGAGGAGCTCGAGTCATTTGCAACCTTTTTTTTTTTTGCTTACAAAAATAATTTGGGTTGTTTAGAGTGCATTTGAAATTATTTAAGTTTTATAAATTGATATGTCATCAATCACAAGGAATGTATAATTAAAATACTTATTTATTATCTTATTAAAATATCACTAGTCTTATTTATTGTCACGTTAATATGTATAATTTCATTTATTTATTGTCACTTTAATTTATCAAATACTCTAGGATTTTTCCAAGAAATGAATTATGGATTTATAGAAATACAACTGTAGAGTGATTTTTTCATATTAAAAAGTAAAATTAAGTGATTTTAAATTAAAAAAAATTATAATATAGACCATTTATACTAATTACTAATTATTAAAAGGTATTTACTTGTAGATAATTGACAAAATTGATGTGAGATTTTTTAAAATGTGCGTGCATGTATTATTATGTGAATGTGAATGAAATATATTTAATTGGAATTTTCTTTCTTTTTAACTAATTTTTGTAAGTCGTGCACTATAAGTAGCATTTGTAATTTATTACGGTACTATTATGTGAATGTCAATAAAATATATTTGGAAGCTTTGTTTTTATTTATTTCTTTAATATAATAACATTTGTAATTTATCATGGTACTACATCACACACACATTTGGCACATTTTAAGACTTGCTTTTAAGGTTATTCCAAAAAAATAAGGATGCCTTTGGTAGACTATAATAAGTACTGTAATGTAATAATTATTCAGTCTATTTCTATAGTTTAGCTATTTGGTAGTTTGCTTATATTTTTATTACAGGAAATAGACATTTCTTATGAATATCTATTTTTTAAGGACAAAATTTAGTTACAAAACCAGTTGTATCTTAAGGCTACAAACTGCTCTAATAAACTGACATGTATAAAAAATGGCATATGCATTGCACATGATTACATAAATAAACTTAACCCAACTAACCCTAGTTAACCTAACTAATTTTTGAAAGTCGTGCACTGTAAGTAGCATTTGTAATTTATTATGGTATTATTATGTGAATGTCAATAAAATATATTTGGAGGCTTTGTATTTATTTATTTCTTTAATATAATAACATTTTTAATTTATCATGGTACTACATCACACACACATTTGGCACATTTTAAGACTTGCTTTTAAGGTTATTCCAAAAAAATAAGGATGTATTTGGTAGACTGTAATAAGTACTGTAATGTAATAATTATTCAGTTTATTTCTATGATTTAGCTATTTGGTAGTTTGCTTATATTTTTATTACAGGAAATAGAAATTTCTTATGAATACCTATTTTTTAAAGACAAAATTTAGTTACAAGACCAGTTGTATCCTAAGGCTACAAACTGCACTAATAAACTGACATGTATAAAAAATGGCATGTGCATTGCACATGATTACATAAGTAAACTTAACCCAACTAACCCTAGTTAACCTAACTAATTTTTGTAAGTCGTGCATTATAAGTAGCATTTGTAATTTATTATGGTATTATTATGTGAATGTCAATAAAATATATTTGGAGGCTTTGTTTTTATTTATTTCTTTAATATAATAACATTTGTAATTTATCATGGTACTACATTACACACACATTTGGCACATTTTAAGACTTGCTTATAAGGTTATTTCAAAAAAATAAGAATGCGTTTGGTAGACTGTAATAAATACTGTAATGTAATAATTATTCAGTTTATTTCTATGGTTTAGCTATTTAGCAGTTTGCTTATATTTTTATTACAGGGAATAGACATTCCTTATGAGTAGCTATTTTTTAAGGACAAAATTTAGTTACAAGACCAGTTTCATCCTAAGGCTACAAACTGCTCTAATAAACTGACATGTATAAAAAATGACATATGCATTATACATGATTACATAAGTAAACTTAACCCAACTAAACCTAGTTAACCTAACTAATTTTTGTAAGTCGTGCACTATAAGTAGCATTTGTAATTTATTATGGTATTATTATGTAAATGTCAATAAAATATATTTGGAGGCTTTGTTTTTATTTATTTCTTTAATATAATAACATTTGTAATTTATCATTGTACTACATTACACACATATTTGGCACATTTTAACATGCGTTTGATAGATTGTAATAAGTATTGTAATGTAAAAATTATTCAATCTATTTCTATGGTTTAGCTACTTAGTAGTTTGCTTATATTTTTATTACAGGAAATACTCATTCCTTATGAATAGTAATTTTTTAAGGACAAAATTTAGTTACAAGACCAGTTGTATCCTAAGGCTGCAACCTGCTCTAATAAACTGACATATATAAAAAATGGCATGTGCATTGCACATGATTACTTAAATAAACTTAACTCAACTAACCCTAGTTAATTATATCACCTATTAAAAAAATAAAAAATAAAATCTAAAAAACTAAAACCCACACTCTCTCTCTCTCTCTGACTTCTCGGTAAACCTAGCCCTTTTCTCTGTAATCCAGAAACCCAATCCCTCTCTCTTTCATCAACTTCTCAACACCAGTCACCCCCTAATCTCCATCTACTGTTACCACATGAGTCTCTCTCTCTCTTCTTCTGTTCTGCATTTAATTTTCAATGCCCATCAATTGTTTGGAACAATGTCTACAGAGGCAACGATACTGTGGCTCAGGTACAAATAATTGATAAATGTTGCTAACATTGAAAATAGAAGCCTCAATGATTCAGATTTGTTATTTTGTGTATATAATGAGGAAGTATCAATTGGTGTTTTGTAAACAATGTTTATTTGGTGAGTGCATTCAGTTCATTAGCATGGCATTACTTTCATAATAGAAGTTACTTACATTCTTAAGAATGCTAAGCATATTAATAACCCAGCAATGGAGAATTAGATATATCATATATGAAAACTATGACATTACATGAGTCCAGCACCTTTTAGTCTCAATTACAAAAACTCATTAGTTGTCAAAAGAATTTAAATTGAATGCTAAACAATCACATATTTAATGGCATTGAGTTGTTTAATGTTTACTCTTTAACTAAATTATTTATGATTGTTGTCTTTTTATGAGTGGACTACTGATATTGGCAAAGTTACAATCTCTTCTCTTTTGTAGACTTTGTAAATTATTTACATTTTAGCTTGCAACTCTTTAGATTACTGCCACTTCCCTTATGTATGTGTGTATAATTTTTACCAAAAAAAATCTTTAGAAATTAAAGGGTTTCTTTGTTTTCTTTCTAATAAAATGTTTATCACTTAAAAAAAAAAAAAAGAAAAAAAAAAAGAAAAAGAAAGAAAGAATGTTGAATGACAATAGCTATCAAACAGAAGTGAACAAATGAGTATTCTTCCAACAGTTTATAAATTTTTTTCCTTTTTTTTGATTTAATTTTAAATATGTATCTTGACTATAGATGATTAATACTAGTCAAATCATTTTATTGGAAGATGAATTGAATGGTTGCATAGCTGATCAACAAGAGGGGGCTCAAGTAGAACCTACTCGTGGAAGCCCAAACAAATCAAATACTCCAAGTACATATAGCAAAAAAATTGTACAAGTACTAGAAATTGTATTGGAAGATGAATTCATTAGTTGGATAGCTGATCAATAAGAGAAGGCTCAAGTAGAACTTACTCCTAGAAGACCAAACAAATCAAAAACTTCAAGTAGACATAGCAAGGAAATTGTAGAAGTACCAAAAATTGTATTAGAAGATGAATTTATTGGTTGGATAGCTGATCAACAAGAGAAGGCTAAAGTAGAACTTTCTCCTAGAAGCCCAAACAAATCAAATACTGCAGTAATTGGCATGAAATTTGATTATGATGAGAGTGCATATGAATTTTACAAATAATATGCTCACCGAATTGGCTTTGGTGTAAGAAAACATTTTGTAAAGCGAGGAAATGCGGGGCAGATTATAGGAAGAATATTTAGTTGCTTAAAAAAAGGTGAACGAGTTGTTGACAAATGTTGCGAAAATGCATCTTATCATCGCCCAATTTCACGAACAGGTTGTTTAGCATAGATGACGTGTCATCTTCAAAATGATGGTATGTTACTTGTTGTTTCTTTTCACGGCCAACATAATCATGAGTTTGCTCCTTCGCCAATGAACATATGTTAAGATCAATCGAATAGAAAAATTTCACCTGCTCAAAAGGCCATTGCAAATTAGAGAGGTTTGGAATATCAATAAAACAAACCATTGAATTATTATTTTTTTTTTCAGAGAGTTTCAACCTATAGCGTCCGCTCCTGATGATAGCTCTTTATCATCAGACTAAGACACCAATCAATTTTTGGTGTAGGCGGGGATTGAACCACAGATCTCTTAGGTTTATGGATGTTGACTATAAAAATCATATATATAATGAGAGGAGGATGGCTTTAAGGAAAGTAGATGGACCTACTATGATGGAGTACTTTCATAAGAAGCAATTGGTAGATTCATCTTATTTTTATTTAATATAAGTTGATGATGATGGTCAAATCATGAACATTTTTTGGGCTGATGCTAGATCAATAGTTGATTACGGGCACTTTGGAGATGTTATTTGTTTTGACACAACTTATTGAACAAATATATACGATTGTCCCTTTGCTCTATTTGTTGGGATTAATCATCACAAATAATCAATTATTTTTGGTGCAGCTTTATTTTATGATAAGACTACAGAGTCATTTAAATGATTGTTTGAAACTTTTGTAACTGCAATGTCAAAAGAGCAGCCAAGAACTATACTTACAGATCAATCTACTATAATGGCTAAAGCAATAGTAGATGTATTTCCTAAATCTAATTATCATTTGTGTGTATGGCATATTTATCAGAATGCTGCTAAGAATCTACATCATGTATTTCATTCATCTAAGCAATTTGCAAATGATTTTAGTGATTGTTTATATGAGTATAAAGATGAAGATGGATGTCTTGTAATTTCATGGGATTATATGCTTAATGAATATGGTCTTACTGATAATAAATGGTTGCGTAGCATATTTGATGTGAAAAAAAAAATGGGCTAGTGTATATGGTCGACATATGTTCACTGCCGATATGAAAAACACCCAACCTAGTGAGTCAATAAATAATGTGTTGAAGAAATACTTAAAACTAAAACATGATTTTGTGCGCTTTTCAAGACATTACTCTAGAGTTTTGGTTGATAAGAGCCATCAAGAACTACAGGCAAAGTTCAAAATGAGACAAACAAAACCGATTTTACAATCTTATGTAGAGATGTTGAGACATGTTGTAGAGCTATACTCCCCAGAAATGTTCCAAATATTTCAAGATGAATATATGAATATTGCTGATTGTACTATTTACAAGGCTAATAAATCTGATACTGTCACAAAATACAAGGTCAAATATAGTCAAAAAATTCAAAAGCACCTAGTTAAATATGAAGCCTCAACTACTACGGTGGATGCAGTTGCAAGAAGTTTAGCTTTGTAGGAATTCTATGTGCTCATGCTTTGAAAGTTCTTGAACATAAAAATGTTAAGAGATTTCGCATCCATTATGTATTGAAAAGATAGACATAAGATGTAAAGGCTGGTTCTATCAAGGACTATCATGGCATTGATATTAAAGGTAATGCACAAGAGTTGATAGGAAAACGCTACTCTCATTTGAGTCACAATGCTTGTGAAATTTCCACATTTGCAACAAAGAATGGAATAATGTATGAACATACCAAAGAATGTTTTGAAAAATTATTGAAGAATTTGCAAGAGATTAGAAAAAAATATCATTTGAATAATATGGAAAGTTGCATAGAGGTCCATGTTGATGTTACTACAAATGTTTTACAAGGTGATAGCATATGTAGGATTAAAACAAAACCTACTATTAGGCGTCCAAAGAGAAGGTTGAAATCTGCATTAGAGAAGAAAAACGGTAAATCTTGAAGTAAAACAACACATGCTAAAAAACATGCTAGTGGCTTAAAAAAAAGCTTGTGAGGCGAGACAAGTTGAATCACTTGGAAGTCTAAATAAAGTAAGATATGTTACATTCCACTATAATATGTCAATCTTGTATGCACATAAATTTGTTTACAGTCTATGTGACAATTATTCTTTGCTATTATTTACAGGTTTCCATAGCTACTTTTGATGTTATTTGAGAAGAGCACCATATTGGCAAAAGCATTAAATAGGTTGGAGTTAGGGTGCAACTTTATTGGATGGAGATTGAAGACTATTTATTTTTGGGTGCAACTTTATTGGATAGAGATTGAAGACTATTTATTTTTGTTAGACCATTGGCAAATTGAAGACTATTTTTTTATTGTTAGACCATTGGCAAACCATTGACTTTTTAGTATTTTTTATCGTTAGACCATTGGCAGATTGAAGCTAGTTTTTTTTTTTTTTAGACCATTTGCAGAACCACTGGTAAACTGTTAAATTTTTGGTATTTTTTATTGTTAGAACATTATATGTGCAAGTTAGATTTGTAAACTTGTATGAAAAAGTGTATGAAATATCTAATAGTATATTTTGATGAAAAAGCTCAAGAATGATAAAAATGAAAGCTTTAACTTCATAGAGTCGAGAGAAAAAAAAAGTAATGTAAGGAAAGTAAAGATAATAATGGGATATATTTGGAAAACCCTTTGAAAGGGATGAAAAACCACAGGTGAGTAAGGGTGAATGTCCCTTACTCTTTCAAGCTTTCTATTATATGGAGAAAATGGAGGTTTTCCTTGTACAAGCTAGTGTACCAGGTGAAGGCACGACCTTCCAAAGACTTGGAAAACTCTCTGAGCCTTAGCTCGTGGTTATGGGAATGAGCTGTCAAGGCATCCACATACCTCCTGATATGCTCTTTGGCATTCCTAACCACATCATCATACTTGGGGAAGATGGGAGGTGTGTAGTTGGTAGGATAAGGCTTCCTAGCCATCTCTTCTGGATAAGGAGGCCTTGTATCGATGTAAGCAGAACTCTTTGCTTTTCTGGCCTCGAGTAGAATGGCTACAATATCTTCCGTAGTTAGGTAAGGAGATGCTTAAGGACCTTTGGGTTATAAGGGTACCCTTTGTTTGAGAGGAGGCTTAAGATTTGAACTTTAGGTCTCTCCATGAGGTCCTTGGCCACCTTGTGGGGTCTGAGGGGTAGTTGTCCTCTAGCGTAAAGACTAGAGCTCCTCCCACATGGAGGCCTGAGAATGCTAGAGGTTCTCAATGGTTGCCACGATGTCTCTGTTATCCGGCTGTTTGACCTCTTCAGATGATTTTGAGCCCTCAGTGTGCATAGAGAGATGGTCTACACTAATTTTTGCTTGCTGGTTCTCTCCTGAACTAGTCTGATCGCCTGCATTTTTCTTCCTTTGAGGCATCGAATGACCTAAGAGGAAGATGACTAAAAACAAGAATGTAGGTGAACATATGGTATACAACTAAAAGGAAGGATGACTAGAGATTCTCCCTAGTGGAGTTACAAAAAATGTACGTGCAAGTTAGATTTGTAAACTTGTATGAAGAAGTGTATGAGATATCTAACAGTACATTTTGATGAAAAAGCTCAAGAATGATAAAAATGAAAGTTTTAACATCATAGAGTCGAGAGAATAAGAACGTAGTGCAAGGAAAGTAAAAATAACAATGGGATGTACGTGGAAACCCTTTTGAAAGGGATGAAAAACCACGGGTGAGTAAGGGTGAATGTCCTTTACTCTTTCAAGCTTTCTATTATATGGAGAAAATGGAGGTTTCCCTTGTACAGTGATGATGTTCTTACTAAAAGAGAGGTCTTTTCTCTACCTCACTTTCTTACAAACTTTCTACTCTTTTATCTAATGTTCTATCCTGTTTCTTTCCCTAATAATCCAACAACATGTTCCTCTTACAGTCCAAGGAATGTTGCTAGGTACAAAAAACAGATGTCAAACTGTGATTCCCCCATTTGAACCCTAATACAGCTACTATACTATGTAGTGGTTGAAAAGTGACCTTGCCACTATGTGGGGAGCAATCCTTGGACAAGGAAAGGGACATCAGGGGCATTGAAAGTGATGCACGTGTCCCTAATAGTGGTCCAGCACAAGCACAGCCAATGAAAGGGAGGGATTTCATAACCTCTAACCAAAGAGGGTCACTATCTCCCTTTTGTGAGTGTTGGGTGTCCATGTCAAGTGCAAATCTCATTCTTCTCCAAGATGGTCACGCCGTTGGCACAACCAAAAATCCTTTCTCCCAGCCAACGTTCCCTTTTCTTTGCTCACAGTCGTTCCACGTGTAGAGTTTGGATCCAGCCACGTCTGCATTCCCACGTGCCTTGGCTGGTGTACAGTACAACCATTGGTAGATTGAAGCTGGTTTTTTTTTAATTGTTAGACCATTGGCAGATTGATGACTATTTTTTATCGTTAGACCATTTGAAATGCATTAAGTTATTGTTTGAGATAAAGTTTTTAGAGAAAAAAGTTATGTATATTTATAGTTTAGGCTGAATTTATTTTTTTTATTGTGAGAGATAAAGTTTGTTGTTCAAAATGGTACTACTTTTTCTGCAGTCCTAGTTTACATTTGATAGGAAACCAAGAAAACTCTGTTTTTGTTTCTTGATTTCCCTACAAACTACAATGCTGTTTTTAAGTGTACTAGCATTTAACCCGCGCAATGCGCTGGGAACATTTTACACATTTAAAATACCATCAAATTGACATAACAATACAATAAAATACAATTAATATGTTTATTAAAGGCTTTGTTTTAATAATGCCAATCAATTCAAAAAACAAAAATTACAATTGTGCAATGTAGAGTTAGGTTCAATAACAATGTCAAAAGTCCAAAAATTCCCCATAGCAGAAAATAAACATCTAGTGAGCAAAGCCATATTCTAGCTAGCCCTGATGTACTATAAATGCCAACTCTGTTTCACTTGGATAAATTGAGTCATCATCAGTCACCTGCAAAAACTATAGCACATATGTAGAACCCTCTCAAATGTTAGTCCATCTTGAACATGCCAACTACAAAGGTATACACAATAGCAACAAAATGGATTCTTTAATGTGCTAAATGGGTGATTGTTGTCCAATTGGAGGCAATAGCATAATGAATACCTATTTAAATGCAACATTTGAAATAATAGAAACTAATACAACCTTTTGAGCTCCATGTAAGAAGAACATATTCAATAATAATATAAGGTAAAATTCCAATGTATAAATACAAAGCAACAATATTTTAATTTCTATTGGTAGAAAGTAAGTGATTGATAAGAGAAAGCATAACTGATAAAAAAAAGAAATTTGATGTACCTATAAGTATTAGAAGATTTTTTATAGCCTTAGCACTAAGCAACAGAATGACTTACACCTGCTAGGGAAATCCAAATTGGGATGTAGATGCCAAATATTGATGTTCAAGTCTTAAATAAATATAAATAAATAAATAAATAAAGCATCAAACATGGTTAACAATAGCAATTCTTAATATACAAACAACATCTAAATTAAATCTGTGAAAAGTTGAAAACCATAAAAGAACAAAGAACCTAAAACAAAATTGGAAAAGAAAAATAAAATCATATTTTTTCTCTGCCAAGTTACACTTTGCTCAATATTTTGTAGTGTAAATTCTAAGAATGCATCTTACAATCCTAGCCACCAAATTTCCACTATGGAAGTTTCAAGTGTGTAATGGTCATAAGCAATTATAGTGTCAAGATATATTTTTTTTTTAATAATTAAAAGCACATAGTTTTTGTAAACCGATGTCCAAAGTTGAAGCACATACATGCTAGAGGGATTGCATCTAAATATCTTCTTTAAAAAATTTAAACACATCAAGCAATTTGGATATTTTCTGTTTTCTTAACTTTTTACATCAGACTATCAGAGAATAGAGGTAAAATTTCTTCTTTTCACCAAGTATAGACATTTCCTTCACTTTAGATAGACTATTAATTCTACTTTAAACAGCATATGAGTTCCACTAACCATTACATATATCATGAATTCCATCCAACACATGATAGACATTATTAATTTAGCCTTTGAAAGCAAAACAATATATATATATATATATATGAATAAAAATTCTACTTTGATTTTAGTTTAATTTTTTAGTTTTGTTTTAGACCTACTATCATATAGTATATCTTCAATTTGTTATGCCTTCCAAAAAGAAAAATATTATTACATCAAAACCAAAATAATCAGATTGGCTAAAGAAACAATATATTTTTTTTTTAAATCTTATAGTTGAAGATAATAATTCTTTACTACAAATTGGCAGGACTGATACATACAAATATTTATGCATGTGCACATTTATATACCTTGCTGCCCCTTTTTTTACCCATGCCAAAATTCTAAGAATCAAAGACGTAAATGTGTTTGCGAAATTGATTTACCAACTGCAATTTCTATAAGCTTTTATTAAAAAAATAAATTGCACATATAAATGTGACCTATAGAAACTAAAGCAATAGAAATCCAAACATTAAAATCAAAACCCTCAAATGGAAATCTCAACACATAAAAGCAAAACACATGAGAGCTACATTACCCTCACACCAATCTTTCCTGTAAGGAGGTTTACAATATTTTCACTATTGTTAATGCCCTATCATAACAACATTAATTTTTTCAAGATTTTTCTATTTTTAAAAATCATTATGTAATTTCATCTCTTTAAATTTTATATAAGAGACATTTAATACAGCATGACTATGAGAAATTTCATCAAATATATGGCATGCAACATTGACAAAAAAAAAAAAAAAAAAAAAAACCGTGCAACAAATTGGGAAAAAAACGGATAAAAGAACTTAAAAATAGAACTGTGTGTGTGACAAATTGGGGAAAAGGCGCTCAAAGAACTTGAAAATAACAGGTAAAAAAAACATACAAAAAAAAAAAAGAAATAAAAATGTTTCAATACAGATTTATAAATAAATAAATAAATAAAACCATTACCATCCAGAGTCCTCTGTTTACAGTAGCGTGAATATACTCAAATACCCAAATCTAAAGCATATTTAATCCACAAATTTTAAAAAAGAAATTAAAAAAAAAAAAACTTTATTGTTGGCCTTATAGAATAATATCTAAAAATCCCTTAATAGTAAAAGGTAAAGGGATCTGAATCCATTGGATTGCCCAACAGAGTCATAATCGGTGTGTGTGGGTTTTGAGTTTGACCCGTGGTGATAGAGTCCTAAACCAAAAAAACCCATCTACTTTTCAATAAGGGTCAAAGAAGAACCCTAGAAAGTTCAGAGAAAAAAATAAAGAGAATAAACAGCCAGCTTTTCTTATTTTTGAAAAATTGAAAAAGAAAAGCATCAGTGAGAAGTTCTAGGGAAAAATCAATGCGTACCTTTCGAATACACTATTGAAGAGAAAGGATGGGGCAGCGAATGAACAGATCAGAGAAGGGATGGGGCAGAGAATGAACGAAGCAGCAATTTCTGTCTCTTTCTCTTTCTACATATGGCAAGCTTTTTTTTTTTTTTAATAATAGCAAGCCTTTTGATTACACGGTTAGTTTTCTTTTTTATACTAAGAGACTATTAAACAGTGTTATGGCATTGCTAAACAGTAAAATGCTTCATTTTTTAATTGGGAACGTGGCTGAAAGTTAAATGACCTTTTTTCCTACATGGCAGCACCGCCTTAATTGTAGGAAAAGGCTTGTGCTATTTGGTAGGTTTAAATAAATGAACCATAAAAAATAAAATTTGAAGGTTGAGTAACACCAAACTCAAGTTTAGTAACATAATGTAGCATTGCTACTTCATTTTGCATATAAGTGATCAATAAAATGGAACATAGTGGTTATAATGAAGGTCATTCATATTAAAGTAGCATATTGAATTCACGAAATTGAGTATATATACTTTGGACAATGAAATAAATTTAGGCATTATATTAATGAACTAATTTATGGAAACAAAAATTATAAAACTACATATCCAATCATTTTGACAGGAAACCAACTATTTTAGAATTAGTAGCTATAATTTTAAGAATTAAGATACATACTTTGGCATTATAGGTATTCCACTACTATCAATTATTACACCAGGACCCACAAACACCTGAAGGGAAAAACGATGAAGACCATAAACCATATGTAAAAACTCAGCTTGAAATTGCAATGAACAATTTCAGAATCATCATAAATTCAAATTCAAATTCAAATTCCCTCAAAATCACAACAATGTAATCTTTGAGGTATACTGAATTAAAAACCTTAGAAATACAAATTAGGCAAACTGATTAGAAAGCATAACCAAAACAAAAGAGAATCCTAACAATATATTTAGCTACTGAAAATTGATGGGAAAAACCTAACTGAATTATAATATGGTTTTACAGTTCAGTTCAGTCCAGTTCAAAACAAAAACTAATTGAATTCAAATACTTCTAAAGAGATGATTGTGATCATCAACATGAAAATTCCCTTTAAGAATCAAAGATGCACAATAGGATCCTTTATTTATATATTTTAATTGAGTCATATGAGTTTAAGCATAAAGAGCACTACAATATTTAGACATACAAAACCTAAGAAATCACCCTATACTAAGCCAGTCAAAAGCATTGAAGTAATTATCTTAATTCTAGTAAGTTTACTCTAAAAAGTTATTTATGTAAAACTACAATTGGTACACTTTCCATGTTGTTTTCATTTATATTCTGGCCATTAAAAGTATAAGGGGGTGGCTGTGGTCTGGATGTATTTCTTTAGGCATATTTCAAACATATTACCGGGGAAAAAAATGGATCGAAGATATAGTAACTGGCATCATATAGCTATGGCCTACCATTTACTTTCTCTTTTGTAGGCATCTATTTTATGAGTCAATAGTGCAATAATCTTAATGGTATTAAAAATTAGAGGATTCGTTTTGCAAATATATATTTTCTAAACAACATAACACTAAGGAAATATAATGCAAGTCTATAAGACATGTTTTCAAACACATATTATGCTAAAAAACTCAGTCAACAGTCATGCAAACACTGTTAACACAGTTAAGATAAATCTATTGTATATTAATTAGAAGCCCAACTATTAAAACAATCTAAATATCATAGCCTTTGAATTATAAGTCTGAAGTACCCTAAAAAAATGAATCCAAATATTCCAAGCAAAACCAAACCATTTCAAAGGCTGCAGAATGAAGAAGTAACTAGATTAAAAATCAGAGGAGAAAAAATGAAAAAAAAAATTGAAGATTTTGGTAATCCAACAATCAAGATAAACAATCTTTCTCAAAAAAAAAAAAAAAAAGAAAAGAAAAGAAAAAAGATAAACAGTATACATAAATCATATCGTTTGAGATCAATGCATGTCACTATTTGAAGGCCAAGGAGGTATTCTGTACCAAGTGTGATTCAATAACATAAATTAATAACCACCAAAAAACTAATCTTCATGATCATGTGCATGGCAGTATACACTAAAAAATGGCATAAAAAAATATTTTAAAATAAGATCAGTGCAAAAAGGTATTTAACAGAAGTAATAGAATGTCCTAAACACAAATAGAAAAAAGTACAGTGTGTCTCATATAAGAAATTAATGTGAAGTCCTAAAAAAGTAATAAAACCTGTGTTAGTAACAGATTGCCTACCTACTTTCTGCTCTATACACAGATAGTAAAATCAATGATAGATAAATTGGGAGAAAAAGAAGCATCATGTATTGGAGGAAAAAAGAACGGATGAAGCATAGAAAAAGACTAAGAAAGAAAAAAAATCTAGAGAATACTAACAGATAAAAGCTAAAGTGCAAAAGCCTTTTTCACAATTGTCTTTTCCAATGACCATAAGATTCATAACTAATGCCCATTCCCTTATCATTTCACGGTTGCCACATTATAATGAAAATTTCAATGTCATATGTATAAATTCAATGTATATGCCAATCCGGATGCCCACCAAAAGCCAAAAACAAACAAAGAAACCAAAATATTGAATCAGAAATTTCAATGTCATACATATAAATTCAATGTATATGCCAATCCGGATGCCCACCAAAAGCCAAACACAAACAGAGAAGCCAAAATATTGAATCCAAAATCTAATATTGATTCAATCTGCTCTCTATGATGATTGATTTAATCTATCCAATATTGATTCACATTTAGCAAAGTAATCTAACAAACGTAATTGAAATTTGAAAAAAACAAAACAAAACTTTAGAACTGGCTATAATTCCTTTTACTATTATACTTTCAGATTTCACAATTTAAACCCATTAAAAACCCAACATCAAAAACAACAAAATCAAGACCTAAAAAGTCTCTTTTAAAAAAATATCAACTTAAATCTACAAAGTAATAAACTTAGTGTAAAGAAACTTATACTATCAGATTTCAAAATCCCACAATTTGACTCCCCCTTGCAATAAAAACAGAACAGGTAAGAGGCCATTATAACTCAGGAAGGATTTTCATATTGTGAGGGGTTTTCCCTAATTTAAACGAATAGAGAGGAAAAGGGTTATGAATTCAAATTCCTAAATTGACAGTAAACCATAATCGAAGAGAATATTAGGAAAATTAATTGAAACTTTTGCTTTAATTAAATTAGAGAATCTAGTTGTAGAAAGATTCCATTTTATTGTTGTAGAGGAAGAAATTGAATGATTTAAATCCAAAAGAGAAGAATTCAAACAAACCCATTACCGAAAATATTTAATAGAAATAGCCGCACATCATAATTTCGATTTCCTTAACCCTAATTTTTGGAACCAAAATCTAACTACAATTGTAAAAGTGGAAAACATATAACAAACCTAATTTAACTATAAGTTTGTGGAAAACAAAAAGTTAGAGAAAGATTTGGAACCCGTCGGAGGCATTGTTAATCAAAAAGTCGGAGGGAACTCTTTTTAGTCGGCTTCAACTTCCTTCTTCTTCTGCTTCTTTTTCTGGAAAAATCAAAAAGCAAAAAGGTCGTTTTAGCGTAATTGGAAACAAAGTTTTTGAAAGGATCTGGGAAACTATGGGGTATATGTTGTTTATGTCTGATTTCTCAGATTTTTCTGCACCTAATTGACTCCTCTCTCTCTCTCTCTCTCTCTCTCTCTCTCTCTCTCTCTCTCTCTCTGTGTTTATCAGTCTCTTTCAATTTATTTGTGTTTTTGTTTTAAACCGTGACACGGTAAATGGATAGAATTTAAAGTTCTCAAACAGTGCAACGTACGGTATTTTTTAACTTTTAAGTTGTATACGTGTCAGTTTTGTAAGGGGGCATTTTTCCTAACGTGACAGCACCTCTTTAAAGGCTTCTGTTTTTATATATAGTATTAGATTAGATATGACTTGGTGCACAACATTGGAAGCTTGATTTTTATTTTATTAATTATGTTTATTTTATCATATAGCTATGTGGATCCTCTAGAATCTGCCAATTTGTTGTTTGTAGATTAATCAAAATTGGTTTAGTTCTATACCCAGAGGCTATATGCTCTGAACCGGTGAGTTTGAAAGGAATTAGTCATATTCAAGGCGACAACCCTACAAGAAATTAATAGATGAGAAGAGAATAGTTTAAATGGAAAATATCTGCTGCCTCTTATTACTTTAACCGTAGCTTAAATACAACCATGACTAATTCAAATACGAAATGATAACTCTTGAGGCTAACATCAGTCTTTTCCTACTACCAACAAATTAGATAACAATCCTAATAAAAATAAAAATAAACTACTATTGATAACAATTAACGATATATAACTACTAGATGAGGCATTATAGTAATATCTTCAACTTGCTGTGGAGATTAATTCCTCTGTTGGAGATTATCTTCTGCTGCGTAATTAATTCTAGCTTCAGTAAGTCCCACGTGTTCTTGAAACATATCACTATATCTTCAATCTAGAAATATTACAACCAATGTCGCAACCAAAGCATGATCATCAGATCCAGGAAATATGGTTAGTGGAAATTTATCATTTTTAGCATAAAGATGTCGTAGCTTGTGCATGAGGCTAGTCTGTATTAAGACATAAGAGTGAGACCTTATGTTAAAAACCACAATGAATAAAGTTTTAATTATAAAACTAAGAGACAAAAAATATAACCAATCTACAACATTTACATTGCAGCAGCTAGTGGCTCATAACAAATCTATGAGACATAATTTTAAGGAATGACAAGATGAGGAAGCATGAGATAATCCATGATAAATATATATATATATATATAAAAAAATTGGTGGGCATTGAAATCTAAATAACAAAATACATCCATGATAAATACTTCCTTGTTATATACACAAAATAACAAATCTGAATCATTGAGGCTTCAATTTTCAATGCTAGCAACATTTATCAATTATTTGTACCTGTGCCACAATATCATTGCCTCTATAGACATCGTTTCAAACAATTGGTAGGCATTAAAAATTAAAAGCAGAACGGAAGAAAAGAGAGAGAGAGAGAGACTCACGTGGTAACAGTAGATGGAAATTAGGTGGTGACCAGTGGTGAGAAGTCAATGAAAGAGAGAGAGATTGGGTTTTTGGGTTACAGAGAAGAGGGCTGGGTTTACAGAGAAGTTGGAGAGAGAGAGAGAGAGAGAGAGAGAGAGAGAGAGAGAGAGAGAGAATAAGTATGGGTTTTAGTTTTTATTTTTTTTAATAGGTAGTGGATTGCATCCATGGCAGATAGTATTTCTCTGCCCTTTTCTGTTGAATTTACACCCACGGTTTGGACAATATGGACACACAGGAATCAAGTCAGAACTAACCATCCTTGTTGCAGTCCAAATCAACTCGCAAACAAGGCCAGAGAACTCCTTATGAAATTCCAGGCGGTGCAGCAACCTTCTCTACCACAGTCCACACCAATCCGAGTTCGTTGGAGAGCTCCTATCTTGGACATGGGTACCGAAGCTACCCAAACAGATCAAGGCTCAGGGGAGCTACCACTGAAGGAAGGTCCAATAAAAGCGCAATCAATGGCACAGTACCGAGCGAATGTGCAGGTTCCAAATGCGGTTCCGAATGTCCAGGGAATAAACAGTGGCAGTGGAGGGACGAGGTGGAGATGCCCACAAGTTGAGTTGGTGAAAATAAATTTTGATGGTGCTGTATATAGTGCATCCAATATGTCCGGTTTTAGAGTGGTGATACGGGATAGTAATAGAGCTGTTTGGCCTTCTTGCTCACAAAAAATCCCTCAAGCTTACAAGGCTAAAGTGATTGAAGCGCTGGCAGCCCTCAAGGCATTGTCTTTTGCGTTTGAGTTGGGATTTTGTAGTGCTATCCATGAAAGTGATTCTCTTGGTCTGATTTAAGCTTTGAAGTCAGAGGAGCGTAGCTTATCACCAACGAGTTTACTGATTGAAGATGTGAAAATGTTTTCTAACAATTTTGTAAAATTGTTGTATTCTCACGTTAAGAGAAACGGCAATAGGATTACTCATAGTCTAGCTAAAAATGCGTTATGCATACCAGATTTTCAAGTATGGATGGAAGATGTCCCATCATATATTGTTTCAATTTTACCATTAGATGTAGTTGAATTACATTAATAAAATCCATCAGTTTCTTTCTCAAAAAAAAACTAGGGTTAGTTGGGTTAAGTTTACTTAAATAATCATGTGCAATGCACATGCCATTTTTTACACATGTCAGTTTATTAAAGCAGTTTGTAGCCTTAAGATACAACTGGTTTTGTAGTTAAATTTTGTCTATTTTTAAAATGAAAAATAATTAATTCTCTCTAAAATGATTGAAATAGTTATTCCTTAATAGGTGTAATAATTTCTAACATTAATATATTTCTAAATAAATAAATAAATAAAACTTTTCCATATTCACGTAACAATTATGGAAATAAAAAATCATAAAAAATAACTCATATCTCTCTCAAATTTAAATATATTATTTTCTAAGATATATAATTATATGAGTAAGATATATTCTAAAATAGATTTTATGTTTATTTGAATGTTACAACTCACAAGTCACAACCAAACTTATGAATGGGCTTAGTTGTTCCATTATAACACAATTTATTTTCAATAATAAAAATTATCATATATGTTATAATCTATATTCAGTGTACCAAACATGCCTTGAATACTTTTTAGATCACTAACATAAATCACTAACATAAAACGATATGCCTCTTAGGAGTCATTTAATGGAAAACGATAACTTTTTTACCACGTGAGAAAAACAATAATAACTTTGTAAAACATTTAAAATCATTGGAGTATTTAAAAGACCATAGATATTTAAATACATATTATTTAAATATTTATTATAACAGTGAAATTTATAGTGCGAATTTAAACATCTTTTTTTATTATTTTATAATTAAATTAGATATGATTAGATTTGGATCACAGCTTGCTGCCCCTTGCTCATGGCAACCGACAGATTAACATCAGGCCCAAGATCAACGCGCTTGGGGAAAATCATGCACGTCAGATTCACATATTCATTTTTATTTTTATTTTGGTAGAAATTGGAAATTCTTTAAAACCAAAGGCAAAGAGTGAATGTTCAGGACAGCATTTATTACTATAATACATCAAGCTACCTCCCTTCCCTATATATTAAGCCTAACGGATTGAGGGAATTTCACCATCACATCACACATTCTTTGGACTTTCTCTCTCTTTTTGAAACCCCAATGGCTTCAAAGCTCTTCACTTTCTTTACATTTTCGTGTTTCGTTATCCTTGCCTTGTTTACCTCTCCATCTTATGAGGATACTATATAAAATAGCAATCCAACCCGTCTAGTCTCACCAGAAACAATTTGCAAGTCCACACCACATCCTCACTATTGCAAAACACTGCTCCCTAACCATACTGCCAATGTCTATGACCATTGCAGGTATTCAGTCCGAAAATCTGTGTCTCAATCCCGCAAGTTTTTGACAATGATAGACAACCATCTAAAGCACAAATCCACCTTAACAAAATCAGTAATTCAAGCACTCGAAGATTGCAGGCTACTAGCTGGACTCAACAAGGATTTCCGCTTAAGCACATTCCAAACTGTTAACAGAACTAGTAAAACTCTTTCTAGGAGAAAAGCTGAGCACATCCAAACCTTGCTTAGTGCCATTTTAACAAATGAGCAAACTTGTTTGGATGGTCTACAAGAGACAGCTTCAGCTTGGAGTATAAATAAAGGCCTCACTCCTCCTGTTTTAATCTTCAATACAAAACAATATAGTGTCTCTCTGGCTCTTTTTACCATGGGTTGGGTTGCCTAAGAAAGAGCGAAACACCACATGGAAACCTACAAAGAAACAACTTGGTTTTTAAAATGGACACTTACCCCTAAAAATGTCAAGCAGGACACGCGCAATTTACGTGTCAGTTAGTCGGAGAAATCTAATTCAGTCACAGGGTGTTGATAAGGTTGTGGTGTCTGACATCGTGACTGTGAGTCAAGATGGAAGTGGAAATTTCACCACCATCAATGACGCTATTTCTGCAGGTCCAAACAATTCTGCTGCTACTGATGGGTACTTCTTGATCTATATCACGGCTGGTGTGTACGAAGAGTATGTGTCCATTACCGTGAACAAGAGGAACTTGATGATGATAGGAGATGGTATCAATCAGACAATTATCACAGGTAACTGCAGCTTCGTGGACAGTTCCACAACCTTGAATTCTGCAACATTTGGTAAGAACTAAGAACTGTTTCCTATTTTTAATTCTATGGTATGCCATTCGAATTTGATATGTTCTAGGTTTTTATTTTATTTCATTTGTAATTCTTTGACAAATATGTTATAGGCATAATAGTTAGGAGTTAGCAAAATTTGACTGTTATTTTTTTTTTTTTTAATTTGCTGATAAAACAAGTTGTATCAATATAACATCATTTTCACATAATTCATGAAGGATACTATTATTATTTTACTCGATTATAATTAACAAGTTATCCTAATAATTACAGAATTTTTTTTAGCAAAGTGCTAGACTTATTATATTTATTGTACAAGTTATGTGGCCTTCCCTTAAGAAAACGTAACCTTATATGATAACAATATTTAATATATTAATAACAACAATTTGTTTAATTATATTATTTAAATCAAATTCAAATAAATTAATAAAAAAACGTTATTTTTCAAATAAAGGAGGGAGGGGCAGATTAAAAAAAGAAAAAAAAGATTATTTTGACTAACTTAAAGAGATGATCATATTTTGAAAGGTTCTAAAATAAATCAAGAACCAACAATAAGAAGTAAGTATTAGACAACTTTTATAGTAAGTAGTTTTTTAACTTCGGCATGATCTAATGGATTTTGATATTCATATTGCAGTTGTGGTTGCACCAGGGTTTGTGGTAGTGAACATAACTTTTCGCAATACTGCTGGAGCAATTAAGTACCAAGCAGTAACAGTTCGAAATGGGGCTGATATGTCTACATTTTATAGCTGCAGCTTTGAAGCATACCAAGACACCTTATATGCACATTCTCTCAGGCAATTCTATAGAGAGTGTGACATATATGGTACAGTAGATTTCATATTTGGTAACGCTGCGGTTGTTTTTCAAAATTGTAACATCTACCCCCGACTACCAATGAGTGGACAGTTCAATTCCATCACAGCACAAAGTCGAACCGATCCGAATTAAGATACAGGTATTTCGATTCAAAATTGTACTATTAGAGCTGCCGATGAGTTGGCTTCGACCAATATTACTTTTCTGACATACCTAGGAAGGCCATGGAAGAATTACTCTAGGACAATTTACAAGGAAACTTTCATGGATAGTTTGATAAACCCTGCTGGTTGGACTGCTTGGAAGGGAGATTTTGCACTATAGCACATTTTATTATGTCGAGCATAATAACACGGGTCCCGGATCAAACACTACAAACAGAGTTTCATGGCCTACTTACCATGTAATTAATAATACTACGGAAGCTGCTAATTTCAATGTGGCTAACTTCTTGTTGGGTGATGATTGGTTGCCTCAGACGGGAGTACCTTACAATGGTGGCTTAATTCGAGTAGCTTCTTAGGTATAGGCTGTAGGTAACTAGCTGTTTGTGGCTTTTTTTTTTTTTTTTTTTTTCACATATTCCTTTATTATTTATTTACATTGTCATTATTGTTTTATTAAGTATAATAAGGTTCTAATAGTTTGTTAAGAAAGACTATTAAGCTCGCCAGTGAACAGAGGAGAAGCCTACTAAAGACCAAAGAGAGGAAGATAGGGACAATCTCAAACCAGTCATGGGAGCAATAAGGACAATCACTGGGGGACCAGTCGTTGGAGGATCATACAAGTCCTTGAGGAAGGCGGTTTAGAGGCAGGTGAACAGCGTTCATGTCAAGCACCCAATGGCAAAACATCGTCGTACTAGGAATGAAGACATTGTCTTCTCCGAGCAAGATGTGAAGGGGATCAAGCAGCCCTATGATGACCCCCTAGTCATTATGCTAACCAATTGAAGGGTTCAACACCTAAAGAGTGCTAGTGGATAATGGAAGCGGAAGCTCAACAGACATAATATACATGACAGCTTTCCAGCAGATGAAGTTGGATCCAAAACGCCTTAAGCCTTTCGGATCTCAGTTAGTTAGCTTCAGCGGAGACCGCGTTTATCCAAAGGGCATCATTTCATTACAGATTACAGCAGGGACCTACCTCGCTCAAATGACAAGGATGGAAGACTTCTTGATCGTTGACTACCTTTTGTCTTCCAATGTGATTCTTGGGCGACCAACCCTTAATCGCCATAAGGTGGTAACTTCCACATATTTTGAAAGTAAAATTTTCGACCCCCCACGAAATTGGAGAAATCATAGGGGACCAACTTTTGGCTCGAGAATATTACCAAGCGGCCCTAGCATCCAGGGAATATCACACTTGGATGGTAGAAGAAGAACCACCCAAACCCATGGAGGAGGCAGAAAATGTTGTGCTAGTGGAAGGAGACCCATCCAAAACCACCAAGGTAGGAAAAGAGCTTCACTAGACTTTGAAGGACGAATTAGTGAAGCTTTTGAAAATGAACTTGGATGTCTTTGCATAGAACTATGAGGACATGCCAGGGATTGACAGATGAGTGATAAAGCACAGTCTTAACGTCGACTTAACAAAGAAGTTCATTGAACAAAAGAGGCGAGTATTCACTCCAGAGCGGAATAAAGCAATCATGGAAGAGGTGGAGAAGCTTTTAATTGCTGGATTCATTAGAGAAGTCTACTATCCAAAATGGCTCGCCAATGTTGTTATGGTAAAAAAGTCCAATGGAAAATGGAGAATGTGTGTGGACTTCACCGATTTGAACAATGCATGTCCCAAAGACAGCTTTCCTTTTCCTAGAATTGACTAGCTTGTTGATTCAACAACTGGCCATGAACTACTAACCTTCATGGACGCTTTTTCAGGTTATCACCAAATCCTAATGAAGGAAGAATATTAGGAAAAAACTGCGTTCGTCACTAGCCAGGGCCTATATTGCTACAAAGTCATGTTGTTTGGGCTGTAGAACTCCGGTGCCACCTATCAAATATTAGTGAATCAGATGTTCAGCAAGTAGATAGGGAGGAATATGGAAATCTATGTAGACGATATGCTCGTAAAATGCAGGGAAGCTAAAACCCAACTTGCAAACCTTCATGAGGCGTTCGATACTTTGAAGGGTACAAAATGAAGCTTAACCCTGTGAAATGCCTTTTTGGAGTCTCATCAAGAAAATTCCTAGGCTTTATGGTATCTTAGCGAGTAATTAAGGTGAACCCAGAGAAGGTTAGAGCCATACTTGACATGGTTTCTCCCAAGACAGTTGAGTAGCAGCATTAAATAGGGTCAGAGCTAAAGACTGACGAGGTGAGTAGCAGCATTAAATAGGTTTTTCCCGAAAGCCACTGACAAGTGCCTCCCCTTATTTAAAGTTCTTAAATAGGCTTTTCAATGGACGGATGAGTGTATGGCAGCCTTTCTGAACCTCAAGGAGTATCTGGCCAAGCCTCCATTACTGAGCTCGTCAGTAGAAGGAGAGGATCTGTTTTTATACTTAGCTGTATCACAAACACTAGTCAGTTCAGCCTTAATCCATGAAGAATCCAAGATACAACAGCCAGTGTATTACACGAGTCAAGCTTTTCAGGGTGCTGAAGCAAAGTATCCACGCATGGAGAAGATGGCCTTCTCATTGATCATGGCTTCAAGAAAGCTTTGTCCGTACTTCCAGGCTCATACCATTATAGTTATGATAGACCAACCAATCCAAAAAGCAATGAGCAAGCTAGATGCTGCAGGTCGTATGGTTCAGTGGGCAGTTGAGCTAAGCAAGTTTGACATTGAATACAGGCCATGAACAGCAATCAAAGCTCAAGCTTTAGCAAATTTCATTGCAAAATTCACTCTTCCAAACCCTGATTAGGAAGCAAAGTATTGGGCAGTTTGCTCAGATGGCTCATCTATTACAATACTTGGAGGTGTTGGCATCATAATGACATCACCAGAGAAAGATGTCCTTAAGTATAGGGTTCAACTCCAGTTTCTAGCAACAGACAATGAGGCAAAGTATGAGACAGTCCTTGCTAGCTTGAGGATTGCAAGAGCCTTGGGAATCAAGAATTTAAGATTGAGAACTAATTCTAAGCTGATTGTTGGGTAAATAACTAAGGAATATGAAGCGAAGGAAGAAAGAATGAAGAAATACCTACGACTGACGAGTCAGCTTATTAACAAATTTGATAGCGTCAAACTCGAGCTAATCTCAAGGGAAGAAAACTCAACTGCTGACGAGATTGCTAGACTTGCATCAATTGAAGATGCTTCAGTAATGGTAGTACAATCCCCGGTATTGACGGACTGCAGGCCCTTTTGATTCAATGACCAAGTAACTAGATGGAACCAATCCTATCCTACATTAAAGACGGCGAACTCCCATTTGACTCGTCAGAAGCGAAAAAGGTAAGAGTTCGAGCAGCAAGGTTCACTATTTTAAATGGAGAACTCTACAAAAGAGGATTCTCGATGACATACCTAAAATGCTTGACCCCTGACGAGGCGACGTATGTGCTACAAGAAATACAAGAAGGTGTATGTGGTAACCATTCCAGACCTCGATTTTTGGTGGGAAAGACAGTTAAGGCAGGCTACTTTTGGCCAATTATGCAAAAGGATGCAACTGGACTTGTGAAGAAATGCGATAAATGTCAAGGGTTTGGTAACTTGCAGCATATACCTAGGGAATTACTGACGAGCATCTCCTTACCATGGCCATTTTCCACATGGTGTATAAACATCGTCGATCCACTCCCTTTGGGAAAGAGGCAAGCAAAGTTTCTGCTCGTAGCCATTGATTACCTCATCAAATGGGTCGAAGCAAAACCACTAGCGGTAATCACCGAAGACAAGACATAGACCTTCGTTTGGAAGAACATTGTCTGTTGGTTTAGGATCCCTAGGACGATCATATCTGATAATGGTCGACAGTTTGATAGTCGAAAATTCAAGGAGTTTTACGCAGAGCTAGGGATATTCGTTACCCGGGCACCCACAAGCTAATGGGCAAACAGAAGTAACAAATCACACTTTACTTAAACTCATCAAAGCACAACTTGAGGGGCCAAAGGGTGCATGGCCTGAAGAGTTGCTTGGGGTATTATGGGCCTATAGGACAACGGCAAGAGCACTAATAGGAGAAACTCCATTCAAGTTGGCCTTTGGCACTGAAGTAGTTATCCCAACTAAGGTAGGAGTCTCCAATCTTAGGCGAGCTCATTACGATGAAGGTACAAACAATGACGAACTAAGGCTCAGCTTGGATTGTTTGGCTGAAGTCAGAGATGAGGCAGCCTTCAGAATGGCTCGGTACCGACAAAAACTGCAGAAGTACTATAATTAGAGGGTAAAGCTCAGAAGGTTCAATCTCGACAACATGGTGATACGAAAAGTCTCACAAGTTACTAGGGATCCAGCACAAAGGAAGTTAGGGCCTACTTGGGAAGGTCCATACAAGGTCGTCTGTTACTCCCAACGAGGAAGCTATTATTAGAAGGATTTGAAATACAATCCACTTCCTCATCCTTGGAACGTGGAACATCTCTAGAAGTACTATCAGTAAAAGCTATTGCCTGGTCTAATAAGCTCTGTTTGTAAGGGCACCTCACCTGACGACGCATCAGATAAGTGAGATTTCATTGTTTTTTCTAAGTATTTATTTTCCTTCAAGTATTTTGATAAAGTTATTTTCAATTCGCTATTTCCTTGTAATTCCCTCGTATATAAGGAATGCATGAAATAATAAGGCTTGTTCAGCCATCCTTTTTTTCAATAAAGTTTGACAGAGTGTCAAAGCTAAGTTCAATGACGAAAAGGAAGTACTTGAAATCTAGCAATAAGTTCAAATCACAAACGTGATAAAAACCCGAATGGCAAAAGCTCGAATGATGAGTGAAAATCATAAGTATGATAAAAACTCAAAAGATGAGTTAAAATCACAACATATGGTAAAAACTTAAAATGGCGAGTTGAAAATCATAAATGCGGTAAAAACTCACAAGATGAGTAAAAATCACAAAATAGGGTAAAAACTCAAAATGACGAGGAAAAATCATAAATGTGGTAATGACTTTAAAGATAAGCTGAAATCACGGAACATGGTGAAAACTCAAATGACAAGTTAAAATCTTAAGCAAGGTATTAAAAGAGCAAGCATAAATCATATGTAGAAGAACTTCAAAGTTCAAAACAAGATGAATTCGTTGTTTCTAAAGTAAAAGCCTTACAGCAGAAGCCACCCATTATTTCTAAATTAAAAGCCTTAAAATAGGAGGCATCCATTGTCTTTGAAATAAAACGAAATAAAATTATTTAAATTTTTACTTCAAGGAGCATTGACAATCTCCTCAACATGGCCCACCTTTGTCTGAGCCTCGTCAGTAACTCCTCTTGCAGCAACACCCTCTCTTTCAACAACATCAGTAGCTTCAGCAATGGTTTCACCTTCCTTCTCATTGGCCTCGTCATCAAGGATCTCAGTATCAATAGCTTCAAAGTCTAGATTTGCAAAATCTGCTACATGGCTATGGTGATTCATCGTCCACCTATGAAGAAGCTTGAAGCCCTTGAAGTACTGCTCGAACTAAATGTCAGAGAAGCGATCAGACTCTAGGAACTTGGCAATCACTTTCTCACGTTCCTCGTCCGTTTTCAGGAGGGTAGGTTGAACTTCCTCGTCTTTCTGAATGATGAGCTTTTTCTCAAACTTTAGTGCTTCCTTCAGTTCCTTAACATTCTCCTTGGCCTTTGTTGATTGGTACATAGCTTCAATCAGATCCTTCCTCAACTTTGAGCTCTCGGCCTCAATGGAATCAACCTTTGAGTTGGCCACTACTACCTTCTCCTTGCTGTTCAAGTAGTCTGTCTTTAAACGAAGGGACTCACCAAGAACCTGAAAAAATGAAAGAAGGGTTATTAATTTTTAACAGGTGTAAATACTTAACGAGTAATGAAGAAACGCTGAGTAAAATTCCTGCACTAGTTTGTGAATATGGCAGCTGACCAGTTCGTGGGAAGGGATGGATGAGAGACCCTTAAGCTCATCGTCAGTAATGACATTGTGAGCTCGTCCAAGGGCAATAGCAGGGTCCTCCCAAACACTTTTGCCGACTTGGCTTTCCCTTTAGAACGTGTGGTCTGAGGACTGAAGGTCATCATCTCGAGAGAAGGTGTGGGAGAGGACGAAGTACCAAAAAGTGACCGGGGGCAAGAGTCTCGTCTTTTCCTTCTCCAAGCTTACGCTTCTCCAATGGCAATATGAGACAGAGGTTCATTCTTCAAGTTCTTCATGTGGGCGTATTTGTCTTTGCTATACCTAGTGGCCATTTCTACAAGAAGAAGGTTAGAAAGGTGAAATCCTGTAAGGTAAGATAAGAAAGGACGAAGAATTAAAACCTACTTTTCTCTTCCTGGGCAATTTTCCTCAAAACGTACGCAAAAGACTCGGGTCCAAGGCAACACTTGTACAGATGACGAGGATCAACCAACTCGTCAAAATTGTCAAATGTGAGGGCAAACTCAAGGGCAGCCTTAATTCGTCCTTGGTAATGTTCCTCCAACAAGGGACAATTAGAAACTGCAAAAAAAAAAAAAAAGGGTCAGAGAATAGTAAGCTTAAAACAGCTAGATTAATGAAGAGGAAGAGAGACACACTAAGAGAAGGGATTTCTCATTCCCGTAGCGACCACAGGACTTCACCCTACAGGTTGTTAGACATGGTTTCTCCTCCAGATCCAGAAATGAAGAAATATTGTGACTTCTAGTCACGAAAGGAAGTAAGAAAGCTAAGGACGATTCTAGACTCCGTATTCCAAGATAGAAGTTCAAAATACCCATAGAGGGTGGAAGGTTTCAAACGGTACAAGTAAAGAAATTCATTTAGGGTAATTATGTCCCCATCATAGAAAAATACCCAGATCGACATACAACCAATGATTGTCCTCCATGCGTTAGGGACGAGTTGACCGGGTGCAACATTGAGAGAAAAGAGGAGTTGCATAATAAAAGGATGAATAGGAAAACGAAGGCCACATGAAAAGGTAGCTTCGTAAAAACTCACCTCTCCATGTGCAAAGGTGCACGCTTTTTCATTAGGACAAGGTAATCTTATAGCTACCCCTTTAGGGAATTGAAACCTCTTACGGATAGATTTCAAATGCCTCGACTTTAAAAGGCAAGACTTGGAGAGAGCATGAAAAGGGATTGAAGACGAAGGAGTTTTTGAAGAAGAGAAGGGTTTTGAAGACGATGGGGGTTTTGACACTACAATCTCGAAATCTTTATCAATGGACTCACCACTTGATGACAAACCAGTTTCTAACTCACTAGACCTAACGTCGCTATCTCTGTATTCTATGGCAATCATCTCTAGATGATGGGCAATTAAAGAGTGACGAATCAAAGGGTAAAGGTTAATCAAAACAAGCCTAAAAGCCCCACAATCTCGAGGTACAAATAAACCAACATGGGGACGGCGCCCACCTGAAGACTCAAGAAACACTCTTAGCCTAGCAAAGAAGAACGAAACAAAGGGAATTTCCTTCTTAATGAAATCAAAATTAACCTTTAAGGGAGGAAAAGGAGTCTTACTGTAAGGAAGGTGCAAGAACTTTCTCTTAGTATCAAACTCCAAGCTCAATGTATAATGAAGAAGAAGAAGAAGAATATGAGAAGGTTTTTTGATAAAAAAAGGAAAAGAATTCAATGCGCAGGAAACCCAAGGAAAAAACACACATGCGGCCCACACAAATAAGGAACATGGCAATCAGCTGATAGAGATGTCACCCCATAATAAATATGATGGGATGAGAATCTTGGGGCACGAACAAAGCGATCCGCCGAACAAGGCGATCTGCCCAAGACGGACTTTCCATATTCCTTAGCTCATCCAGGCAATGGACGACAAAGGAATAAGGGGGGCAACTGACGAGTAGCATACAAATGGTCGTCTGTTACTTGCAAACCGTCCACTACAATGACGACTAAGAGTGTGGACGAGAGTAAGTGCATTAATTCCAGGCAACAATCAATGATCAAGCAATGAATAGCTGGAAAATCGTTACCATTGTCCACTAATGCAGAATTAGGGACCGGTTACGAACAGAAAACGTTGGAGTTAATTTGCAATCAGTTAGCATTAATTATTCTAGCTGTAACATAATGGTATACTAAGTATTAACTTAGCTTAAGGCTATACAATGCCAAGAAATACAAGTTTTACAGGTCATCCATCATAGTGACGAGGGACATACTAACGAGGCAAATTCTTGCATCATCAAATTATTTTCAATCAAAATTGAAGAATAGACACCTTTTATATTCCACTGAGAAAGACTAAAATCAATGGAGATTGCTATAAGTAAATTGGATAACTAACTTAGAGGCATGAACATCACAACTAACAAGAGACGACTAATTCTAAGAGCACGTTTGGTAGATTGTAATAAATATTGCAATGTAATAATAGATATTCTCATGATATAACTATTCAGTTATTTGGTTATGTATTTATTATAATGAATAATCATTCTTTATGAATAGTTATTCTTTAAAATGCATGAAAAAAAATAATTATTTTTTTATCAAAAGCACTGTTATATCTATTCCTTAACCTTCTATAATAACTTTTTTTTTTTTAATTCTAAAAAAACCATTAGTTGCTACATCTTCAAAAGGAAAGAAAATAAATTTGTGTTGCTCTCTTTGCTTTGGTGCCTATTACCACTTTATGATAAATGATAGTTGATTGTTAGCTCTAATTTGCACATCCATTTCATCAATATTAATTCTTTAAAAAAAAAAAAGAAAGAGTTCATCAATATTAATTATTCAATATTAATTGATAGTTGGGTACGTGGCTGTTTTGTGATCAATATTAATCTATGAAATTGGAATTAATTTGATAGAATTGGCGAGTTCCAGAAAAAAAAAATTTATTTTTTCTTTCATATTTAAAAATTTTAAATTAAAAGATGTATCATTTATTGTCTCTAGTATAACTTTTATGGGGCTATTCATTTTTAAACAAAGCACGCATATATTAATTATAAAATTGATACATAATAAGCTAGATCCATCGCCCACTTGTTGTTTTCTTTTTAAATGTTAAACTTTCTTTTAGAAAAAAAAATGTTAAGCTAGATCCACAAAAAGTGTAAATATAATTCTATAAAATAAGGGTATTTTAGAAAGTTTGGCTTAAAAAATGATTTCATTCCACCTTCTTCTTCTTTTTTTCTCAAAAAAAAAAAAAATTGTGGATACATAATCAAAGTTCTAGTCCTAAATGATCACCAAATTATTGAATAGTAATAACTACATTCCAACATAATGTATTTTTTTCAATACTTATTCATATTCCCATAAAATAATGATTACAGTTTATCATACTTGTCCAAAGTCTTTGTCCATACCCTTAGAGATTAACACAAGAAGCCTATAAAAATGGTACTGGGGTCGCTAACCCGCAAATCAAGAAAGAAATTTGTATGTAATACACAGTTTGGAAACTGACAAGTTCCTGATCTTTTTTGCTAGAACCAATTTTCAATACGTTTTTGTCACTTATTCTAGCAGAAAGTGGGACGTCTCATACACTAAATCAGTGAAGACAGATGGTTTAAAGTGATCCTTCTGGGTGTTAATAATACTTTTTACGTCTTACTTTTTTTTTTTTTTTTTTTTTTACCATTTAAAAAAATTAATTTAAAAAAAATTATTTATTATCTTTTCTACTTTTTAAAAATGTATAAGTTTTCAAAACTATCTTTAAAAAAATTTATCAAAAAATTGAATTAGTAAATTAATAAGAGTATAATAAGAATATTAGCAAATTAATGAGAGTATAATAAGAATATTAGCAAATTAATGATTTTTATTTTTAGAAACAGGACAATATTTTGGGACATTTCAAAATAGAATAGAGAACAAAAAAAAAAAAAGTGAGACGGAGGTATAATATAACATGGGTCAAATGTTGCTTAGCCAAATAGAGGTGGAAGTTCAGTGAGAAATTCAAGATAGAGTTAATATTTTTAAACTATATGGAGAAATCATAACTGAAGTTAACTAACCGCAAATTTCATTTATATGTTAAGTAATGTGGTCACAATTTGGCTTTAGTTCAAAGATGCAAACATTCCCTATGGTTTTAGGCTTGCCGGTTCATATTTCTAACAAGAAAATAGATATTATGTATCTCTCATTGAGGAGGACTTCAAGTTAGTTGCAACTCTTTTTATTGGCAAAACTAATTTATATTTAGGTCTTATAAATTGATGTGTCATCAATTACAAGAAATAATTCAAATACTCATTTGTTTTCTTGTTAAAATGCCACTAGTCTTATTTATTGTCATGTCATTTTGTAAACTTTTTTATAGTAATTGTAGCTCTAGGATTTTTCCAAAACAAAATTTATGGATTTATAAAAATCCAACAATAGAGTGAATTTGTCATATTAAAAAGTAAAATTATGTGATTTTAAAGTAAAAATTTATAACATAGAACATTTATACTAATTACTAAATATTAAAAGGTATATACTTGTTGATAATTGACATAATTGATGTGAGATTTTTTTAAAATGTGCATGCATGTATTATTATGTGAATGTGAATGAAATATATTTAATTGGAAATTTGTTTTCTTTTTAACTAATCTTTGTAAGTCTTGTACTATAAGTAGAATTTGTAATTTATTATGGTACTAAGTTACAAATTCAGCACATTTAAGTATTGCCTTTTAGGTTACTTTAAAATTAAAAATAAAAAAATAAAAATAAAAAACAACAACAACGATGCTCCTCTTAATAATTATTGATCATCTCAAGTTATTAATAGTGCACGTTAAAAGGTATTTATTTGTTTCTCTAAAACAACGGTATTTGAGACATTTTAAAATGTGCATGTATGCAAGTAATATTATATGAATGTCGATAACATATATTTGGAAGTTTTATTATTATTTAATAATCCTTTAAGTTATGTATTATAAATTTATAATATATAACATTTGTAATTTATTATGGAACTACATTACACACATATTGGGCACATTTTAGGACTTGCTTTTAAGGTTATTCCAAAAAAGTAAATGCCTTGTAGGTTACTCGCATAAAACGAACTGCCCTTAGGAATAATTTAATAGGAAAACGAATAAACAATAATAACTTTATGAAACGGTTAAAATTAATGGAGTATTTAAAGAAGCATAGATATTTAAATACATATTATTTAAAGATTTAATATAACGGTGGAATTTATAGTGCGAATTTGAGGAATTTTTATTTTATTTTATTTTATAATTAGATTTGATATAATAAAATTTGGATTACAGCTTGCTGCCCCATACTCCATGGCAACCGATAGATTAACATCAAGCCCAAGATCAACACGCTTGGGGAAAATCATGCACGTTGAATTCACATATTCATTTTTATTTTTATTTTGGTAGAAATTGGAAATTCTTTAAAACTAAAGAGTGAACATATGTTGAGGACAGAATTTATTACTATCATACATCAAGCTATACCTCCCTTCCCTATATATTAAGCCTAATGGATTGAGTGGATTCCGTCTCCACATCACACATTCTTTGGACTTTCTCTCTGTTTTTGAAACCCCAATGGCTTCAAAGCTCTTCACTTTCTTTACATTTTCATATTTCGTTATCCTTGCCTTGTTTACCTCTCCATCTTATGAGGATACTATTTATAATAGCAATCCAACCCGTCTAGTCTCACCAGAAAGCATTTGCGAGTCCACACCACATCCTCACTATTGCAAAACACTGCTCCCTAACCAAACTGCCAATGTCTATGACCATTGCAGGTATTCAGTCCGAAAATCTTTGTCTCAATCCCACAAGTTTTTGAGAATGATAGACAACCATCTAAAGCGCAAATCCAGCTTAACAAAATTAGCAATCCAAGCACTCAAAGATTGCAGGCATCTGGCTGGACTCAACAAGAATTTCCTCTTAAGCACTTTACAAACTGTTAACACTAGTAAAACTCTTACTAGAAGAAAAACTGAGCACATCCACACCTTGCTTAGTGCCATTTTAACAAATGAGCAAACTTGTTTGGATGGCCTAGAAGACACAGCTTCTGCTTGGAGCATAAATAAAGGCCACACTCATCCTGTTTTAAATTATAATACTAAACTATATAGTGTCTCTTTGGCTCTTTTTACCAAGGGTTGGGTGCCTAAGAAAAGGCGAAACACAACATGGAAACCTAGAAAGAAACAACTTGGTTTTCGAAATGGACACTTACCGTTAAGAATGTCAAGCAAGACACGCGCAATTTACGAGTCAGTTAGTCGGAGAAAGCTAATTAAGTTACAGGGTGTTGATAATGTTGTGGTGTCTAACATCGTGACTGTGAGTCAAGATGGAAGTGGAAACTTCACCACCATCAATGACGCTATTTCTGCAGCTCCAGACAATTCTGCCCCGACCGATGGGTACTTTTTGATCTATGTCACGGCTGGTGTGTACGAAGAGCATGTGTCCATTTCCGAGAAGAAGATGTACGTGATGATGATAGGTGATGGTATCGATCAGACAATTATCACAGGAAGCCGCAGCTACGTGGACAAGTCGACAACTTTCGACTCTGCAACATTTGGTAAGAATTATTTGCCATTTTAAATTCTAACATGCCAGAATCAACATAACGGCGCAATTTCAATAGGAGTTTAAATGAACCAAATGGATCATAAACAACTTATGTTCGGTTTGATAATTAAAAAAAAAAAAAGAACATTTATTTTATTTGTTTACAAACAAGCCAAGACTTTTAGACTTGTTTAAGAAATAAGCAAGCTCAAACCAAGGGAAAAAATGTTCATGATGAAAAGGCTTGTAAACATTAAGACTCGATACAAATTAAGTTGAGTCTAGACTTGTTTATGAGTTTGATGCGTTTGAATACCGCTTATTTTGCTGAAACTGAAAACATTGTAGCAAATAATTTTTAAATGTATAAATAATGCCGTGAGACCCATTTTTAGTGAAAGTTTTGTTGAAAAAAGAGGTTTGTGAGTCCCGTAAACAGTGCACGGGATCCATTGGAAAAGCTACCATAGCCACAAAAACGTGCTTCTCAAAAAAAAAAAAAAAAAAAAAAAAGGAAACGCAAACACAAACACTGTGGCCTTTTCATCAGTACCCAAACGGGTACTAAATTTGATATAAACTTGACAATTAAACTCATATTTTAATAAGATTAAGTAATTGAGAGTCAGGATTACTCATTCAAACCAAATAGGCTTGAAATGGACTTAATAATGTATTTGTATTGGATTTCAAATTCAAAAGCTTGACATTGAACATAAGTTTGAGCTTGATATTGATATTGATGAGGTCAAGCTTGAATTGACTTGACTAATGAATTACACTAAGCTCAAGCTTTTAAACATTTTGATGAGCTCAAGTGTGAACGTTATCTATAGGTTTGGTTCAAGCTCAAACTTTACATTTGTTGTCATGCTAAGTTTTAACACTTACTACTCGACAAAACTCAGTTCATCTACTAATTTTTATCCAAATAAATATGTTATCCTAATAATTACGAAATTCTGTATAACACTAGACTTATTATATTTAATGTACAAGTTATGACATTTCCTTAAGAAAATTTAACCTTATAAGATAATATTATTTCGTATATTAATAATAACAGATTTTTAAATTAAATTATTTAAAACAAATTCAAATAAATTAATAAAAATATTACTTTTCAAATAAAGGAGTGATGGGGGTAGGAAGATTAAAAAAAAATTATTTTGATTGACTTAGAGAGAAGATTATATTTTGAAAGTTTCAGGGAAAAAAAAAAAAAAAAGATCAGCCAACAACAAGCAAGTATTAGATAACTTTTATAGTAAATAGTTTTTCAACTTAGGCAAGATCTAATGAATTTTGATATTCATATTGCAGCTGTGGTCGCAGAAGGGTTTGTTGCAGTGAACATAACTTTCCGTAATACTGCTGGGGCAATTAAGCACCAAGCAGTGGCAGTTCGAAATGGAGCTGATATGTCTACATTTTATCGTTGCAGCTTTGAAGCCTACCAAGACACCTTATATACACATTCTCAGAGGCAATTCTATAGAGAGTGTGACATATATGGCACCGTAGATTTCATATTTGGCAATGCTGCGGCTATTTTCCAAAATTGTAACATATACCCACGATTGCCAATGAGTGGACAATACAATGTCATCACAGCACAAGGTCGTACTCAACCAAATCAAAAGTCAGGTATCTCGATTCAAAATTGTGCTATTAGAGCTGCCGATGATTTGGCTTCGAGCAATAAAAATGTTCAGACATACCTAGGAAGGCCATGGAAGACTTACTCTAGGACAATTTACATGGAAACTTTCATGGATAGTTTGATAAACCCTGCTGGTTGGATTGCTTGGAGTGGAGATTTTGCACTAAGCACATTGTATTATGCCGAGTATGATAACACGGGACCTGGATCAATCACTACAAACAGAGTGACTTGGCCTACTTACCATGTGATTGATAATGCTGAGGATGCTGCTAAGTTCACTGCGGCTAACTTCTTGCTGGCTGATGATTGGTTGCCTCAGACAGGAGTACCTTACAATGGTGGCCTAATTCGAGAGGTTTCTTAGGTTTAGGCTATAGCTAGCTTTTTGTTCTTTCATATATTCATCTTTTTTATTTATTTATTATTATTATCATTGCTTTTATAGTATGATAAGGCATGTAATGGCCCATTGAAGATCAATTGTATTGCACACTTAATTCAAGAATGTCAATTATTTTCAATCAAGATCGAAGAATAGACACTTTTTTATATTCCACTGAGAGAGACTAAAACCAACGGAGACTGCTATTAGTGAATTAGATGACTGACTTAGAGACATGAACATCACAAGTCACAAGTAACAACCAATTATAAGTCCTTTCCACAACCTAAGAAACCCAAGAAATCTATAGAAATGGCACTGGGGCCCCTAACCTTCAAATCAAAAAATAAATTTGTGTGAAATACACAGTTTGGAAATTGACAAGTTCCTGAGCGTTTTTGCTAGAACCAATTTTCTATACCTTATTGCTACTTTTTTTTTTTTTCTTTTTTTTTTTTTTTTTTTAGCAGAATCATTATTGCTACTTATTCTTGCACAGGGTGGCCATCTCAGACATTGAATCGGCGAAGATAGACGGTTCAAAGTGGCCCTTCTTGGTGTTAATAATATAAATCAGATGCTGCTTAATTAGCCAAATAGAGCTTGAAGTTGATCGAGTGAAAATTTAGAGTTAACAGGTTAACAACCGTAAATTAATTTATATATTAAATTATGTGATCAGAATTTTGGCTTTAGTTCAAGATGAAAACATTTCCTATGCATTCAGGATTGCCAGTACATATTTCTAACAATAAAATAGATATTCGGTTTTCTTTCATTGAGGAAGAGTTAAAAGTCATTTGCAACTCTCTTTATTGACAAAACTCGTTTGGGTTATTGATGGTTGGAGTACTGTGCTTGAAATTACCTGCTTGTTAAAACTAAAAGTAGTTCAGAAAAGGAGAAAGAAAACAAAGATTGGTATGGAACTGGTCAAAATAAACGAAAAGCCCAAAAGGTTGGCTTTTTAATGGACTTGCCAAACTTGCACACAGAAAGAGGGAAACACGATACATTTAGACCGCGATATGCCCACATGTAAATCTCCACCCAGGAGGTTGTGCATTTTACTAATCAAAACGAAGATCCGCAACAAAATTTGCAAGATTTTTAAATTAATCATATAATTATATTATATGTCATACTTGATCGCATCATCACTTTGATGACATATGCCGAATGACATCGTCTTCCACGTTAGGAAGAGAAGAGTAGAAATGCAAATTTATGCTGGTAACCCCACGATTTTTCAGTTTGTGCCTAAGTCACTTACTCCATGGTCAAGGACCCCCAATATATAGAGAATGGCTCTTCCATGGTTAACTTGTGTTGAAGTGAATAGCATTATTTAAGATTGAGTTTTTTTTTTTTTTTTTTACTACAATCAATTTTTAACAGACAAAGTTTGGTTCAAATATGTTTGGAGTCCAACCATCAATAGAAAAATTATATTAATTCTTTTCATATACAATGCCCATGACTCAATTAACTCAACAAATTAAGTGAGTCATGTACAATGCATATGATAGGACATTTGTTTTAAGCCAAACATTTTCTATTTTTTAGAACAACTTTCAGTTTTAAAGGTATTTAATATGGAAAAAGTTTATCCATAAATCAATTTAAGTTATCTTCCTCAAACATATTATGTGGTGATTAAAGAGACCATCTGTATGTAGTTTTAGTCACATAATATTTTTAATAAGTTATTTGACTTGTTTAAATAATTTACATAGAAAATCTTATAAATCATCACAAAGTGAGTTGGAAGAGATTCCTCTAAATTGGTAACTTTGTCCATCTAATGTTAGCTTTTACTATTTCTAAATGTAGTAAGCCCCGTTTGATTTCTCCATAACAGGAATACGTAAATTGTACATTTTTTTCTCTCAACTATTTTAACAAAGCCCAAGCAATTGAGTAATGTTAGAAATACTATAAATTTTACTATATAAGATTTATAATCTGATGTGCTATCAATCATAAAAAGTAATTCGAATATTCATTTATTATATATCTTGTTGAAGTGACATTAATCTTAGTCATTGTCACGTCAGTTTATAAGTTTTTTGGTAGTAAAATTTGTAGTAATTTTAGGAAACATCACATATTTTAGGACCAAGAATAATTAAATTCTTTCTATTTTTGAAAATTGAGACTAAAAATTGTGGTCATTTAGTTTAGAATAAATGATTTCATGTCAAAACCAATCACCCATTCTTATGAGGGAGATTCATAGGTGTATTTCGGTTTTAGTTTTTTTTTTTTTTTTTTTTTTTTGAGATTTTGTGCCATAATTGCAATCTTCTTGTTTATATTGAAATTTTCTTATGTAATGATTGTCCATGGATGTATCCTTCTTGTCAAATCACTATGTTCCTTTTTATGGGCGTAGACTTTTATTTGTTTGAACGTGGGACTATTATTGCATGAACATTTTGAAAATCTTAAACTAAGCCTAGTGAGATATGGCATCAAAAAACTCGTACATAATACCACAATATCTTGTTGTTACAACATAATTGAAAGTCTCAACACGTAAAATATGACAGGCAAACCCATGACTACTTCAATCAGTTAATCACAATATAACATAATAACAGAGCAATGTTAAGTAAAGAAAACATAATATAGAAACGAGCTCCTAGGGACAAAAAGTAAAAGCATTTAGCACCAATTGAGAGACTACGTGATGAAAATTCACTTTCCAGCTGCTGAGATCGAGACCTCGGCGATGGCTAAGGCATTCTGGCATAACTGGTGAAAGACTTTGTTCTTATGAAACATCACGTTTTCCTTGAGTCCCTTGAACCCTGCGTCACATAAATCAGCATCACCAATGGCTACATGCACCCAAGTTTTGAGATCATCATGGGCACCCACAATGAAAGCAGCAAGCGAGTCATCAAGCTGTTCAGCTGCGTCAAGATAATGGTCCAAGCAGTCGGCTAGGGCTTGCTGAACACGAGGCTCTAAACTCTGGTCATTCACCAACGTCTTAACCAAGTCAGTGATGTCCGAGGCATTTTGGGATGCGATAGAGAGTGCAACCTGAGCCAGGATTGTTAGGTTGGTGGCTTGTTGGCTAGTTGGGTCAGACGATAGGGTTGAGAGACACAGATGCTTGTGAGCTGTGTGTTCACAAGCTTGCTGAATTTGCTCGGTGACCACACCCTCTTGATTTGCAGCAATCTCTTGTGGCAGCACAATTAAGAGGCACAGTGTAAAGACAAGGAAAAAGGTTGTAATGGGCTTCATTCTTTCTTTCTTTCTTTCTTCTTTTCTCTCTCTCTCTGATCTCTTTGTAGTTTTTCTTTTTGTTTGTGCTCGCTTTTTGTTGTTGAAGGGAGAGTTTTAGAGGTGCTTGTGATTATGAATCAATTATATGAATGCTTGGTGGTTAATTTGTTTTGGAATGGAGAGATGCGCTTAGCCTCACAATGAGGTTGGTTTGTAACGAAGTAATTAAAAACACGGTTTGTACACTTCTTCTACGTGCTTGAACTAAATTTAGTTCTTGACCCTAAGTTTAGGAGCAGGTATCATGCATAATTAAGGTCGGGAATTATATTAATGGTTGAACCAGTAAATAGAACTGGTTTGTTTCTCAAAAAACAAACCAACAAACAAACAAAAACCAAAAAAATAAATGGTAGTTGCTGGGTTCTCAAAAGAAAAAAAAAAAAAAAAAAAATCAGATATAACTAAGGTGAAACTTGTGTCCAGTGTCTTTTTGTAGTGGACACGATATGATTCAGTCCAATTTGCATCATAGCATGGCCGGTGCAAAAAAATAATAATAATAATAATAAATAATAATAATAATAATAATAATAATAATAATAATAATACAAAGCCTTTGATTAATAAGCCAGATGTGTTATCTAATTTCGCTGATTTATCCTAATGCAACTTGAGCCCATGGGCCTACCCTACGGCCCCTAACCATAAAGCACCCATATTCCTGCAATGAGAGCCCGCTATTCCCTTTGGCAATTCAGGCAATTGTCTAATATCTAAATGGAACAAGATTTTATCATTTTGTTGAAAAGGTACAAGCCCATCCCTAAGAGCAAAGGTCCAAATCAAAAAGTAAAGTATGGAACAGGCCTAAGATGCCATCCCTAAGCCCTAGCCCGCAAAGGGGAGCAACCTGTAGAAAGCCCAATGAATATTGGATAGGCTCGTCACGCTCGTGAGAGGCCTAACTCCTTTGAAAGATGAGACAAAAGAAAAAAAGTTAAAGAAATTCAGAGGATCAGCTGTATCCTAAAATTTTTTTTATTTTTTATTAAAGGATAAATTTTTATCCAAAGGAACAGAAAGCAGTATAGCAAAAAACTACAATTTAGTCACAGACCAAACAACGTTTGCAGAAAATCACTATAAATTGACCTCAGGAAAAACAACATTTACAAAATCCTGAAGACCAGAACTGATATCAAAGGGAACCAAAATGATGACACCTTAGAGACCAAGTAGCAAGCACATGAAGGGCACAGGTGGCTTATCTTTTAACCCAATTAAACGAATACACCTGAAAGCCTTTAGCTAACCTTCTAGTTTCAGCAATACAATGAGAAATTCTCCAAAGAGCCTTCCCTTTTGGATTTTGCAGCGCCTCAAAACAATGCATAGTTTAGAATCAGTTTCAAAAATAACTGTATTCTAAAAAATACAGCACAGCATAATAGAAAATGACCCATGCAATACTACAGAGTGCAGACCCTTTTTTTTTCCTCACCTCTAAGCAATATAGAGTTACTGAAAAATATGAATGCCAAATTAACTCTAGATTATTTTTTAGGAATTGTAAAACCGAATGCCATATGTCACTCTAGGTGGTAAAAATAAAAATAGATAAGTTTTTTTTTTAATTTTTTTTTTTTTTAGAGTTTCAACCTATGATGTCTACTTTAAATGATAGCTCTTTATCATAAGATCTAGACACCACCAATCGGTTTTTTGGTGTAGAGGAAAATTGAACCTTAGATCTTTTATTCAACCATCAGAGATTTTACTAGTTGAGCTAATTAATAAGTTAATTGATATTTTAAGGACATTAGTTTAGGAATAAATTTTATTGGGAAAAAATAAATAATTAACTTTTTTATAACTTTTTATATTTTTCATAATACCTAACCGTTAACTGGATTCAAATAAAAACCTTATAAGGTGGTATATGGTGTACTATCGATTAAGAGGTTTTAAAATGCTTTCTTAAAAAAACAAACAAAAAAAATGTCCTAAAATGTGCATCAGTATTTAAGGATAAAACTCATACAAGATTCTTAAAATAAAAAAAAATAATAATAATAATGATAATATATATTTATATATATAATAATAATACGTGAAGCTGAAAGAAACTCAAATTATAATTCCAAATTAGAGTTCTAATTTTGTACTATGTGTCCTAAATTATTTATTTTTAAAGAGTTTTATTTCTTAATTTTAGAATAAAATGTGGGACCACATCATAAATATTCATCTAAGTGAGTTATTAAGTATAAAAACCAAAGAGTCTAGAATATTAAAAAAAAAAAAAAAAGTGCATCACAATATTTTTTTTTTAAATGGAAAATTTATATTTTATACCTAATAATATCCTTATAAAATTTTTTTAAAAAGTTAACAAAATATAAAAATAACTATCAATAGTATGTGTGGGGACTATTTTTGCCGGTCCTCGGCAAGGCTCTGGGCGCAGTACCGAGGAGGCTCATTTTGCCGGTCCTCGGCAAGGCTCTGGGCGCAGTACCGAGGAGGCTCAGATGTCCCACATCGAAGAGAGCTTCCTCCACTTTCAACCTTATAAGCTGTGAAGCGAAGGAAGTAGTGTACCATCGTATTTTCGTATTCGAATACCGAAATACGATGGTACACTACTTCCTTCGCTTCACAGCTTATAAGGTTGAAAGTGGGGGAAGCTCTCTTCGATGTGGGACATCTGAGCCTCCTCGGTACTGCGCCCAGAGCCTTGCCGAGGACCGGCAACATAAGCCTCCTCGGCACTGCGCCCATGGCCTTGCCGAGGACCTGCAAAAATAGTCCCCACAATAAAAGAGGGTAGAGGCGTGCCCTTCAAGGGTAACAAAACCGTGCGGGTATCATGTGGTCGGAGCAAGTCTCAAAAACTGCCACCCTTGCCCCAAAAAAGCGGACAATACCAATGATGGGCACTTCCCTCAAGAGCTTCTTTTATTGTGGGGACTATTTTTGCCGGTCCTCGGCAAGGCCATGGGCGCAGTGCTGAGGAGGCTCATGTTGCCGATCCTCAGCAAAGCCATGGGCGCAATACCAAGGAGGCTCAGATGTCCCACATCGAAGAGAGCTTCCCCCACTTTCAACCTTATAAGCTGTGAAGCGAAGGAAGTAGTGTACCATCGTATTCTCGTATTCGAATACCAAAATACGATGGTACACTACTTCCTTCGCTTCACAGCTTATAAGGTTGAAAGTGGGGGAAGCTCTCTTCGATGTGGGACATCTGAGCCTCCTCGGTACTGTGCCCAGAGCCTTGCCGAGGACCGGCAACATAAGCCTTCTCGGCACTGCGCCCATGGCCTTGCCGAGGACCGGCAAAAATAGTCCCCACAGTATGTAATTTATATATATAAGAATTATATTATGTATCTTATTGTATATTTTTAAGTGTATTCATGCATATATATGAGGTTACAAATTAGTAATAATAATATCGGTATACATCAAACACAATTATTAATTATCGTAAATGGTAACTGTAGGGATAAAAGGCCTAATTCCAGATAGTGAGCCGCGGGCCTGTCCGAGGAGACCTGTCCGTCCGAGGACAATAAGTCATAAGGAAGGTACCTGGTTTAACTCCTCTCTAAAATATAACTTGTATGAAGGAGGAGAAAAGTGGTCCGAGGAGCACTGCCTGGTCGGATAATCAAAGGGACAATCCAAATGAATGCCCCAGCATTGATCCTATCATTTCTGGAGAACCTCCTAATTTATGTAGGCAAAGAAGACAAGTGACAGCAAAGAGATATAATGTGAAAGGCTGCTGCCACTGCATTTATAATCCTGCAGCTAACCTCCTGGCCGCATTAATGGGGAAAAGACATCTGAACAGTGACATTCACCCTTTACAACTGCCTTGTGGAAACTTCAAGTAAAGGTTGATGGGTCAAGTATCAAAGGAGAATCACCTAACTGACACGTGAAGCAAATTGGCCTATAAATAGAACAGGAAGTAGAGAGAGAAGGCATCGAACAATGAGGAGAAAAAGGGAAGTAACTAAAGAATAGAGCAAGAAAGAGAAAGATACAAGTACTCAGAACAATTGCCTAAGCTCACTCCTCAGACCAAGCCGAGAACAACCCTGTGCCATTTCAACACTTCATTTATGTTAGTCTGGTCATAACTATACTTGAGCCATCAACCCACTCGTTTTCAACACAGTTTACTCGGCCCACTCTCTACAAATTCATTCCAAGGATATTGTTTACGTCATGGGCCCCAGTTTCTTTTGCTTATAGGCCCATCCTGTAATTTGTGTCTTTACAGTAACAATCGTCCATTAAAAAAATGGTATCAATCAAAATAAAATAATAATAATAATAATAATAATAATAATAATAATAATAATAATAATAATAATAATAATAACAATCGGAAATGAAGAAGGGTGTTGCATAGAAGCTTTCCATGTATGCATATCAAATTCTAAAGGCTGCTATCTATTAAAAAAAAATTTTAAAGGCTGCTGCATTTTCATTTATTTTCTATTTCTTATGATAATGATGTGAAGAGAAATCTAGAAACACAATATAATCTACTATTGTAATATTTTATTTTAACTAAAATTAAGGGAAATTTAGAAACATAATAAAATTTAACAATATTTTATTTTCACTTATGGTAGATTGACACCTTACTCCAAAGCCAGAAAATTTTTCAAGAGACCAAGCTATTGTTGGGGGGGCGTTTTTTTATTCGTTGCCGATATGATGTTAGGGGAGTCAAAATTGAGACTCAACTTTAGGCATGGAGCATGGCCCAAAGGCTATTGGTGAAGTGTAAATTGCTCATTTTGCTCAAAGTCTTAGTTGCATCCAACAAAGATTATAATAAAGCCCCAAAAATACACCCTGAAAAGATAAGCTAGCACAAAGGATTGCTCACCAGAACAAATGCTTAAATAATAGTCTAATGATAAATAAGAGAAACGTCCAACGGTAGATGTTTGAAAAATCAATAAATGTATTTGCATAGTAAATATTATGCATATCCTCCATAGTTGGTTAATATAAAAATTGGTCCATTATAACAAGTACACAAGAGGAAAAACGGTCCAGCAGTGAATATGACAGACCTCCAGCGGTAGATGCCTGACAGGTTAATAAGTGTGTTTACATGGTAAAAATCATATATTTTCCTTATTATTATTATTATTATTTATTCAACATAAAGAAAAACTTTCATAGTATCCAAAACATTATGGCTTTCATTATAATAGTAATAAGAAAGGACTAAAGACTTTACAATTACAAGTAAAAGAGAAAAAAAAAATAGGATGGAATGAAGGGAGAGAGATTCTATCTCAGTGCAGCAAATGTTGAACTAAAATTCTTGAGGAATATATATGTGGGGCATGAATAGGATAGTATTCTTGGGGAATATATATGTGGGGCATGAATAGGATAGTATGGGCTATTTTAAGTGAGTGGATATGTAAGCTTGTGATAATCATGGAGTTAATGCTGAAGTTAAAGCTTTAATGGGTATAGAGTTGTTTGTAACTGATTAGGAAGCATTTATGGACTGTGAATATACAGAAAAAGAAAGGAATGTCTGAGGCTAAGTGAGTGTGGGCTAAGGGGAATGATTTATAAGCTTGGAAAGAGCTAAACCATAAGCAAAGTGACAAGAAAATCAAAAATTTCAGAGGAGTTGGTGTGTATTTTAAGGTGCTAGAATTTTCTGAGAAGATGGAATGTGATGTTTATGGATAAGTGTAGATGAGCATTTATGGACTAAATGCGAGTTTCTGAACTAAGGGACTAACTTATGGGCTGAAATTAGTATGATGGATGAGGAATTTTATGATAAAATTCGTTGTCCTCCATGAGTTGATGGTAGTTCCTTTTTATAGTAAAGCTTAAGAGATTGATTAGCAAAATTCCAAAAACATAAGACTGATTAGGGGCAAAACAACAGACTTAATTATCTTAGGATTAGGCATAAAATGGGAGATTTGCTTTTGGAGCTGTTTTGCTTCTTTGGGCAATGTCATACATGGGTAAAAATCAGCATAATCTTGCATTAAATGCTAAGAATTCTGAGACTGTGTTCAATCAATGGAATTAAGGCAAGTATTAAGGATGAATCCTAGTGCTGCAATTGAGATTTGGACCCTAGAAAGTAGGATTCAACACCCCAAGCTAGGTGTCAAAATTTAAGTCTACTTCAAAGGGTTTCACTGAAGATCCCTTTATGCCCTTTAGAATTCATGGGCTTGGTTCATGAGCCAATTACATACATTTTTAGTAATAAAATAAACTAGTTGGTCGAGAATTTCATGAACTTGAAGGTCTTTGTTACGGCTTCCTTGAGTTATGACCAAAACTTGGGGAAGAAGGGTATTTATTGCCCATTAGTCTTTAGGTGTCAGCCTCTGGTACTGTTCACGTCAGAGTTGGCAATGGGACAGGTGGCCAGCTCCTAATTTGGTTTGGGAGCTTGGTTGCTTCTTGAGGTGACCTCCAGCAAAAGGCAGAATTGAATGGAGTTTTCCAACGGGGTCTGTTTACACATATGAGCTATTTTGGTTGAGCGTTCATGTTGGGCTTTGCCATAAGGGCTAAGTATTTTGGTGGGCCTTTGACTTGGTGATTCTCTCCACTTAGGCCTATCCTTTTACTTTCTTGTTGTGAGCCCTACAAAATGGACAAAGCTACCATATATGGCCATGGATATTTATTCCACATGGGCTTTAGTTATTAGTGGAAATAAAATGAATCCATGAGCTTTAATATTTATGATAGGTTTTAGGTATTAATTCTCATGGGCTATAAATAACAACTTATATAGTTTCTCATAATTTTGCTATGGATTATTTCGTAAATGATATTTTCTTTGGGGCTTTTAAATAATGACCTCCAATATTTCTTGAGAATAATATTTTCCATGAGTTTTTAATAGAGGAATATCCATGAGTTTCAAATAAAATATGGTAACAACCACTATAGTGGAACAATGTGATATTCTCATGAGTTTTTCTATAGATAATCATAATATGCTTGTAAGGTGAATAATTATCATGAGTTTTGGAAATAGATATTATGAATGGTGTGATGTAAAATAAATAGTGAACATGAGTTTATAGTATGATATGAAATAAATAAATGTCATGAGTTTAAGATAAATAATCATAACTTTCCATGGGCTTTTATAAGATGATTGTTATGGGTTTTGAGAACAGATAATTCATAAATTTCATGAGCTTGTAATATTATAGTAATAGGTTTAAGAATCTAACGTATTGTTCATTATTGGACTTTTAAGTAAAATGATATAGTATTTTGCCAAGTATTAATAACCTTAGGCTTTTGATAAAATAGTGTCAAGTAATTAGCTTGGGTTTTTAATAGTACCAACATAAGTTGGGCTTTTGATAATGCCAATGAGAATTGGGTTTTGATATTGCTAATGAAAATTGAGCTTTAAATATTGCCAGCGAAAACTAGGCTTTGATGTTGCTAATGAAAATTGAGTTTTAAATATTGCCAGCGAGAATTGGGCTTTGATATTGCTAATGAGAATTAGGTTTTCATGTTATCAATGAGAATTGGGTTTTAAATATTGCCAGCGAGAAATGGGATTTAATATTACCAATGTGAGTTGAGCTTTGGATAAATAAATTGCCACGGGTTTAAACCATGAGCTTTGATTATAGATTTGAATTCCATTGATAAAATTGTTTTGCCATGAATTTGAATTATGAGCTTTTCAAATATTGCCGAGCATAAGTATTGTTGGGTTCTAAATAGAATATGATGTATATATTGGGCTCATAGGGCCAATTTTGGGCTTAGCTAAATAATAATAATAAAATTGGATAAAATATGAGTTTTTTGGGTTTTTTGTGATAGTTTATATCATGACTCAATTTAGATAATGAGATATGAAATATTTGTGATTAACATAATAATAGAGCAAAAAATATTTGGAAAAGCCCAATAATTTATTAGTGATATTTGGAAATAAATAGGTGGTACTTAAATAAAATTAGGTGTAAAAAAAAATACCCTAACAACTATATATTTATATAAATCCAAAAAATAACACACACGCATATTATATATATATATATATATATAATATTTATTTATTTATTTCTTATAGTTTTTTTTTTTAGAAACAAACACACACACAGAGGGGAGAGGGAAAATGATTTTAATACAAAGGCATACCACAATTCTACTCAAAAGTCATGATATTTAATTACATTTTTTTGGTTGAGAAAAATGATATTTTCTTACTTTTGGAGAAAAATAATATTTTATTAAGTAAACAAAAATATTTACATCAAATAAATGTTTACATCTATGTAAAAAGAAAAAAGAAAAAAGGAAAAGAAGAAGAAGAAGAAGAAGAAGTAAGTCTTGACAGTTTGATATGTCTAAAAATATATAGGCCAATTTAATAAAAAATTATTTATTTTTGAGAAAAAAATATAATCAAATTATGCATAGTATATATTAAATACACTTTAATTTAATGGGCTGTATATGATATAAAAGTAATTAGTGTTGATGTTTGAAGACGACGCCACTACTCAGCCTCCTCAGGACGCTGACAATGATCCTTGATTTCAGTGTTGATGTTTATAAGTTATTTGTTGTTGCTTGTTTTCTTTCCCTTTTTTTTTTTTTTTTTTTTGGTCCTTTGTTTTGGACCCCTTAATGTAATTAAAGTACAATTGTGCCGTCCACAGTTTTAGGATGATCTTTCAAACAATTTGTTTAAGTTTTTATTTTCAAAGGGTTTTTGGACATAGGTCGTCCACCCTATAAATGAATGAATGCTTATTTCACTTTCTATTATTTACTAACATGTATGGACGAATTGAATTTTCATTCAGGGCATTAATCTTAACCATGGTCCGTCCATGATTAGAATCTATTCATACATTTGTTACTGAATTTACTGTGCAACTCGTCCATAAATGGTGCTAGTTTTATACCCAAATCAGTATTACCCTCGTCCTACTGGTTGGACGATTCTTCATTCGTCTTTGGATGAGTTGGTTTAATTTTGTAACACAAAATTTAACTTTTCATTCATCCAAAGATTATACTATTTTAATTGACGTCCAATCTTTATGGACTTTGCATGTGCTTTTCCCGTCCATAGCTAGGTTACGCATTCCCTCGTCCATAATGGGACAACGCATTTTAAGGCTTCCCATTCGTCTCTTTTTTGGACGAATCTGTCTTGTATTTTGCTTTATCCTAAGCCTAGACATTACATCCTCTCGTCCAGAGATTTTTATTCGTCTTTTGGCTTGGGCCCTTTTGTGGATGGAGAGGATTCTTACATTATATGTATTTGAAAATCCAAACCATTCTCATAATAAATAAACATCGTCTACAAGTATGGCACATGCTTTAGGAGCTAATGCCTTATTCATACAAGCATCTAAATTCATGACTTTGTCCAGAGTTAATTTAAAACTAATGCACCCATAACATAACATGCTATACTAACAACACATGCAACAGAAAATATGAACTTTAGTTCGTTCTGGGGAATTGTCTCATCCAATTCAACGCTCGTCTAGGCTGATGTCTCACTGATAATACCTTCTCAGGTGCTCAATATTCTAAGGTTGTTCCAACTTTCTCCTGTCTAGGGCTTCTAAGTAGTATGATCCTTGTCTTTTGCAATTGATGACTCTGTAGGGTTCTTCCCAATTGGGTCCCAGTTTCCCATGAGCTAGGTTTCTGGTTGCCAAAGAGATCCTTTTCAAGACAAGGTCCCCCATATTAAAACGTCTAGATTTCACCATTGCATCGTATTACCTGGACATGAGGTTTTTATACCTTGCTATCCTTTGCTCTGCATCTACTCTTACCTCGTCTATAAGATCAAGGTTAAGGCGCAGCTGATCTTCGTTATTCTTGCCTTGGTAATTCGCCACCCTGTGACTGGCCATGTGTATATCTGCAGGTATCACCGCTTCACTTTCATAGGCCAGTTTAAAGGGTGTTTCCCCCGTAGGGATTCTCGCAGTCATTTTGTATGCCCACAAAACACCAGATAGCTTGTCTGGCCATACCCCCTTTGCCCCTTAAAGCCGAGTCTTGATGATCTTCAACAAGGATCAGTTTGTTATTTCCGCTTGGTCGTTTGCTTGAGGGTAGGAGGGTAAGGAGTAATGATTTTGAATCCCGAAGTGTTCGCAGAAGTCCCTAAAAAGCGTGTTATCAAATTGTTGTTCGTTGTCTGACACTATTACTCTGGGTACTCCAAACCTACAAACAATGTTCTTCCAGACGAAGTTCTTGACATTTTGTTGCATGATTTTCGTTAAGGGTTCTACTTCCACCCACTTAGTAAAATAGTCAATACCCACCACCAAAAATTTTATCTGTCTGGTTCCAAGTGGGAATGGTCCCAATATATCCAATCCCTACTATGCAAAGGGCCATGGGGCCATCATTGAAGTGAGATATTCTGCTGGTTGTCTGGGGATGTTGCTAAAGCGTTGACATTGGTCACATACCTTGACATAAGCCTTTGCGTCTGCTTGAATAGTTGGCTAGTAGTATCCTGCACGGACGACCTTATGAACCAATGCTCTTGCTCCCGAGTGGTTACCGCACGCTCCTTCATGGATCTCCCTTAGCACATAATTTGATTCATTCGGGGCTAAGCATCTTAAGTAGGGCTGGGAGAAACCCCGTTTGTACAGTACCTCGTCCACAAGAACATACTTGGCAACTCTAATCCTTATCTTCCTAGCCTCGTCTTTGTCTTCTGGAAGCTTTCCGTCCTTGAGGTAGACGATTATTAGAGTCATCCAATTTTCTCCTCTTCCAACTTCCTGTATATCAGGTAGGTCTATGCTCAACAAATATTGGATTTCATCAAACTTGTCCGAAGCCTCGCCTGATGAGGCTGCTTTTGCCAAAGTGTCTACATCCGTGTTCTCTTCCTTTGAGAGTTGAATAAAACTAGCTTCTTTAAATATTTTAACGAGCTGCCTCACTTTGCTTAGATACCTCGCCATCCAGTTTTCGTTGGCTTCACACATTCCAATCACTTGATTAATGACCAATTGAGAATCCCCTTGGATGATAACTGACTTTGTCCCTAAGGACTTAGCCAATTCCAATTCTTTGAGGGGTGCTTCATATTCTGCTTCATTATTTGTGGTATGGTATTGTAGACGGACTGCATATTTCAATTTATCTCCTTCTGGGGATTTGAGTATGACTTCGACTCCTCCTACATGCATCATGGATGAGCCCTCCACGTCGATGACCCATTTTGGGACTTTTTGCAACTTGTCCAGCTCTCCTTGACCCGGGGTGAACTCTGCAATGAAGTCCGCCAGCACTTGTGCTTTGATCGCATTCCTTAGGTGATACCTGACATCAAATTCACTAAGTTCTATTACCTACTGGATCAGTCGTCCTGCAGCTTCTAACTTGTTCATTACCTTCTTTAGTGGATAGTTCATCTGAACGTTGATAACATGAGCTTGGAAATAATGTCTTAGCTTTCTAAAGGTCGTAACCAAAGCGAAGACTAATTTTTCCATTATGGGATACCGTACTTCTGCCCCCCTTAGCGCTCGGCTCGTGTAGTAAACCGGTTTTTGCACTCTTCCTTCTTCTCTATTAAAGATGAGCTCACTGCATGTGGAGACACCGCCGAATACAAATACAACTCCTCGCCTAGGACGGACGGACTTAGTAAGGGAGCCGTAGAGAGGTACGTTTTCAGGTCTTGGAATGCTTTCTGACACTCGTCCGTCCATTCAAATGCTTTTTTAAGGACCTTAAAAAATGGGAAACATTTTTCAGTAGCTTTAGAAACAAACCTGTTAAGGGCAGCCACTAGTCCGGTGAGAGACTGGACTTCTTTTATACTTTGTGGTGGCTTCATATCCAATATGGCTTGAATCTTGTTAAGATTCGCCTCGATTCCTCTTTGCGAAACCATAAATCCAAGGAATTTTCCTGATGAAACTTCGAAAGCATACTTGCTGGGATTCAATTTCATGTTGTAATGCCTAAGAGTATCAAATGTTTCTCGCAAGTCATCCAGGTGTCGTCCCTCGTCCAAACTCTTTTCCAGTATGTCATCAACGTAGACTTCCACATTCCATCCAATCTGCGGTCGAAACATATGGTTAACCAGCCTCTGGTATGTTGCTCCTGTGTTTTTCAAACCGAAGGGCATTACTTTGTAGCAAAACAAGCCTTGGCTAGTGACAAAGGACGTCTTCTTTTGGTCTACCTCGTCCATCCTTATCTGATTATATTCAGAGAAAGCATCCATGAAACTCAGGAATCTATAACCTGCAGTTGAGTCCACCAACTGATCAATGCGTAGCAATGGATAACTATCCTTGTGGCATGCTTTGTTCAGATCGATGAAATCCACACACATCCTCCATTTGCTATTAGCCTTCTTGACCATTACTACATTGGCCAACCAGTCTGGATAATAAACTTCTCGAATGAACTTTGCTGCGGTCAACTTTTGAACCTCTTCTTTAATGGCATTATCTTTGTCAGGGGCGAACACTCTTTTCTTCTGTCGTACAGGCTTTGAGGAAGGATATATATTGAGATGGTGGGTAATGACACTGGGGTTTATACCCGGCATATCTTCATGAGTCCATGCAAATACGTCGATGTTCTTCCTTAAGAACTGGACGAGATCTTGTTTCGTCTTATCTTCCATATCCACTCCAACCCTTGTATATCTCTTGGGTTTGTCCTCGTATAAAGGAACGTCTTCTAATACTTCGGTTAGCTCTATCACAATTCGCCTCTCCTCAATGTTCATTGCCTGAACTTGTTCGTCCATGGCTAACATAGCCATATAGCATTCTCTTGCTGCTAATTGGTCTCCTTGTACTTGTCCTACCCCATGCTCTATAGGAAACTTGACTGACAGGTGATAAGTAGATGTGACTGCTTTCCAACTATTTAAAGTCGGTCTTCCAATTATGGCATTGTAAGAGGATGAGCAGTCTACCACCAAGATATTCATGTCTTTGGTTACCTGTTGTGGGTATGCGCCCACTACCATAGGTAAGGTGATAGTGCCCACAGGCTGCACTTTCATTCCTCTGAATCCCACCAAGGGTAAATTTACTGGACGAAGTTGGTTTCGTCTAAGCCTCATTTGCTAGAAAGCAGGATAATACAAAATGTCCACTAAACTTCCATTGTCCACCAACACCCTTTTGGTTGTGTAGTCAGCGATGAGTAAAGTGACGACGATGGCATTGTCATGGGGGTGGTGAACCCTTTCAGCATCCTCGTCTGTGAACGTAATGGCTTGCTCGTCAGTTCGTCCTCGCTCTAGGCGATCGTCCAGAGAGCCGTATGTTCTGCACTATTTTTAGGTATGTCTTTTTTGACCTGGAAGATTGCCCCATCGAATTTCCTCCTATAATAACTCTTATTTCTCCAAGCGAGGGGCGCAACGATTCCTCTACCTTCACTTTCAATTTCTTGTCCTTGTGATCTCATCCAAGGAAGTTTCTTAATTTCCCTTGCCTGATAAGATTTTCTATTTGTTTTTTCAAGTCAAAACACTTGTCAGTGTCATGCCCATGGTCTCTATGGAAGCTGCAATATTTGTTTCTATTGCGCTTGTTGGGATCTCCATTCATTTTTTCAGGCCACTTCAAGAAGGGGTCATCCTTGATTTGCATGAGTACCTGTTCTAGCGGCACATTCAACGGCGTGTATTGTTGACTCCTTGCTGAGGGGGCCTGCCTTCTTGATGTCTCGGTTCTTCTTATCTTCCATTCGTCCCTTTTTTGGGTGGGGGCCTTGTTCGGAGTGGCGCATGGGGTTTACTTCCATTCTCTCAGCTCTCTTTCTCTTCTTAGTTATGATCGCATCTTTTGCATTCATAAAGTTCTGGGCTGAGTGAATGAGTTCAGCCATGGTTTGAGACTTTTTCTCGTAAAGTTTGTGGATGAATAAGTCAAAGTTTAGTCTATTGTGGAAGGTTGTCAATAACAATTTGTTGTCCAACTCGTCTACCGTCAGAGCTTCTCTATTAAAACAAGTAACAAAGGATCGCAAACTTTCATTTTCTCCTTGTTCAATGGTCAATAGGCTGGACGAGGAGCGCTTGTGCCTTTGTCCCCCAATAAAATTATTGACAAAAAATTTACTCAACTCTTCGAAAGAACTTACTGTATTTGGAGGTATCTTACTGAACCACACTCGCGCTGGTCCTTTAAGGGTAATAGGGAAGGCTCTGCACATAATCTCGTCTGGGACCCCTTGGAGATGCATTGTAGTCTTGAAAGTGGCAATATGGTCAAATGGATCTCGTGTTCCATCATACGAGTCTAGGAAAGGCATCTTGAACTTTGGAGGCAATGGATGGCCATTGATGGTAGCTGTGAAAGGGGAGTCTGTTCGATGAACTAAGTCCTCTACGGGATTTGCTCTCCTCATGTTCTCTTGCATTTCATCCATGACTTTCTTCATCTGATCCATCTCCTTCTCCAAATGTGACACCCTCTGCAAAGTGGTGCCCCTTGATGGACTTTCAGGCTCTACGTTTGCTCTAATATCTTGACTCTGGGCTTGTCCTTCAACTTGTCCATCATGATGTTGCCTTCTTAGATTAATCTCCCTTGTCAACTCTTAATTTTGGCGAGTTAACTCCGCCATGACAGCTGCTATGGATTGGATATGTTGAATGGAAGATGGTTGCATGATAAGCGCTGACTGACGATCTTGGTGGGGATTGCTAGAGGCATCCCTACTCTCCTGGTGACTCGGGCTGGTGGCCTTTGATCTTGTTCAAACCATGCAACCTTTTGTAGGAGAAAGCGTGAAAAGAAAATACAAACACCACTTTCCCACAGATGGCGCCAACTAATGATGCACAAAAAATCAGTAGACTGAATGCTTCAGGCTTTAATGATCTTGGGGGCCTAAAAGAGAAAAACAAAGAATCAAAGGCGACCGGTGTGACCGGCCAACAATCCTCCGATGATAAAGTTAGTTTCTCTCCTTAAAACTTGGGATTCTAAATCCTTTTCAAATTGTATCCAGGAAAAACTTACCTTTTCTTATCAGAGATGAGTGTTTATATAGTGTCACGGAGGCGGTTACTTGTCTTATAACTTCCCCTAAGTTTGTGGAGGACAGAAGTTTTTACATCAATTCTTGTAATCACTGAAGAAGTTATGATATTTTCCATAACTATTATTGGAAGTTTAGTATTCAAATGAGGGTTATGACAATGTGTCAAGACTTTCTCCATATGAACCAAATCCTAGGCTCTATGGACGAGACTCATGTTGACAGTCGTCCATACATGGACGACTCTGTCTTGGGTTGAGGATCTCTTGAGAGTGAGTGGGTTAGTAAATTTAGGGTTCAGCCATACTTACATCCATAGAGGAACATCCAAGAACGAGTTTGGACTCCATGGAAAACTGGACTATGATGAGCCATACTTGACCGCATCAGTTTACATTTGCCACGCATGCAAAATGAACTGCCACGTGTTCTACTATAACACGAAACAAGTTTCCACTGCGGGTTTAAAGGCCCGTTTGGTATATTTAAACACATCTTTTCAATTTTTAAACAAAATTACACATATTTTCACATAATTTTTCACTACAAGTATTTCAAAAAAAAAAAAAAAAAATAAACACTGTTATTTAAACACCTTCCAATTCATGAGATTCGGAGCATTCACACTTATATACTGCAGATCCTCTTCAAAGTTATAACCCGATTACCCGGATTCTTCAGCCCGTGTCCACCGGGCGAACCCAAACCCATCTCATCCAACAATCTCGGCCTAGGCACCTCCACAACTATACCCACCAGCTCCAATGGCTTTCTCTGGCCACCCGAGGCCACCAAACTCACCTGCTGCGAAAAACCAGAGAAACCCATTTCAGATGCTCCCACCTGACCCGGTTCTGCACACGAACCGGAAGGTTCACCCTTCGTTTCGGCCAAAATTTCGGGTTTTGACTCCGGAATATCGGCCTGAACCGGAGCTCGACAGAGTGGGCAACTAGAGTGAGACTGGAACCACGTATCAATGCACTCAACGTGAAAAGTATGTTCACATTTGGGCAAGACTCGGCCTTGGTCATCATCCTCAAACTCGGACAAGCACACGGCACATTCTAGCGAGTCGGTTTTGGAGGAATAGGTGAAGGTAGGGATGGCTTTGAGGATTGAAGAGTCAAGGCCTTGTTTTGAGAGAGAATCATCTGTGTTGGAGTAACTAGTAATAGTTTCAAGGAAAAGCCGGCTAGCTCTGCGGCTGCGGCGTCGACGGCGACGGCGACGGTTGTGGTTGTTGTTGTTGTTATTGAAGTAGCAACAAGGGTAGGTATGAAAGCATATCAAGATGAATAAAACAACAAAGAAAGTGACCACTGTAGCTAGCATTATCTTTCCGTTGAAAGCATAGCTTGCGTTGGCCTCCATAAGAGAGAGAGAGAGAGAGAGAGAGAGAGAGAGAGTGATGGTTTTAGATAGAGAGAAAGTGAGTGCTTATGTCAGTGAGTCGGTGAGTGTTTGATGAAAGTGTATGAGTGAGAGTGAGAGATTGGAGAAGGGGATTTTATCATTTTGGGGGGGTTGGGTTTAGGAAAGGGGCGAGGAAGGTTCCTAGCATATATCTTCACACATATCTATGTGCCGAGTAATTGGGTTTCGTTTTTGCCTTTTTTGAGCTTTGCGTTGTTTTAAGCGTCTACTCTGCATTTTGCAGATTAAGTTGGCGTTGCAGACATACGGTATTTTATACTATATTTAGCATAAGTATTTCTAATCTTTTTTAACCAAAAAAATCAGATTAGCACAACCATATAAAACACATAACGATGTGGCATGCATATAAATATTATCCATATTTTTTTTTTTGTGGATAATTGGATGATATAATGGAATTTAAAGACATTTCCAAATAGAAATATCAAGGTGTTAATTGAGTTATAAAACTCTTAGATAATTTATAGTGAAATGCTCTTAATTTTGAATGAAACCATAATAATACGCAAAGGATTATTTGAAATAATTGTTATAAACATAAGCTTATATATCAAGAAGTATAATATATGTCTATTTTGATGTACCCCTCCTCTGCGTAATTTCCAAAACCTTATCAAGTAGTATAATATATTTATCTATTTTGATGTACCCCTACCCTGCTTAATTTCCAAAACCTTTGTGTTGAAGTTCTTACTGCTGGTGAGATTATTATGCAGTACAGATCAACAGCTGTGACAACAAATGTAATTTTTTTTTATTAATACAGATCAGCAGTTAAATCATAAAATGGTGTCCATGATTACTTTCGTAGATCGAATTGTTATTCTATTAATAAATTTTACCTCCTAAAATTGCATCATCCTCTAATTGCAAATTAAACAATTGAGGAAAGCCTACAAGATGATAGCCAAAAAAGTAAAAAAGCAGACTATTCATCGACCGTGGAACTTGCAAATATCATTTGCCACTAGTATTTAGCATTTAAGCCCTAAAAGCCCCCAACAGCCGGACTTGCAAAATTATCTCATTGTAAAAAAATTTACAATCTTGCTACAGTACCATTTTATATATAAGATGGTACTGTAGCAGTATTGTATAATAAAAATTAGTTTTTTATTTGTCTTATGCTTCTTCTCTCTCCTCTCTCTCATTTCATTTCACTTTCTCTCTCCAATTTCTCTCTACTTCGTTTTGCTCTCTCCTCTTCAAACCCAAAACTCATGGTTGGTTACTGTACCATGGTTCTTAGAGGCCACAACAGCAGCTAGCAGCAGATGACAGAGAACAAGCCACTCACAGTGACAGAGCCTCATCCTGTGATGCACGGACGCGGCGCGAGCGACGCCGCTGCTCGCGCGTCGGTGCCGCTTCAGGCCGCGTCTGCCACGTGGTTGATTTTTTTTTTTTTGCCGACTCCGACTAACTCGCGCCGGCGTGGCTATGACGCGGGCCGATTCGCTCGGAACCGGCCGGATTTGTGCCGATTCGGGTCGTATCGGCCGAAATCGCCGATTCTGGCCGAAACGGCCGGTTCAGGCCGAAATTCAAAAAAAAAAAAAAAAAAGGTGCAAAACGCACCGTATGAACTTATATACAAATCCTAAAACCTCAAATACTCACTTCAGCTCTCTGATTCACGTTTTAAGAAGAAAAACACTCTTGCTCTCTCTACAACACCAAACACTCTCTCTCGCCTCTCTGTTCTCTCTGATTCTTTCATGTTTTCAGTTGAATCAGTTCACACATTCTCTCTCACAGGCACTCACAGCCACTCAGTTAAATCAGTTCACACATCATGTTTTAGCTATTATCTACTATTGCTCTTAAATTTGGTATATTTTTATATAATGTGAAAAAGTATGCTTAGCAATATATTAAAAATATAAATAATAATTTTTTTAATAATTTTTTAATCGCCGAGTCCCGTCGCACCCGCACCCGCCTTTTTCAAAAATTGCCGAGTCTCGCACCTGCACCTGCACCCGCACCCGCACCCGCACCTGAGTCCCGAAACGCACCCATGCTTCATAGGCCTCAACACCACCATTATCACCAAATGTGAGAGCTAATGTGGGTTTTGCTTTAGAAAGAGTGACATGAGAGAAAACGGAAGGGAAACTAAAAGGAAAGCTTGTTTTAAGAAAAAGGGGTTGGTTCTTCGTGGGAACGGAAAAGAAAGCTTGTTTTAAGAAAGCTTTTTATTTTTTTATTATTTTTTTTTTGTTTGTTCTTGCGCCAGAGGTTGAGGCAGAGAGACGAAAAGGAAGAGAGAGAGAGAGAGAGAGAGAGAGAGAGAGATAGTAAAAAAATAATAAAAAAGAATATTTAAATAAACTAGAAAAAAAAAATAGAATTCTGGGATGTTGGGTGTATTGAAAAATGGTATAGTATAATTGATAAATTAACTTTTTGAGATAGTAAAATAAGATGCGATGAAATTTCTAGTTGTGGATGCTCTTATAATTCATAAGCCAATTGGATATGCCTTTCATTGAACAGAATCCATATAAAATTTCTAATCATCCAGTGGTGTCCGTAATATTCACCAATAGGAGCCGAGTTAATGTTATGATTGGATAGATTTTTTATTTTCTTTTCTTCTTTTTGATGGAAATAGAATAGAATGAAATATATTTAAACTGAGAATTTTGTGTTTTTGTATCCGACCTTATCTCTTCATTTGGCTTCTCTATTAATTTAAGCTTTTAATGTGAATGTGCTATGATTCTTAATTCATTTCCAATGGAACATACCCATGATATGACAACAAGGTCATGCGAAATCTCATCCCCAAATATTCTTTTGTCTCTAAGTCCAAGATTATAAAATTACTTCCACAAATTTGATTCCCCTCACAGTTTCCAGAAGGGGAAAATCCATTACGAGATTGATGTAGGTCACGATTTAATATTTAAATTTTATAATTATTTAATAATAATTTTTTTATGTAATTTTTTTTTATTTTAGGTTATTTATTTCCATCTTTTTAAGTGCTTTTAATGTTCTTTAATCAAATTAGAGTTTTATATGCTTTTGTAGCTGCTTTAGGGTTTCTAGTTGCCCTAAAATTTTGCTTTTACTATTTAAACGCATTGTAGCCTCTAAAAACAATTCAATTTTTAGATTTATAAAAATACAGACTTTGTCTATTTCTCTTTAATGCATTCTAAGCCTATTACCATGTAGATTTAAAGAACCCCTTATAGATTCGAGGTTTATGATCCAGAAACTAATAGTTTTGTTTTTGCCCATCAAAAAGAGCATCATATATGCTTTCTTTAGACTACAAATTAAGGAAAAATATTGTTGAAGTTGATAAGACCAATATTTAAGGACATTCAATTTGCAATCGGAAAAGCAAAGTGATTCATCAAGGATTTTATTGGGATTTAATATCGTGGATAATATAATAAATTTATTACTTATGCAAAGTTAAATTTTCTGCGGATAATACACTTGAATTTTTTTTTCTTTTGAGATATATAGTTATAATACGCTACTAATCATGTAGCTCTAACCTTTTTTTTTCTAAGACCCCTGAGAACTTTGACCATTAAGTTGGATAGGCTCGAACCTGTAGTCATGCATCTTCTAGCTTTATGTTATGCTATGTTAGACCTAAGAACCCACTTTGGCGGAAAAGAGTAGGCAGGAATCATAATTTAATGGTGCGACATGGCAGGGTATGTTTGAACTTATCACAAAATTTTCGAAGCGTAATACATACCAAAAGAAAGAACAAATGCAAAGGCCAAGGTTGTTGTTTGGAAGGGAATCTAAGGATAGGGATATGGAGTAATGAAGTAAAAAATCTCACATGGCTTGTAATTAAACTCATCAGTTAGTATGAACCACCCCAAATTGTATGTATGGCCCCATTTTTTTGTACAAGAAAAGCCATTACAGAAACACTGTTAGCTTCCTGGGATGAAAACAATAGAGTCCTAAAATGATTCTTGCTGCAATGCAACCTAATGGTCAAGGCTCACTTTTTGACCGTCAGGTTCTCACGGTTCATCATATTACCGACTCCCATAAAAATGGAAGATATTGAAAAATCCAATGGTTGATGGAACTATTGTTAATACATGGACAGTCACGACACGAGAGACAATGACATGGCTATGACATATATATGTGCCGTACAGTTTGGCTCCTCCTCATTTCTCACATCATACTTGTATGATTTTCCAAAGTGAAGCATTGTGCAAATTTTATTACATGTATCCTCTGAAATAAAGAACTAGCATTTTGCTTGTTATCATGATTAGCCTAAAGCTTGTCGTAGAAGTAGAGCACTTGCCAAAATTTTTCAACGAGTGCACTTTGAAATTATCTATATATAATTAAAGCAATTAAATTCCAATTATTGTCTAATTTTGCATCATGTATTCTATCTCAATTTTTTTTTTAATTTTTTATTTAGAGGAGTTAATGATGTGCAAAAGACGAAGAGTCTAATATAAATAAACTATAAAAAACCTAATAATAATAAAAAAAAAGTAAAGTTATATGTATTAGTGTATATCCAAAAATAAAATCACTCATCTATGACTTAAAAAATTTATATCTTTTATATCATGTATAATTTGAACCCATATATATATATATATATATATATACATAAGTGTAATTATAATTGTTTTTAATTATACTGCGCATGCACACGGATTATACACTAGTTTAACTAATAATTCAAGATAATGATCATAGATGCTATGAATTTTTCTTATAACATTTTGAAGATAGTTAACCAAATTGATTAATTCCAAGGTGACTCTCCATTATTATATCCGTTGGAATGTGAGATATATCAACAAATTAGACTTAGATTTGAGAGATTCTGCCGCCGAATTGCATCTATTTTTAGTGCCAACCCAATGGACTAATATTTTGCGGAGTAATATTACAACCACAAATTATTTTATAATATTTTTACAAAATGTTAATGTGGCCAACCTCTTGTTGGTTTTCATCTAGACCCATCATTAATATCATTTTTTTATTTACCAATAATCATTCACCACATCAGCAGTTTGTAAATCTTTTTATAAAATAGTTTGTATTTCTAGCATTATTCTTGCCGAGTAATGTTACAGCCATAAATTATTTTACAATATTTTTACAAAATGTTAATGTGGCCTACCTCTTGTTAGTTTTCATCTAAACCCATCATTAATATCATTTTTTCATTTACCAATAATCATTCACCACTTGTAAAATTTTTTGTAAAATAATTTGTATTTCTAGCATTATTCATATTTTACCTCCTATGTCCGGCATATATTCTCTCTAATCCAAAGTCCAAACAAAAGATTAACATGCAAAATCCCATCAAATAAATAAAATTAATGAAAAGGGTTGAAAAGAATGTGAACGAAAATGTTTAGAGGAAAAAAAAAAGGAAGAAGAAGGAATAAGAAAATAGCAACAAGACATGAAGTCCATACTTTCACACTAGAAGATGCTTTCTTTGCCTTTCACTGATCAACTTGTCTGTTGGTGACCGGTGAGTGTGATTTCAGTGACATCTAAGTTTGTTCAAACAGCTTTTTGTATGGAATCTTTTTTTCAAGCGTTTCCTTTTCATCAATTATTAAGAACTCACCCATGGTCAAGTGGCGATGCCCATATGGTGCAAACTGAACCGATCTGCTATTCGAAACTGCTAAAGATACCGTGGTCTAAGTTCCAAGTCCATTGTATAACTCCAATGTTGAAGATTCATTGCATTATTTTAATCCAAGTTCATTGAATTTGGAATACTAACCAGACTTACTCATGTAGCCTAAGCCCTTAACTCTGACCTATGCTACCATAACCTTTAAGCATTGGTCAGGGTTAGCCTAGAATATTATATACACCACCATTCAAAAGTTCATGATAACACAAATCACAATATGAAAACTAGAGGGATTAAATGTACATGTATAACTTTGACTAATACAATAATTATGTTGCTTAATGCATTACCATAACTTGTATTATATCATAAGGTTACTTTATGGTTAGCCTAGGATTAGTTTCTATATGTTTAGGAATAGGTTCACTATGACCAGATTTTCGTATAGTAAAAATGCAACATCTTAAAGTTTTTTGATATTGATGTAGACCGTTATACAAAATAACATTAATATTTGTTAATTTCCACTCTCTATTTCTCTCTACATAATAATCCATCTGAAGCTAATCAAATATGATTTGGGTTTTTTTTTTTTTTTTTGGGGGGGGGGGGGGGGGTTTCAAATATCATTTGGAAAGGTGATTAAGGTGTATAGTCATATGAATGCGTAATTTGCTTGCTGTATGCATTGTAGGAAATATTCAACCATGTTTTGTCTTGTATGCATTGTAGGACAAAACATGGTTGAATATTTCCTCATTTCCATCCTTTGTATATGCTTTTTAACCAGTTTTCTTTGCTAAATGTCCGTTTGGTATTAGTTTATTAAATTTTTTATTTTTATTTTTATTTTTGTTGAAAATGAACTGAAGTATAGTTGTACCTAAAAATATTGATACTTATTAAAAATTATGTATTAACAAAATAAGTTAAAAAGCTAAATGAAAATCCCTCGACTTTGTAATTTGTATGCCTGCATTTCATGTTATTTCCAATCGATATTTTCTTTTGGGGCCGCATCTGCAATGAAAATTGAGAGCCTGGGCTCTTCAAAAAGGTAGCTATGGACCAATGGCCAAGTTAATAGGCTCTGTCTGGTCCAACTATTGAGCCCGTTTAAACCATGCTGGGCTGGGTTCTGGCCTACACTTTCAATACCCACAACATATATGAGTGTAACACAGCCTCTTCCGATCAAGCTGGGCCTGACAGGGCTTGAAATTGAACAAGAAGGATGGTAAATCTGGAACCAACAACATAAGGGGCCAGACCCACATTTAGATCACTTAGCAACCTTCCAATTGTATCGGATCCACTCTAAATACTGTGCAGCTTAATTACTATTGTTCATTTGTTTGGTTGACCCAAACCCAAATATTATTTTAAAGGGATAAATTATCGTTTGGTTAGAAAGAAACTTAGAATAAAAAAATCTTGATAGGGTGCACGAAATATGCTTTTGACCGCAAAGGGAAAGAGACAAATTTGCAAGAAAATAGAGGAGACAAATCACATATAGCCAGGAGTTATTTTGGTTTTATATTGAATAAAAGTATCATTCAATCAAAAAGATATTAGTATTACAGTAGGTCCGCCAGAAAATTCAGTAACTAGTCCACACAAAAAACAAAATACAAAAGGCTAATTAAAAAAACTAAAAACAGCAAGTGGGCAAAATTTTATGAATATTCTGAATCTAAATTTATTAGGATCAATTAATTCCATGTGGGTGTTTAAGATTTTTAGAACATCCTATTAATTTTTTATTTCATACAGAACCTTATCTCAATCTTAAACCCATAATCTCTCCTAATCTTGAAAGAATATTTGTTCAGTACATTTTTTATAAGTGAAAATTTATATATATATTTTTTTTGAGAGAGAAAAATTTATTAATAGATACAATTGTTAATATATCATAATAGAAAAGTTTTGACACTATGAGAAAAATAAAAAATTGTCAACAATATTTATTGTTTTATCATTCTTTCAATAAAATATTTCTAAAAATGATGACTAAATCAATATTTTAAGGACATTGATTAACATTTTCCTTTTAAGAATATAATAATAATGCATATTATGATACTATCTATTTTCACACACTAATTAAATTTCATCACCTGTGTAAAATTAGGAAATATCAAATCTCACATATTACAGGAAATATCAAATCCGTGCTATATAGCCTATATTCTGAAAGAAATGAAAAAACAATGACTTTTTTTTTTTTTTTTTAATAATAAAATTATGTAAAGATCAACTTATCTAGTAGACTACGAGTCTACGACCAAACAGCCAATCCCATGATAGCAAAGTACAATAGTATTTCTGTTCTGTCGCCAACCTTGAAAGAACAACGTTTGGGCTTCGACTTCAGAGCCAGAAAAATCAAATCCCACAAACACTCACTATATTTATAGCTCCACAAATATATACTATCTATCATTGGCAAAAATCTATTAACACATATAGTAGTCAACAAGTTACAGAGAGAGAGAGAAATATCAAAGATGGAGAAGATAGAGCACACAACAGTGCCCACCCATGGCATCAACATGCACATAGCTTCAATAGGGAAAGGTCCAGTGGTTCTCTTCCTCCATGGCTTCCCTGAGCTCTGGTACTCATGGCGCCACCAGCTTCTCTCCCTCTCTTCCCTTGGCTACCGTTGCATCGCCCCTGACCTCCGTGGCTTCGGTGACACTGACGCGCCGCCCTCCGCCGCCTCCTACACCGCGCTCCACATCGTCGGTGATCTTGTTGGCCTACTTGACCATCTGGGTATTGACCAGGTTTTCTTGGTTGGCCATGACTGGGGGGCTGTGATAGCCTGGTATTTTTGTTTGCTCAAGCCTGACAGGGTCAAGGCCTTGGTCAACATGAGCGTGGTGTATCGTCCTAGGAACCCAAAAAGAAAGCCTTTGGAGAGTTACAGGGCTTTGTTTGGTGATGATTACTATGTCTGCAGGTTTCAGGTGATTCAACATTTCCGTTTCATTTTGTGATTAGTTTGGGTAATTGGGTTTGTTATTTCTTTCCTTTTTTCTTGTGAAATTTGTTTGCTTTTGTATGATACAACTTGGGTCGAGGAGTAATTGCCTTTGTGAACGAGTTATGATTGTTTCTCGTGTACATTAGCTATTGCCATAGGTAACTTCTCTGCTTTGGAGATTGTTTTCTTCAAGTTTAATTGTCTGTTATTGGTGGATTTTGCCAGTAATTGGTTGTTTTTTCTGTATGTTTTTGCTTTGAAATTTCTCGTTAGTTTAGGCTGTTAATTGCAGTTATGGGCTGTATTGACACTAGTGATTTTTATGCTGGTGGTATTTGGAGTAACTGTGCTGTTTTGTTCGTTGGGGTCCTTAGTTTTTCTATAGCATGCCTGTAAAATTATAGCGTTCCTTGTTCGATTTATTCGTTAGGCCTAGGCTTTAATGGGAGAGGATCTAATGGGATCTGTGTGGAGCCTCCATCTACTGTGTAGTGTATGCTGGGGGAATTTCTGGTATTTTAGTACACTTTAGATAATGTCCTAGCCTTTTATTGTAATTTCTCACATGCGAGTGACCCAAGTTAAAGGGTGGCATCTATATGCCAATGATCCTTATAGCTCATAGTGGCCATAATAAAAGTGCAGCAGCCCTGTGAATGTTGCTTTAGTTTTGGATGAACCACATAATTTATGTGCGTTGAGCTTTTCTGTTCTTCATAACCCATAGATCCTGGGTTAAGTTTCCTGTTTTCTAATAGGATCGCACTGAGCAATTAGAGATGAGATGCATGTGGGGATGTACTAACCACAACCATATGCAGTTATTCACCATCTTTTGAGTATTGATGAACTAGTTTAGGTTACTCAACATTCAATTATAGTGGAGACCACCTTGATTATAGCCCATAAAATTGAGGAAATCTAGTTAGGCATGAAGGTTAAGTCATTAATCACCTTGTACCAATGGTATGTATCTCCCTGTTTGTAGATGCATTTGGGTTTCATTTTGACTTAGAATTTAGAAAAATAATACTTTTACTTAAACTATATCCCTCATTTCCTTACTGAGAAGCTTTTTGGAGACATTTACTGCTTTAATTTACCAAATTTTGGGCATTTTTAGCTGACAATCTATTATGGACAGTTCTATTTGTTGAGTATACTCGTGTAAGAGGTTAAGTCCTTAATGGGGTAGAAGTCATGAGAATTGAGTTATTAATTTTGAGATACCATCTCCCTAAAATTAATTATGGAACTGCTCCACTTGGGCCTCACCCAACAATTGATCAAAGCATTCAACTTGACCTAAACACAATTGGAATAAATAAATATAAGTGTAGTTTGCACTGCAAGATTGTGTAAGATGTCCTCTGTATTGGAAGTTTAAGTAGTTACTTAAACCCTATGATTAATGTATAAATTTAGCAGAACCTATAAATTTTGATAAAACACATCACAGATAGTTTATTTCCTCTTTCATACATTTGTATTTGATTTTCATGTCCAAGAAGCTTCAGCAATTTAGAAATATTTACCTGTCAGTATGAGTACTAGTCATACTTATACAACATAGTAGTAAGTCTTTTCATGATTGGTGTCCTTGGGGTGCTTAATCTTTTCAATGTAAAGATAATTTTTCATTTCTTTTTGTTCACAGTAACCAATATACTAACAATAAACTGTAGAGAGATGAAAACTTGTGATTTGGACAAGATAATATCCCAACTTTGGCATGGTTAGAGATCACCATTTACATGTCACACTATCAATGTCTTCTATAGAGGTTACCTTGTTCTGTCTCTGGTTTATGAGAGATGATCAAGTTCATGTGGGGTTGGGATATTGGATATGCATATACCTGGCAGGATGCTCCCATATACTGTTTCCCAGAAAGGATGCTTCTGGGCCAGATGCTTTAACAGAACAAAATGATTCCAACCACATGGAATTTCTTTGATGATGCTTAACAATATTTTTCTTAGAAATTTTTTTGATTAGTAAGAAAATTTTTCTTAAAAAACTATTTGGATGAAGTTGCTTGGACTGGTTTTTTATTAATGAATAAGTCTAATAAATGTGGTCAATCTAAAGGATGTAATATCTTAATCCATTTATATATCTCTAAAGTAATGAAATTTTATTTTTAAATCATGTCAGGAGTATGTTTCTTCTGTACCATGATGTTTAAAGTTTCATCTTCTAAGTGCTGTATGGTTCACTATTCACTCAAGTTCTTATTTCTCAAATGATTTAAGGTCATCAATATTATAAGCAGTGTTAAATTGTTCTGTAGGAACCTGGGGAGATTGAAGAAGAGTTTGCTCATGCAGGAACTGCAAGAATAATAAAGAGATTTCTTACATCTCGCAGTCCACGTCCACCTTGTATACCTAAAGGAGGATTCGGAACTTCCCCTAATACCACCTTGCCAGCTTGGCTGTCTGAAGAAGATGTCAATTATTTTGTCAGCAAATTTGACAATAGAGGCTTCACTGGAGGACTGAACTATTATCGAGCTTTGGATCTGTATGTTTCTTTTACTTCTTTATTGAAATAGTATTTAGTAGGTTTAAAATATGGCTGCTATAAGAGTTGCAAATGATTTAATACCAGCAATTACATTTTTATCAGGTAATAAATCTCCAAATAAAAGATCATCTTCTATGCCTGCTACTTGCATGTCAAAGTTTCTTCTGGTGTTCTAAGAAATTTGTTATTTTCTGTGCAGAAAAATTTATGACAGAAAACAGAAAAAAGAAAAAAAAGATGAAGTTCTGAGCTTATAATTAACTAGCCTCATTGCTGAAGCTATTTGGAGATGACATTAATTCTCATGCTCATTTAATATGATTAATTTCAACATTTTGGCATTACATAATTTTGTTTATTTCAACAAAGCAATTGGCCCTTGGCACAAATATTTTCTCAATCATTTGAAACATTAAGCATGTTAGAGTTGAATTGTATAATGCATTAAAAACCTTGCTATGTTATTTGGAAAAGGGGGCTATAAACAAGGCATTTTTCTACTTTTGTATTCTTCTTGCAGAACCTGGGAGCTCACAGCACCGTGGACTAATGCACAAATCAAAGTGCCAGTGAAGTTTATTGTGGGTGACCTAGACATGACCTATCATATCCCTGGTGTCCAAGAATACATACACAAAGGTGGGTTCAGTAGAGATGTGCCATTTTTGCAAGAAGTAGTTGTCATGGAAGGAGCAGCTCACTTCATAAACCAAGAAAAGCCAGAGGAGATCAGTGCACACATATATGACTTTATCAAGAAGTTTTGATTTTCCTTTAGCCACACCAGCATGCTAAATTCCTATATGTGTTGATATGCAGCTGATGCTAAATCCCTGGACTTGTTAGGTGTGGTAGCTCCATCTCTGATTTTGGAGCAAAAATGTTTCATGGTGTCGAAAAAGTCTTTCTGGTGCTTTGGCCTCGTGGGCTCTACTTGCCTGATTTTTATCTTGTTCAGAGTTTCCATAATATCTGTCTGACTGTCCTGTAGGCTGTGTTATCTTCCCAAATAAACAAATAAAGGTATAATACTGTGAAGTCCTTTACCCCTTTAAAATCTTTTGAACCTTGTGTCTTTACTCCTTTGCCAAACTATACGAGGAAATGAGGAATAAATGAATGCATGCAATTGATCCTCCTACTGAAAAATTTAAGATTCCTATCCTTGTGGATTCAAGGAACCACTCGTGGATGCAGGTTTTTCTTTCAGAAGCAAATGTGTCTTGTTTCTTGCATTTTGAGGCAAATGTGTTCTGTTTCTCGTAGGTATTTTGTTGCGTTAGATAAAAGGCTGAGATTGTAGAATGGTGGAAGCTTTTATTGTTTAATCTAACAATCCCGAGCCATGCTCTTATTGGGTGGTTAGTGATTAGAAATAAGCTGGCTACTAGGGACAAAATTGTCCCAATGGGGCTATACAGGTGATACTTTTTGTGTTATGCATAGGGTGTAATGAGTGCAGAAGCCATCCCTTCTTTGCATGTTCATTTGCAAAGAGGAAGTGAATACATGTCACGAGTCTGTGCCTGGTTTCAAATGTCAAGATTAATTGGGTTGTGATGGAATGGGCTGTTAAAAATCTAAGGGCTGGAGCTAAGAACTTCCATTTGCATGCTTACTTTGTGGGGCTCAATCTATTATCTTTGGCACCAAAGGAAAGCCATAATGGCCCAATCCTGACTGAGGAACAGATCTTGGCAAAGATTAAGCAAGATGTCAGAGGCAGACTCGAGTTCAAAGCAAAATTTCCCGATACCAATCTCAATAGAGTCCTCTACAATAACTGGGGCTTTAACAACTCAATCTTACTCCCTATAGATTAGAAATTGCTGCATTACGGTAAAAATATTGTAATGCCTAATAATCCTTTTGCCATTTGAGATTTGAGAGAGAGAGAGACGTTAAAGCTAACGGAAATAAACCCAAAACAATGCACATGACCCTTTTAGGACAAGTGTCACTCTAATTTTTTGCCACCTAACCTGGTATAGAGTTTCTCAAAAAAAAAAAAAAAATACTCCGTATTATGTAGCAAATCCTTGTCCTATTCTAAATAAACCGACTGTGTTACTGTCAATTTCTAAAAACGTTTTCCACTAGTTCACATTTCGTCGTATAGTTTTACAAGGGGTAAGAGCCAAAAAAATTCTTAAATTATCATATTTTACAGAAACCTCCAACTTATTCTCCTATAAAACCATCCATGTTTCTTGCTTCTTTCCTGAGGTTTCCTAAGTACAACAAAAGATGCAAAATGGCATAAACAACAGAGAAGAGAAAACAGATAACAGCGCAATGAGCAAAAACAAAACAAGAAGAGGAGAGAAAAAAAAGAGCTCCAATCCAAACATAAGGAAAATCCTGCACCTCTGTAAAGGACTACCAATATTTTAGCCTTTGGGCAAATGATACGGTCACGTATATTTTTTCACATTGATTTATATGTTCTAAATTTGGATATTTTCTTTTGACCTTATAAAATGTACTATATACCAAGACATCAATTGTAGATATTGTAAAATGAGTGCATGGAAATATTTTTCCTTTAGAATTTTATAGACAAATGTTTATTTTGGAATAACTTAACTAGTTTTTGCTTATAATTTTCTCTTAAAAGTACTTTAGATAAAATCTGTAGGGACACAATTTTGAGTTACCAGCCCAACGATGGATAGATTAGCCCAAAAAGGCCCCTAAGCAATGAATTTGTAGAGAGTAGGTTGAGAAGGACTGGACTAGGAACGATTCAGCTCTTCAAATGGTTGGGACTAGCTCCTCCACCATGATCAAATTCTGTTTTACACTTGCAATCTTATATTCGCTCTATGTCCGAGGCTCTTTTTCTCTTTCGTTCTCTCTTGTTTCTTTTTACCCCCCTCTTTTCCAAAAGATCCCCTTCTCTTCCTTTTTTCTCCCCTTTTATACTTCCTCCCCTCCTTTCTTAGCCATCCACGTGTGGATCGTTATCTTCCTCTTTGGACACTTGTCCCCCAGTTTTTTCCAGAAGTTGCTTCGTAGAAGCAACGGAACACTTTGCTACTGTTCAGATGTCCTCTCCACATAAATGCGGCCAGAAGATTAGCTGTGGGGCATTCAATGCGGGGTTGGCAGCCTTTCTCCTTGATATTTTGGGATATTTTCTGGATGTGTGGCTCTACTACGTTCAACAAAGCCAGTGGAGATTTCTGGGGCACTTTTCTGACCGGCCGGTTTTCAAGGTTTATCTATACCTCGACCGTCCGAGGTGTTAATGTTCTCGGACAGACGGTCGATCTCTCCCAAGTCTTGTTCAGATTCCCCTCCGCTTATCTCGGTCATTATAGATCAGACTAGGTAGTCCTCGGCTGGGCCATGGTCCTCAGCGTGCAATTTTGGTCCAACACATGGGCCTATGATTCTCGTTATTTGGGCTCCACACCCAGGCCCATCATCTCTGTCGATATTTTTGCCCCCACAATAGCCCCTCGAGATGCTTCTTTTTGGGCTCTCGGACAGAAAGGAGGATATCGATGCCTCGTTGCTCGTGTCTTCTACCTTCCGGACTGCTTTGGTTAGTAGAGATGCCTCTTTGACTTCTAAGGGCGCGTTTCTGATGGTGCAACGCTCGAGGCGCTCCTTCATTAAATATTTGCTGCGCCATGTTCCCCACGTTCAACGGTGCGATACAAATTGGACGGCCTGGATTTCAACCAAGACATGGGCGGGATTTTTACCGCTTCAGATGGTCTTTTTGATATAAATATTCTTTCATTCGATCTCTTTTCCCTTTACTTTCGCATTTGCTTAACTCCAGAGCACATTCATTGAATCCTGTCAGCCGTTTCGTTACCCGTGTCACTCCTAAACACCAAAGCTTGTCTGAGGAGATTTCCTTAGATTTCTGTAAGTCTTTACATCCTTATCCTTTCTCTTTTTATATTCTAGTATATATTTTCATCGGTTTTCCGTCCCCTTTTTCACCTCGTCTTCTTCTCCCCACCTTGAATATTCTGAGTTTGTTAATATTCTTCGGGGATGGGTAGATTCAAGGAGTTAGTAGATTCTGAAGAGGGGATTGCGAGGTTTAAGAACGATTATAAGATTCCTGCCGGAGTAGACATTAGGTATTGTGAGGAGGGCGATTGGCACACGCAGAGGCGAGAGGGGGAAGTTGTGATCCCTATGATCGCGTTCATAGAAGGAGGGATGAAGATCCCTATGGGTGAGGTTATGAGAAATTACCTTAGCGCTCATAGGTTGGCTCCCACCCAGTGTGCTCCTAACGTATTTAGAATTCTGGGTTGTGTAGATGCTTTAAACGAAAAGTTAGGTTTGGGGTTGACACATCACGATGTCAACTGGGTTTATAACCTCCACCATCTTAGGGGTCAGGGGTATTATTTAAAGTCGCGACACCCCGAGGTTAGGCTAATCCAATGTTTACCCGAATCCAACAAGGGCCTAAACAAGGATTTTCTGATTGTCTCGGGCGATTGGCATGACGGCTTGCATTGCCCGACTAGGGAGGGGGAACTAGGTGGAGTTTTAGTATAGGAAGTTTTGTTTTGATTATCTGTTTAGTAACATTGAATTTGATTTTAACTCTCCCTCTTATTTTGCAGATAAGCACGCTGCTGTACCCCAGCTCAGACTAGTGAACCAGGAGAGTCTGGACAAAATTCTCAAGGTCGAGGTGTTTCAGCATTCAGACGGCCAACTCAGAGCAGCGCACATAATACTAGGCTACAAACCCATATCATACAGTTTTCAAGCACCGAAGTGCGTGATACGAGCCAAAGATCCTCGCCTCCATAGGATCAGTGTAGCGGCGCCTGGATTCCTCCTTCCCGAGGGTGCTTCTATCCCAGCAGGCGAGCTACCTACGTTCCCAATACTTGACGGGGTGCCCATAACCGTTCCGTCTCGACCTCAAATCAAGGAGGAGGAAAAGGAAGAGGGTGAGAGGGAAAAAGTGTTGGTCGAGGTGTCAGATTCTGACGAACTCTTCGAGGTTTTCAACCAACCTTCGTCTCCAGAGATAACCATTTCCGAGGATATGGGAATTCAGAGGAAGCCCAGGTCGTCTTTACAAGAGCTGTTGGAATCTCAGCCCGGGAAAGAGGTTCCGAGCAAGTCAGCAGCAGCCAAACCTCCGGCTCCCCTTCCCGTCCCACCGCCTCGGGTTGATCCTCCCGAGCACAAACGAAAAAGGGAGGACAAGGGGAAGGAGGTCGTGGAAACGGGGAGACAGCAGCCTTCCCAAGAAGTTGATAATGCTAGAGGAGGGAAGCATCCCAGGCAACATCAAACGAGGCCGACCCAAGAGATGGAGAGGCGAGGTGACCGCAGACATGCAGCGCCGATCTGGGCCCCGCATCTGGAGCTAGATGGGGCCCTTCTGACCGAGGAAGCCTCTATTCGGGACTCTCAGGATGGGAGGGCCGGATACGTGGCGAATGCGGTAGAGCAGTCCTTGCTCCTCCCCAAGGATATGGCCGACCTCAGAATGATGAGGCAACATGAGGTGTTTGTAGGCCTCAAGAGGGACCTGGCGATGGTGGGTTATGCACTTTCTTGTACTTAATACATGTTTATCTATCTTTTTCACTCACTCAATCTATGGTGTTTTTGACTATCTATACTTGCACATGTTTATACAGGCGGTTCAAGCCACCTTCTGTGCAGAAGAAATGGTGAGACTCGCTCATCGCCAGGCCAAAGAGGAGGAGGCGAGGAGGATCTCCGCGGTGGAGACTTTCCGGGTGGCCGAGAAGAGCCTCCAAGAACTGAGAGTCAAACTGGCCGAAGAGGAAAGAGGAAAGAGGAGTGCCATGGCCGCTCTGGACAATGCTGAGAGGCAGGCCGAGAGCCAGAGGGTACTTCTCCGAGGTGCCGAGGACCAGCTGGCCTCTTCCAAGCAACAAGTCATCGCACTTCAGAAGAAATTGGAAGAGGTCCAGAGGGCCAAGGAGCTGGCCGAGAAGACGAAGGATGAAATGATGAAAGCAAAGGAGGATGCTGAAAGAGAGAAAGATGAGGCCGAGCAGAGGGGATACGACATCGGCATGGCTGAGACCGAGGAGGCTCTTCGGGCAGAGGTCTCGGGGGTGTGTAGGAAGTACTGCTCCGAAGTATGGATCGAAGCCCTCAACCAAGCCGGGGTCGAGGCTTCATCCATGCTGAGGAAAGTAGAAAACATCTACTATCCCCCAGCCATCCGAGTCGATACCTCTGCTGGTCATCCCACAGGCCCTCCACCCGATGTGACCGAGCAGTCGGGGAATGGTTCGGATGCGGCTTCTCTCCCACTCTCCGCTCCCGAGACCCAAGTTAAGGAGGCTGAAGCGTGCAAGGAGGCTGCTCCTGATGCCACTCAACCACCTGCTACCGTCGAGGAGCCCGCCGAGAAGAAAGAGGCACCCAGGATGGAGCTTGTGCTCGCCAGTCTCCCCATTCCTCCTCTGGGTGACCCTAAAGGGTCGGATCCGAGCATTCCCGCGGGTGCCGTAGAGCAGACCAAGGCCCCCCCAGCCGGGAAGATAGTGTTGAAGAAAAAGTAGGCCCTTGTGGGATTTTTTGATGTAGTGCTTCCTTTTAGTATTTGTTGTTTCTGTTTCTCTTCTTTTTTATTGTACTTTCACTATCTTGTATCCAGTTTACATTAATGAAAGGTGCAAGTAAATTTCCTGATTCTGTGGTGTTTCACAAATACAATGATGTATTTATTTAATGTGTTATCTATTATCATTGTTGTTTACTACTATCGTTGTCGATTAGATTTATTTTTGCTTTTACATACGGTTCTTCTAAAGAGTGACTAAAGATCATATGCTTCATCACGATGAGCCGTTGATTCCATCAATTATGCGAGCAATGAGAACGGGGTGAGTTATGTCAACACGTAGACAGGTATCCCAAGCGGTTCTTAGGAGTTCATGCTGGGACAGAAGATAGCTCTTTGTGTTAAGATAGCCACTTATGAGTGCTTAGGCATCTCGTGAGCGTGTCAGCCTAGAGCTTTACCTTTACACTTGATTCGAGTTAGCAACTTAGGAGCCGAGCAAAGGTTTAAAATTATTGCGTGCCCGGGCGGATTAAATGCTACACTAAAGAAAATTTCCCCCTTCTCCCTTTTTCCTTAATCAAGGGGGGTGGATGATCCGAGAAATCGGGGGTAGCTCGGTTCTGTTTAATGCTTAGAAAAGAAATGAATCGTATTAATTTTTCCAAGGCAGATGGTCCGAGGAGCCAGACATAGCTTGGATCAGTTTAATACTTAGAATTAATGAAGAACAGTATTAATTTCTTCAAGGCAGATGGTCCGAGGAGCCAGGCATAGCTTGAATCAGTTTAATACTTAGAATTAATGAATAACAGTATTAATTTCTTCAAGGCAGATGGTCCGAGGAGTCAGGCATAGCTTGAATCAGTTTAATACTTAGAATTAATGAATAACAGTATTAATTTCTTCAAGGCAGATGGTCCGGGGAACCAGGCATAGCTTGAATCAGTTTAATACTTAGGATTAATGAATAACAGTATTAATTTCTTCAAGGCAGATGGTCCGAGGAACCAGGCATAGCTTGAATCAGTTTAATACTTAGAATTAATGAATAACAGTATTAATTTCTTCAAGGAAGATGGTCCGAGGAACCAGGCATAGCTTGAATCAGTTTAATACTTAGACACGTGATAAGCATAACCGAACCGAGAATCGTACAAGATATAATTGAATAAAAGATAAAGGGCACTTTTATTAATAGTAGTACCTTTTCAGGTTGTTTACATTCCAAGGATGCAACACTGTTCTGTTTTCTAAATCCTGCAGGTAGTACGCTCCTATCCCGGCTACGGATATGATTTGGTACGGCCCATCCCAGTTTGGTCCCAGTTTTCCCCAAGAGGGGTTCTTTGCCGAGCCGACAACTTTCCTCAATACCAGATCCCCTGCCGCTAAAGGCCTTGACTTTACATTTGCATCGTATCCTCGCTTGAGCCTATGCTGGTAAGAGGCCAACTGGACCATGGCGCATTCTCTTCTCTCATCAATCAGGTCTAGATTTTTCTCAAGTAGATTATCGTTGCTATCCAGAGTGAAGGAGCTAGTCCTTAGTATAGGGAAGCCCGTCTCCAACGGAATAACTGCCTCGGCTCCATAAGTCAATGAAAAAGGGGTTTCGCCGGTAGACTTCCGAGGAGTGGTCCTGTAGGTCCACAGTACATGTGGCAATTCTTCGACCCATTTGGCCTTGGAGTCGTCCAGCCTCTTCTTTAGTCCATTTACAATAACTTTGTTCGTGGCCTCGGCTTGTCCATTCCCTTGAGGGTAGGCTGGGGTGGAGTAGCGATTCGTTATTCCTAGTTTGCAGCAGTATCTTCGGAAAGTTTTGCTGTCAAACTGAAGTCCGTTGTCGGAGACGAGTGTGTGCGGGACTCCGAACCGGGTGATGATATTCTTCCAAATGAACCTCTTCATGTCGGCATCTCGGATATTGGCCAATGGCTCTGCTTCGACCCATTTAGTAAAGTAATCTGTGCCGACGACTAGGTATTTTTTGTTCCCCGCTGCCCTGGGGAAATGTCCAACAATATCCAAGCCCCATTGGGCAAAGGGCCACGGACTGGATAAGGGGTTAAGCTCTCCTCCCGGCTGATGTATGCTCGGGGCGAACCTCTGGCATTGGTCGCACTTCCTCACATATTCCTGAGCTTCCCTATGCATGTTGGGCCACCAATACCCCTGCGTGAGGGCTCGATGAGATAGAGATCTACCCCCCGTGTGACTCCCACAGATTCCTTCATGAAGTTCCTCCAGGAGAACCTCAACGGCCTCGGGATGCACACACAATAAGTACGGTCCAGAGAAGGACCTTTTGTAGAGTTTCAGATCCTCGGACAGCCAGAACCGAGGTGCCTTTCTTCGTATTTTATCAGCTTCCAACTTCGTTTCAGGCAATAAGTCATCTTTGAGAAAATGCACGATGGGGTCCATCCAACTGGGAGCCGCTTCTGCCTGGTGAATAGTTGACACCACCTTCCCCAACCGACGGGGTTGTAAGAGATCCTCCACAAGAATCACCCTCGACAAGTCTTGCGCCGAGGATGTTGCTAACGTCGCAAGGGAGTCGGCATGTGCGTTTCTGCTTCTGGGGATCTGCATCAAGTTGAAAGACTTGAAACCAGATTGTAAGTGTTTAACCTGGTTAAGGTATTCTTGCATTCTTGGGTCCCTGGCCTCTAGTTCCCCTCTGACTTGGCCTACCACCAATCTGGAGTCCGAGAATATGTTTACATCTTTTCCTCCCATTCGCTGGATCATGGCCATCCCGACTAACAGGGCCTCATACTCTGTCTCGTTGTTCGTTGCAGAGAAACCAAGTCTTAACGACTTTTCGATCGTGATATTCTCAGGCGAGATTAGAACCAGCCCCACTCCGGATCCTTTATGATTCGATGCGCCATCAACATATAGCCTCCATGGTGACACCCGCTCTATGGAGGTCACTCCAACTGAATTTTCATCCATGCGATGTTTACTTTCATCATCTTCCAATGGGGTCTCGGCAAACTCAGCTAGAAGGTCGGCGATGACCTGGCCTTTCACGGAAGTGCGGGGCATGTACTTGATGTCATAGGCCCCCAGCTTAGTCCCCCACTTTGCAATTCTTCCTGTATAATCAGCGCTTCGAAGCAAGGCCTTGAGTGGCAATTGGGTCAAGACAACAACCGTATGCGCCTGAAAATAATGCGGCAATTTGCGTGTGGCATGCACCACGGCTAGGACGGCCTTCTCTAACGGCAAGTATCTGACCTCGGCCTCATGGAGAGACTTGCTAATATAGTACACGAGTCTCTGCACCCCATTGTCAACCCTTAGTAATACCAAGCTTACCGCATAAACGGTCACCGCGATGTAAGCAAATAAGACCTCATCCACGTCCGGTCTGGACATTATCGGTGGCCGAGACAGATAGTCTTTCAATTGCTGGAAGGCTAAAGCACATTCCTCAGTCCACTCAAAGTCCTTCCACTTATTCAACAGAAGATAAAAGGGTCTGCATCTGTCAGCGGACCGGGCTATAAAGCGATTGAGGGCAGCGATCATTCCGGTCAGTCTCTGCACCTCTTTGGGATTCCGAGGTGGTTGTAAGATATTAATGGCCTGGATCTGGTTTGGGTTCACCTCAATTCCACGGTGAGTGACCATGTAGCCTAGGAACTTCCCCGAGCCTACCCCGAAAGAACATTTAGAGGCATTGAGCCGCAATTTATGTCCTCTCAAGATTTCAAAAATGCATTCAAGGTCGGCGATGTGGTCGGACTCTTGTCTACTCTTGACTACCATATCATCGATGTAGATTTCGATATTTTTACCCAGCTGAGGCTCGAACATTCTGGTCATCATCCTCTGATACGTGGACCCCGCATTTTTAAGTCCGAACGGCATCACTTTGTAATGATAGTTGCCAATCGGCGTGACAAAAGCCGTCTTCTCCTGGTCTTCCCCGGCTAGGGGTATCTGGTGGTATCCTTGGAAGGCATCCAAGAAACTCATCCGGGGATGCCCCACGGTTGCGTCCACCAGTTGATCAATCCTAGGCATGGGGAAGGGATCCTTTGGGCAGGCTTTGTTCAGATCCGAATAATCCACGCAAACCCGCCATTTGCCATTCTTTTTCTTCACTACTACGGTGTTAGCTAACCAGTCGGGGTAGAACACTTCTTTGATAGCCCCAGCCTGTTTTAGCTTATCCACCTCCTCCCTAACAGCATCAGAATGTTCCCTTGAGGATCGCCGAGGAGGTTGTTTTTTAGGAAGAGCAGACGGACTTACGTTCAGATGATGGCAGATGAAATTTGGATCCACTCCCGGGGCCTCATAAGCATTCCAAGCAAATACATCGATATTGCGCCTTAGGAAATGCAATAGCTCCTCCCTATCTTGAATAGGCAACTGGGCGCCGATTTGAAAAAATTTCTCTGAGTCCCCATCAATAAGAACTTTCACCAGATCCTCACACTTCGCCTCCTCGGCCCCTACGTCAGATATCGGGACCGTTGACTTTAATTGCTAGGGATCCTCGCTGGCCAGGTCCGAGGACCCTGATTCTGGTTGGTGCATAATGGCCGCTACCAGACACTGCCTGGCCATGGTCTGACTCCCGAGCAACTCCTCAACTTGGTCCCCGGATGGGTATTTGATTTTTAGGTGAAGGGTGGATGAAACTGCCCCGAGGGCGTGGAGCCAAGGACGCGCCATGATAGCTGTATATGGTGAGAAGGCATCCACCACGATAAAGTCTACCTCCACCACCTCCGAGCCAGCCTGAACAGGCAATCTGATCTGCCCCCTCGGAACAACTACTCTCCCATCGAAACCGACCAAAGGTGAGTCATAGCTGGTCAGATCCTCATGCTTGAGATTGAGGCCCCTATACAGGTCTGGGTACATAATTTCAGCCCTACTGCCTTGATCTACCAGTACTCTTTTCACATCATAACCCCCTATCCTAAGAGTTATCACCAATGCATCATCGTGGGGCTGTATGGTCCCGGCCATGTCCTCGTCCGAGAAGCTCAGCATGGGTTAGGAGTTCAATCTGGCCCTCTTTGGCTCTTGCCCAGGATCCCCAGGATACACTCCAGCCACCGTCATTATCCTGGAGGGGCACGACCCTGTCCTGCCAGGTGCGGCAAGGATGACATTGATTGTTCCTAAGGGAGGTCTGGAGGAATTATTACCTGGAACCCCTACGCCGGTCTGGCCTCCCTGTCCGTTAGGCTGAGATAGGAATTGTTTCAACCTGCCCTATCAGATCAGTTGTTGCAAATGGCTCCATAGAGTCCTGCAGTCCTCGGTCGTATGCCCGGGCTCTCTATGAAACTGACAATGCAGGCTCTGGTTACATTTCGAGATGTCTCCGCTCATCTTGTTCGGCCATCTGAAGTATGGCTCGTTCTTAATCTTCTCCAAGATCTGATGCACTGGTTCTCGGAACACAGTGTTAACTGTTTGGGTGGCTCTAGACCCAGCTTCCCCTCCAAATTCTCGCCGAGGTCGGTTATTACCGTAACGATCCGACCTGAAATCCCTTCTCTCCTGAGGGATAACCTTACCCTTCCCTTTCTCCTGCAACTGATCTTCCTCGACCCTCTTATACTTGTCAATGCGATCCATGAGCTGGTGAACACTGACCACTGGCTTTCCTGTCAGGGACCTCCGTAAACCATGGTCGGCTGGCAGACCGACCTTAAAAGTTCTGACGGCCACATCATCGAAGTCACCCTCGATCTCGTTGAACATCTCCCAGTACCGATCCGAATATGTTCTCAGAGTTTCTCCTTCTCTCATGGATAAAGACAGCAAAGAATCCAGAGGCCGAGGAACCCTACTGTTCATGATGAAACGGGATCCAAAAGCTTGAGTGAGCTCTTGGAAAGAGTTGATGGAACCCGTTCTGAGGCCGTCAAACCATCTCATCGCCACAGGACCCAAACTGGACGGGAACACCTTGCACATTAAGGTCTCGTTATAAGAGTATACCGCCATCTTCTGATTAAAATAGCTAACATGCTCAACTGGATCGGTACGGCCGTTGTAGAGGGTGAATGTTGGTTGGGTGAACCGTTTGGGGAGTCGCCCTGCATCAACCCGGCGTGTGAAGGGTGATCTGGGTATCCGATCGAGGGCCTTGCTCATGGCGTCATTTCCCAATCCCCTAGAAGACGCGCCTCCGCCCTTGCGTTCTCGGCGATTGTCCTCCTCGTAAGAGAAGGTCTCGCTCGGGGGCGTACGTGACCTGTGCCTGTAGTTGTCATCTCCCTCTCCATCGGAGGAAGGATCAGAACCTGAAGGACTTCTCTTCCTTCGCTCCCGTCGCAACTTCCTCTTCAAATGATCAATCTCCTTCTGCATGGCTTTAGCACGGTTGTCCTGCGAGACATGGCTATCGCCCCTAGACTGACCTTCGCCAGCACAGGTGGTATGCACGCTTCCTTCCTGGCCTTCCTGGAAGTGCTCTTCCCTTTGAGATCCCAAAGATTCTTAATGGTGTGGACCTGAGCCAGCCATGGTAAAGAACCTAACTATTCTAGACAACTAGCCCTTCCCACAGACGGCGCCAATTGTAGGGACACAATTTTGAGTTACCAGCCCAACGATGGATAGATTAGCCCAAAAGGGCCCCTAAGCAATGAATTTGTAGAGAGTAGGTTGAGAAGGACTGGACTAGGAATGATTCAACTCTTCAAATGGTTGGGACTAGCTCCTCCACCATGATCAAATTCTGTTTTACACTTGCAATCTTATATTCGCTCTACGTCCGAGGCTCTTTTTCTCTTTCGTTCTCTCTTGTTTCTTTTTACCCCCCTCTTTTCCAAAAGATCCCCTTCTCTTCCTTTTTTCTCCCCTTTTATACTTCCTCCCCTCCTTTCTTAGCCATCCACGTGTGGATCGTTTCCTTCCTCTTTGGACACTTTCCCCCAGTTTTTTCCAGAAGTTGCTTCGTAGAAGCAACGGGACACTTTGCTACTGTTCAGATGTCCTCTCCACATAAATGCGGCCAGAAGATTAGCTGTGGGGCATTCAATGCGGGGTTGGCAGCCTTTCTCCTTGATATTTTGGGATATTTTCTGGATGTGTGGCTCTACTACGTTCAACAAAGCCAGTGGAGATTTCTAGGGCACTTTTCTGACCGGCCGGTTTTCAAGGTTTATCTATACCTCAACCGTCCGAGGTGTTAATGTTCTCGGACAGACGGTCGATCTCTCCCAAGTCTTGTTCAGATTCCCCTCCACTTATCTCGGTCATTATAGATCAGACTAGGTAGTCCTCGGCTGGGCCATGGTCCTCGGCGTGCAATTTTGGTCCAACACATGGGCCTATGATTCTCGTTATTTGGGCTCCACACCCAGGCCCATCATCTCTGTCGATATTTTTGCCCCCACAAAATCAAAAGTATAAATTAGATAAAAGGAAAACATTAAAGTCAAACTATTTTATAACCAATAAAAATTTAACACATCAACAATTTGTAAAATAATTTCTAACTATAAAATTACTTTAAATTAAAATAAAAAACTCATGTAGAACCCGTAAATAAAAAAATAAAAAAAAGTAATAAACTAGTTTATAATGCATAATGCACGGACTTGATTTTTATTTTTGTTTTTTTGACAGTACAGCAAGTAATGTTATTATTAGTAATGAAAGCAAATTAATCCACACCACTACTTTAGTTCTACAAAATAGAACAAGCAAGTGAAAGAGAGATATCAAAGATGGAGAAGATAGAGCACACAACAGTGGCCACCAATGGCATCAACGTGCACATAGCGTCAATAGGGACAGGCCCAGTGATCCTCTTCCTCCACAGCTTCCCTGAGCTCTTGTACTCATGGCGCCACCAGCTTCTTTCCCTATCCTCCCATGGCTACCGTTGCATAGCCCCTGACCTCCGTGGCTTCGGTGACACTGACACGCCGCCCTTCGCTGCCTCCTACACCTCTTTCCACATTGTCGGTGACCTTGTTGGCCTTCTTGATCATCTGGGTATCGACCAAGTCTTCTTGGTCGGCCATGACTGGGGAGCTATGATGGCCTGGAACTTTTGCATGTTCCGGCCAGACCGGGTCAAAGCATTGGTCAACTTGAGCGTGCCATATTTACGCAGGAACCCAGCGATGAAGCTTGTGGATTCCTTGAGAGCTTTATTAGGTGATGATTATTACTTTTGCAGGTTTCAGGTAATTCTGTAACACTCTCAATTAATTGAATATTAAGAAATCGGATTTTAGATTTTAGTTTAAAAGACTAGAATGAAATATGAAAAAGTTCAATTTATTGATAAGATTCATGAACAGATTTGAACACTGTTACATTAACATAGAGACAGTTATACTTCACTTAATTTTAAATCATAAATTTGAATCCAAACCGGGTATTTGCCTCTTGAATTTTCTTTGGTAAAGCTCAATATTGGTCAAAGTTCGATGGATGGTGATTAATAATTGCAAACCTTCTACTAACTTTTTGAAATTTACTCTCAAAGTTTTGTTTGTGTTGGAGAGGGCTCAAATTTTAGTGCTAAAATCACACGTGCTTATTTAGACCCCAAATTTTAAATTACGGCTCGATTGCTTATTTAATCAAAGTGCGGAACAAAAGTAAATGTATGCAATGAACCGATACTACTCTAGTGCATAAACATGAACAACAAACAATAAATGTAAAGTACAAGAGTAAGAGAAGAGAGATGCAAACACAAGATAACATCAAGACGTGTTATCGAAGAGGAAATCGAAGAATTCGTCGAAAAACCTCTCTACGACTCTCCAAGTCGAAATTGATACACTAGAGAATAAAGTTGGAGTACACGAATAATAAAAGACCCTCCAAGCTTAGTCTACCCAATGTACTTGAGCCCTCCAAGCTCCTGCTACCAACAGACTTCTTAAAGTCATGTCTTTTCTAACTTTCCAGATCCTGCAATATGCCCGATTGCATCCGCCAAGCCTCACTAGCTTCTTTTGGCAAATTCCCAAAACTTCTTAAGCTCCAAAACACTCACTACACTCTGAAAAAGTGTGGGTTGTGTTTGGGTACAAATTTCCTCTCAAGGTATGACAATAAGAGAAGGAAGGAGAAGAGGTTACAATGATTTCTTACTAAGGATGAGTAGCTCTCTCTCTTTCTAAAAGATGGATGTGTTGTATTGTAGAAAACCTATCTAGGGTTTTTTTCTTTGAATGACCTTTTTTTATTTTTGTGGGTAATGAGGGTATATATAGTATGGGTGAAGGGTAAGAAAATTACATTTAAAATCCTCTAGGCAGAGAGTTTCACGGGTATCTTGCAGGTTGGCTCTTCTCTCGAGACACTTGCAAAACTGACAGCTTAGCATGACTCTTCAGCTTTCAGCATGTGCTTACTTCTCACATGCCCTTTTCACGGGAACCTTTACTCACGAGCTTCTTGCGAGTTAGTTACGAAATTGCACTGATTCTTCATGTTGGGTTCTAAGACTTTAGGCTTAAATGTATTAGAATTTCAATTTGTAATGTTGGCAAACCATGATCAAAACGTTTAGTCTTGTTTTAGACTTGCTCAAAGTATGTTTAAGTGTATAGTTAAAATCAAGTGTACTACAGGATTTACTGTGTAAATCTGCTTGGCTCGATCGATCAAAAATTAGACTCGATCGATCGAAACTCGTGTGGATTTTTTTTCTGTAGAATTTTCTAACTTAGCCCAAGCCAGTTTGACGTATAAGGTTTTATGTTTTGCCTTAAGTATAAAAGGGAAAACTCTAGCGACGTTTTGGGGTTGCTCTTTATGCTGTATGTGTGAATCTTTTGTGAGATCTAGAGGTGTTTGCTTTCACATACACTTAGGGTTATCAAAATCTAGATTGATGTCAAGAGTTTGGTGATTAATTCAGTTGCAGTTTCAAGAGCTTAAAGATATACAAGTGGGAGTGATTGTGCTTGCTGTGAATCCAAGAAAGAAATAGTCCGTGGATTCGGAGCTATCACGTGGTCGTGGTAGTAAGTTTCCTACTCGAGGTAGTAATAGGATGTTTATGTTCTAAGTCGCTATTCTGTAAACTTCAATTCTTTCATAGTGGATTGTTTTACTTGAGGATAGTTAGGTTAAATCATCCTTAGATTTTTTACCGGTTTGATTTTCCTGTGTTATCATATCGTTGTGTTCTTTATTTTTCGCACTTTTCAATGATATGATTTATCTGTGTTAACCTAGATGTGCATAATTTACCTAAGTTAATCACTTGGCTAAATAATTAGGTTAATCTGGTTGTATTTTAAGGGGTCTAAAAATGTACATTTCATTTCATGCTTGATTCTTCACCAACTTAATACTAAACTCAATACAATAAAATCTCACAAAATACAAGGGACAAAATTATAGCAATTATAACTATTTTTATCATGGAATAAAGCCAACATAAAACATAGTTGTAAATCACAATTTTACAATCTCCCCCTTTGGCTATTTCGTAACAAAACACCATATAACAGACTCTAAACTTAAACGTGAGATTAAGAACGATGGCAAAAATCACTTACACTTAACTCTAAAACCTGTGATGAACTTGGAACACAATACTTGTAACCTAAAACACTTGCACAAAATGCATTAGACCCTCATGGTAAAGTAAGTAATAAGAGGACATGTATAAGGTAACAAGTAAACACCTAACTCTAAAACCTGTGATGAACTTAGAACACAATACCTGTAACCTAAAACACTTGCACAAAACGCATTAGACCCTCATGGTAAAGTAAGTAATAAGAGAACAAGTATAACGTAACAAGTAAAGTGTGATCAAGTAAACATGATGTGAAACATATGAGCAACTTGATCAAACACATGACAGTTATATGTAAATGACTACAATGATCATATAGCAAAGCAAATGATCATCCGAACATGCAATTAATAAAGCACAATGGCATACGGATGTATGCATGTCCAACACATAAGCACGATGTGATAAGAGCAACAAAACATAAATACTAAACATAACTCAAAGCATCATAAAGCAAACAAGAAAACAAACATAATGTAAAACAAACAAAACAATGTTTTCTCATAAAAAAATGTCTTCTCCCCCTTGGTATATGTATTTTTCCTATGGCTTTCTTCCCCTACGAAAGTGCACAAGATAAAATTTCTTCTCCTGAGAATGTGCACATAAGTCATATAAAAATTACTATGCATTCTGGTATACTTCCTAGTATACTCTCCCCCTTTTTGTCACGAATAGACAAATGAAGGAGGGAAAGAAATTAAGATATGAACAAGGGTAAAGGTGCATGAGGGGTGCAAGATGAATGAGAAAATGAAGCTAAAAAAAAAACATCTTAAAAACACCATGCTACAAAGCATAAAGTAAACATAACATGTTAAGGATGATGGAATAAGATATAGACCAAGGCATGACATAGACACAAGAACATGTTATATGTGCTAAAAGGTCTAAAAAGAGTTAACTAGCATGAGTGAATGCAAAACATATCAAGTGATAAAGTGTGTGCATCAATGGTGCATCTAGTGTGGATGTGAGATGCATGACCAATGCATGAGCAAGCACTCATGGGGCAAAGTGTGTAAAATACACAACCAATGATCAAAACATGATAAACATGAATAATTATGGTGATCCTCAAAAATTGGTACACATCGGAGTCTAAAAGAGTGAAATAATACCAAAAAAGCATTTCATCAAACACTTAAAGTACATACACTACACATGTATGTTAAACAATGCATGAACATATGAAAATCTTGCCTAAATACATGTTATTTTTGCCACAAGGGGCCAACATCCAAAGCAAATCATCATTTGAAACAAAACTCAATAAAAAAGATGGACAGAAATTAAGTTTTCCAACCCCCATTTGAGAAAATCCCAACTATGAACATAAAACCCAAATAATAATAATAATAATAATAATAATAATAATAATAATAATAATAATAATAATAATAATAATAATCAAAATCAATGAAAAGAGTTAAAGATTACCTTAAAGATGTTAATGAAATGAAAAACAGTTGAATTTAGTTGGGTTTTGATGTAGAAACATTAAAATAGGGGTTTAAAAGAATATGAGAGAAATCTAAAACAAATGTTCCACAAAATGCCCTTTAAAAAGCTAATCTGGAAATTTCGCAGGTAATTGGGAATTTTCGCGGGTAAGCCATTCTCGCGAGTAACTCGCGAAACACTCGCAAAACTTTCTGTCCAAACTCGCGACTGAGCTTACTCGTGAAATAAATCACGAAAACACTCAGAAAACATGTTTTTCACATAAAATCAACTTGAAAAACTTTGAAAAATATGGATGATACAAATCACTTCCAAGAGCAAATAAAAAGAACAATAATCTTTTTGATTTGATCCATATATGGCTGAGAACACACACATCACATTTGAACATGTACAATCACACAAATGAAATAGGCATTCGTTGAACATTAAACTTATGTGTTGTGTGTGTGGATCAAGAATGAACTAGTCTATAGTCTAGTATGAAACTTCATTGATCAATTCAATCAAGTCATACACAACTAGTACGAAGTCAAGTGACCTATCTCACTTGTAGAAATGAACATATATGAACCCTCACCAATGTGATTACATATTGATTTAAAGCTTTTCATTTGGCTTCCATATTTCATACTTTGGATCAAATACAACACAAATTTTTGAGAAAAAATGCCATGAACTTTTTATATATCTTTGACAAATAAGCATTTGGCTTTGACACTATACATTTTAATACAAATTTGCTCTATCTGTTCCTAGTCAAATTAGTTTTCGAAGTAAGGCTTTTTCAGCTCTTTCTCTTTTTAGAGATTGACATTTGAAAAGCTTTTTTGAAAAAGAAAAAAAATGTGAGAAGATATATAGGCACAAGTCTACGTATGTATCAAGATCAAGCAAGATTATTGACCAATCATTTATGACAAACTTGAAGATCTATTTATAACAATCAAACGTAGATTGCTGGATGTTGTTCACACTTAAAAGACATGCATACATAACAAGCTAAGATCGTAAATGCACTACGCCATTAGTACGGAAGTACTAGGCCAAACTCACATGTGATATGTAGTTAAACATATACGATCAAACTTTTTGAATTTTTCACTTTTTATGTATTTTTGGATTTTTACTCACACAAAACAAAAGCATAAAAGTAAGATCAAATGCAAAAACAAAAACAATGCATATAAAGAGATGCATAAGGTATAAATGCATGATAATGAAGCATCTAATGCATAAAGGGTCCTACAAAAATCGAAAGGATTAGATCAAAGACTAAAAGAGCGTAAGCTTAACCATAAAAACCCTTCCTCATCCAAAACCATAGGAACCCTTCCTCATCCAAATGGAATGATTGTTTGGAATGAGTGTTTCACGAGAAGTGAGACGAGGGTTGGAAGAATGAGAATCGGAGATGCACATACACAAGGAGGTAAGAACATCAAAAACTTTCTTCAACAACTAACCATTTTCCCCCAAATTCAATTTTACTTTCATAGCACAACTTCCAAAAAGCTTAAGTTTCTTTTTTCTTTTAATTCTTTTAAGAGCTTGAAACTTAGAGCAATAATGTCTAAGATGACCAAAAACACCATAATGGTGACAAACAATGTGTTTAGATCCACTAGGCTTTTGAGAGAGGGATCTAGCAACATGGTTTTGTTCTCTCTTCAACATGGAACATTGAGGTCTTATGTGACCGATCACACCGCAATAGTGACAAGTAGGAACAAACTTAGATCCACTTAAATCCCTAGGATGACACCTAAACAAAGGCTTAGGCTTAAGAGTCTTTCTCTCCACTTTTTTGGTTTATTTTGTGTAGAGGAGTGTACACCGATTTGCCTTTAGAGGTAAAACTCACACTAGGCACAAAATCGGGTAACACAACATGATTGCAACAAATATTTTCTTCATTTTTAGCAATAGGTTCAGCTATCAAATACTTGGCATGCATCTTAAGAGATTCGAGTGTGTTTGGATACCGCTTATTTGCTGAAAATTGAAAAATTATTGTTGAAAATACTGTAACAAAATAAATTTTAAAGGTGTAAATAGTGCTGCGAAACTCAAATTTACCTATAAATTTGTGAAAAATTGAGTTTGGTGGTACGTGAACAGTACCACATGGACCCATTAAAAAAACGTGAATGCCTAGATTGGGCAAAACGCCAAATCCAAACGCATGATTTTCACATTTAAGATCATCAACAAGTTTGTTAGACAAAACAAGTTTAGAATCCAAGTCCATATTCAAAGATTCAAACTCTTTCATCTTTTCAAAAGAATTTTCAACAAATTTCTTATATTTCTCAACTAATTTGTTGGATTCATTGAGCTTAGCAATCAAATCATCCTTTTCACTAGTGAACTTGCTCAAATTCTCATGAAACTTCTTAAACTTTTTCTTCAAGAGTTTGACATTTGGAATATCAACAAAACCTATAGATTCATGTAATATGTCATCACAATTATGAGGATTAACACTCATAAAGGAATTTTCACAAACCCATGGCATGTTACTCTCAACAACATCCAAAACATCCATAGAAACATACAAAGCACTATCTATGACAATAAACAAAAAGGGTCAAGGATTACACTTAGGTAATGAAACCAAAACAAGTGTACCCGCTCTAATACCACGTGAAAGAGCTCGGATTTTTGTGCTAAAATCAAACGAGCTTGTTTAGACCCCAAATTATAAATTACGGCTAGATTACTTTTACTCTTAATTATTCAAAGTACAAAACAAGAGTAAATGTGCGCAATGAATTGATACTACTCTAGTGCATAAACAAGAACAACAAACAATAAATGTAAAGTACAATAGTAAGGGAAGAGAGATGCGAACACAAGATAACATCAAGACGTGTTATCGAAGAGGAAACCGAAGAACTCGGTGAAAAACCTCTCCATGACCCTCCAAGTCGAAATCGATCCACTAGAGAATAAAGCTGGAGTACACGAATAACAAAAGACCCTCTAAGCCTAGTCTACCCAATGTACTTGAGTCCTCTAGCTCCTGCTACCAACAGACTTCTCGGAGTCATGTCTTCTCTAACTTTCTAGATCTCATAATACACCTGATTGCATCCGCCGAGCCTTACCGGCTTCTTTTGGCAAATTTCCAAAGCTTTCCAAGCTCCAAAACAATCATTACACTCTAAAAAAGGTGTGGGTTGTGCTTGGGTGCAAATCTCTTCTCAAGGTATGGCAACGGGAGAAGGAAAGAGAAGAGGCTACAATGATTTCCCACTAAGAATGAGTAGCTTTCTCTCTAAAAGATGGGTGTGTTGTGTTGTAGAAAACCTATCTAGGGTTTTTCTCTCTGAATAGTCGCTTTTACTTTTGTGGGTAATGAGGGTATATAGAGTATGGGTGAAGGGTAAGAAAGTTACACTTAAAATCCTCCAGGCAAAGAGTTTCGCGGGTACCTCACGAGTTGGCCCTTCTCGCGAGACACTTGCGAAACTAACAGGCTGGCATGACTCTTCGGCTTCTAACATGTGCTTCTCACGTGCCATTTTCGCAGGAACCTTTGCTCGCGAGCTTCTTGCAAGTTAGTCGCGAAATTGTACTGATTCTTCATTTCATGCTCGATTCTTCACCAACTTAATACTAAACCCAATACAATAAAATCTCACAAAATACAAGGATCAAAACTAAAGCAATTACAACACTTTTTGTCATGAAATAAAGCTAACATAAAACATAGTTGTAAATCACAACTTTACAATGTTAATAGTAGTCCATAGTTTTCTTGTTATTGTTCTTCATCTCCCTATGAAATTGCTAAACTCTGCTGCAAGAACCTGGAGAAGCCGAAAAGGTTTTGCTTTTGTGGATACTCCAATTCTAATGAAGAAGTTGTTTTCAGCTTTTGGTCCAGAGCTTGTATTCATACCCAAAGAAGTAGGATATAGAGGATGAAAACTCCAGATACCTTGCTATCATGGTTTTCAGAAGAAGATATTAATTACTACGCGAGAAAATTCAACCAGAAAGGCTTCACTAGAGGATTGAGCTACTATCGAGCTTTTGACCTGTAGGTTTCTTGCTTCTTTTTATTGACTTTCGAACAAGTATTGTTTGTATTAGCTAGTGCATGGCTATTATAAAGCAGTAGACTACTAACACATTCTTAAGCAATATTTAGCATAAAATTAAAACTTCCACTGCAGCAGTTTTTAGTTTAGGATTAGCCAATATGAGAAAATCTATTTGCTTGAGACATTAAAGCATTACTTCTCCTTATTTTCCAGAAACTGGGAGCTCACAGTACCATGGAATGGATTACAAATCAAAGTACCAGCAAAGTTCATTATGGGTGACTTAGACATCGTCTACCATATGCCAGGTACCAAGGAATATATTCACAAAAGTGCCTTCAAGAAGGATGTGCTAGATTTGCAAGATGCAGTTGTGATGGAAGGAGTGGCTCACTTTATCAACCAAGAAAAACCAGAGGAGATCAGCACGCACATATATGACTTTATCAAGAAGTTTTAATTACCGTTGACCACGTTGGCATGCTAAATTCCTAAATATCTGACCTGCAATTGAAATTTTACTTTAGAAAGTGCCAACACAATGTCTGATCAAGTCAATAAAGAGTCCAGAGGTAGAGAGTTAGAAGTATTCATTGTCATGGGTCATGTTTAAGTTCCTGTTCCTGTATTTGTATATCAAAAACTACCCCATTTCTCTACATATTATTATCTTAATAAGAAGGTTTGAGTACATTGCAATTTGCAATTAATGTCTATTTGAGCAAATCTGTTATTGATGTCAACAATGTCTAATTAGAAGTTGGTTATATGCTCCATAGTACTAATATTCTATTTGATTGATAGTCCTGAGAAAGACGAAGTGCCTTACATCCTTTAATAAGTTCTGAAATAATTGGAAAATCAGGTTTCATGTAAAAGCATGCGGTTCTAATTACTTACCAAAAAAATAAAAACAACCAAATACATGCGGTTCTATTTCTCCAAAGCAATGGGATTACTTTCCTGATAACAATGATCATTGTCTATAAACCAGCATTGGAGAGCATGCTTCCTCTTGAGTCTAAATCAAGCCAAGGGTGTTAAATATGCTCAGTTATGCATAAAATGCTGAAAATTGAACCAGGATGTTATTGCAGATGTCAGATCCTAATTCACTTACCTCACGTGCTTACATGTGAGTTTTAAATGGGCTAGAGGTTTTTAATTTTTTTTTTTAAGGTCATATGGCATCTTAGTTTGCATCAATATTAATATTTAAATATCACTGTTAATTTCTTCTAAAAAAATATATATCACTGTTAACCACGTCAACTAATGGCAAAGTGAGGATTTCAACTCAAGCGAAGCAAGATTAAAAGAAAAAATTGAAAGTAAAATTAATCTAATAAAATCCATCAATAATAAAGATTTAAATAAAAAATTATATTTTAATGTAATAGCCATATACAATCTAATAAGTAATATAATAAATATAAACTTCAATTTATTTATTCCTTTGAGCTCACTATTAATGTAACGACCTAAGGAAAAAACGCTAGCCAAATCTGTGCTATACCTTAAAAGGACTAGTCGCAATTGAGGCTCCTTGTAGTTGTTAATAAAGCCCAGATCTACCCAGTAAATACCCGATGTGGGACTTATCACACACATCACACAATTAATCAATCAAATTGGGACATCACAATCTCCCCCACTTAAATCCCTAACGTCCTCGTTAGGGCCCACTTTGTGGGGTAGTGTCTCCGAACTCACACGGGGTTACTGGGCTGGCTTTGATACCATATGTAATGACCCAAGGAAAAACGTTAGCCAAATCTGCGCTATATCTCAAAAGGACTTTTGAGGTATAGCGCAGATTTGGCTAGCGCTTTTCCTTAGGTCGTTACATAAAGCCCATATCTACCCAGTAAATACCCAATGTGGGACTCATCACACATATAACACAATCAATCAATCAAATTGAGGCATCACAATTAATATCATTGTTTTACTTACCAATAATCATTCACTCCATCAGCTACTTGTAAAAAAGTTTGTAAAAATAATGGTCCATAGGCCTGTAAAATAGTATAAAGGCCCAAAGGAAGCAAACAGGCTCAAGGGAGCCCATAGAAGGAAGTAGTAAACCCATGGGAAATTATAAGAAGTGGAAAGTAAGCAAAAATAGGTCGGAGGAGTCTAAAGAAAGAAATTAGTAAATGGGGTTGGTACAAAGGCCAACAAGCCCCAAAAGTAAAGAATGTGGTAATTTGGCCGAGGAAGCCTAAAAGACATAGCAAAAGCCCATGGGAATGTAAGAATAGAATGGGCCAAGAATGCCCAAAGGAATAAAATGGACCAAGAAAGCCCAAGATGGTATAAGGATCAACCCAGCAGAAAACACTGGGCAACGTGAATTGAATAAAATAAAAGTATATGGCAGGCCTAAAAGAGGCCCAGTGGTAACATGGTAGAAGCAACAAAATGGCGTGATAGGAAACTAGTTGATCCACAAACCAGAGGTAAAGAAAGATAGGGGCCGAACTAAAGGAAGAATGGCCCATACCTAAACAAGACCCAGCCCAAAGAATGAAATGAGGTGCAAAGAAAGAAGACTGAGTGATTCATTCACGCCACAAGATGTTAAGAATGAGCAGCAGAACGTGCAACAAAGGCCAGACAAGCCTGCAGACCATGGTAAATGCATGAACAGTAGACATGCCATAGACTCACATAAAAGTGAAGCACGCACAAGGCTCAGGTACCACCCACTTGTACTCAGCTAATACAGGAGCGATGGGCCATAGGTCAGAGACTCAGAGGTAAAAGAGGGTACGGTCTGGTGGTAGGAAGAAGAGGGAAGCTTATTATGGGGTTCCGTTTAAGCTCTTTTGAGGGGAATGTCCTACTGAAATAACATACAACCTAAAAGAGGGACAGATGAGCTAAAATCACTAAATGTATGTCATAGGAGTTAGTAAGAGAGAATACCCAACCCTTATCCAAATGGGAATGCCACGAAGAGCAAGAAAACAAAACTCTTTTGTTTGGGAATGGAATGTGGCACGACTAGCACAGGATAGTGGTGATGGTTGGGCAACCAGTGGGTAGTCTGGGAAGGACACCCACACTAGGCCAAAAGTAGTTGAGGGGTAAAACAGTAAAACTTATCACGACAAGCTGTATAAAAAGGCCTTAGCTGTGCACAGTGGAGACAACAACGAGAGGAAGGAGAGGCAATCGGAAAGAGAAAGAAAAACAATTGAGAAAAATAGTGAGAAAGAAAAGAAACAAAAAAAAAAAAAAAAAAACATAAGGAAGAAAAGAGGGAACATAGGAATAAGAAAGAAAATGGAGAGTATAGAAAAAACAGAGAGGTTAAAAAGTGAGGTGAGGAAGCAAGAGTGTAAGAAAGGTGTGCACTAGTAGACTACTCCCTTCTCTCCCTCTCAATAGCTTGCTCTCTAGTAAGATTAAAAGGATCTGAGGATAAGCCATTTAGGCCCATTCTCTCAAAGTGGGTAATTTCCAAGGCAGGATTTCCTTGTGAGATTACCCACATTGAAAAGTAGTTTCCTTCCTGGACTAAATCTTCTAAGGAACCAAGCACGGCAAGCTAACCACTCCTTTCTTTAAGTTGATCAAGCATTAACGTTATTTCTTTTCCTTTTATTATTGTCGCTAACCTATTTCTGCCGTACTCATATTACTGTGTTTTATTTACTAGGAAAGTGGTTTTATCACTGTCAGTAAATATATTCTTCTTGTCTTATTATATTATGTCCTCCAGCTATAACATTTTTGTGACAGCGTCTTCTGCCATGGGCACGTGACCAAAATCTCAGCAAAGGGGTCCTAGCTTGCGGACAAGCTGGCTTGAGGTGAGTTTCAATCAGACCAATCCTGACTCTTTTACCCCAGAACTATTGGGCCACAACGCAACAGGAAGCAGTCCAGCGAAGAAGTGCAGAGAGGCCCACCACATAACTATTAATGAATTTTGAAACTACCTTTTTAGAAATTATTTTTTTTGTAGTCATGTTTGATCCTTTTTTTCTACGAATGTTTTCTTTTTGGATGGATGGTCTTGAAGACATTACAATTTGAGTTCTCATACATATATCAGTATATATAATTCCCGAAAACAAACTGTGCTATGTTTCATCACAGAACACTTACCAGTTACAATTCAAAAGACAACTTCAAATAACACATACTGGTTTGAAAGAGTCTTTTGGTTGAATATTGCAAAAAATTGATTTTATTTGTGATATGGGCACTGTTTAAAGTTATTTAAGAAAATGAGGATAGAAGAAAATTTTGGCAATGGTGTTGCCGAAATTCTAAGAGAAAGTATGAGAGAGAATGGAGAAATGATGTAACAGTGGGAGTGAAATAAAATTGAATTTCGGTGATGTTATCGAAATTCCTACCCAAAATGCAAGCTACCTAGTTTAGAGGAGTGCCCAAGAGGAAAAACGGAATTGTGGCAACCAAGTTGTTGAAATTGTAGGGGAGAGGAGAGAGAAATTTTAATAAGAATTGTGGCAGTCAAGTTGCCGAAATTGGAGTAGAGAAAAAAATAAAAAAGAATTGTGACAATGGAGTTGCCAAAAATTGGAAGAAAGAGGAGAGAGAAAAAAATTAATTTTTATTGGAAATTGGAGGAGAGGACAAAACATATAATTAATTTTTATTTTCCAATCTATAGCCACCCTAAAAAGAAATGATTCAAGAAACTTAATACATTTTTTATACCAACTAAACTTTAATGAAATCAAAAGAAACACAAATGTATGATTTATTGTACTAAATAAAAATAAAAATAAAAATAATACACATACATATCTTTATTATCTTTATTATAAACTAATGTTGATACCCATTTTCGCGACATATTTTCTACAAGCCCGATTCAACCAAGCTTGACTTCCTTCTAGGCTCAATTCATGTATTATATTTTATTTATTCTTTTAAGCATGGCCCAAGTTCATACAACATATTAGGGAAATTGAGGAAATGTGGTTTGGAGGGTATAGGTCGGTTTCCTTTGGACCTTTTGCATGAGCCCAGCCCATGCATGCTACCAAGTGGGCAAGGGACATTAGTAGTACCTCAGGCTCATGGAGGAGGTTTTGTACCTAAATTTCCACCCCAAAACATGCTCTGGCTAATTGTGGCCCAAAGTTTCTGTCCAACCCCTTTTTTCCTTTAAAAATGGTTGGCTATCATTGGCCAACTTCAACTGCTAACCCTCATTCAGGTGAGCCTTCCAATGGTCTGAAACAACTGAAAATGGGAAGCCAATGTGGGTTTAGTAAAAAATTTCCCTTAATGATGATAAAAGTAATCATTCCTTTTATCCAAACAAATGCAAACCTGAAAATTACTACTTGCTTAACACCTTGAGGGTCCAAAGCCACTTATATTGACCAAAAACCAGTCACTTAAAGCACCCCATGCTCAATATAAAAAGCCCCAATCAGATTCAAAACGAAGAAATCACATTTTACTCTGAGAACAACATCCCAATCTCAAAACAAGAGTCTCTCTTCAGCTAAAAAACCAATCAACCACGTTCTACCCTCAGGCCTGAAACTTTAGAGCAAATGCTTATTCAGCTAGTCAACATTTTGACAATTCTAAAGCTTAGTAGTGGAAATATGGGTACAAGAAAACCTTCCCTTTCTTCCTCATAACCTTTCTCAATTTCCTCTTCTCACTGACTGTGGGTCAAAGTTTCGGACCTTTGTACTTTTATCTGCATTTTCTTATATTTCAGTTATGGCATTTTCATTTCTCTCTTGTTAAAGCACCATTAGCCTTTGTTTGCTATACATTGTGAATTTTGGGCTTGACTCTCTACAAATAATTACTTCTAAAGAACCCAATGGGAGATTTGAGCTAATCTTACATTTTTTGCCCTTGTCACAAAACATCCCTGACAACTAACAAACATATTATACAATATATTTTTTCCAAGTAATAGATGTAACTATTGATAATAACGAAGTCAAAATGGTTAAAAATAGATCACAATAATACAATTTATTAGAATGCTTGTGGTCATATAATAATAATAACAATAAATAATATTACATAATTTCAAATTTCTCTCTCTCCTCTCCCCTACAATTTCGGCAACTTAGTTGCCACAATTCCTTTTTTCCTCTCGGGCACTCCTCCTATTTTGGGTACTCCTCTAATTTGGGTAGCTTGCATTTTGGGCAGGAATTTCAATAACTACATTACCAAAATTCAATTTTCTCTCTCTCCCTCCATCTCATCATTTCTCTCTCCTCTCTCATACTTTTTCTTAGAATTTTGGCAACACTATTATTGAAATTTTCTTCTCTCCTCATTTTCCCAAAAAACTTTGAACAGTGCTCATATCATAAATAAACTTGATTTTTTGCAATATTCAGTCAAAAGACTCAGTTTGAAGAGTACAAAATATATAATATAGCATTTCAATTATACTCCATTACAAAATAATCATATTAAATTTTTCCATGCATGACTTTGAACCACTATTAAAATATAGAATCTAAGTGGAATTTTTGTACCTAACCAAATCTTTTGTTAAAGCATCAAATTTTTTTTTTTTTTTTTTTTATGTAGAGAAGACAATTATTCTGCCACCTTCTAGTAATATCAAATTTTATGCATATTTACCACTTAAATTTTTATGAAAATTTAAGCTGAACTTGATATTACTAATGTCGAGTTTTACTTAAAAATATACATAGAAGTCGATTTTGAGAATATCAAGTTTTATACAGAACTCGATTTTGTTAAAATTGAGTTCTAAAATAGGGGCATTTTACTAAATAGTTTCAAAACATGGATATTTTGCTACATATTTTTCAAATTAATGATAAATATTCATTTCCTCTCCCCCTCACCCCCCCCCCCCCCCCCCCCAAACAATTTCTATCTTGGCCTGGTGTTAGCTCAAGCTTTGAATAGAAATTCATAAAGACTCTTCTTCTTGAAAAGAAAGTTCAGAAAGAAGAAAAAAAAAATTCTAAGTATAATTTTATTATAAAATATAAATTGAAAAAGAAAAAAAAAAGGAAGAAGGAAGAATTCAAGTGGAATTTGGATTCCCAACTAATGAATGAGAATGTATAAGACCTTATCTTAATCCTTACAACCCGTGACATAAATGTCGAATCAAATAGATATTTCTTTAGATACAATATATTTTTAATAATTTTTTTATAATAATTATTGACATAACCTATACTGATTGGTGCATAAAAAAAAATATTTGGATAATTAATCCAAATAGGAGTGAATTTCAATCCGATATTTTCCATCTCACCAACTTCATCCAATTTTTTTGGTTTCTTTTTCAACAAAAACAGCCTATACTAGAAAGAACAAGAGTTATAAAAAAAACAAAAATTTTATGATCACATCACATGTAGCAGTAGGAAGTAGAGGCAAAGAAAATCCTGATTTTCCTTCGTTCCCTCCTCTCAGGTTACATTGCAGGTTACATTATTTGCGTCGAGTTTCTCCGGTGTGAAAGTTCTACCAAAATAATAAAAATGTTGCACTCAATTTTTGCTGAGAATTTTTTTTTTCTGAGAAAAATTATGCACTCAATAAAAAAATCTTATCAAATATTTTATAATAAATCTCACCATAAACAAGAAGAGTACACAACCAATTTATCAATATAAGAAAAGTTAAATTAATACTTAAAACGTTACAACATTTTGTTACAAATCACTCACACCATTCTTTTTTCTTATATTATTTACTGACTGCGTCAATATAGTAATTGGCGTGAAATTTTATATAAAACACCTCAAAAAATAAAATATCACTCATGTAAATTGCAAGAATAGTTGTTTATTTTACAATATATTTTATTAAAATATTATTTCTTTCTCAATTTTTTATTACTCTTAAATCATTTTTATTTTTTTATATAAATAAAAAATAATGAAAAATAAATTTACTTCTAAATAGTAATCATATAAATATACATTGCTACTGTGTAACAATGTAAATATACTCATTTATTATAGATTAATCGTTATAGATAATTCTTGGATTAAAATGTTGCAAACGTTTTTTTTTTTTTTTTTAGGAATAGTTGCAAAAGTTGAACCATGTAAAAGTGAATCAACACTTTTCTCGTCTAAATTCTCTTTGTCATGTAAACACTTTTTTTTTTTTTTGGTCATGTAAACACATGAATTGCAGCGGCCGAAAATTTTTCAATGCTCAAATGACTGACTATTATTACAGTCGGTGCTGCATACCTAACTAATTATTACAGACTATTACGACTGACTATTATTATCTTCTCCATCCTATCAAAAAAATAAAAAAATTATCTTCTCCAAAAAAGAAAATGACTATTATTGGTCATTATACTCCTCACTTATCATGTGAGTTGTTTTGAAAAATAAGCGTATAAAATAATAATAAAAATAGATTCACATATCATGTGTATAGTTTCGTGTATAAAGTGAAATAAATAATAAGAGTAAACGGTAACGTGTGAAAAAGTGAAATAAATAATCTAATAAGAGATATTAAAAAAATGAATACATAAAATAATAAAAATAAGTTTTTACACTAAAATATATAAGAACGAAACTGACTAAATAAACTCAGCACACGTACCTATCCAAAAAAAAAAAACTCTGCGCGCGCGCGCATATAAATATATATATATATATATATATATATAAAATAAGGCTTTTACTAACGGATGCTGGCTGTAGAAAATTATTAGGTACTTTTAAAGTATTATAAATGTGTATTTTTTTCTTTCACATAAATGATAAGTTTTATCATAAATTTAATTAATAGGACTTACTATTTATATGAGAGAAAAAAATACACATTTATAATATTTCAAAAATAAACAATAATTTTTCGCTGTCCAACACCCGTTAAGTCGGTAAAGAGAGCATTTAAGTCAGCATGATTTTACTAAAATAACCATATTTTAATTGAGAAATCAAGAAAAACACCACCACTTTAATGATGTGTGTCAGACCGCATTAAAAAACAACAAATGTTGCATGCTTTTACTTAAATACCCATTCAACCATTTTTTTTTTTTTTTTAATCTCTCCCCCATCCTTTGATTTCTTCATTCAACCTTATCTTTAGATTTTTCGCCCTTTCATGCACAGCTACAACATGTGTGTCAGGCGCAAATACGAAGGTAATGAATGTCAACCATTTGTTATTTTTTTATTATTTATTTATTATTATTATTATTACTATTATTATTATGCTTTAGCCTCCAAAAAATAACTTAAAAAAAAATAGGACTCCTAAATTCAAGTATTCATGAGATGGAACATTAAAAAAAATTATCTAGAAAAAATAAGAATACACAGATAAAATTAGTGGGATAGTAAAAAAAATATTTAAAATAAATTTATATATTTAATCTCTTATTAACATACATGGCTCTGGTTAGATTAAGTCAAGTAGTTATTCTTATACATGTTTAATCTCTTGCAAAGTTTGGAATTCCATTAACTATTTAAGCACTATTTTTTCAATATATATTATTACAATTCACATAATATTCCTAAATATATTCCAAATTTCTAGATTCATCAAAACCAATTCTCAAAAATAAATCAAACTTAAAATTAAAATAAGGGTAACAAAATAAACTTAAAAATATGGTGGGTTGCTTTGGGTTAGACAAATTGAAAAAATTATCAATTCTAACTTGACACAACCTCCGACTTAGATTACATCATTTCTATTTATTTCTTTTACTTTTTTAAAAAATTGTAACTAGGAAAAAGAATCTTGCATTTTCTCTTATTTATGTTCATTTGTTTAACAAATAAACCAAAATTAAGCTAAATTTAAGCTTGACTATTAAACGAGCTAAGCTCAAACATAATAATATGTCTATGAATGAGCTCAAAAAACATGATAAAAGATTTATAGTTAATTATAATTAACAATTCTATTCGTAGTAAAATTCATTGATTTGTGAAGGAGTAAAATACTTCTATGTAAACTAAAAATGTTGTGTTGAAGATAATCCAATGGGCCTTAAACAATGTTGAAGTGTTGAAAATACCTCTATGTAAACTAAAAATATCAAAAACAAATTTCACTTTAAATTACAAATTTATTCCCTATAGTTGTTAGAAATGAGATAATTGTATTCTTTTGAGCTTAGCTATTGTGTGTCACTATAAAATAAGCATTCAAATTTACTATTTGTTTTGTTAGGATAGATGCATCAATTGATGGATAGGAATTAAATCTTATTTATGAAAATTTTTGTTTTTTTTTTTTTTTAATGAATGAACTCATGATTTATGTGATTATTTAAAAGCAAAGTCATTACTAGTGTGTTTTTTGTTTTTTTTTTTTTTTTTTCTAAAAAATGTATGATCTTATTAACCATGAGTCCACCGACCTCCCATAATCCTATATAGGATTCCGACTTTGACAACATTTCCTAATATGTCCATGACATTTGAGGTTTAAATCCCCTCTCCCCTATTGTGACTCACGTGGAACCCATAAAATAGCAGAGAAAATAAGCAATAAAATGGTTTATAATTGCACCCCAAATGGGCGCTTAATCTTTGTGGAGAGTCAAGCCCAAAATTCACAATGTATAACAAACAAAAGCTAATGGTGCTTTGTGGAAAGAGAAATCAGAATAAACTAAAATACAAGAAAGTTTAGAAAATATACACAAGTCCAAAATTCCAACCCACTGATACTAAGAAGAGCAAACTAAGAGAGGTAGTGAGGAAAAGAGAGAAAGTTTCTCTGTACTAGTACTTCCACCCCTTAGGCTTTTGTGTCAAAGTTTCAAGTCTAAGAGAAAAACGTGATCCCCCTTCTGTGGGCTAATGATGAGTATTTATTCTAAGTTTGGAAGATGTTTGTGATCGGTTTTTTGGTTGAGAAAAAGGCTTTGAGGCCTCATTTGGTTGGAGGTGAAATAGGAAGGATGAGAAAAAAAAAGAAAAAAAAAAAAAGAGTGAAGTGTCCATATATAATTTTTAAAATAAATAAGTGTATAAAAAATTGTGTTTTCTTTTGTTATATTTAGTAGGGATATAATTGTAAATTTATATCAACTTCATTTTTTATAGTTTTACATATCTCCGCTTTTTCATCATTCCAACCAAATATATTTGAGAGAAAACAAAATTTTTTCTATCCTCTTACTTTTTTATCCTCTCCCCATTTTCTATTCTCCCACTTTTCCATTCCTCCAACTAAACGGACCGTTAAGGGTGTGGGGTTAGGAATCGTCCCCCTTAACCCTTTAGCCTGCCTCACCCATATTTGAGGGAATAGTCAAATACTCAAAAACTTTGCACACCTATATTCATAAAAAGAGAAAAAATAAAATAAAATATTACTTGAATTTGTTATACTAATTTGAATGTGAATTGAATATTTGCTTTGTCTAAGGGTGAACTCCTTGACTTTTTTTAATTTCTCCCCTTTATTTCTATAACTTTGATAGAATTGCCCCTCTTCATTTAAAAAAAAAGGCTAAAAATATAAAACTTACCCTCTATATTTCACTGGAAATCATTTCAATCCTTTAATTTTGCTTTCGTTCATTTTAGTCCTTTAACCTTCAAGTTTATTCAATTATGATTTTTCTATCAACTTTTGTTAAATGTTGTGGTTAATTTTCCAATTTTTTTTTAAATTTTTTGTTCAGATTTTTTAAATTAAAAATTCAATTGAATTAATGATGAAGAATATTTTCTAGATTTTAAAAAAAAAAATTTAACAAAATTTGATGGAAAGTTTTTAATTGAATAAATTTGAAATTTAGATAATTGAAATGAAAGAAAAGAAAGTTAGATTACTGAAATGAATTTTGGAGAAATTTAAAGGATGAGTTTTACATTTTAGCCTAAAAAAATTATACAAACAATCTCATTTTTTTCGCTTTTAATATTTTACTTTTCTCAACATATAACAAAAGTTTTTCATTTTTGTTTTGTAATATACTTTATATATATATATATATATATTCCTTTTTTTTTCTTTTCAATTTCATGAATAATTGAATTTGTCACATCTAATTGACCACTTTAAAAATATTATAAAATTTGTTATGAAAAAATTGTTTTCATCATATTTTTGTTTTAAAAATAATGAGAGCCTAGCATTATCCTTTAAAAAAAGAAAAAAAATAAATAAAAAAACGGGAATCTCTACTCCTATATAAGGACAAAAAAAAAAAAAAAGTTAATGACTTCAGAGATAAAGGCATAAAGCTAATCGGTCTGATGAAGGTATTGGAAAAAATAAAAGGGCACTTTGGTCTACTTGTTGCAAAATAACTTGATTTTTCAATGACAGCTGACACGCGGCATCAGCTTTTTCTTACTTCCCATAAAACATTGGTATTTTATTGTAATTTTATAACACGTAAACAAGAAATTTTAAGTTCTTCGTTGTAGGCAAATGATTTAATCCATCGTTCTAAGAAAAAATTCTCGCTTATTGAAAATTGTAAAATTTTAAATAAAAACTAAATACTGACTTAACAATATTAAATAAGCAAAAATCTGTTATTGAAATGGTAGATAAAAGAGTATTTTATTGTAATTTTATAACACGTAAACAAGAAATTTTAAGTTCTTTGTTGTAGGTAAATGATTTAGTCCATTATTCTAATAAAAAATTCTCACTTATTTAAAATTATAAAATTTTAAATAAAATTTAAATATTGACTCAACAGTATTAAATAGGGCAAGAGTCTTTCACTGAAATAGTAGATAAATATCGTGATTCACCGCTAGAACGGTATAATTTCTCCGTGTTAACGGTCAGCCACCGTTAACGGAACCATATAATAAACGAAGAGTACATCAATAGCAAAACACAAGAAAAGAGATCAAAGATGGAGAAGATAGAGCACACAACAGTTGCCACAAATGGCATAAATATGCACATAGCTTCAATAGGTACAGGCCCAGTGATACTCTTCCTTCACGGCTTCCCTGAGCTCTGGTACTCATGGCGTAACCAGCTTCTCTCCCTCTCCTCCCTTGGCTACCGTTGCATAGCACCTGACCTCCGTGGACATGGCGACACAGATGCCCCGCCGTCCTCCGCCACCTACTCCGGGATACACATCGCCGGTGACCTTGTTGGCCTGCTTGACCATCTGGGTATCGACCAGGTCTTCTTGGTCGGCCATGACTGGGGAGCTATTATGGCCTGGAACTTTTGCTGGTTCAGGCCAGATCGTGTCAAGGCTTTGGTCACCTTGAGCGTGCCATTTTTTCCCAGGAACCCAACCATCAAGTTTGTGGATGGCTTGAGAGCTTCATTAGGTGATGATTATTATATTTGCTGGTTTCAGGTAAATTTTCTTCTTCTTTTTTTTTACCTCTTTCAAGTATTTGAAAATAAAGAAATTTGGATTTGTTGAATAAAATATGATATGTGCAATTTTTTTATTGATGAAATTTATTAATATATTTAAGCCCCGTTACATAATTGCCACGTGTTGTTAAAATCATAAATTAGTATTCAACCTAGAATTAGCCACTTGAATTTTTTTTATATACAAAAGGCAAACTTCCTTAAATGGTGTTAAGATCTATGAGTGAGTGGTAATTGCAAACGTTCTCCTTGCTTTATGGTTTGAACTTTGAAGTACTAAAGGCAATTGAGAAATAGAGTAGTATGGAGTTCAATCTTTTTGTTGTTGACAGAAAGCCCAAAGATTAATCACTTTTTTGTTTCAGCTATAAGATTTTGCTGTAAAATTTACCATTTTTAAAAGCATTCACGCCAGTCCTTTTATAATTAAAAAAATGTGTTGAATTTACATACCTTTATATAAAAACGACTCCCATTAGTCTGTATATAATTGTGTAAATTTACAAGTTTGTTACAATAATCATGTAAATTTACTCTGACATTATTTATTTTGTATTTAGTTGTTTAATAATTCTTTACTTATCTCGAGTACGAAGGAAAAGAGTAGATGGTAATTATTGTATATGAAAAAAGAAAAACAATTAAAAAAATCAAGAAAAATTATTTAATCTTTCTTTACTTATCTCGAGTCGAAGGAAAAGAGTGGAAGGAGGTTATTGCATATGAAAAAAGAGAAACAATTAGAAAATTGATATTTTAATGAAATATAGTATAAATAAGATAATCTGATTTTTGGTGTTTTGAATAATGAGTTTGTTGTGGGAGCCCGAGGACCGAAGATGAAGTTGAAGGGTCGCAGCATTGTTGTGGGAATGCTGTAAGCCACGGGCCTGAGGAAGAAAGCCGCCAAAGGAAGGGAAGAAATGAATCAAGATACTCTGTAGTATTCTAAGTGGGAGCTAGAGTTTGAAGAGAGTGTCAGTGGATAGAGAGCTGGAGCTTCTGATCTGGTGTAGCCTGTTGCATCCACAGTAAATGGTAGGCAACAACTTTATCAGTTGCATTGATGAGGAAGTGATCTAAACAGTATAAGCCATAGCTAAGCAGATTCCTTCCACTATTTTCTTCAGATGTTAAAAATAACAAGTGTCAAAAAGGAGGGAGGTTAGGTGAGAGTGGATGGTGGAGATATGCTGGAGGGAGAAGTATATAAGGAAACGAGAGAGAATTGAAAAGGGGATCGTAGAAAAAATGGAAGAAAATATAACGAAGAACATTGAGAGAAGGGAGTGAACAGTATTTCTTTTTATGCAAACTTAGTCTCCTAAGGAGAACTTGTGGAGAGCTTGATGCTCATTTATTTCTCAATACAAACCCTTTTTTTCCTTGCACTTGTCCTCGGGCAAAGCCTTCTATTGTTGTTCGTTTCCTCTTCTTACAAATTTTATTGATTTGGGCTAGGGTTGAATTGTACAACCTACTATTCTAAGTGAGCTTGGACCATTAGATTTTTTGGTCCTTACAACTGGCTTTATCTGTGGGAACAACAAGGAGTGGAGGATCTATCCTGAGTGCTTATGGCTAACGTAAATCAAGATAGGGAGGAGTCAGTTGACTCTCGGAGGGAAAACCAGTTTGTTAACCTGGAGCATAGGAGAGATAGGCAACACACCCCAAGCGTTGTGGTAGAGTCTTACCACACTGAGTGTACCAAGCGAACTCACTTAGAGACTAGAAGCCACGCTTCACATGATCAGGAAACGCGAAAATTGCAACGAGAGATAAACTGCTTGTGCAGCAAGCTGAGGTGCAAGGAGCATGGAAAGCGAAGCCCCTCTCCCCCGCTAAGTGATGGTTCTAGAGGAAGCAGGGACCGTTCATACCACCACAGTTCTAGAATCCCGTCCAGCGAGTCCTATTCAGCTTCTACACATAAAGACAGGTGGGAGAGAAGCAGTCATGACCATGGGGAATGATGCAATGAGTAAAGCCCTATAGTAGATTTCCATATCACCCTTCGTCAGACAAATTAACAAGGCTAAACTTCCTTGGCAGTTTTCTCAGCCGACATTTGCCATCTACAACGGGAGGACTGATCCTGTGGAGCATGTCAGCCATTTTAATCAAAAGATGGCGGTTCATGCCAGCAATAAGGCCTTAATGTGCAAAGTGTTCCCCCCCAGTCTTAGGCCTGTACCTATGCGTTGGTTTGATGCTTTGGGGGAAGGGTCAGTAGGATCTTTCAAGGAGCTGACCAAGGCGTTTGGGGCTAGATATATAGCATGCAATAGGGTCCCTAAACCACTAGACTCGTTGCTATCTATGTCAATGAGGGAGGGGGAGACCCTTAAGACCTACTTGGACAGATATTGGGAAACATATAACGAAGTTGATGGAAACTTTGAGGATGTAGCCGTGAGGACTTTCAAGATTGGGCTCCCTGCCGAGCACGAGTTTAGGAAGTCATTGACGATGAAATCCGCTTTGAACATGCAACAACTCATGGATCGCATAGATAAGTATAAACGGGTGGAAGACAACCAAGTGCAGGGAAAAGGGAAGGCTAAGATGTTCCCGAAAGGGAAGGATCCTTAGAGAGGTGGATATCAGGGTAATTGCCCCCGAAGGGAGTTTTCTAATCAAACGTCACTCTTGGGAACTTAGTTGGTCAACTCATTTTTTAAAGAACCAGTATATCACATACTGGAGAAAATTAAAAATGAGTCTTATTTCAAATGGCCCAATAAAATGGGTGGGGATCTGTCCAGAAGACACCAAAACCTCTATTGCCATTACCACCAAGACTGAGGGTATACTACAGAGGATTGCAGAACCCTGCGAGATCACCTGAACCAATTGGCAATAGCAGGAAAGCTCAACCTGTTTATGCATCAACCTATAGGACAATTGGTCACATGGGATCTAAATTTCGTAGGGGGGGCTCCCCTCCACCGGCACGGGGCACTATCAACGTAATTCTTGCCAAACTAGGGAACGATGACACCTCGAGCACCAGGGTTATGTCAGTAGGTATAGGCTGTGGTAAACAGGCTGATGACCAAACTCCCAAGAGAGCAAGGGTGATGGTCACCCCTAGCCTGAGTTTTTCCGAGGAGGATAAGCAGGGAACCCTCCAACCACATGATGACGCCCTAGTGGTTACGATTAGTATTGGGGGCTATGATGTCAAGAGAGTACTGGTTGACCAGGGCAGTGGAGCAGAAATCATGTACCCAGATTTGTACCGGAGGCTAAACTTGAGGCCTGAGGACCTGGATAGATATGATTCTTCGCTGATGGGTTTTGATGGCAAAATGGTGGTCCCCCAAGGAATGATAAGACTGCCCGTACAGGTTGGTGATGTGAAGGTCCAAGTTAAGTTCATAGTAGTAGAAGCATTCTCCCCATACACAGCTATCCTGGCTAGAACCTGGCTTCATGCTGTAGGCACAGTGCCTTCAACAATACATCTGAAAGTCAAGTACCCTACTCAGGGAAGAGTGGGAGAGTTGGTAGGTGATCAGGCCATGGCTAGGCAGTGCCTGGTGTTAGCCATAATGCAGCAGTCTTCAGGTCCTGCTGCGGTGACTGAGGATCCAGTCCCATAGCAACTAAAGGGGCCTACAAGGGGGCAGCAGACCAAGACATCAGAAGAGTAATCCGAGGTGCTAGAAAGGGTGATAATAGTTCTAGACCGGGAGCAATATTTCCAAGTAGGCTCACAATTGCTACCTATGGAAAAGGCAGAGTTGGGGAAGTTCCTAAAGGCAAACATTGATGTTTTTGCATGGAATGCTTACGATGTTCCAGGAATTGATCTTGGGTTGGCATGTCACCAATTGAATGTAAATCCCGAGGCTGTGCTACGTAAGCAACCTCCTCGGTGATCATCTAAAGACTACGCCAAGGCAGTCAGGACGGAGGTGAACAAATTGAAGCAAGTTGGCAGCACCTGTTAACAAAGTCCTTTCTCATTTATCAAACTTACAACTTCTCATCTTTACACAATTTCAAATTTTCTTTCAAGTCTCATTTGGTTTCTCTCTCTAGTCTCAATTGGCTTCTCTCTCTCTGAACCAGGTCATCACCTTAAAGGCTAAAACAAAAAATTCTTCTTTTTAACTCTTTTTAAGCACCACATTTCTCACTTTGCATCTCCCACCTCTTTAAGTGTCCGTTTGAGAACAACTTATTTAGTTAATACTGAAAAAAATTTACTGAAAAAATGGTAGATAAAAATAAAAGTTAGCTAAATAGTACAATAAGATTCATGAATAGTACAAAAAGTGTAATGAGATCTATAAATAGTAGCAAAAATAAGCTGAAATTTTTAGGTTGTCCCAAATAGACACTAAATCTTATTTTACCCACAAATTTCAGATTTCCTCAAATCTCATCTTAGATCTTACTCACATACAGCAATGTTGCCTTCAATAAGAGATAAGCACCAACTTTGCTGTCAAAATGGAAGATTGTTGTTTATTTTGCTCAATTTATTGAAATGGTTGAAAACCGATTTAACCATTTTGGTTCACGATTTTCACAATCTAACGGGCAGTTTCTGGTTAAAACTGATTTTTCTTCAATTTCCTGTTTTTTATAAGAACCGGACTGAATTAGTGTCCGGTTCTCGGTTGACCGGTCAAACCAGCCAGTCCGATCCAGTTTTTAAAACCATACCATGTTGTGTTAAGATCATGCACTACACTAGTTCATTGCCATGGTGTTCAAGTTGTGTTCTTTTTAATAGTAGTCCATAGTTTTCTTGTTATTGTTCTTTCATCTTAAATTGCTAAACTCTACTGCAGGAACCAGGAGTAGCTGAAGAAGATTTTGCTCGCATGGATACTGCAATTCTAATGAAGAAGTTGTTTTCAGTTTTTGATGATCCTCTATTTATACCCAAAGACATAGGATTTTCAGGATTGCAAATTTCAGATACCTTGCCCTCATGGTTGACAGAAGAAGATATTAATTATTACGCTAAAAAATTGGACCAGAAAGGCTTTACTGGAGGATTGAACTACTATAGAGCTGCTGACCTGTAGGTTTCATGCTTCCTTCTGTGGACTTTTTTGTATTTTTGGGATCTCTATTGACTTTCGGATGAGTACTATTTGTTTTATTCAATACATTATACATGGCTATTATAAAAGCATAACAGTAGTTGGCACAAAATTAAAAAGTTCCTATGCAGCTTTGGAATAAGCCAATATGGGAGAATGTATTTGCTAATTGCTTGAGACATTAAAATTAACATTGGTTCTGTAACTTTGCAGAACCTGGGAGCTCACAGCACCATGGACTGGATTACAAGTCAAGGTACCATCGAAGTTCATTGTGGGTGACCAAGACATTGTCTATAAGATGCCAGGTGTTAAGGAATATGTACAAAACGGTGGCTTCAAGAAAGATGTGCCAAATTTGCAAGATGTAGTTGTGATGGAAGGAGTAGGTCACTTTATCAACCAAGAAAAGCCAGAGGAGATAAGCACACACATATATGACTTTATCAAGAAGTTTTAATTGCCATTGCCTGCATTGGCAATGCGAGATTCCTGTATGTTTGATCTGCAATTGATATTTACCTACCTGAGTTACCAGCACAACCTCTAATTTAGTCAATAAAAAGTTAGGAGAGAGTAAGTTCATGTTCCAGTGATTGTTCTCTGAAACTCTCCAAAGTTTACTATATGTTCTCTTAATAAGGAGGTTCAATTACATTGTGATTTGCAATTAATGTCTAATTAGAGGTCGATCATATGCTCCAGAGTACTAATCTTCTATCCGTTAGGGAATCCTGTTTACTCGAAAATGTCAAGTGCTTTGCACTACATCATTAGAAAACTTATGAAAATTTTGGAAAATCATATTTCGTATAATTAGAGCATGTGGTACTAATTACTTACCAAAAAAACAAAACAAAATATCTGCAGTCCTTGGGGAAAAAAAATTAAAGCATATAAAGAAAGAGGATAACTAGTTTAATGGGGTTCGGTCATATGGTAACCTACATGTATCCACAGTGTCAGTTTTATTTTCAATTTTGCAATGCGATTCTCTTTTATAGAGTTCTGTTTATATACTGATAACACAACTCTAGGGTAGAATCTCAAGACTTATTCTATTTTGTATATGATTTTTCTCTTCTTCTTCTTTTTTTTTTTTTTTTTTTCATAAATTTGATTGTTATTATAATGGGAGACAAGAGATTTAAACCCTGGACATCTTCCTTATAAATACTAAGAACCGCCAGTTAAGCTATAAGACACTTGAATTGTATTTGATCTTATTGATTACATGGGTGTGACTTTGTTGATTGGGTTTGTTAGAAATACTGAATAATTGTATTGTATTTCTCAGTGAAAGAGTATACATGAGTGTCTTTATATAGAAAGCATATGAGTGCAGTACAAGTAAGAGTGTAGTACAAGAATGTGTGCTATACAAGTAATCTAGTTGGACCTAAAGCCCACAATACTATACACATTAACAGGGTTGATGCATTTTCCTTAACAGTTGGTCTTTCTCAACAGATTGGATTAGTGAACTTTCCTTATCTAATTGATCTTCAACAATTCGAGTTCACCGTAACAATGAAAATTGTATATAAAATACCCTTTGAGTCTAAATCAAGCAAAGGGTGTTAGATGTGTTCAATCATGCATAAAGTGCTGGATATTCCCCATAACAATGAAAATTGTATATAAAATACCCTTTGAGTCTAAATCAAGCAAAGGGTGTTAGATGCGTTCAATCATGCAGAAAGTGCTGCAAATTGATCCAGGGTGTCATTGTGGATGTTAGACATGTTTGCTTGGTGTAAGAATGTCAAAACAATAAGGATTGGTAAACTATAATAGTTATTTTTATGGTTTAGCTATTCAGTAATTTGATTATGTATTATTAAAGGGAATAATTATTCCTTATGAATATCTATTCTTTAAAACGAGGAATAATTATTCCTCTCTAATAGGGTTCTAATAGCTATTTTTTAGTAAGTATAATAATTTCTAAAATTAATATATTTCTAAATTAACAAACTTTTCATATGCAATAACAATTTTGAAAATAAAAATTCATAAAAAATGACTAATCTCTCTCTCTCTCTCAAATTTAAAAAATATTATTTTTTAGGAAATATAATTGTATAAAGAAGATATTTCCTAAAATATATCTTAAGTTTTATTCTAATATTACAACTCACAACCAAACTTATAAATATATTTAGTTATTCCATTACAACGCATTCTATTAATAGTAATAAAGATTATTATTCCTATCGCAATTCTCATTAAGTTTATCAAATATGCTCTAAGTTTTGGAGTCACAATAAAATTTGGAATTATCGAGGTAATAAGTTATTATTAATATGTAAAAAATTGATATTAGTGATAATTCGAAATATGAATTAATAAAAACTTGTCAATTCAACAATTATGAAAAACACTAAAAATAAATTAGGGTAGACCGACGGAATCCTTAACCTTAACAGATTTCTCTCCATATTTTTCTTATCACTTTAGGCATTTTAGGAACAACCTATCCTAATAAAACTCAAAGAATAGCTCCAATAAAATGTAAATACAAATGCAATTGATCCTAAAATTATGCAACAACTTATATATTTTGATCCTAAAATTATGCAACAACTTATATATTTTGATCCTAAAATTATGCAAAACATCTAAATAGTATGCAGCAAATACCCAACCAGCCTAGAACGCCGACCAAATGAAAAGAGCTTCAGTGAGGGAATTTGTGTGAGGAAATTGGAATACTCAAGATTTTTGTGCAAAACCCAAGCTTTGGATTGAGAGAGACAAAGAAGAGCAGAAGAGGAGGGAGCTCGAGAGATTAGAGAGTGATAGGTGAGAGAAGAGATGGAGAAGAGAGAAAAAGACACTTAGAATGACAAGTGAGAGAGAAGATAATGAATATTTTATTATTATGAGAGAGAGAGAGAGAGAGAGAGAGAGAGAGAGATCAATAAAAAAGACCCAAATTTTTTTGCATTGGATGTCATGTCATTCTATTGGGAGCTGTAGTTTATGCCAATTTTTTTTTTTTTTTTTTTTTTTTGTCTTTAGTGCATTTGATGGAATATAGTTTATGGTGTTTAGCATTCTAAATACTAAACATTAAACATTTAGCATTTAGCACATTTGATGCTAAAAGTATCTTCAGCTAGAAGGCCAAATGCCAAATGTAAGGTACATTTGGCATTTAGGCCCAAAAATATGCTAGCAACGGGAAGGCTAAAACCGAAGAATGCCAAATTTTTTTGGCATAGAGCTATAGTGCAATTTTACATGTAAGATTGCACTGTAGCTCTATGCCAAACAAAAATAATATATTCTAATTTTTTTTCTCTCTCCTCTGTGTCAAAGGAATTTGGTCTCCCTCTCTCTCTCTGACTTCTCTCGTCTCTCTCTCTTTGTGCTCTCCTCTGTGTCAAAATTCCTTTCTCAAGTAACTGAGTATTTCGTCTCCCTCTCTCTCTCTCTCTGACTTCTCTCATCTCTCTCTTTTTGTGCTGGTGCTTGAGGTAGAAGAACTTGGAGTCGCCGATGGCAGTGGAGGGGATGAGTCTAGTGTCAAGGAGCTTGAGGATTTCATCACAGATGTTGGAGAGCTTGGACTCGATCCTGGTCAAAAAGTGCCACTAAAGTGGGTTGTGATCTAGGTTGCACCGCCGAAATGGGTTGCGATCCAGTTCTCCTGGGTTGCATTCTGGGTTCTCTCTATTTTTTTTTTTTTTTTCTGTTGTGACCGACAGCTAAAGGAGGAGGTCTAGGTTGTGATCTGGGTTTTTTGTTTTAGATTTGTTGTGATTTGCTTGTTTGATTTGGGTGATTTTGTTATGGATTTTTTGTTGTGATTTTGCTAGGGTGGCAGGTAATGATTTTTTGTTGTGATTTTGGTATGGATTTTTAGATTTGTTGTGATTTTTTGTTGTGATTTTGCTGGGGTGGCAGGTGGATTTCTGGTGCTTGTTTGATTTGGGTGATTTGATGTTGTGATTTGCTTCTTGTGATTTTGTTAGGTATGGGTTTGCTAGAGTTTGAGGCCGGTGCTAGATGATGAGGGAGAAAGAGAGGACAAGGAAGAGAAAAGAAAAAAATATATATAGTAAAAAAAAAGATTAAAAAGGAATATTTAAATAAAATGGGAAAAAAATAGAGTTTTGGGATGTTGGGTGTATTGAAAAATGATATAGTATAAGTGATAAAGTAGCTTTTTGGGATGGTAAAATAAGATGAGATGAGATTTTCGGATGCAGAAGCTCTAAGAGCATCTCCATCCCAAAATCTTATCTCATCCTATTTTACCATCTCAAAAAGCTATTTTATTAATTATACCATACTATTTTACAATACACTCAACATCTCAACTTTTATATTTCTATACAACATATTAAAATAATATATCTACATAATAATAATGAGAGGAGAGAGAGAAGAGAGAAAGTTTATTGGAGTTTTTTTTTATAAAAAGTATGAGAGAGACAATAAAAAATTAATTTTCAAAAATACCATTCTACTACATTAGCATCTTATATGATGCTACTGTAGCACAATTGTAAAAACTTTTACAATTCCAAATGTTTACAAGTCCGAATGTTAGTGAATTTCGGCCTTTAATGCTATATCATCTCAACATTTCCCATTTTGGCAATTGGGCTGGGATGCTCTAATGCCCTAAGATGCTTGTTTATTTGACATAACTTTTTTTTTTTTTTTTTTGGATAAAAAAAATAATACAGCCGGATAAAAAAAAACATTTGATAACTTTCTTTCTTTTTTTGAAAATAAAACATTTGATAACTTATTTTATTAACTTAAAAATATCAGCCGATTAAAAATACATTTGTGATAAGGTTTTAAGAAGATTTATATAAGCTGACTTTTTATTTATTTTTTGATTTAAATAGTTAAAACTAAATCACCTTAGAAAGTATAAACTTATATATACCAATGACGCTGTTGACATAATCCAAGCAATTATTTAGGATCTTCTTTAAAAAAAAAATAATGATAATAATAAAGCAATTATTTAGGAAAGCACGCCTTTATCATTATTAAAAGTTAGAACCTTGGAAAAAAATTAAAAAAAAAAAAAAAAAAAAAAGTTAGAACCTTATCTAACTTTTCAGTCAAAAAAAAGTTAGAACCTTATCATTTTCTAGTCAAAATAGTAAGGCACCAACTCAAACAAAAATATAAAAAAGGGAACACCCACACTACCAGCTTCACATAGAGATTAGAGAGTGGACAATCGATGGAAAAGATAGAGCACACAACCATAACCGCAATTGGCATCAACATGCACGTCGCGTCAATAGGGACAAGTCCAGTGATTCTCTTCCTCCATGGCTTCCCTGAACTTTGGTACTCATGGTGCCACCAGCTTCTCTCCCTCTCTTCCCATGGCTACCGTTGCATTGCCCCTGACCTCCGTGGATATGGTGACACTGATGCTCCACCCTCTGCTGCCTCACTACAAGAAATTTGGGTTTAGGGGGCGTTTTTAAAACGTCACTAAAAACCCAAAAAACGTCACTATAGACACAAATGATCTATAGCGACGTTTTTTTTTTGTGACGGTCAAAAACGTCGCAATAGAGGGGTCGCTATAGGTATATAGCGACGTTTCGAAAAACGTCGCTATATGTTACTCTTTAGTGGCGTTCATAAACTTTTAGCGACGTTTTATAAAACGTCACTAAATAATATAACATTTTCGTATATAATGTTGGAAAATATATTTAGCAACGTTTTCAAAACGCCGCAACTAATCACACATATAGCGACGTTTTGAAAAACGTCGCAAAAGCATTTGTCCTTTTGTTTTTTAGTGACATTTTTAAAACGTCGTTATAGGATTGATTATTTGCGACGTTTTAAAAGCGTCTCTAAAAAAGATTTCCTCTTACTTTCTAGCGACGTTTTTAAAACGTCACAAAAACCTGCTCATTATTTTTTTTTAAATATTAAAAATGCTATATAAACCTGTTTAAAATCCAACAATAATGAATACGAGCTTCTAATAAATCAAATGTACCTATTGATCACCAATATTCCACAATAATACATTAACCATAGATTTTATATATATATGTTTAATACCAATACATGTATCATCTTGAATTGAACAAAACACTTGTCTACCTACAAAAAAAAACCACCACCACATAATGTGGTTGTAACAAGTGTTTTGTTCAATTCTTACAAAATAACCACCAACATCATTAGCTACATTTGGGTGAAGTTCCTTTAAACAACAACCACCACTTGTCTACCTACAAAACAACCACCAATACTTACAAAATAAATGTGGTTGTAACAAAACACTTTGTCTAGGCTAGGCAAAATAAAAACAACCACCCAAACTATGGCAATATTATAAACAAAGTACAATAGTTCCAAAAAAATTGTGGTTGTTCAAAACAACTATGTAATAGCCCATGTAGTCCTTAAAACACTGCAGGTACCACTATATGTTAGTTTCTTGATGGGATGAAGCCTGTGATCTGTAAGGAGTTGGAGATTGTTGATCTAAACTGAAACCACCCTGAATACAAATTAAAGTATCTAATAAGTTCATAAAGAAATCATTTCGAGTAACAAAATAATAGTTGCTATACTTAAAAAATTTAAAAACCAAATACATTCTTAAAACATTAAAATTTAATACCCGACTAGCTTCTGAAGAATGATTTTGCTGATTTTGCACTAGTTGCATCAATTGGGTCATTCGCTCTTCCATGTTTTCATAACGACTCATTTTCTCCGTCAAAGAAGCCACTTGATTCTTCAACTGAGTCACTTCAGCATCCCTTTCTTGGCTTCTTACTTGAGCAATTACAGGAGTGCTCTTGGCAGGATGCATACTTGGGGTTGGGCCAAATCCCACACCTCGAACACGACCATTGCGCTCATTACCAAACACTTGAGCATATACATCATCTGGTGCCCATGCAATACTACCAGTAAGGTCGGATGACTGCACACGATTTGAGGACTCACTCAACAGTTCGTTGATTTTTTCCTAATATTCAAAATTTGAACACAATAACACATTAGAAATTGATAATGTTAATAAATTCAATATTACACTTAAAAAATCATGATATTACTTACAATGTTGCTTTCTGCTATGGTGTTAACAGGAGTACCATCTTTATGACGATGGAGTTTTACATATACATCTGCACGATCTACAGGATGCCCAAGCGTTGTTACCTAAATTATGGTCATTACATTTATTTAATTAGGAATAATGGTTTTATATAAACTTAAGAACAATCTAATAAGTCATTTACAAGATAATTATTGAGTCATTACCATTTCTTCTGCATATGAAGCAAAGTTTTTTGAACCACCAGTATGTACATTTGTTTGCTTGGAACGACTGTTCTTGTTTTCCAAAGCAAGATCCTACGTTTAAAAAAAGATTACATATTTAAACAAAGTATTATTTGAATATATTTTTCATGGTAGATATTCAATGTAGAATAAGGATATCCATATGAATGTTCTTGTTCTAATGATGAAGTAGAACAATTAAAGTATATCAATATAGAATAATACCTTCGTTTTTGGTAAACTCCAATACTGAACAAGGGCTTCATAATCTTCAAGAATTACATTTGGTGGTACTCGTGCTCTATTTCCACTTCCTAGGAAATACTTCTTCTTCAAAGTTGACTTGTAGTTCCTCCAAGATTTTGCAACTAAGGACAATGTCCTATTCTTAATTGCCTCCAACCTAGCAGGTTCTTCAGGAAAAATCCATTTTGACTACATGCAATAGCTTAGTTAGCAAAATTCATATCAAGCTAAACACTTTGTAAAACTCAATACAAGATAGAATAATACACATATAGTCTACAACTTCCTGAATACCTGAACAATATCCCATATTTCTTCCTTAAATTCATCTGGCATTCTTGTCCAATTCTTATACTTAATTGGGCACAATTGGGGTTTTCGTGCAATTGTACCCAACCAACCTGTGAAGTTCCTCCCTGCCTTCTTGATTGGCTGATTTAAACTAGTTAATGGCAATTCAATCTTGTGATTTTCAGGGAGATTCCAAATGAATGAGTACTTGCTAGCACCGCGAGTAGTACGTACTGGTAGTGGCACAACTGTAATGAGAATAAAACAATAAAAGCCATTGTCGTGCAATATGAGATGTTTGTCAAACGATATTAACCATAATCACAAGCATGATCTTAGAAATATATAAAATACCTGGATTTGGTGCATTTGATGGATTAACTGTGGATGATTGGCCAATTTCTTGTTGTGACTCATGATCCACATCTTCATTAGAGGGTTGTTGTGACGACCTTACCGAAACGTCACGTATAACTAAACCTCTCATTTTCATTTATACCTTCAAGAACTAAAATAAGCAAAGAAGATTTACATCCATTTCCATCCATATCTTCATTTACACAACAAATTCAAAATCACTTAGTTTTATAACCATGCAAATAAGATTACACATATGGACTAAGTCTTACATCTCTACAAACTTAAGTAAAAACCATGGAAGTAGAATTAGACATACACTTAAATATAGTGCACAACATATTCAAAACCACATAGTATCATAAACATGCAAATAGGAATACACATAATCTTAAATATACTAAACAAACCATATCAAGTCTATCGATATTCTCATTCACACAAATGGACTAAGTCTTGAGTCTCTACAAACTTAAGAAAAAACTATGGAAGTAGAATTACACATACACTTAAATATAGTGCACAACTTATTCAAAACCACAAAGTTTAATAAACATGCAAATAGGAATACACAAATGCACTAAAGTCTTTAACCTCTTAAGAAATGAGTAGCAACCATCTAAAAAGGATTATAAATAAACTTGTCCTATAATACACAACAACTTCATATCCACATAGTTTCATAAACATGCAAATAGGAATACACATAATCTTAAATATACTAAACAAACCATATCAAGTCTATCGATATCCTCATTCACACAAATGGACTAACTAAGTCTTGAATCTCTACAAACTTAAGAAAAAACTATGAAAGTAGAATTACACATACACTTAAATATAGTGCACAACTTATTCAAAACCACATAGTTTAATAAACATGCAAATAAGAATACACAAATGCACTAAAGTCTTTAACCTCTTAAGAAATAAGCAACAACCATCTAAAAAGGATTATAAATAAACTTGTCCTATAATGCACAACAACTTCATATCCACATAGTTTCATAAACATGCAAATAGGAATACACATAATCTTAAATATACTAAACAAACCATATCAAGTCTATCGATATCCTCATTCACACAAATGGACTAACTAAGTCTTGAATCTCTACAAACTTAAGAAAAAACTATGAAAGTAGAATTACACATACACTTAAATATAGTGCACAACTTATTCAAAACCACATAGTTTAATAAACATGCAAATAAGAATACACAAATGCACTAAAGTCTTTAACCTCTTAAGAAATAAGCAACAACCATCTAAAAAGGATTATAAATAAACTTGTCCTATAATACACAACAACTTCACAACCACTTAGTTTCATAAACATGCAAATAAAATTACATAAGATAACTTTAAAACTCTTCACAAGCAAAGTAAATAGAAATACACATGAAAGATGAATGACATATTAACTCTCATCATCAGTCGACTCATCATTTGACCCATCATTGAGCTCTTCACCATCTTCATTCTCATCATCAGTAAACTCATCATTGGACTCATACACGTCATCAATGAACTCTTCATCATCTATATTGTCATGTCCAACCAATTCACGCTCAACAAATAATGGTGCTTCATAAATGGTCCCTTCTACATCTCTACGAGTCCATGCATGGTTATCATTTACATCATGTGCATTATCAATGGTTATAGTATAAGGAACATTCTCACAAAAGTTATCTACATCATCATTAGATGAAGCACCAGTTCCAACATCAAAAACATCCCTAGCTTTTGTTTTAACAACAACCATCCAATCTTTATGTCTTGGATCTTCCACATAAAAGACTTGTGAAGCTTGAGAAGCTAAGACATACGGCTCATCAATCAATCGATCACCCTTATGTATCAATCTTGTAAAATTGACAAAAGGGAAACCAAACTTGTCTGTCTTATATCCCCTTCCACTATCCACATCAACCCATTCACATTTGAATAATACATATCGTAACTTCTCAGAATAATTCAACTCAATAATGTCATTTAAGACACCATAGTAAGTAACGCCACCTTCAGTGGCGACACTAACTCCACTGTTCTGAGTTTTCCTATTTGCCTCAGAATCTTTGGTGCGAAACTTCAATCCATTTAGAACATAACGCTTGAACCGTTTAACTTCATTATCTGGATATCGAGCAAGCCATATAACTTTTTCAGGAAGTTTCTCCCTCTCTTCAACATCCATTGACAACACCTAATATAAACAATGTGTTCTATTAAAAGTATAATCTCAAGAAAGTTATAGTAAAAAATACTTTTATATGTCATACACTTACATGATACTTAAACCAGTGACAAAATCTCTCCATGTGTTGCTTTTCAATAACATCGTTAGCTACATTTGGGTGAAGTTCCTTTAAATGATCTCTGTGCACACTGTGTAGGAAAATGTGTGTTAGTATCATAAACTTGAGTTATGTTATGACATTAAGCGGTACCGGATAATGTCTTAATTACTTACGTGCGAAATGGGGTAATTTCATCACAACTGAATAGCACATAACGATGTGCTTGGGTCCATGATTTTGAATCTAGGGTGATGCTCAACACTACACCTGTAGATTCTTCAAAATTCCTTATGGGCCGAGTGAAAACAGTTTTGACATTTTTGAAATATCGTGAACAAAATGTTAAGCACTCCTCTGCCAAGTACCCTTCTGCAATACAACCTTCAGGACAAGCCTTATTTCGAACATAGGACTTCAATCGTGACAAGTACCTATGCGAATAAAGAAGATCAACAATGGAACATTGAATTTGAATGAAAACAAATAGATAGACTTACTATATATGTCTTACCGCTCTATGGGATACATCCAACGATAATGAACTGGGCCAGCAGTCTTGGCTTCGTCAGTCAAATGAATGAGTAGATGTACCATAACTGTAAAGAAAGAGGGAGGGAATATCCTTTCCAATTCGCACAATGTCACTGCAATTCTCTTCTGAAGACTCTCAAGAACTTCCAAACTCAATACTTTGGAACATATTTCCCTAAAGAAACAAGATAACTCAATCAAATGCTTGCTCACTTCATCCGGCAAAGATCCACATATAGCTATTGGAAAAAGTTGTTGCATCAAGATATGACTATCATGGCTCTTCATCCCAGAAATCTTGCGTTCTTTAAGTTTAGCACAACGGGATACATTTGAAGCATAGCCATCCAGCACACTTACACCCTTCAAAACTTGCAAAAAACTATATTTTTCACTAGTAGTCATTTCAAAGCAAGCAGGTGGCTTATATGTCTTATCACTACCAAACTCCTCAAGATAAAGTTCACTTCTTATACCCATTTCTTCTAAATCAAGGCGTGCCTTTAAGTTATCCTTCGTCTTTCCATCCATGTTCAACACTGTGCCAATTACATTGTCAACCACATTTTTTTCTATATGCATCACATCAAGATTGTGACGCAACATGTGGTTCTCCCAATAAGGCAAGCTAAAAAATATACTTCTCTTCTTCCATATACACAAGGCTTCCTCCCCTCTTTTTCTCTCATTCGTCAAATTATCTTTTTTCTTCCCAAAAACAACATCAACCACAGCTTCTGTTTGCGTAATGATTTCACTTCCTGACACTACAACAGGAGCCTGACTAAAATTTTTACGCCCATCAAATTCCCTATCCTCATTACGAAATTCATGATCACTATCCAAGAATCGCCTATGTCCAATATAGCTGAATTTTCTTCCATGTTTTAGCCAACAAGACTGAGGATCGTAGTTACAAGAAGGACATGCAAGAGCACCTTTGGTACTCCAACCTGAAAGATCACCATATGCTGGAAAATCATTTATGGTCCACAACAATGCTGCATGCATTTGAAATGAGCTATTGGAAGACACATCAAATGTTTCCACTCCAACATCCCATAATTCCTTGAGTTCTTGTACTAAGGGTTGTAAGTACACATCTATATCGTTCCCAGGAGAGGTTGGACCAGGAATCAATAGTGATAACATGAAATAAGCCCTTTTCATACACATCCAAGGAGGAAGATTGTATGGGATCAACATGACAGGCCAAGTACTATGAGCAGTACTCATATTGGAGAACGGGTTGAATCCATCAGCTGCTAATCCAAGTCTAACATTACGAGGCTCAGATGAGAATTCTACATACTTAGAGTCAAATGACTTCCAAGCTTCAGAATCAGCAGGATGCCTCATTAACCCGTCATTTGTACGACCATCAACATGCCATTTCATATGGGGAGCTACTTCGGGAGACATAAACAATCGTTTCAACCTTGGCTTCAAAGGGAACCACCTTAAGATCTTTGCAGCTTTCTTTTTTACCTTCTTGGAAGGAGCATTCGTATTTTTTGAAACTCCAGCCTCGTTGCTTGCCCACCTTGAATGGTTACAATTTGAGCAAGCTTCAAGGTTGGAATTTTCCTTCCAAAACAGCATACAATCATTGGGGCAAGCATCAATCTTCTCATAACTCAAACCCAGATCCTTAATAATTTTTTTTGCCTCATAACAGTCTTTTGGCAACTTCGCACTTGAAGGTAGTAGCTCTTGCAAAAATTGAAGCAAGAAGGTGACTGATTTGTTACTCCAACCAAGTAGACACTTCAAGTGGTACAAATACACAATGACTGACAATTTGCTAAACTTTGTACAACCTTTATAACAAGGTTCCTCTACATCTTTGAGCAATTTGAGAAATTGGAGTGACTCTTCGTTAGGAACTTGTGTAGGTTGTTCCACACCAGAGTCTCCTACCACAGGATCTGATGCCATATCTTCTTCCATTGGTTCGGGCACCATATCATGCATAGGGAACATGTGATGCAACATTTCACGCATATTACTATTTTCATTTGAGTTTTCTTGGACAGAAGTACTAGGAGTTCTAACAGAAGACTTTCTAGATGATGATTCCCCGTGAAAAGTCCAACGTCGATAACCCCTACAAATCCCATGTGATACTAGATGAATTCGTACAACATCTATAGCCAACATTGTTGAATGTGCACATTTTCGACATGGACAAACAATCGTACCATCTCGTTGTGCATGTTGAGATGCAAAGTTCAAGAATTGTCCAACTCCATTTCTATAGTCCATAGATGTCCTATCTCTAATGTCCATCCAACTCTTGTCCATAGCTATAGAACAAAACAACTAAACAATCCACCACAAAACAATTATCAATATAGCAATATAGAATGCTTACAAGTATTGAAGTCTAAAAAGTAATCAACTATCATAACTCAACAACATCCAAATCTTCAAAAATAATAAACACTTCCAATATGAATGTAAATCGCCTTATAGCACCATGCAAGCCACCCGCTTGCTCCAACACAACAATCCTCCCAATACAATTGTCTTAATCACAAATATAGAATGTTTGCAAGTATTGAAGTCCAAAAAGTAATCAACAAATATAACTCAAAAATATCCATCCAAATTTTCAAAAAATAATAAGCACTTCCAATATGAATGTAAACTGCCTTATAGCACCATGCAAGCCACCCGCTTGCTCCAACACAACAATCCACGCAATACAATTATCAATATAACAATATAGAACGCTTACAAGTATTGAAGTCCAAAAATTACTCAATAAACATAACTCAACAACATCTAAATTTTCAAAAAATAATAAACACTCTCATTATGAATGTAAATTGTCTTATAACACTATGCAAATCACCCACTTGCTCCAACATATATAACAAGTCACTCAATACAATTATCATAATCACAAATATAGAATGCTTGCAAGTATTGAAGTCCAAAAAGTAATTAACAAATATAACTCAAAAATATCCATCCAAATTTTCAAAAAATAATAAACACTTCCAATATGAATGTAAACCGCCTTATAACACCATGCAAGCCACCTGCTTGCTCCAACTCAACAATCCACCCCAACACAATTGTCAACATTTCAAGCACAAAGTTTTAAGCAAAAATTACTTACTATGCTCAAGCCAAGCAAACACCTTTCCAAAAAGAATCTAAACTTATCACAATAAATGAGTACTTAACCTGCAAAATAAGAGAGGAAAATTAAATGATGTGAAAGGCAAATAATGGTGCCATTGCAAAGAAATATATAATGAGTTAGGACTTAGAACAATTAGGCAGAAAAATTAAGGACCACTTTGCAAAAAATATTTGAAATTTAATTGTATCCAAACTTTGTCATTTGGTACACATAAGAACTTACCCATTATGCCTAAATGTCTCAACTGAAAAGGTGCTCCAAATTATCCAAATTTGCATATGAGAATGCTATTGCAGAAAATTTTAATGAGTGTGCATTAAAATTTAGTAACTATATATATATATATATATATATATATACATAAAGAATAAAGAGCATTTAGTTAAAATTATTTACTCACGACAAGAGTGAAACCCCAACACCTAGGCCAATAACACCAAATGAAACCTGCAAAAAAAAAAAAAAGAAAAAAAAAAGAAGAAGAAAAAAAAGAGGAAGTGATGCAACTCTAAATTAAAAAATAAAAGAAGTGATGTAATTATAAATTAAAAAAAAAAAAAGGAAGTGATGCAACTCTAAATCATCACCAACCTTTTTTGCCAATCTTAGTAAGCTTGCCAATGGGCTTGGGAATGGACTGGTCACAGCAAATGAACCACCCTCATTGATAATTGTGTTCTACACGTAATGAAGAATGACAATTTCAGCAATAAAATTAAATTCCTTTGGTTAACTAAAAAAACGTAAGAAGCTAAATTCGGTAATAAGCTTTTAATGCACACTAATTTCCTTAAAATAATCGTTTACTTTTTCCTTAATTAATTAGTTTTAGATTATATCCTTTACATTTCCCAGTTTTCTTTAGTTCTACATTTTATCATCCAAGTCTCTCTATTGGGCAAAACTATTATGGTCCATCTAAGTCACCTATCAATTAAAGAAGCAATGCCATAATAGTACTATCAAATGATTCTTTATTGTATAGAACTATTATGGTCCATCTAAATTTCAAAAAATTATAATATTTTCATGGTGGACACATCATTTGTTTGCCATTTTACTAAAAAACTTCCACTCATTTAAAATTGTTGAGTAAGAAAAAAGATTTAGAGAGAACTTAGCAATTGATTTAACAATTTTAAAAAGGCAAAACTCTTTTAGTGAAATGGTGAATAAATAATGTAATCCACCACAAGATGAAGAGCCTTAAATTAATTAAGTTGAATATCAATATATGTGCATGGTACAGAGAACCACAAAAATATAGCTACATATATGTAATGTTTCATTTCTCCAAAAAGGATGGAGAATATTCAATATGAATTGAAAAAATGGATTTAATATTTTCAAAATCATAACCCAAATGTCCCTACTCCTCTTCTAGAATTTTGTGGACACTCATTTGTCCACCAAGCCTAAAAATGAAACCAAATGTCCCCACTCCCCTAGAATTACTTTTTTTTTAACATAAAAGATAGAATTTTATTCAAGCAATTAGTAATAGTATAGGTATTACATAAACATCCACCAAAGTACATAAGTGGGAGGTACGTGGGCCTATGCATGCAGCTTCATGTCTCCCTACTAGACAATACAAAACATGATCACGTGCATAGCCTAACAATCACAATTTAGGCTTAAAGCACTTATCTAAGTCTACAGGACATCTCCGTTGCTGTTGTTTCTCAGTTGTACCCAATCACTCCCCTAGAATTACTTACTACTTCTCTGTTTGACTAATTTCAGTCCACCTTGGCCACCAATAAAACTCTCTCACACCAAATTAACGTGCATTAAAACACGAGTGTTTCTCAATTCCCTGCAACACTTACAATTACTCAACTCAAATACTGTCAAAATTCTACAAATATTTAACAACCCTTCATTCAACACAACCTTTCAGCATTAACACCACCTCTATTTCTCTCTCCAATAATTCATGAAAATTTAAAAAAAAAAATAAAAAAACCTTAAAAGGTGAAAGAATACCAATAGGACATATATACCACTTTTACAAACCTTTTAATTACCACACACCTTTCACTTTTCAAAAATTCAAAACACAGAGAGCCAACCTTAAAACTCAAAAGCCAGTCATTGACTGAGACCCACAACAAACCCATCTAGAAAGTGTTACTTACAAACCCCTAAACAAATCAAAATCAAATAGAAACCCAACAAAATTTCTGTAAACTAAACCCAAAAAAAAAAAAAATCTCTGTTTCATTGATGTAGCCAACCTCTCCAATCCCATTCTTCCCACCTAATCATATGCACCAAATACCAATCAGCAAACTCCATTATATGAGACCCAAATGCCCATTTAATTAATTCTACACTAACCCACTAGGTCCCTTTCTTTAAACCCAAATGAAAAGTTATAGATTTGCATTGAACCCAACCAACAACCCAACAAAAAAACAGGAGGAGGACAAGAACTTTTAGGCATGAAAAGGAAGTTGTAATAATAAGTCCATTGAAGCAAACAGTCAAAAAAAGACATTAATGAAAGCTCAGTATCAGGTAAAAGACTAATACCTTAAGCACAATTTCATCTCATGGAAAAGAAATAACATGAAGTTTGAATACTATGGAAGAGATGGAAAATAATACCTCAAAATCTCTCAAACTCTCAACTAGGAATGGGTATGGAGGTCGACGATGGCCACGGTGGCTTTGGCGGTGTGGTGGGTGGTGGGTGGTGACTAGGCTAGGCTAGATCGGCGGCTAGCAGATCGGCATCTAGTAGATCGGCGGCCTGAAGAGGTGGCTAGGCAAACGGCAATGTCAAGGAGTGCGGAGATCGACGATGCTAGGAAGTGCGGCGGCATGAGGGTGGTGGCTGCTTGAGGGTGGTGGCGGCGTGAGGGTGGTGGCGGCTTGAGGGTGATGGTGGCGTAAAGGTGGTGGCGGCGTGAGGGTGGTGGCGGCTTGAGGGTGATGGTGGCGTAAAGGTGGTGGCGGCCTAAGGGTGGTGGCGGCAAGAGGGTTGTGTGGCGGTGTGAGGGGAGAGTGAGAAGAAGGAGAGATAGATAGGGGAAAAGGAAAGCAAAGGGTCGAATGAAGAGAAAAAAGAAAAGAATAGAAAAAAGAGTTTTAGGAAAAAATAAAGAAGTGGGAAAGTAAAAAAAAAAAAGTGGGAAACTTGTGCGGGAAACGATATTTCTGGGTACACATACAGCGACGTTTTTAAAACGTCGCTGTAAGCCTCATAAATGCCGCTAAAACTAAATTTTCTGCGACGTTTTAAAAAACGCCGCTATTGATTTGTAACATAGAGACGTTTAGTAGAAAACGTCACTATATCATCGATATTTAGCAGTGCTTGTTTGAAACGTCGGCATAGACAATTTTTAGAGGCGTTTTTTAAAACGCCGCTAAAAAAAACGCCCCCTAAACCCAGATTTCTTGTAGTGCCTCCTACACCGTGTTTCACATCGTCGGTGACCTTGTTGGCCTTATTGACCATCTAGGTATTGACCAGGTCTTCTTGGTTGGCCATGATGGATCCGGATCCTCTCCATTTCCCTTTGAAATGGAGAGTGTCCAGTACACGGTAGGGATCATCTTTGCATTATATCAAGGGTAAAAAACGTGCCACGTTATAACTTAAAACCACACTTAACCCAAACCACACTTAAACTAGAGGGTCTTTTAACTCGAATGGACAAACAAAAACTTTTAGGAGGGAAAAGTAATCCGTGCAAAGCCTACTGGAAAACAAAAAATACCTTTTAAGAGGGAAAAGTGAAGCAGAGTACCTACGTTCAAAGCTTCACCAATTTTAACCAAAAAAAAAAGCTTCACTGAAGGTTACAGAGGTATATCCCACGCTCAAAGCTTCACAGATTTTAACCAAAAAAAAAAAAGGCTTCACAGAAGGTTCAGAGAACAAGTTCAGAGCACATCTCTATTTCTATCTTGCCAAAACAGTGGTATATTTGTAAAACTTGTTTATGCTTATCTTATTTGATGTTTGTTCATTTTTCTGTATTTATATTGTTGTCTTGGTGAGTTTATATTGTTGTTTTGGTGGTTGGATGCAAGTTAGAGTCTATCTGAACTTTTATTTTTAATTTTTTGAGATAAAGATTGAATCTTTATAATGGCTGGATGATTGAGATAACTCTACTGCTCATTCAGCAGCCAAATCGACCATTATAGTTTTCATAGCATTGGCCTTGTCTAACTGAAAACTAAAATAGACCAGACTGCGTAGACTAGACAACAAAAATTATTGTACTAGTCATCGATCAGAAGCAGCCATCAAGGTCTCTCGGTGGTCAAAGAAATAGGACTGAGACATTGTCATAAATTGTCTGATTAAGAAACCCAAGTACAGCTATACTCTACTCTTAAATATAAGTCCACCTTACGATTACCATTTTGGTTTTTAGATTAATAACACTAAATTCTCTCTCATTTAATTATTGTTTTTTTTTATGGCACTGGTTTATAAACGCCTAAGGCCCCCCTATGACATAAAAAATCAAATGCAAAGCATATAATACCACATGTTAATAAGCTTATATAAGCATTCAACTAATTTAAATTTGGGGTTAATATTTAACAAATGGCATGTGGAATGGGAATAAAGTGAACTAGAAAATTCTATTCACAGTCTATAAGCTACTTAGTAGAGGGGTCCAAATTAAAGCCATTTTCAATTGCGTGTCAATTTTACTGGAACAAAATTCAAGTTTGTGACTAGTTAAGACCCAGTCACCCTCAATCACAATCTTCCAATTCATCAACCACAATGACGAACTCAGAAAGACCAAAAAAAAAAAAAATTAAGTTACAATAATTTGGATACATTAATTGATGACATTAATGAACCTTTTCACCCATTGTAAACATGTATTTTAAAACTAATTAATTAGTAAGAAGCTAGATTTTTCATGCTACAAGGTTGTAATAAGGCTTGAGTTATAGCTTCCATCATTGAGTATATCATAGTTTTTTCTAATGATTATTAAGTGTACATTTTTGGCTATAGGCTTTAAGCAAATAAACTAACAACAAAATAAGAGTTGGCATTTCCAAATTTTAGAAAAGTTTATTTATTTCTCTGTTGGAAGTTATAGGAAAAAAGCTAATCAAAATGTACTAAAAGGATTTTGTTTGCTTTTGATTATTGTTACTAATTTTTTTCTTTATCTTTTTGCCTCTTTCTTGCCACAATCTTGTTTACACTTTGGGCACCTCCAACTAAGCAATCATGTTGGAGAAGAACTTTGAAAAGGCATACTAGAGGTGTAGAAGCCCCTTAAACAATCAAAAAGAGAAAGCAAGGAAAAGAGTGAGTAAAGTTTAAGATTCTTTAAATTATTTTAATTTGAATCTTTAGAATATATATCACCGTTTTGAAGTTAAATTATGCCAATTTTCCCTTGCTTCCAATGACTCTTTCATTTTTACTCTGTCTACTCTTTCATTTTTACTCTGTCTCATTTTTTTTACATCATCTCTGTTTTGAAAAAAAATGATAGGTGAAAGTTATAATAAATTTATGGTCAATTTTTTCTAGGGATAATGATGGGAATACATGTTCCTTCTAATGTGCCCATGGAATCTACCCCATTTAAAGGGATGGAGTTTGAAGCAAATGAGATTGCATATGATTTTTATAATGAATATGGCAGAAAGGCTGGTTTTAGTATTAGAAAAGAGTATGTAAATAAATGTAAAAAGACTGGAGTGGTTACTTCAAGTAGATTTGTGTGCGCAAAGGAGGGAGTTCAGGTCAAAGACAAGAGAGATCAGAATATAAAGAATCCACGAGAGAAACAAGATGTGGTTGTGAAGCACGTTTGGTTATTATACTTAATCGAGATAGTAAAAAATATGTGGTAAATGAATTTATTGCTGAGCATAACCACTATCTCCACCTCCCATCAACTGTGCACATGATGCCATCACAACAGAAAGTGGCTGCAACTCATGCTATTGAAATTGATTTGGCACATGAATCAGGATTAAGATTAAAGCAATCTTATAAGCTTCTTAGTAAGCAAGTTGGTGGTTATGATAATCTTGGTTTTACCAAGCAAGATCATAAAAACTATTTACGCACTAAGCGACAGAAAGACATGGAGAATGGGGAAGCTACTAGCTTAGGAAGATATTTCAGTCGTCAACTTAAGGAAAATCTTTCATATTATTTCGCTACTCAATTGGACTGTGAAGAGTTGATTACTAATATCTTTTGGGCCGATGCAAGAATGATCATTGATTATAGCCACTTCAGTGATGTAATAACGTTTGATACAACATATAGTACAAATAGAGATGCAAGGCCACTTGGTGTATTTTTGCGTCTCAATCACCATAGAGAAACTGCTGTATTTGGAGCTGCACTTTTATATGATGAAACGATTGAATCTTTTGTATGGTTATTTGAGACCTTCTTAGAAGCAATGTCTGAAAAGAAGTCAATCACTATTTTTCACAAATTAAGATGCAGCAATGTCTGCTGCAATAAAAGTAGTCATGCCTAAGACATATCATGCATTGTGTAGTTGGCATATGTGGCAGAATGCTAAGAAACGCTTGGGTCAATTACTCAAAAATGAATCTCAATTTAACGATGATTTCTTCGCACGTATCTATGAGTATGATGATGGAGATGAGTTTCTTACAGCTTGGAATGAAGTGCTGGTTAAGTACGATGTTTGTGAAAATAAATGGCTAATTGATCTATTAAATTGAAGGAAAAATGGGCCCAAGCATATGTTAAGAAAACTTTCACTGCAGGAATGAAGACAACCCAGCTTAGTGAGAGTTTCAATGCTGACTTGAAGGATTGCTTGCGTACTGATCTCAATATAGTAGAGTTTTTCACTCATTTTGAAAGAGTTGTCAATCAAAAGCGGGATAAGAAGTTAGAAGCAGAATACAACTCTAGACAGAAATTTCCAAGATTGAAGCTCAAAAGCTCTCCTATGCTTAACCAAGTAGCAACAATGTATACACCTACGTTGTTTGATTTATTTCAGACAGAAGTTGAAGAGGTAATGGCACTTTCCATCCTAGAACGCAATGTGAGTCAAACACATAGTTATGTGGTTGGAGTTTTCAATTAAAATGGAAAATATGAAGTCATGTGGAATCCATTAGATGAGACTTTATCTTGTAGTTGCAAAAAGTTTGAGTCATTTGGTATTTTATGTAGGCATGGTTTGAAAGTTCTTGATGTATTGGATATCAAGTTGATTCCTAATAGATATATCATGAAAAGGTGGAGAAGAGATGCAAAAGATGGAAGCGGAAAAAATTGCACAACACATAACATTAAGCCAGATACGCGACTGGAATATGTAGATCGGTATCAAGATTTATGTCCAAAATATATTCAATTGGTGAATGAGGCATGTGAAACTAAAGAAGGCCATAATATTCTAAGCCCAGCAATTGCAGATTTGAAAAAAAAACTTTGTGACCTTAGGAATTGCAAAGCTAATGTAGAAGAAGACATCATTAAACCTTCCACCAATTTTGTAGACAAAGAAGATCAATTATGTGCTTCGATTACGATTGTACCAAAGGGATAAAGAAAAGGGAGATTTATCGTAATAAAAAGCATAGGACGAAATCATGGATAGAAAAGATGCCGAAGTGAAAGGAAGGCACATCAAAGAAGCAAACAAAGAAAAGAAAAATGCAAGAAGTAATCTTCAAAATTATCTTTATTTTCACCATTCTATTTTATTTTTACACATTAATGTAGTATACTATTATTGTTGCTAAACTAGTACAATTTTTACAGGAAATATATGCACATGACGTCATAGCACAAAAAAAAACTAAGGATATCTCTTCTGGAAATATTACTAGTTTTACACAACTTTTAATGGTAAAGATATTTACAATTATATATTTTACTTTGATATCAATAATAGTTTAGATGCATGATTTGATAATTTTAATGCTAAGCTTGTGATATGTGTAATGTGTAATTGGATTTTTTGTAGTCAGCTTCTACAAGTTCTGCAGCACATCAGGGAGGCTCATCAGCAAGTGTTGCATTAGCATCACATTTAGAGAGTATATTAAGCGTTGTAGGCTCCAACGACAAAATTAATGGTGCAGGAGGTCTGTTGACTCAAGGAAGTGTTGCAAGTGGAGGTCCCTTGACTTAAGAAAGTGCTACAAGTGAATGGAATCCGATGGTTCATAAAGTCAAGCCATTTTTCTAGTTTAGGATCATGTTTTATAATTTATGACACATGTTGAGATTAAGTGCTCTTGTTTTGTAATTTTCCTAGTTTAGGACTGGAGTTTTGATGGTCCAAAACTTAGTCACATTCAAATGTTTAGATTTTTTATTATTTGGAAAGAATACTTAATCTACATGTCTGATGTATCTCTGCAAGGTCTTAATTTCTGCATAATTATTTGTTGCTACAGAAATTGTTACTGTTTCTACATAATTATTGCATAATTGTTACTGTTTCTGCATAATTACTGTTACTGTTTCTGCATAATTATTGTTACTGTTATTGTTTCTGCATAATTACTGCATAATTATGTTTTTCTGCATAATTACTGATACTGTTTCTGCATAATTACTGTTACTGCATAGGTCTGGTATTGCACATTTTGCATAATTATGTTTTTCTGCATAATTACTATTTCTGCAGAATTGGTCCGATATTGCACATTCTGCATAGTTACTGTTTTCTGCATAATTGTCATGCTAGGCAGGAGCTGTATGCATGTTAATTAAGCTGTATGTTTTTCTACATAATTAATGTTTTTCTGCATTGTATTGCACATTCTACATACTCCCACACACCCACATGCAGGCACACACGCACACCCCAGCAGCGATACCCGCACCACCTGTGCATACCCACACGCACACTCCCCTGCACACCCTTACACACATAGCTGCCACACCTACACACACACCCCAACAGTTTTACCCACACCACCCGTGCACACCCTTACACCTACTTACAAAAATCTACAAATATCAATAGCCCACAACTGTCACAATCCTTATTTACAAATATCCGCAAATATCCACACTGCCACTGTACTTGGGTTGCACCCCTATGAGTTACTTAGCATTACAATCAAAATTCAATCCAACAGAGTAGACACCAAGAGAATTTAATAAAAAAAATGAACAAATTTTATTAAAATGTACACTTTGATCACATAACAAGAATTCCATTGAAATAAACACGTTGATTCTATGATTATAATAACATGAAACTTCTACAATTGGTGTGCTTATTGCTTGACTATACATTCCACCTCTTGCTTCTTGATTATACATTCCATACAAAGTCTACAATTTTCAATCTTAGCTTGATCGCTTCGACTTGCCTCGTGTTAAACAACTTGCCCCATCTCTTGGTATGAATGTATGACGCTTTGGTATCAAAACTTTGGGATGTATCATAGCTCCAAAGGCCCTTCCAAATTTCTGATGATTAGGATCAATGAAACCTATAAGCAATATTAACAAATCTCAATCCTTCAGAATTACAAATACATTTAACATAAGCTCAATTAGTGAACTATGTAGCAAAACATGTAACAAACTCAACTCTCTGAGGCATTCTGTCAAACACGTAGTAGATACGACTGATATTTTTAGACAACAAAAGAAAAACAAAATGTGCACAACATAGAAGGAATTAGGACTTACAGAGAAAAACCCTTGTTCACAATAGGTATGAGCCTCACACACCCAAACTGAATCGCCAATTCTCTCACATCAAAGTTGTTCCTTCAAAACCCAATTCAGTCTCAGCCACCATTACTATAACATTACAATAAAACTAACTAAATAAACAATAAATAAAAAAACCCACTTGACATCGAGACCGTTCTGCAAGACAAGAAACTACATTCAAAAGCCATTTAATAATAGATATTTTGATGATAAATATTTATGCTTTTATATGCAGTAAGCCATATGTACAATGCTTTAAACCCCTTCACACAAGCATTTTGACATATCAACCCAAAGGCCATTTAAAATTCAAGCACTAGTTAGCTAGGGGATATGATACAATGTAAATGTATGATTCAAGCACACCAAGATGCAAAACCAACCAAAAAAAAAAACAACAACATATATTATGGAGATTCATAGGCCTGTTGTCCACTTTAATAAATTCTCTAAAATAATCATATCCTTTAGTTAAATTAGTTTTCCTGATAAAGAATAAAAATGGTTTAAAATGTATTTTACTATGTTCCGAATTAACTCGCAAATACAATTTCTCACCAAGATTCAATCAGCCACTTTCTTTTCATTTGTACACCACTTCATTTTTCCTAGCTCTTCCCTTTCAATTAGACAATTTCTTACAAATTTCAATCAATCCCCAAGCTCAAAACCAACAAAAAAAAAAAAAAAAAAAAAAAACATAGAAGGAATTTGGACTTACAGAGAGAAACCCTTTTTCACAATAGGTATGAGCCTCACGCACGTAAACTAAATCGCCAATTCTCTCACATCCAAGTTGTTCCTTCAAAACCCAATTCAGTCTCAGCCACCATTACTATAACATTACAATAAAACTAACTAAATAAACAATAAATAAATAAAAAAAAACCCACTTGACACCGAGACCGTTCTGCAACAAATTGAAGGACCTGTTGTAAGCTTTCTCCGACATGCCACTCAGCTTTATAGCGCTTTGCTGATCAAACAAAGCGCCACGCCTGTTAACCAAAATGACAACACACTCAACAAAAAAAGGATAACCCAAAAACCAAAAACAAAAAACCCATTAAAGTAGTAAAGAAGCGAACCTTGTAGCAACGATTTCTAAGCAGATTATAGCTTTGCAAACCTCACCCTTCAAAAGAAAATCAAAAACCCCAAATCGTAGTGTTTGGGTAAAAGCTTCATCAAAAACCCCAAATCGTAGAGAGAGAAAGAGAGTTTGAAATATTCAGATGAAATCTTCTGCTTATAGTGTTTGGGTAAAAGCTTAGAGCATAAAAGCTTGATCAAATCGTAGCTTGGCGCAGGTGGTACTGGTGGCACCGTGATGGTGGGGAGAGAGAGAAAGTTGAACCTTGGAGAAGAGAGTGAGAAAGAGAGTTTGAAATATTTAGATGGGTTTGGTGAGAGAGAAACTGTGGTTTTCGAAGGAATGGCAATGAGTATAACCATAGTTAAGTATGGTTTTGGTTAAGTTTATGACATATACCATAATTAAATGTGGTTTGGGTTAAGCTGATGATGTGGCACGTTTTTTACTGTTGTTGATTTTCAGAAAAATCATGACCGTGTACTGGACACTCTCCATGCCAAATTGAAATGGAGAGGATCCGGATCCGACCATGACTGGGGAGCTATCATAGCCTGGAATTTTTGCTTGTTCAGGCCTGACCAAATCAAAGCACTGGTCAACATGAGTGTGGTGTGGTTTCCTAGGAACCCAACTATTAATCCTGTGGATGGATTTAGGGCTGTGTTTGGTGATGATTACTACGTTTGCAGGTTTCAAGTGCGTCTTTTACTCTTTGATAAATTTGGTTGGTCATATAAAAGACAAAACACACTTTTGCAATTATAGGAGTCTTATCTTTTTTTCTTTTTTTTTTTCTAAGTAATACTACAGTTACAAACTATTTTATTATAATATTTTTATAAATTATTGATGTGGTCAGCTTCTTATTGATTTTCACTTAAGTTCACCATTAACATCACTTTTTAATTTACAAATAACTACTCACTACATCAGTAGTTTGTAAAAAATTTTTTTTTTTTTTGGCTTTTTGGTTAATTGATTAATATATTCATTATTTATTAAGGGATTAAAATTTCGTTACAAATGGTAATTTATCCTAAAATTAGAGTTAATTTGTGTATAATTCCTCATAATCATTCATATCCAAATCGAATGCGACAAAATCTTATTATATTTCAAATTGGAATCTAATTTATGTCATGTGTCACGTCTAATTTTCTTAAATTTGATACAATTATTTACTACACTTCAAAAATAGAGTCCAATTTAATTTTCTTAATTTTTTTTATATTAAATGAGTTATTAAGTGAGAAAACCATGAAAGCAAAATTAATAAACCTTAAAAAATAAATTACCATCAGTGATTCAGTTTTTTAGAGTGTTATATTATTATTATTATTATTATTATTATTATTATTATTATTATGCAGATAGTGGTTGGGCAAACTAAAATTGATAATTTCATCAATAACAATTTAAATAATTTTTTTTTGTTTCAAATAAACTTATATTTATTTTATCGATAACTATTTTATATTTTTAAATATATATATATATATATATATATATAAACATAGTAAATTTTAATACACATTTAGTTATACTTCTTTGTAAATATATCTCATTCATACACATGAGATTACAAGCTTGTTATCTTTATTTGTTTGTCTTAAATTCTATTAAAACTTATAAGTAGACTAATCATAATCATTGCCATGATTCTCAAATCTTTATTTTGTTTCAATTTTCTGTGTGTAACTCATCTTAATTCTTTCATGAAGTTGTTTAATTTCCCTACAGGAACCTGGAGAGACCGAAAAGAATTTTGCTAACCTGGATACTTCACTACTATTTAAGAATCTTCTTTCAAATAGGGATCCAAGTCCTCCATGCTTTCCTAAAGAAATTGGACTAATTGGTCTACTTAAAACTCCAGAGACCTTGCCCTCTTGGTTGTCAGAAGAAGATACTGACTACTATGGCAGAATTTCACTGGAGGATTGAACTTTTATCGCGCTTTGAAACTGTATGTTTCGTGCTTCTTTTATGCACAATATCCATGGCTAGTATACAAGTCATCTGAGTAAGACTTAAACCTCCACTGACTTTTGAACAAGCAGCAAAAACCGTCTAGGCAGCAATTTTGAGACTGAGATTAGCACCTATGAGAGAATCTTTTTGCTTGAAACTATAAAAACATGAGCAATTTTCTCTTCTTGCAGATCCTGGGAGCTCACAGGACCATGGACTGGACTGCAGATCAAAGTGCCTGTAAAGTTCATTGTGGGCGACCTGGACCTCACGTATACCGTGCCAGGTGTAAAAGAATATATACACAATGGTGGCTTCAAGCAGGAGGTGCCAAATCTTCAAGATGTAGTTGTAATTGAAGGAGCAGCCCACTTTATCAATCAAGAAAAGCCAGAGGAGGTCAGCGAACACATTCATGACTTTATCAAGAAGTTCTGATTACCATTAGCCACATTAATTGGCACGTAAATTCTTGCATTTTTTTTTATATGTGGAACTGATGCTTTACCTTGGCGTGTCAAATTGATACTTCACCTTAGTCTTCCTAGAGGTTAGCTAGGCCTCATCATGTTTACTTCAGTTGTACATGGGGTGTATCTGATTACTTTTTGCCTGAAAATTAAATAAGCATGTAATGCAGAATCTATCAATAACATCTTCTGCCCCTGGTGAGATCAAGGTTTCAATGTGAGCAAATTTCATAAAAGCATGCAATTAAATACCTTTATCTTGAAAATTAACCAACATCAAGCTTTACGTTTTGTCGGCGGAGGCCCTTGTCTTCAGAACAAAAGCTCTGGCATTTGTTTTTTTATTTATTTATTATTATTATTATTATTATCATTAGCGTACGTAATCTTGAGATCTTTAGGTAAGATGTGCAGTCTCACATGTATTCATATGTAGCTTTAGTTTCATGACTCTTCTAACAAGTCATGTAACTTGTTTAAATAATATATATATATATATGAATAATTTATAAATCGTCTAGGCTAAAAAAAAAAAAGTTTCAAACCGATGTGGAGCAAAACTTTGTCCTCCAAAGAATGTGTTGTAAATACATGTTATTTTTAGCGAGCAATGAACGATGAAGTGTCCTTGAATTGGGAATTTAGTTATTACTTTTGCTTTTAGAGCACCTTGTGCTCCACCAAAAGCTACTTTTTCCATTTTACTTTTTTTATTTTACAAAACACCTAACATCAATAGTTTTATTTTAACTTTCAATACAATGAAATAACATAAACAACACAATAAATAAACAAACAAACACTACAACCACCTCCACCAATAGCCACAACCACCACTCTACTTTAGCAACCACAACACAATGCAGGAAAAAAAAAAACACAAAAAAACAAAAGAAAAAAAGAAACAAAAAACAAAAAACAAAACAAAAACAAAAACAAAAATAAAACAAAAACAAAACCATAGCCACAGCCATAGCCACAATCACAACCCCTCACCACCAGCCACCACAACCACTAGCCATGACAACCAATAATCACAACCACAACCACAACCCACTACCACTGCCACTACCACTATCACTACTACAACCATAAACCATGAAACCCATAGCCAAAATCCACAAAATCCATTGCCAAAGCCAAAATCATCCACCACCACCACCACTACCAAAATCCACAAACCCACTGCCAAAAACATCCACCACCACTACCATAGACAAAATCAACCACCACCACAGCCATCAAATCCATATGAAAACACAAAAAAAAAAAAAAAAAAAAAAAAAAAACCCAATCACAGCAAAGAGAGAAGAGAAATGGGCGGCTTGGGGCTTGAGGCTTGGCTTGGCAGCTTGGGGCTAGAGTTAGCGAAGCTTGGGACTTGGGCAGTGACAGAGCTAGGAATTTAGGTCAGAGGGGGCAAGATTAAAAGACAAGATTAAAAGTAAAAAACTAATCTAAAAAAATTAATCAATATTAATAACAAAATAAATAAGCAACTATATGCCAATGTAATTGTCATATAAAATCTAACATAAAATGTAAACTTTAATTTGGCTTTTCACACCTAGCTTAACTTACTCAATTGCCCTCAAAGATTTTTCACATTTTGAAACCGTGCATGATTTTTTCACACTCAATAGTCTTAAATGTATCTTCCTAAACAATCATTCATCTATTGATCTTCCATTCAATTGCGTAGTCGATTTTTAATTATGTTCATTGCTGAAAAAGCTCTTTCAATAATAGCTGTTGCAACTGGTAAAATCAATGCCAAGGTCACTATTGAGTAAACCAATGGATATGAAACATCATTTTTTTCATTTCTACCATCTTTTCAGCAAGCTATCCAATTTCTGTAAGTGTTGAATGCTTTCAAAAACTCTAAGGTACAAATTGAAAAAGACTGGTATCAAAAGTTTTTTTTTTTTTTTTTTTAATGTGAGGCATCCTTTACTCCTTTATATAATATATATATATATATATATATATTTATATATATTTTTATAGAGTCCTATTAGTATTAGGTTGTGTAATTCCTTATGTCAGCCCCATTCCCCTATGATTCCTATTTCCTTATGTCAGCCCCATTCCCTTATGATTCCTATTTCCTTATGGCAGTAGGATTTGCATCTTTTGTACATCTACAACCTAATGTCTTTTGTGCCAGGGGGGCATGGGTGAAATACGTACCATATTAGTACCAAAAAAATTTGAAAGTTCAGGGGGGGCACTTGCCCCCCCTCACCCCCGCTCCCTCCGCCCCTGGACTTGGGTCAGCGAAACTTGGGTCAGCAAAGCTTGGAGCCTGGGTTGGTGAAGCTAGGTAGAGAGGGATGAGAGAGATAGGAGATCTGATGGGAGTAAAGGGAGAGAGAGAGATGAGCTGAAAAAATAAATAAATAAATAAGTGGAGGAAAGAAAAAAATATATATTAAAGGGATTTGGCTTCTTACTACAATAAACAGGTACTAGTACCTGTTTAATGTAGCATATAGCCAAATTTTTTTTAGCTATGGCACCACCAATGTGCACAATATTTTGTAGTTTGAGGAGGCAAAAATAGCATTATAGCTATATGCCTCCACTAATAATAATGCTTTTACCTAGCCTATTATATCACATAGCCGATACTAAGGTCTAGATTTGTTATTTGTAGTTGTTACTTCATTATCAAGGATGGGCAGCATGTGCTTACACTTCGCTATCTAGAAACGCCATTTTCAGGACTCAATCATTTGTGATTAATTATGGAGAATAATCAAAGATTGTTATCAACAACAAAAAATGGAGAATATCAAAGATGGATCTTAATGGGCCATTATGAGATGCTTTGTAATCACTACCAACATCAGCAACAAATCAAACACATAAAAATGTTCAACGGTTTCATTTATATCCAAAAGCACCTATCAACCTAATCTATATATCTATATATATAAATATATATATTCCTTTTTTTTTTACAAAAAAAATATATAATTAGATTATTAATTTTACACATTCATCTTGGGTGGTTTTACCATTACATATAATTTGGCATTTATTAGATGTTTATAATTAAATATTGAAATCAATGAAGAATAAAAAACCAAAAAAAATATCTATACTCTATATAGTGATGGAAGGTTTGTAATAAATTTTACAAAGCTCTTTATGCACTACATCTTTAGCATCTTTTCTTATTATTATTATTACTCCAATATTATTTTTTGCAATTATTACTTTGTTCAACTTTTTATCTTCTTTAACTATTGTCTTTTTAGTTCAATCTTTCATCCCCTCCAATAAAGTTTTTTTTTTTTTTTTAATTTTCATTTGATTCTCTTTAGATTTTTAAAAATTTTCCTTTATAACTTCTTAAATTCTACAGTTTTACTTTGTTCAACTTTTCATCAAACTCCACCCTTCCTCTTCCATCTTAATTTTCATAGAAATTTCTTATAACTATTCATTTCCACCTTTCTCTCCTATTCCTTCCAAGTTGTCCACAACAAAAAGTCAATACTCTCTCTCTCTTTCTCCAATTCTGTTTCTCTTTTGGTGGATTTTTTTATTGTTTCAACCACTTTTTTTTTTTTTACTAATGGATCTTTTTGTTATTGTTGATTTACTTGTCACATCACTTTTTTTTTTTTTTTTATCTTTTTGGTAGGTTCCAGTCTACAACTACAAATGTTAGGCCCTTTTGTAGTTGTACTATAGTTATGTAATTTATTATAAACCCGGTTTAAAACACTAATAATAGTATTTTCGTGTATGTTCTAATAAGTATTACTGTTTACTCAAAAAAAAAAAACTTTTATGCATATTTAGGTAGTTTGGTATTCCATTTTTTTATCATGAGTTCTTTTTCTTTGTCACATTGGTTTGATATGATTTGGGTTAATAATTAGTTGTTTTGCATGTTAGAATTTGATTTTTTATAGTGATCAATTTAGATGTTAAACTATGAGACTTTAATCATTTTTGTTTATTTTTTTTAATCCTTTGGAGTATACAAAGTATTCTTAATAGTTGTATTAAAAATACTCTATAATGTCATTTATTCAAAGAAAAGCAAAGGCTAATCAAACAAAAGTAATCAGATGGGTGACATATTTTAATTTAGTTTTTGCAATTGTATTTTAATTATTATTATTATTTTAAAACAATGCATATATAAATTTAATTCTTAGATTTTGCAAATAATTTTTTATTTGATAATAGGTTTTGGGTGGGCGAAATTGCAAAGGATACAGAAATTTAATATGGCAATAGTGCCACGTGTCATACCTGATGCCAAGGAAGTCGGTGCCGCTCTGAGAAGGCCATATCCTTGGACAACAAGGCCAGGGAGGTGATCCATGGTCACGTCAATGGCACAACACCAGAGGAGGCCTCACTGTAGAGGAAGAACTTCAGAGAGGGGATTAGCCCTGACATGACTGGAAGGATGGTAGTGGCACCCTGACATGACTGGAAGGATGGTAGCTGCCACCACATTTAGTGCACCCCACCAAACCCCATGGCCACATTTGTGTGGAGAAAACCCCTGAACAATGATGTCTTGGTTGTCGTAACTCACAAAAGAACTGGGAAAGGCGTCTAGTGGACAATCACTCGAGTAGCGTCATGCACGATCAACAAGTGGATTGCCAAGATCAGCTAAAAGAGGCTATATAATGTAAGAGATCCCCCAGGGAAAAGGAATCATCAGAAATTATATAGGGAAAACAATGTAGCAACAAAAACTATAGTATCCAAGTTTAAAAGAAATATATTTAGGGACCACTCTCCTCAAATTTTGCCGAAGAATGATTTCTTTGCATAAAGCGTGTTTTTCTTTGCTCTCTTATTGTCTTTAATCCATTGTGTGCGCTGTTCAATCCATTGAAACCTAGTTTTTAAGCCTGCTTTCTACAAATTCATTGTGTTGGGCTCTTTCGGTCCTAATCCAGTTACATCTTGGGCTTAGGATCCAAACCCCGCCCTTACAATTAGCGCCATCAGTGGGGAAGGCTCAAGCTTTAGTGGAATCAACGTTCAACTATGGTAGGTTTAGGGCCTAACCGGGAAGAGTCTGTTGGTTCCCAACGTCAAGATCATTTTCTCAATCTTGAACTAAAAAGGGATCGGGAGGTTAGTGTACACACGCGACACACCAATAAGAGCCCATCTCGAGGTGGGAGTCACATCTCTCATGAGGAAAACACTGTAAGCCTGCAGCTGGAGATAGACCGTTTGTGGAGAAGATTGTGCCGTGAGCGACGCAGAGGAACTCCTTCCAGTTCTAGCCATTCTTCTGGTGATGATAGTGATAATAGCTACCGACCTAGATTAAGGACTCCTCCCAGTGAGTATTTTTCGTGTGATAAGGAGCGCCACGGTAGGTGAAGAGGGAAGAGTCTGGCTCACAAAGGTCTGGGCAAGGGCACTATGAGTAGGACTCTAAATTAGATTTCTAAGTCACCTTTCACCCGTAGGATTGGGGGAGGAAAACTTCCTCGGAGGTTTACTCAGCCAACCTTCACCTTGTATAATGGCAAAACAAACCCTGTAGAGCATGTTAGCCACATCAACCAGAGAATGGTTGTTCACTCAAAAAACGAGACTTGATGCAAGGTGTTCCATCCAGTTTGGAGCCCGTGGTGATTAAATGGTTTGATGGTCTGAGGGAGGGCTCTATTAACTCCTTAAAGGAGCTCACAAGAGCCTTTGGTTCTCAGTTTGTAACTTGCAGCAGAGTTCCTCGGCCTTTGGGCTCCCTGTTGTCTATAACTATGCGGGAAGGGGAGACCTTGAAGACCTATTCTGACAAATACTGGGAGATGTTCAATGAGATAGATGGGAATTTTGATGATGTGGGCATAAGGACATTCAAGGTCGGCCTACCTGCCGAGCACAGTTTGAGGAAATCTTTTACTAGGAAACCTGTTAAGAGTGTGCGTCAGCTCATGGACCGTATTGACAAGTACAAGCGGGTTGAGGAGGATCAACAGCAAGGAAAAGGGAAGGCTAAGGTGGTCCCTCAGGATAGGAGGGATTTTAGGTCAAACATATACAATAATAACCATCCTCAGAGAGATTTTGCTAGGCAATCAGGATCTACTGTGGTTCAATTGGTTAACACGGTGTTCCAAGAGCCAGTACATCAAATCCTGGAAAAAATTAAGAACAAGCCATACTTTAAATGACCAAATAAGATGGAAGGAGACCCCACAAAGTGCAACCAAAGCCTTCATTGTCAATACCACCAGGAGTAAGGACACACCATAGAAGATTACTAGACTTTGTAGAGCCACCTAGAGCAAATAGTTCGAAGTGGAAAGCTAAAGTAATTCTTGTACTGACCCAGAGAAATGCTTCTGCAAGACCACCTTTGGGTATAATTAGTGTCATTCTTGTTGCTCTAGGGAGGACTGGCTCTCAACCATCCGAGGTGATGTCTATAGCTCGGCCATCTACAAAAGACTCGCCCCCTGATTCTAAGAGGGGTAGATTGAAGGCATGACCAGCTTTGAGCTTTTTCGATTAGGATAAAGTTGGACCTTACAGCCACATGATGATGCCCTGGTAGTTACTCTCAGGATTGAAGGGTATGACGTGAAGAGGGTGATGGTGGATCAGGGTAGCGGTGCAAAGATCATGTACCCTGACCTATATAAGGGGCTGAAGTTGAGGCTCGAAGACCTGGCCTGCTATGACTCCCCCCCTCTGATAGGGTTTGATGGGAAGATTGTCTTTCCGAAAGGCCAATTCAGGCTACTTGTTTAGACAAGGTCAGAGGTCGTGGAAGTGAACTTCATTGTAGTAAACGCGTACTCCCCCTATACAGCTATTGTGGCGAGACCTTGGCTCCACGCCATGGGGGCTATGCCTTCCACCCTACACTTGAAGGTGAAGTACCTGTTAGGGGACAGGGTCGAGGAGCCTTCACATCTTGCCTCTCCTACCACCGCATCCGCGGTCCACCCTGGCACCTTTGATTGCTATAAACCCTAATTAGCAACAGCCGAGGACTCACCATCAACCTAATGCCTAATTGCAACCACTAAGCACTGCCATAGTGGCTATAATCAAGCATCAGGCCGATGGTGAGTCCTCGGCTGCTGCTGATTATGGTTTATAACAATCAAAGGTGTCAAGGTGGACCGCAGAAGCAGTGGTAGGAGAGGCAAGATGTAAGGAGTTGGAAAAAGTTGTTGTCGGTGATGATGAGGATAAGTTCTTCCGGATTGGAGTCTAGTTAACCCCTCGAGAGAAGGAGGAGCTGATGGCATTTCTTAGGAAAAACATCGATGCGTTTGCATGAGGCACTTATGAAGCCCCTAGGTAGACCCAAACTTCATTTGACATCACCTAAATGTCAATCCATCTACCATCCCCAAAAAGCAACCACCTCGACCCTTATCTAAGGAGCATTCTAATGCCGTTAGAGAGGAAGTGACCAAGCTTAAGAGGGTAAGTGCTATCAAAGAGGATTTTACCTTGAGTGGTTGGCTAATACAATGGTGGTGAAAAAGAAGGGCGAGAAGTGGCGAGTATGTGTGGACTTCACGGATTTGAATAAGGCCTGCCCAAAGGACCCTTTCCCCATGCCTCAGATAGGCCAGTTAGTAAATGCAACTATGGGCCATCCTCGGATGAGCTTTTTGGATGCCTTTCAAGGGTACCACCAAATACCATTAGCTTTGGTTGATCAGGAGAAGATAACTTTTGTTACTCCTACTAGCAATTACCACTACAAGGTGATGCTCTTTGAATTAAAGAATACAGGGTCTACCTATCAGAGGATGATGACTAAGATGTTCGACCTACAACTAGGCAAAAATCTTAAGGTTTATATAGATGATATGTTGGTGAAAAGTAAGGTAGTGTCTAAGCACGTAGGTGACCTCAGAGATATTTTTGAAATACTAAGGAGGCACAAACTGCTCCTCAATGCTTCCAAGTGCTCTTTCAGCGTTGTCTCGGGTAAATTTCTAGGCTACATGGTCACTCATCGTAGAATTGAAGTCAACCTTGATCAAATTATGGCAATTAACAATTTGTAACCCCCTCAGAATCCTAAAAAAATTCAGAAGTTAACAGGGATGACTGCTGCTCTAAACCGATTCATCTCTCAGTCAGCAGACAGGTGTAGGCCTTTCTTTCGATTGTTGCGTAAATGGAAGGGATTTGAATAGATCGAGGAGTGTGCCCTGGCCTTCCAACAGCTGAAGGAATACCTTTTTCGGCCACCTATTATGTCCAGGCCCGAGGAAGAGAAGGTTCTGTTTGCTTACGTTGTTGTAGCCTCCTATGCAATGAGCTTAGTGCTGATATGAGTTGACAATGGAGTGCAGAGACAAGTTTATTATATGAGAAAGTCATTACATGAAGCAGAGGTTCGTTACCTATCGCTGGAGAATGCCATTTTGGCAATGGTGCATGCTACATGCAAGCTCCCTCATTACTTCCAAGCTCACACAGTTGTGGCTCTAACCCAACTTCCTCTTCAATCCCTGCTTCGAAGAGCTGATTACACGAGAAGGATTGCCAAATGGGGAACAATCCTATGGGCCTTTGATTTCAAGTATATGCCTCGTACCTCTGTTAAAGGCCAAGTCTTCGCAGATTTGATAGTTGAGTTTGCTGAATCTACACTGGAAGAGGAAGTGGAAAAGCAAAATATGGATGGAAAATTAGTTGGGATTGTGTCCTTGCAAGAACCTCTAACTTGGAGGGTATATGTTGATGGCGCAGCTAATCAAAAGGGATCTAGAGTGGGGCTAGTCGTGGTATCCCCTGAGAATATCACTATTGAGAAATACTTGAGGCTGGGCTTCTCAGCCACAAACAATGAGGCCGAGTATGAGGCTCTACTGCTTGGGATGGATATGGTCTAGAAAATGGGAGGAAGCACAGTAGAGGTGTTTTCTAATTCAAGGTTGGTTATGAACCAGGTAAATGGAGAATTGGAAGCCAGGGATTTGAGGATGTAAGGATATTTGAGTCAAGTCAGGCACCTGCAATCATGGTTCAAGTCTTTCACCTTACAGCAGGTCCCTAGAAGCAGAAACACGCATGTAGACTCTCTTACCACTCTCGCAACCTCCTCGGTACAGAGCTTACCTCGAGTTTTCTTGGTCGAAGATTTGTGTAAACCCTCTGATTCGAAGAGGGAGAAGGCTCAGGTTCATCAGGTTAGGGCAGGGCCTAGTTGGATGGATCCTATCGTGTTATTCCTCAAGGACGACGTCTTGCCCGAGGAGAAGGTGGAGGCTGATAAGGTGCGGAGAAAAGCTCTTCGATTTTGGCTATCCGAGAATCGAAAATTGTACAAGCGCTCTTTCTCTGAGTCATATTTGCTATGCATCCACCCTAACGTAGTGGAACCACTCTTGGAAGAGCTACATAAAGGGATTTGTGGGAGCCATACAAAAGGCAGGTCATTGTCTCACATAGCCCTCACTCAAGGATATTGGTGGCCAAATATGCAGAGGGAAGCACAAAAGTACGTGAAGAAGCATGACCAATGCCAGAGATTTGCTCCAAACATTCATCAACCAAGGGGTATGCTTAACCCTCTGTCTAGCCCCTGGCCTTTCACTTAATGGGGCTTGAATATTGTGGAGCCCTTCCCTAAAGCAGCAGGAATAGGAGATGACTTTTGGTCGGCACTGACTACTTCACCAAATGGGTTGAAGTGGAGCTACTAGCGAATATTAAGGATGTGGATGCCAAGAGGTTTGTGTAGAAGAATATTGTCACTCGATTTGGGATTCCCCACACTCTCATCTCGGACAATGCACTTCAGTTTGACAGCAAAGCTTTCAAAAAGTACTATTGCAAATTGGGGATCAAGAACAAGTACTCAACTCCGGCTTATCCATAGGGAAATGGACAGGCTGAGGCTGCCAATAAAGTCATGGTGAATGGACTCAAGAAGAGGTTGGATGATGCAAAGGGTAAATGGGTAGAAGAGATGCCACATGTTCTTTGGACATATTGGACTACCCCTTGTAGGTCCACAGGGGAAACACCCTTTTCAATGACTTATTGGGCCAAAACTGTGATTCCTCTTAAGACTGGATTCCCAACGCTGAGGACAACCTTATTCACTCCAGACAGCAATGACAACCTACTGGGAAAGAGCCTGGATTTAGTTGAAGAACGGAGATAAAATACCATGGTTCAATTGACATACTATCAACAAAAGCTCAAACAGGGATTTGACTCCAGTGTGAAGTTAAGACCATTAGCCCCTACGGACCTGGTATTGAGGAAGGTTGTAGGTACTATAAAAAACCCAGCATGGGGAAAGTTTGGGCCCAATTGGGAAGGGTCATACCGTATCACCTCGGTAGCGGATATAAGTGCATACTTCCTAGAAGATCTGGACCAAAATGTTATACCACACCCTTAGAATGTAAATAACCTGCGAAGATATTATTATTAATGAAAGGCAATTCCGCCATGTTTTTGTTAGAGTTATGTGTCATCTTGGTTATTCGTTTGAATATTAAACAGAACCTTAGTCATGCCTAGTTCCTCCGACTACACACCTTAGGTAAATTAATATTCTGGATTACTTGCTTGAATATTAAACAGAACCTTGTTCATGCTTGGCTCCTCAGACCGCATACCTTGGGTAAATTAATATTCTCCATTATTTGTTTAAGTGTTAAACAAAACCTTGGTTATATCCGATTCCTCGAACCACATGCCTTGCATAAATTAATACTCCCCATTACTTGTTTGAATATTAAACAAAACATTGATCATGCCTGGATCCTCAGACCACAAACCTTGGGCAAAATTAATATTCTTCATTATTTGCTTAAATGTTAAACAGAACCTTGGTTATGTCTGTTTTCTTGGACCACATGCCTTGGGTAAATTAATGCTCTCCATCGCTTGCTTGAATATTAAACAGAACATTGGTCATGCTTGGCTCCTCGGACCACATACCTTGAATAAATTAATATTCTTGGTTATTTTTTTAAGTGTTAAACAGAACCTTAATTATGTCTGGCCCCTCAGACCACATGTCTTGGGTAAATTAATATTTTTCATTATTTGTTCAAGTGTTAAACAGAACCTTGGCTATGTCCAGTCCCTTAGACCACTTACCACTTGCCTTAGGTAAATTAACATTCCTTTGATCATAAGAGTACCAAGCAGGACCTTGGTCATGCCTGGTCCCTCAGACCATATGCCTTGAGCAAAATAACACTTCGCAATTTCACCAAGGATGGGACCTCGGCGTATGCATCATTATGAAAAAATAAGGACTCACCCTGGGTTTTGGTCAAAAGACTCTGAAGGTACATTCATAAGGTACTCTTAAAATGAGAGACCTCAGACACCCCCTTTTTTCTACTCAGTGTTTTGCTTGTCTCTAAGGACTTAGATATTCCTATTGATAATGTCGTTTTTCGTACCAACACATAGTTATTTTTCTCACTATTTACATGGCCTTGATTTATTTGAATTAACAACAATTAATTACTATTATCTCTTGATTAAAGTACGAGTATTCACCCTTATAAGCTTCATTAATCTAACCTCCCAGCAAAAGACAGAATAGCTACCACAGTCAATTAGAAATAAATATTGTAAAAAGGAGAAAAACAAAGGTTCACTTAACATAAAACAAAAGTCAATATCTTTTCATTGATCAAAAGGGGAGGTACATCTTAAACATGGCAAACTGCCACAACAAAAGAAAGTTACATAAAAAATAAATAAATAAATAAAAATAAAAATAAAAAGAGAAAAAAGGTCAGTAGCCTTGGGAGCAGCATCCTTGGCCTTAGGAGCAGCCTATGGGCCCTTTGTCTCTGGTAGGGGTTTGGCCTCCTTACCTTTGCCCTTGACCTCTGGCTGAGAACCACCCTGCCAGCCCCCTTACCCTTGGCCACTTCTGCCTCCTAGCCATGGTCACCAGTCTTGCCAGGCCCTTTAGAGGTCTCAGGAGGAGGAAGACAAGCCTGGGTGGTAAAGAGCTGCTCAGGTGCAGTTGTCATAGGGGCAGCATTTGCTTTAAGGCCCAGAAGTGCTGCGGGAGCTTCGCAGAGGTCTTTGGGATAATAGATATTTTCAGCCTTCCTCCACTCCGAAGTAGCAAGAACTCCAGCCAGGTTGAGTGCCTCTGTCCACACCTGCTGGCAGTATTCCATGCAGACCTCGGCCAACTCCTTTGTCAGGCAGGCCTCAGTCTTCTGCACCTCAAGATTATAGGATTTCTGCTTCGCAACTTCCTTAGCCGCCCAAGTGGCCTCCTTGGACTTCGCTAGCTCTGCCTTCAAGTCTGCGGCCTACTACTTAGCCGTGGCTAGCTCTGTCTCAGCATAATAGAGCTTCATACATTCTCAGCTTGATCTAGAGCATTCTTGAGGCCAGCCTTAGTGCTCCTCCTTTCCCTCTCCTCAGCAGTCACCTTCGTAGTGAGTGATAGGCCAAAAACGTATTGACCCCTTGTGATGAATTAACTGATTAATTAACCAAGTTTATTAAGTAATCAAATTAACATGCAAGATGTGTGGTAGCACAAACAAATCACCAATTAAACTAAGTATGCAGCAGAAAATAAATTGACAAGGTGATTTGTTTACGAATGCGGAAAACCTACATGGCAAAAACCCCACTAGGTGATTTTAAGGTCACCACTCCCGAGAATCCACTATTATCAAACCAAGCGATTACAAATAAAGAAATCTCAGTACCTTATACCAACTTACAGTTGAACTCTTACCCCAATACTCTGTTGGACTTGTTCTGTAGTAACAATCTCTTGTTTCAATGCACGATTTCCAATACGTGACTAACCAATTGCGTGGATTCTAGTATACGACTTGATTCACCAACTAGAGAAGGATGTTGGTTGCAAAGTTCTTCAATTCATCTAGACGATGAATATCATGAAGTTGCTTGCTCACAAAACCCTATGGTGTACAAACACAGCAGCTTCCTCAAAAGAGAGATGAACTAGGGCAAACTCTGTCTCCAGTCACGATTTGCATGAATAATCTTTTCCACACATACGAGCAACCTTTAACGGCCCTTAAAACAATCCTTATATATATTTAAGGTTGTAAGAAAAGAAAGCCCAAATATACAATCACGGATTGAATGAAAATAGTCCTGAAAAACTGAACTTCATAAATCTCGACAGATACCCTATCTGTCGAGCTACGAGCTTCAACAGATCTACAGGTCTCAATAAATAGCTAGCTGTCGAGCTTTAATGAATAGTACTTTTCACACTTGAATCTTGGACAGAATTGCATGGCTTTAACACTTGATCTTGAAACAAGGTTTCTTAAAGCATTAAACACATCCTAGATCTACCCAATTACAAGTAAAGTGCGTTTTGTCAAAGGATTAGCCAATTACATAAAACAGTAACATATGTTCCTAACATGTGAATCACATATATCGTAACAATCTCCCCATTTGGCAATCCGTGACAAAACCACAACAAATAAATGAACATATGAGAGAAGTCATAAGTTAATCAACTCATACTCACTTGTTGAATACAATAAAATCTATCCTAACACAAACTCTTGAAAAACTTTGCAAGAAGGGAGTTTATGGCAAGTAGACTTTGACAACCTGTATTTCTGAAACACTTTAAACAAAAATCATCTAGACATCTTAGTGTGAAACAGAAATAATAGATTTCATACAAGATATAAGAAGCATATGCATAAAGAGAGAAAAGAAACAACACATGTAAGAGTAGGCAAAACACATACATCAATATATAAAGAATATAAGTACAATGTATGTCTAAATGGTCACAAGACCAATATACAAGATATGATGTATTTGAAATAGAAAGAAAAGAAAAGAAAATACATCAAGTCCTCACTACATCCCTTTAATGTACACACTCCCCCTAACAAAAATCTCTTATGCCAACCCTCCCCCTAAGTATGACTACTCTCAAAACCAAAACTACTTCCCCTTTTTGTCACGAGTGACAAAGGGTATGAGTGTTAAGTAGACATCTCATCAGAGCTGGAAGAGCTAGCATCTCCCTCTCCATCATCAACATCGTCGTCGGAGTCGTCGTCCTCGGATGTCTCAGGTGCCTCTGGAAAAGGAGAGGAAGACTCAAAAAAGCCACCAAGGCAAGCCTATCGGCTAGCAATACGGCCGACACGAGTGTTCACCTAACACAACTCATCAGTGAGCGTGTCAAGGTGAGCATCCATGCCCTAAAGCTTCACCATGATAACATCCAGAGTCATACCACCCGCAAAAGAAGAAGGAGCGGAGGTGGCTGGAGTTGAAAAAGTGGGAAGAGCTGCTGACCCGGACCGCCTCGATCGAAACTGCGCCTCTCTCCATTTAACAGTAGCGGTGTCGATGGCACATATAACGGAGAAGTGGTCGACAATGGTAAAGGGAACAAAAAAAATGGCGTAAAATCCTCGTGATAGCCGAAGGGAAGATAAGCTTATCACGGGTCGCCGTATCCGTATATACATCTATGATATAAAGAATGAAATGAGAGGGAAAATCTATAGTGAGATGCTCTAACCAAGAAAGCAAAAACCGAGCATGGGGCTCTGTAATAGAGTTATAATGAGAAAGAGGCTGTAAAAAAAAAAAAAGTCATGACCATGTTCATGAATCTAGGACTTTTAGCAAAGGTCGAACACGGAGTAAACTGATGATCACCCCAATCAGAAGGGCACATGCAAAAAGTAGAAATCATCTCGTCTTTCGACACAATCCTCAGACGCTCACAACCGGGGTAGTCAGGATGCTATACCCTCGGGACACGGAGCACATCATACCAACTCCAGTGTGACCACTATGCGCGTACCTCGAATGCGAGTATGAAAAAAGATACTAAATAATCAAGTCCATGCATGTTGGAGTAAAACACCTGAATCAGCATGGATGGACAGGTGACCGGGACATCACACAGTGACTCCCAACCCCGACTGTGAATGACAGTGGATAGGTCAGTGTCGGAGAAGTCCGAAAAAATGACTCGGCGTTCCGAATGAACACCTCGTCAAGAAAAGTTCTTCGAGAAGTCCTTTCGGGCATTCTCATCACAGAACTGAACAGAAGAGGGAGTAGGATCAGAAGACAAAGATGCCCCGAAACAAAGAGGGTTTCGAGATGGAATAGACTTACGTTTTGGTGCCATAACACACTAACGTAAACTAAAAAGTGAGGGGGAAGAAAGAAACACTCAAAAAAGTCCCAAAGCAATTCAAATATACAAAAATATATTAAATGTAAAGGACAAATACATGAAATTGCATGAGCATGTGACGTGCAATAGTAATTGCATCATAAGCTTAGCCCAATCCAAACATACTAGCACACAATCAGTTGCACACATCTAAATGCATGACAATACTGTTATAATGCTCATGAGATGCAATGCATGAAGTTTTTAAGATCAAATCTTCAAAAACCATCCTAAAAATTTCACAAAAACCTCTTTAATTTTGAAAAACACCAAATTTTGCAAAAATCCCAAAAACTTAGATTACAAAGCATGAAATGCATGAAATGAGGGATTAGAAACTTACCAAGTGAAGAAAAACTTGAATAAGCTTGAAGAATCCTTGAGGAAGAGGTTGAAGGTAAGTGAGAGAGGTTTTGGGAGGTAAAGAGGCACAGACAGATTGAGAGAGATCGAAGAAATGAGATCAGAAATCGCGACACGCATATATATAGAAGTCTCATAAAGCTCAATCGATCGAGATGTATCGAGGAGCTATCGAGCTTTAAAACGGTCTTCTAGCTGTCGAGCCAGCTATCGAGGATCTATCGAGGATCAAGCAACAAAATTCTTCTCAAAGAGGCTCGATGGATCGAGGTAGAGATCGAGGAGCTATCGAGGGGACAAAAAGTTTGTCGATCAATCAACCTAGCTATCGAGAGGTGTCGAGATTGTGATAAAAAGCACATGAAGAGCTCAATAGATAAGCAAGGTGTCGAGGAACTGTTGAGATTGCTTAAAATAGTTTTTCAAAAAGAGAAAAACACAGACATAAATGCAATCAAACATGCAACTCAACCAAAGATCCAATCAGCATTTTAATCTCTCAAAAACATCTCTCAATCAAGAAAAATGTAGTCATATAGGTCCCAAAACACACACACACACTAAACAAGTCAAACAAATTTTATATTTCAAAAATAAGTCAAGACAGTTTAGTGAGCATACATTAACACATGTAAATCTTGTGATGGCCAAATCACATTGTACCTGCATATGTATCAAGAGTAACAAAGAATATTGTGTGTTGTGTGTGAAAAACATCACAAGATTGCATAAGTGTCTACATGTTATGAAGATTTGAGATATGAGAAAAATCACTTTAACTCATACACAATCATAACTGTTTGATGGGGACTATCACCTTCGAAGTACATCCTATAACTCTCACATCTCCTAGAATACACACTTGCAATCATATATAAAGCATGTTGATTTTTTTGCTTCTTTTTTTCTTTGCATATATTTTTTTTTCTTTTTTTTTTTTAATCAAAGTTGTGGTGATGGTGATTAAGGTGAGTTTGTGGTGGTGGTGGTTGTTGTTCACAAGGAGTGGGTGGCAAGGGAAAATGGGGCCACCCCAATGGTGACTCGCGGCGGCAGCTATTGGTTGAACCATAGAGTTTTGGCCATGGTAGTGGTGTTAGTGGCTTGTGTTGAGCTTTGAAGCTCCGGCCATGGAGGTGGGTTTGATTCAAAGATGGAGAGATCAAGTGAGGAGAGATGAGAAGAGAGGCTTAATCATTTTTGCTGAAAAAAAAAAAAAAAAAAAAAAAAAAAAAAAAAAAAAAGGGACGTGGCGGGTTAGGATTGGCTGGCGTAAAACATACCTTTTACGCCAGCTCCTGACCCAATTTATTCTCTAAATTGTTATTTGGAAATGGCTGGGAGAAATAATCTAAGTGGGGTGGGTCCCTTTTTTTTTTTTTTCTTTTCCTTTTTTTGGTAGAATTTTTTTTTAGAGAGTCTATTAATATGTGTGATACCTCTTTAGAGTTTTAACAATATTTGTAAACATACATAGCAGATTAGTTTTAATATTTAAATAATATTCATTATATAAGTTGTGCTTAAAATTATTAACATTAATAAAATTATTAACAGTATCAAAGTTAAATATACACAACTAATTGACAACATATTATATTTTTATAATTTAAAAATTATTAATTAAATTATATATGACATCATCAGTTCAACACCGATCAGACTATAAAATCTACAAAAGTGTATTTTATTAAATTAATAAAATACACTTTTGCAGTTGTAAAAGTCTTAACTTTCTTTGATATCTACTATGCTTAGTAAAAATTGTCAAAACTCTCTTAAAAGAATGGTTTAATATCGATTTAATCTTAATCATCACACTAGAAAATTGATATACTGTCTTAAGAATATTGGTTAATTGAAATTTTTTTTCTTTTTTGGCTTTTTGGTTAATTGTTTAATAAATCATCATTTTGACATTCTTTAAAGGATTAAAATTTTGGGACAATCAGTAATTTATCCCAAAATTAGAATTGAATTATGTATTTCCCCTCATAATTATTTTTATTTGTTTGTCTTTAAATTCTATTAAAAGTATACTAATCATAAGTCATTGCCATGATCCTCAGAGCTTCTTTTTTCTTTTTCTTTTTTCAATTTTCTATATGTAATCCATCTTGATTCTTACATGAAGTTATTTAATTCTCTCCTGCAGGAACCTGGAGAGGCCGAAAAGGATTTTGCTAGCATAGATACAGCACTACTATTTAAGAATCTTCTTTCAAATAATGATCCAAGTCCTCCACGCATTCCTAAAGAAACTGGATTAAGTGGTCTACTTAAAACTCCAGAGACCTTGCCCTCTTGGTTGTCAGAAGAAAATATTAACTATTATGCCAACATATTTAACAAGACAGGCTTCACTGGAGGATTGAATTATTATCGAGCCATGAAGCTGTATGTTTCATGCTTCTTTTTTGTTTGATTTTGAAAGCAGTATATTATGTACAATATATATGGGTAGTACATAAGTCATATGAGTAAGACTTTTTATCTCCACTGACTTTTGAACAAAACCAAAAAACTTTCTGGGCAACAATTTTGATATTGAGATTAGCATCTACGAGAGAATCTATTTGCTTGAAACAATAAAAACATTAACAATTTTCTCTTCTTGTAGATCCTGGGAGCTCACAGGACCATGGACTGGACTGCAGATCAAAGTGCCTGTAAAATTCATTGTGGGCGACCTGGACCTCACGTATAGCATCCCCGGTGTAAAGGAATATATTCACAGTGGTGGTTTAAAGAAATTGGTGCCAAATTTGCAAGATGCAGTTGTAATTGAAGGAGCAGCCCACTTTATCAATCAAGAAAGGCCAGAAGAGGTCAATGCACACATCCATGAATTTATCAAGAAGTTCTAATTGTCATTAGCCACATTATTTAGCACGCTAAATTCTTGTATGTTTCTATGTGCAACTGATACTTTACCTTGCTTAGGCGTGCTAATTATGTGTCTGATTGATATTAGTCTTCTTAGAATTTGGGCCTCATCATATGCTAATTATGTATCTGTTACTTCTGGCTCGAAAATTAAATAAGCATGTAATATTGCAGAGTCAATAACATCTTCTGCACATGGTGAGATCCACGTTTCATGTGATGTAAGGCACATAAAAAGATGTAATAAAAGAATGCAATTAGAGCTCTGGCATCTGATTTTGATTATCAGTAATGTAATCTTGAGATTTTTAGTTAATATAGGCAGTCCACATGTATCTATATGTAGCTTTAAATGAATCATGTAACTTGTTAAAATAATAAGATAACATCCTGTTTTTAGCAAGTAATGAACTTAGGAATTTAGTTACCACTTTTGCATACCCAGCCAAAGGCAAATAAGTCTTTACATATCCGGTACTAGGTCTAGATTTGTTATTTGCAGTTGTTACTTTGTTGTCAAGGATGTGCTTAGGCACACACATAAGTAGGACAATATGAGCTACTGATTTCTAGTTATCTAGAAACGCCATTTTCAGGTCTCAATCATTTGTGATTAGAAGGGCCCATTTGGATTGAGGGAAGAGGGAGGAGAAATAGAATTGGCTGAAAATAAGATAATTTAAGGTAATTTAATTCCAAGATTGTGTTTGATTGCATGACTCAAAGATAATTTAGAATAATCTCAAATTAAAACTATTCAAGAATATCATGTTTTAGAACCACTATACTTAAAACGTACCCAATAAAAATTTCAAATCCAAACGATTTTAATTCTAAAAAGAAAAGATATCCTTATGAAAAAAGGGTAAGGCAAAAGAAAACTCTAGAGATAACTGATCCATAGAGAGGATGAAAAAGACGTAAAAAGGGAACCACAATTGCAACACCATTCGAACAGATTTGGTAAGTAAAATTGTGTTTACGCATGTGTTTAGCAACTCAAACTCTGAAGCCCTTGCTGTTCCTTTTTCCTCTAGCCCTCTCAAATTTCCTTCCTTTAGCACGTACATAGGGTTTTGTGTGGCTGTGTGGCACACCAGGAGCAGGACCAAAGTGCTTCACAGCTTCACGCTTCTTATGACCTCTAAGGAGAACCTGCATCATATTACATTGATCATTTTCCAAACCATTACTCTCACATAACCAAAAAGAAAATGTAAAAAGGAAAAATGCCTTGATTTGAAAAGGATGAAATCAGTAAATGTAAGCCATAAGATGGGATAAATTTTGATAAGCATATCCATTATATATTTATATTTGTTTAAGATTAGACTAATTAAGTTCTATGAGCTTCCAGTAGAACCCACCCAGCTTTTTATCCAAAAAGACAAGTTCACAAATTGTTTACAGACCCATCATGTCATCCGACGATCCTTTTTCTTTCAACTTAAACTAGCCAAACCATACAAGCAGCACAAAAATAGAAGAATACTCCAAATATTTTTCATGCAGATCATAGATGTTTAGAATCATCAACAAAAAAGAGATCCCTGTGCAGCCCCATTTCATACAATAAGATTATCGTTCCAATTCAGCTTTAAAGTTTTAACATTATTAAACTTTCCCAGCAATCCTATGCTTGGGCAAATGAGTCAATTGGGACACAGATTCTAGAAACCAAAACCAAATGGGACCATCCAGCTGTCATATATATAGAAGAACAAGAAAATGTATTCTACGGAAAATTGCATCTCTCATGTCACAAATGAAAAAATAACTTAAAAATAACTGCATCTTTCATGTTCCCGTCCAAAACTTCCTCAAAAGTTCCCTTTCTCAAACAACCCAATACAAAGTTATTAAACACCATAAACATTTGACATCAAACCTAGAACTACAAATGGACAACAAAATTTAAGGACTTACAGAAATTACAAGTGAAACAAGTGAAAGGTAGATTCTTCAGCTAAGATGCATAGATACGAGACACAATGACACAAAAACTTCAAAAATTAGGACACAACACGGTGGTGGGGAAACGACAATCAATTTATTGATATATATATATATATATTTAGGTTTATTTTAAGTTTAAAATAGAAACAACTAACAAAATATTTAATACATAACTAAATCCAAAAGAAAATTTTCAAAATAACTAAAATAAAAAATATTTTTCCTCCCAACACACTAAGGACACGCATGTAGGATGTCAAACACAGACAAGATGGGTTTGGAGTGCTTGTGCTTTTTAGTTCTTCAAAGGAGGAATCTGCAGAACCTGCAGACATCCCCGAAAATCAGAAATGTGAAGATACAACACTCCCTTTGGAACTTAAGAATATTGAAGGAATCTTGATATAGGCAGCATGCGAATCTCCAAGGACAAGCCATATACACATGAATAAATAAGAAATGCTGCAAGCATTTCTAGAACTACAATAAAAATTAGTTGGTTTAATGGTTTGTTTTAAGGTAGCATACTGTGAATGACAGAGGTTATCACCAATGAGCAGCATTACTGCTAGAGAAGCACCAGGGTGCATGTAAGATGTTCAAAAAAAAAAATTACAATAATGCCCTTGCTAATCTGGTCTTTTTTTTTTATAGAGCTCACTGTTCTTTTTACTGGCTTAGTTTTAAATAGTCTCATTGTACATTGCTTGTGCCCCATGGACATCCCCTAGGCAACTTTACAATAAACCAACCACAAAAAACTTTGCGTTTAAGGCATCAAGGGCTTTAACTGCTTCAAACGAAACATCAAGAAACGAGCCATTTCTTAATAGCCGAGAATTAGAATCTTCTAAATCTTTTCTTATTATAACCCATAGACTAGTGCAAAAGTTTCAACGATCAACAGCATAAATCACACAACAGTTTCAAAAAAAAATAAACTGAAGTAATCACTACATAAAGTCGATACAACTCCAACAGCCACTATAAATTATATAAACCAAAACAAAGATTGCTGGTTCCATTTTCTAATCTCTAATAAACCACATTCCAACCATCCACGCTGACAGCATATTAATCTACTTGCATTTTTTTTATCTCACAAAAATATCAACATCATGGAACTTTGACAAAAAAAAATCAATGCTTGTCACCAAAAACTAATTTCAGCAAGTAAATACAATAAAAACAACTCAATTTCCGAGAAATAGCACACCAATTTCAAATTTATGAAATCCAATTATCAACTACCAACAAAGCACAGACAGCAAAACTAGTTACGATGGCACAACAATAAATCCCAAACCGCATACCGTGTTCTGCCCAAGAGGAGCTCTTAGTGCCAGCTGATCAAATGTCAAGCATTCTCCTCCGGCCTTCTCGATCCTAGCTCTTGCAGTCTCTGTGAACCTCAGGGCTGTAACCTTCACTGCTGGGACCTCATAGACCCTAATGTCATCGGTCACAGTCCCAACAACCACAGCAATCTTACCCTCCTATAAACCAAACCAAACCAAACCAAAAACCCATATAAATCCCGAATGCAGAAACAATTCCAATCAATACAACACTAAATTGAAAACCAATTAAACTTCTAAGAGAATCTCCTCGGTTTTTCTTAGCAACCAAACAGAACCTATGAAAATGTTACCTTGCCCTCCATGAAACGAATCAACTTGGAGAGAGATAGAGGTGGCTTGTTGACCTTGCTCATGAAAAGCCTCTTCAGTATCACCGCATTGAATTTACTCCCGGTCCTCCGCACCAGAAAACGGTACAGCTGATCACAGATCCACCGTACACGTGTCAACCACACATCAAATCCTCCATAACCACAAACATACATACATAGAGATACAGAGAGAGAAAGAGAGGACCTTGACGAGGAGCTTGAGGTAAATATCATTTGATTTGGGGGCGGTCCTGATCTTCTTCTTCCTCTTACCACCGGCGACCAAATCGATACCCTGAAAAACACAGAAGAAGCGTGAAAATGAGTAAAGGAAGAAGATGGTGATATGGGTTTTGTGAAGAGATACGAACCATGGCTGGTGATGAGGGTTTTGGTGCTGAAGCTCGGCGCGACTGACCAAAAATGCGAAGCGAGTTTGCTTTTTAGAGAGGGAGCTAGGGTTTTGGGTCTTCAAAAGAGTGGTTTCTGTGTGCTCAGGTCCATGATGGAGTCTGATCTTTAGCCGTTCACGTGTTTTAATTGTGGACTGATTTGAAGGATCCGGATCTTTTGCTTGATTTGAAGTAGTGTTTGTCGATGAGGTTGTCCTTATCCCTAACCCGGGGTAGTAACTCCATACAGTGAATAAAATTCTTTTCTTTTCTTTTCTTTTCTTTTTTTTTGAGAATCCACACAGTGAATAAAATTCAAAAATGAAGAATATATTTTTTATTATGCTTAATTAATGTATAAAAAATTAAACTAACATTTACTCAATGTTAACAAAAATATAAATAAAAATTATTGTTCTTCAATATGATTTAAACCAATCCTCTTACGTTCTTTTGAAAAACCAAGTTGATTGTATATTAAATTTAACAATAATTTCTCTTTTATTGTATAAAGTCGATTAATCTTTTTGAAAATAATGATTCATTTTATTCTGAAACTAAATTTTGACAATATCCATGATTGAAATTTGTTCATGCCCATAAACATCCCATTTTATGATCTTTGTTTAATCTCATCTTGGCACAAAATTGTAATTTTACTTCCCAAGGGAAAAATTGTAATTTGAACCATAGATTTTTTTTTTTTTTTATTACTTTTGATCAAATCAATCTAGAGGATTTAACAATCAAAACTACATGGACCCAATTAGATTGTCCGATCAAAAGATATCACAAAATCAAATTTTGATAGCTAGACTTGAATGTTTAAATGTTAATGAATAATTGTTAAATAAAACAATAATTTGAATTTAATATTGAAATTGAAATAAATAACTTTGGGCTAACAAAAAATAAAATCATGAGATCTCTCTCAAATCAGGTCATTTACAACTCAAACTAGTGGTTAAAGATTCATACTTCAAAAGAATTTTGAGCTAGAATTAGATCTAACCACCATAATTAGATTTTCCCAGCTTTCTCTTAATAGCTCCTGCCATGTCTTTTCAATTTTGAATCAAATTCTTCTATTTATGTGACCAACTGCTCCAAGGGTTCTAGAGCCTTGTGCCTCCTCTACAAATTGAGGGAGGCACTCACCATTCAAGGCACCTTGTCTCTTAGGATATGTTTGGTTGGAGTGAAAACAAGGAAGATGGAAAAAGAAAATAAGGAGAGGAAAATAGGATGGAAAATGATATTTTTTACTGTTTGGTTCAGGAGAGAAAATAAGAGAGATAGAAAATACGGAGGAAAATAATCCCTCCGGATCCACATTTTTCTATCCTCCCAATTTGAGAGGAAAATGGGGAGGAAAAGATGCTATGTGATGTAATTTACACAAATATCCCTACTTTATTGCACTCTATTTATTATATATTATATAATACGGACATAATAGTCAATTTATATAAACTACATTTTCCATCCTCTCATTTTCTCTCCAACTAAACAAAAAAGTTTTACACCCTCTCACTCTTCCACCCTTCCAACCAAACACACATGAGGAAAAATCAAATTTTTTCTATCTTCCCACTTTTCTATCCTCCCATTTTTCCATTCCTCAAATCAAATGGACCCTTAGCGTCCTATAAAAAGTCATAAAGTTTACTTAAAAAAAAAAAAAAGTCATAAAGTTTTGTCATACTTTGATCTTTCTAGATTGAGTGTGAGTGATTAATTTTTTATTTATTTTTACTTTGTCTTTAAGATCTTATGAAAATTTCGTTAGAGTTATAGAAGAAGCAACAAATCTAAGCACACGTGATCATCTTCCTACTTAATCAACGTCACTAAATGCCCTGTTGCCTCACTCATCGAAGCCTTTAAAAAAATTCCACCCCTCTTGTATGTAGTTAATTATTATATGCATTTGATATGCTTGTTCTTTTATTATTTGTATGTTGTTACTCTTGTTTTGTGTTTAGCATATTTTGTTGCATTGGTTGTATGATAATTAGAACCAAACATGATAGGACTGATGATGTGGGAGGAGGAAGTCCGAAGAAAGAGAATTATTGGGAAGAACCCGCCCAAGGGACAATGGGGCCTAACCATTCATCATATTAGGTCCAGCCCAATCAAGATAACCTAGTCAAATAAACAGAGGAAAGCAGCTCATTCGAGGAGCTTAAGGGGCAAATGCTCCTTAGGAAACTGGGGACAGACCACTAAGCCATGGGGCTGAAGGCCGAAGAAGGAAGTAGAAAGGTGCAAGCAAGGGAAGGAAGAAGCTTCCAAATAAAGCACCTATCACCTCTCACCTCCGCATTAAATACACTGTACCAACTCAGTCTACCGCATTAATGGCAAAATGACCTTTGAACAATGCCCTCACAACTTGCAACCTACACTACCACCCCAGCAAAGCAATGATGGGACAAGTATTAAAGTAAGAATCAACATCAGCCCAAGTGGATGGCTGTGATGCAATCCAAGCGGCTATATAAAGGAAGGAAACTCCTCCAAGAAAGGGGATTGGAAAAAGTAGGGAGAGAGAAATAAAAGCAATAGAGAGAGAAAGTAATCATTGTAAAACCGAGAACTGTGTATCCCAAATAACTGTTGATCCTCGGCTAGCCCAAGGAAGATTTTGAATAAGAATCTTTATCTTTCTTTCTGTTATTCTCTACTAAACTACTGTCATAGCCAACTTTATTTCTTTAAATTACCAAGTAAAGCTATTAAGGCTTGAAGTGTTGCCTTTGTTATCCTACCTCTACAAATTAATTGTGTTGAGCCTTGATCCTAGCCCACTCTTAAACAATTCGGGCTAGATCGATGGAGCATGCCCCTTACAGATGATATAAATTTTGTTCTTCAATTATCTTGTTGTCTATTTGTTCTTAATAAAGCTTTGTCCAAACATGTTCTTTTTTTAATTTGGGATAATTACAGCAAACCCACATGTGCTATGGCCCGTTTTCACTTTGCCTACACGTGGTTTAAAACTTTACACTTTGCCCACCTGAGGTGCCTTCCGTTAGGGATCTGTTACCCACCTCTCCCTTTGCCGTTAGAAAAACATATTTTTACGAAAAAACAAACATAACAAAGATCAAAAAGTTAAAATTTTTTATTGCTTAAGAACTTATTTGAGAACAAAACACAAATCAACAATTCTGGATTTAACATTTTAACTTTTCAAATTTTCAATTCAAAACTTAAAAATTAAAAACCCACACAAGTTCTTTCCTTTCCTCTCATTTCATTTTCTTTCCCTTCTCCACTGTTCCCTCCTTCTCTTCCTTCTCTCAGACGCTCTCAGGTCTCTCTCTCTAAACCTGTTATCACTTTTAATAATTTTTCTGGTTATGTTTCAGTTATTGTTGTAACAAAGTTAACTTTTTGTTCGAGAAAATTACCCAGATCTGTTTTACCCCAAAAGTTGCAAACCAGATCTGATCTGGGTTTTTCTTTACTCAAATTTCTGATCTAATCTAACAAAGTATACCTCAACCAGAGGAGGTTTGGCACCTTCGTACCCAATATTTACACATTGATAGGCCATTTTCACCACCAATCTTCAGTGGTGAAAATGGCATAAAGAATTTAGTTCAACGGAGAGTCCTAGACGAAGATGTCTACTGTCCCTGTAATCAGGCCACTGAAGATGTACTTCATGCATTGTGGAACTATCCCAAATTGTCGGCCATCTGGGAAGCTGATACGAAGTGGTTGTTTCGTAGTACAAAAAAAATCTCCAATTTTTTCGAGTTGGTCAGTTACACGTTGGAGGAAAGGAAAAACCCGGAGTTGCTCACCACCTTGGTATGGACTATATGGTATCGCAGAAACCTGCTTTGGACCAGCAACGGGCTTTTTCCGATCTCCTTAGATGTTCCCTCGGCCTCATAAACTTTCCAGGATTTTTTTTTAGACTCTGCCAATCCCAAAGACACAAGATCCTGCTCTGCCTAAGCCTTGGACTGGCTGGATCCCCCCACCACCGTCGTTCCTCAAGGTCAACTTCAACGACGCCGTGTTTAGGGAGACAAATGAAGCGAGCTTGAGGGTGGTTGTTCGAGACCATCTAGGGATGGTGACAGCCTCCCTATTAGAAAAGGTTAGGCTACCTTCTTCGTTAGATGATTTCGAGGCGATGGCTGCTGTTAAAGAAATTTCTCAGGTCTCTCTCAGGTTTAGAGAGAGAGACCTGAGAGCGTCTGAGAGAAGGAAGAGAAGGAGGGAACAGTGGAGAAGGGAAAGAAAATGAAATGAGAGGAGAGGAAAGAACTTGTGTGGGTTTTTAATTTTTAAGCTTTGAATTGAAAATTTGAAAAGTTAAAATGTTAAATCCAGAATTGTTTGATTTGTGTTTTGTTCTCAAAGAAGTTCTTAAGCAATATAAAATTTTAACTTTTTGATCTTTGTTATGTTTGTTTTTTCGTAAAAATGTGTTTTTCTAATGGCAAAGGGAGAGGTGGGTAACAGATCCCTAACGGAAGGTACCTCAGGTGGGCAAAGTGTAAAGTTTTAAACCACAGGTAGGCAAAGTGAAAACGGGCCATAGCACAAGTGGGTTTGCTGTAATTATCCCTTTTAATTTTTAAATTCAAATAAATTCATATGTTCAAATGTTCATACCCTAGATTCAAATTTCAATTTCAATCCATACTTGAAGACTGGGTTTGTTAGGTAAAGTGGGTGACTAACACTTTCTTACTTTATAACTTAGCCTTCGAACTTATATCAAAAGCTGTAGACTAGTGCTTTATCATATAATAATTTTTACATTTATTAAGATGTAACTAGGACCTAAAGCCATGTGTTTTCTTAAATTGTATATATGACTAAGGCCTTGTAATTTTATATTTAAATGCAAATGCAAATGCAAATTCAATCATTCAATGAAGCATGTATTTATAAAGTTATTTATTTATTTAAATTAAAATAAGTAGCAACTTGATTGTAAAACCCTTCATTTAGGGAGAAAGATATTTTAAAGTGAACTTTCCATTTTGAGGGACATTTTCATTAACTCACCCATTCATGTAGGTGTGATTGTTGTGATTCATTTCCATTTTGATACCTCTTACCTAGCTCAATATCTAATTCAATTCATATTAGTCCATTAATCATCACAATTAAAAAGAACATAATAGTCTCTCTTCTTTTCAATGTGAGATTAAATATTTTCACTAACTCTTCATCTTCTATATTCACTCCCACATTTTTACATTTATGTTGTAATATTTATTCATTTTAATTAATTAATATTAAAATGCTCCAACAAGCTTTAAGTAGATTGATTGTCTGTCTTTAGAAACCGAATGGTTGCTTATGTTTTTTGTTGATGTGGATGCTTTGAGTTTTTGTCTGCAAGACTGCAACTTAGCATAACTAATATTATGAGGAATGGGACAATTGGGCTTCAATTAAGGTTGTACATAGAGGCCTTAATCCTACAGCTTATTATGGACATCTACCTGAAGATATTAGGCTGCTCCATTCCCAGTTTCACTCATGTCCACATGTATTTGTTAATGGTTCTGCTAGTTTTGTAGCTTATAAATTGGTTGTGTTTTTTGAGACTCATGTTGGTTTCTCAGTTTGGTTTGAGGATCTTTAGTTCTTGGGCCTAGATGTATTGTTGCATTATAATTCAATAAAGTTCCTAAACTTTAACTAAAAAATTAAAAATAAATTAAGAATGAGGTTTTTAGCTTTGCAATGATTTTGGCTTGAGATTTGCAACCACATGTTCCATTTGCAACGATTTCTTCAACAATTTCTCATTTGTGAAAGGTATTAGCACAGAGAATATTGTAGTGATATATAATACTGGTTATTACATGCTATACAATGTACAAATTTAAAGCTCCAATTATGTAACAATTTAATTTCATGACTCATATTTACATCATAAAAAATATGTAGGTTCTAAATAGCTCAACTGGTAAACTTTTTAATAGTTGAATAAGAAATATGTGATTCAATTCTCATCTATACCAAAAATTAATTATTATCTTGATCTAATACCACATGTTAAAACGCTCTTAAAAAATAATAAAGAGTATAATATGTTAAAAGAAAATGCAATTAGGAAAGGTATATTTTCATCCGCTCTTCTACTTTTCTCAAAAAAAATTAAAAAAAAAATTAATTAAAAAAAAATAAAAACTATAAGTCTGTAATGACTGTCCTAACGGTACTATCCTTGTAATCATATACCAGGCAAGCAAAGATCTAGGCCCAATGTTAACGAAGTCACAGTTGGCTAATAGAACTTTACGTATGTTTCCTAGATCTCCTCCAAAATTTACTGTTACAGTTTTACGCACGGCCAATATGCGAGTAAAAGTGAAATTCACTTTCAGATTCAGAGATTCCTCCACATCTGTCACTTTTCGTCAACCCAAATACTACACGCCTACCCAGTCCAACCGCCGTCCCTCAACAATCAATAATCGAATCCCCATCCCAATTTGTCAAATACCAATATAAATACGCTCATTCAGGGCAGTTTGGTAACATTGTTTTAGTGACATTATTTCTATTTTTTGGAGAGAAATGTCATGTTCATAATATTTTTATAATATTTTTACAATAAATCATATGTGGTAAGTTGTTATTGGTTGCTATTATTGAGGCAAAAAAGTAATTTTAGTGTTAGATTCAAATTTAAACCAATAACAACTAATCACTTATGATTTGTTGTAAAAATGTTATTAAAATATTGTGAACGTAGCACCTTCCTTTTTTAGAAATACCTGTAGGTGAAATTTGTTGTAAAAATATTATTAAAATGTTGTGAATGTAGCACATTCCTTTTTTAGAAATACGTGTGGGTGAAAAAGTATATAAAAATACGTGTAATGTTGTTTAAAAACTGAAAAATGTTGCTTAAAATCACACTTCTAGTATTTTCAAAAATAAAAATTTGAAATTTAAATTGTCTTATCAAACTAAGTAATAAAAGAAGAAATCATAATAGGAGTAACAATTTAATATTGTAGGGATGATCGGCCCAGTAATGTATATTGGATCATGAGCTCTGTCCGAGGACATCTAATAGTTCAAAGACAGGTAGATGTCATCAAGGAAGTCCACATTAGTGAATGATGACGGAGGTTTGGTCATGAGGGTTCAGAAAAGAGGTTCGAGGACAAATAAACACCTCGGCTTGTCAAAGCAGAGGTCAAAAACGTGGGCCTGCCATCAAGAGCATCGTTCTGGGCAGTTCAACTGATAAGGATAATCATCAGGAATGGATAAGGCAACGAGAAGGTAAGAAATATTCATGGGAAAGTTGCTACCACCGTATTTAATACTCTGTAGCTAACTCTTTAGCCGCATTAATGTGGAGATGATACCTGAACAGTGATATTCAGCCTTACAGCTATATCTAAAAAATTTCAAGAGAGTGCTAATGGAACAAGGATAAGGGTTAGCCATTTGATCAACACGTAAGTGGCTGAGATGGAGTCAAAAAGGACAATATAAAGAAAGAAAATCCCATTGTTGGGGGGATCGGAGAATTGATAAAAAAAAAAAAAAAAACTGTACCAATAAGAACTGAACTGGTAATCAAATTCAAAGGAAATATATATCAATAATAATTGGATTATGCCGATGACGATTTTATTTGGAGAGAAATAATTTATCTTTGCTTTTTTGTCATCTGGATTCATTATAATTGTTATTTAACTCATTAGAGCCTAATTTTATAACACACTCTTTACAAATTCATTGTATTAAGCTTTGTGGGCCTAAATCCTATTACGTTTTGGGCTTAGGAAAGCATACTGTATTCTTACAAATACCATTTCTATTTAGTCACATGGACCAATAACCACTTAATATTTTTGTTTGTGAAATTTTCGGTGATAGTTGCACTTGAATCCCCTTGATAAGTTGTCCCCCCCAAAAAAAACCCTTAATTAAGCATAAAACAACGTGACACCATGGATGAGTTTATAACTTTCTTTACAATCTAATTATTAAAAAGAATTTTATTTATTCAATTTATAACAAAACTATTGAAATTGGTTTTAAATTTTTATGAAGTTACCAAATTGATACAATTCTATCTACAATCTGTTAAAATAACATTCAATTTTTTTTAAGAAGAATAAACACTATTTAATTGGTTTAACCAAATTGTTACAATTCAACACCATGATACTTAATTATAAAGACTAAAAAAAATCCAGCTAATCTAAACCTGTTGTCCAAAATTCCAAATAGCCCAACTGCTACAACTCTCCCCCTTTCTCTCTCTCTCTCAAGTCTCAACCACCGCACGACTTACGATGCAGTCCGCGAAGTCACGCCGGAAAGTGGCGCCAACCACCGCCGCGGGCACCAAAACCACCGCAACCGATAACGGAAGCGCCGATTCAGCAGACAAGCTAGACCAGCTCCTCCTCTCTTCCGCCATCTGCAACAACGAGGACATAGGACCCTTCATCCGCAAGGCCTTCATATCGGGCAAGCCCGAGACTCTCCTCCTCCACCTCCGCCACTTCGCTCGCTCGAAAGAGTCCGAGATCGAAGAAGTCTGCAAAGCTCACTACCAGGACTTCATTCTCGCCGTCGACGACCTCAAGTCTCTCCTCTCCGACGTCGATTCGCTCAAATCCTCTCTCTCCACTTCGAACTCCAAGCTCCAGTCCGTCGCCGGACCGCTTCTCGACTCGCTCGACTCGTTCCTCGAGTCGCGAACTGTGTTGCAGAATGTCAATCTTGCCCTTGGCTCAATCTCCACCTGTGTCCGCTTGATCGAGATCTGTTCCCGATCGAACTACCACTTGTCTCGGAACAACTTCTACATGGCGTTGAAGTGTTTGGACTCGATCGAGACCGAGTTGTTGGACAAAACGCCGTCGTCTACGCTCAGACGAATGCTCGAGAAGAAGATCCCGGAGATTCGCGCGCATATCGAGAGGCTAGTGAGCAAAGAGTTCGGCGATTGGCTCGTCGAGATCCGAGTCGTGAGCCGGAACTTAGGTCAGTTAGCCATAGGCCAAGCCTCGTCAGCTCGTCAGCGCGAAGAGGATCTTCGAACCAAGCAGCGCCAAGCAGAGGAGCAGAGTCGGCTTAGTCTTCGTGACTGTGTTTACGTTCTTCAAGACGAAGATGAAGACGAAGACGATCAACACGACCAACACGACGCCGTTGGGCTCAGTAACGGACTTGGAAACGACGGTCATAGCGGTGGTTTCGATTTGACTCCTCTGTACAGAGCTTATCATATAAACCAAACCCTAGGACTCGAGGACCGGTTCAAGCAGTACTACTTCGAGAATCGGAAGCTCCAATTGACTTCAGATTTTCAGGTATCGTCTATGACCCCATTTCTAGAATCTCATCAAACATTTTTCGCCCAAATAGCCGGGTTTTTCATAGTTGAAGATCGAGTTTTGAGGACTAGTGGAGGTTTGATTTCGAAAATGGAGGTTGAGAATTTGTGGGAAACTGCTATGAGTAAAATGTGTGGGGTTTTAGAGGACCAATTTTCTAGGATGCAAACCGCGAATCATTTGTTGTTGATTAAGGACTATGTGAGTTTGTTAGGTGTCACATTGAGGAGGTATGGGTACCCGGTTGATGCTTTGTTAGATGTATTGAGTAAACATAGGGATAAGTATCATGAATTGTTGTTGTCGGATTGTCGGAAACAGATAGCCGAGGCACTTGCGGCTGATAAGTTTGAGCAAATGTTGATGAAGAAGGAATATGAGTATTCAATGAATGTGCTCTCGTTTCAGCTTCAAACATCGGATATTGCTCCGGCATTTCCTTACGTGGCGCCATTTTCGTCCACAGTGCCAGATTGTTGTAGGATTGTGAGGTCTTTTGTTGAGGATTCCGTGAGTTTCATGTCATATGGTGGGCAGTTGGACTTTTATGATATGGTTAAGAAGTATTTGGATAGGTTGTTGGGTGAGGCTTTAGATGAGGCTTTGTTGAAGCTTATCAATACGGCTGTTCATGGGGTTTCACAAGCAATGCAGATGGCGGCAAATATGGCAGTCATGGAGCGTGCTTGTGATTTCTTCTTTCGTCATGCTGCACAGCTTTCAGGGATTCCCTTGAGGATGGCTGAGAGGGGTAGGAGACAGTTTCCATTGAGTAGAGCCCGTGATGCAGCGGAAGATATGCTATCGGGGTTGTTGAAAGCGAAGGTTGATGGGTTCATGACATTGATTGAGAACGTGAATTGGATGGCCGATGAGCCACCGCAAAGTGGGAATGAATATGTGAATGAGGTGATGATATATTTGGAGACTCTGGTTTCTACTGCTCAGCAGATATTGCCAGCTGAGGTACTTAAAAGGGTTTTACAAGAAGTTCTTTCTCACATTTCCGAGAAGATTGTGGGAGCTTTATATGGGGATTCAGTTAAGAGGTTTAATGTGACTGCGATCATTGGGATTGATGTTGATATTCGGTTGTTGGAATCATTTGCGGATAATCAAGCTCCTATTTTCTCGGATGAGGATGCAAATCAGTTGAAATTGGCGCTTTCTGAGTCCAGGCAATTGATTAATTTGCTATTGAGCAATCATCCAGATAATTATCTAAATCCAGTAATCAGGGAGAGAAGTTACAACGCTTTGGACCACAGGAAAGTTGTGACTATTTCAGAAAAGTTGAGGGATCCTTCAGATCGGCTATTTGGAACATTTGGATCACGGGGAGCCAAGCAAAACCCAAAAAAGAAGTCTCTGGATGTTTTGATAAAAAGACTTAGGGATGTTAGCTAATCGGAACAGACCTGTATGTACAAACCTTCCATCTTTTTCCTTTACCTGTGCTGATTGTGATTTGGATTCGTTCATAGTGGTTCATTGCTAACTTCATTTGCTGAAGGATAAGTTCCATCTTTTGCTGTCCTCTATTGTATTGGAAAATTAGCACATTTTATTCTGTATGTATCATTGTCATAATTACATATTGGTTTTTGTAATGAATTTGTTCGGGCCATGATATTTTTATTTGCTTATATATTTTACATTGACCTCCTTGGGCATATTTTTAATCTATCAATGCAAATGCAACTCTATCCTTAAATGGAAGACTCTCTATGCATCACAATGTCAGCTGTGTAAGAGTGACCTAATTCGCACCAAAATTAAGTGCACATTAGGATGAAAGTGTTCAATGAGGTTTACTTGCGACCTATGTAGTTTATATTAACCAATCCATATGTCATTAAAACTGTTGAGTCTTAGATATTTTGCATTTTTTTTTATCATTATGTTAGTTTGGACTTTGGAGAGAAAATGTAAGAGTATCAATTAAATGATGTTTGAATCTTCTAAGGGAGTTCTTGAATTTTATTTTATTTTATTTTTAAAAAAGGAAGAAAGAAAATCAGCTTAGGGCATGCAAAACTTGGTCTTGTATGCTTTCCATGCGAACAAGGCAGAGGAGATTTGACTTGGGTCTAGGATCAGGGGAGTTGTTATTCACGGTGTTGTGAATTCATTAGGTTTGATGAGTGTAATTTGGATGATGTGAAATTTTATACGCTGTAGATGGATCTTTTCTTTTCGTGAATGACGATTTTAGACTCTAGATGAAAAACTGTGAACCATTTTTTATGTAGAGATGTTAAAATGGCAAAGAAAATGTCGTCGTTCTTTATGTAAAGAAATTTATACCATTTTGTGTTTTGGCACCAGTTAAATAGGGTGATCTATTTTAGACAGAGATCTCAAAAAGATGGGAAGGTTTTGTGTACGACTTTGATTGGGTAAACCAGTTGAATAGGGTGACCTATTTTTGATTGGGTAAACTCAATGTATCGATGCTTTCACTTACTCTTTTCATGCTGCACAGAATAACTAGAAATTGTTGAACTCTTCTCCCTCCCTCCCTCTCTCTCTCTTTCTCGCACACCCAAGCACAAGCATGATATTTATACTTGTATGCTGTATTTGTAAGCATTTGAGCAATTTCATGGCAGCATTCTGGCATCATCACCTGGTCTGAACCTCTTTCTTCATACCTTCAACTCTATCCTCAACTCATTCCATGGAAGTTAGCCAGGTAGAGACATCATAACTAACTTGAGCTTAAAATGCTTTTGAAAGGCTTGAAACAGTCAGAGCTTAATTTAAAGTACCATACAGAAAAGCTGAGATGAAGCAGCATTGAGTATTTAACTAACATGTCTTCTAAAAACTTGGGTAAGGTAGATTTATATATAAATTTTCTGCTATTCTCATTCATTCCATTTCTTGTGCGGAAGGAGAAGATCGTGTGGATAGAGGAGGTCCAAATGGAAGTTCAAATGGTAACGAGGTTATTTGCCAAACATGCTGGGCTTATGACTAAGTAAAAGAAGAAAGAACGAACTCACTATAATTATCACATCTCATGCACAACAACCTTAAGAAGCCTTAGTTAAATATTCGATTTCATGTAGTAAGAATGTTCAAATGTTTGCCTTGTATCTTCTTGCTGCAAGTAGGTGAGGAGTGTCTTGGGTGTTTAACCATTAAATTTTTCTCACTTTTCTCAGCTATGCATTTTCTTTGGAAAGAGGAGTAATTCTGAGTAATGACCCATACTACTGCATGTCAGTTAATCGCTTGGGAAAACCGAAAATGGATCAAATTCCTTGGCAGAGGAGGATGGATCTTCAGGATATTGTGCAGCAGTTCCAGCCTTAAACTTTGCAGATTTCCATCCTATGATTGGACTCAGTCACTGGGTTTGTTTGGTGCACAATTTCTTTTGTAGATCTTGCTGTTATATAATTAGCTTTTGCATTTAAAAATAAAAATCAATATTGGAGGTCTAATTTGTCTTTTTCTCTTATTTAGCAGGGAGTAAAAGCTGCTAATAAATGGGCATACGTATGGTTTGTTTTTGTGGCTAACTGTACTATTATCGTGGCTGGTTGATTCAGTAGATTAGGGTGGTATGTAGGATTAATACTCTGTGTCTCACGTGATTTCTCCTTAACAAACTGTATTTGTTATAGAGAAGTATTTTCAATTTTAATTCGTGGGTTTTCTTTGGACACAATCATTATGGAATAATACGTGTGTTTAAACGAGAATACAATTACTTATTTTAAAACTAGGTAAAAAAAATCATGAAACAAAAGAAACAATCAGGAAAGTCAATGCAACGTCTTTGTAAATGGATCAAGGCCGCATTAAGTCAGAAAATGTAGGGCGAGAAGCCGAGAATGTGTATGTGTACGAATGGGCACAATGATTGGATATCAATGCGGGGTGGGTGGCCGCCTCTACACATGTACACATTTTGTTTGTTGAAATCATATGCACGACAATTATTGCAAAAATGACACCTATTTAAACCATCATATACTCATTGAACGTATCTATAAAAAGATCAGAGGTTTGAATCATTCATGATTACGCCATATATTAAAATTTTAGAATAAATTTCACTAACACTCCTTGAGATTTGAGCTAATACTAATCAGGTTCATGAAATTTCAAAATTGACTACTTTAGTCCTTAAAGACAATTTTGTCCCTAAACACCGTTACCCTCTGTTAGCTCCTCTCTTCTCTCTCTTCAAGGTAGCCTCTATTAGCTTCTCTCTCTCTCTCTCTCTCTCTCTCTGAAAATGCAAACTGAGCAAAGACAAACCCAAATCCAAAAAAATCCAACAAACCCTCACTTTTTTTTGTTGAGAGCGGAGGCCCTTCAATGTCCAATGCCTCCATCTCCTTACCCTCTCAAGCCTCACCACATATCAACCCCCCTCTCTCTCTCCCTAAATAAAAATTGATCAAAAGATTAAAAAAAAAAAAAAAACCAGAGCAAGAGAAAGAGAGAAAAAAAATGAAACAGAGTTCACCTGAGGCAGTCACATCGTCATCCTCTGCACCCTTCCAATCATCGTCATCCTTTGCCATAACCACCACCTCAGCCAACCACAACCACCACCTCAACAACAAAACCCAAATCCAAAAAAACCCAACAAACCCACCTCGGCACCACCATATCTTAACCCACAACCACCATTGGCCACAAAACTTAGCCAAATCCATAGCAACAAAACCCAAATCCTTCAACAAAGCTTAAATCCAAAATACTTATAGTAAACCCACCACTCCATCGGAACCCACAACCACCCCCACTGCAAATCGAACTCAGCTCACAGATCCATTACTTGAGACCACAACCACCACCTTACCACCATCGCTACAAAGCCCACAACCATAAACCAAAACCATAAACCACCGTAGACCCACACTCTGTGGATACCATTGCCGACCATCGCCAACCATCACGGAGACCATCGTCGACCATCGCGGGGACCATCGTCGACCATCGCCTTCAAGAAGGTCGCTACAGTGTTAGGCTCGGTGGAGAGTGGTATGGAGGACCTAACTTGGCTGAACAAATTTGGAAAATTTGTGAGGGGACGGTGGATAAGAGAGGAGAGGTTGAACGAGAGAAAGAGATAAACTGAGGGATGAGAGGGAGAAAGAAAAATAAGTAACAGAAGTTAACTCCGTTAGGATAAAATTGTCCTTAGGGACTAAAGTGGACAATTTTGAAATTTCATGGACTTGGTTGGTATTAGCCCAAACTTCAGGGGGTGTTTGTGGAATTTATCCAAAATTTTATTATACATAAAAAAAAAAAAAAAAAGTAGTTATGGAGTGGACCTCTAATAGTGTTTTTCCATGTTAACATCCATTGTGGGGCCTATGAGATACCAAGATAACATAATAAATTTTACAATATTTTTTTTATCTATTAATTATATAAAAAGCGGCAATACCGCTACAGTATAATTTTGGTTTAGTTAATCTTCTTCTTCTTCTTCTTCTTCTTCTTCTTCTTTCTTAAGTTTTGAGCAGTTGCTACAGTGCCACTTTGGTTTGTTCAAGTGGCACTATAGCTACAGTAACTAGAGCTCTTTATTTATTTATTTATTTTTTCAGTCTTCTGTTTGTACTTTTTTTTTCTTTTAAATATTTATAAGAACCCGTGTATATATTGTTATATTGACACAACAAATTTCACAATATTTTCATAATTATTGAGGTCTCAATTTTTTATAAGTCAAAATAAACTAATAAAATATAAAACTGTAACCAACCAAAACTGAAAAAAAAATGTTTTGTGAAAATGTTGTGACACTTGTTGAATGAATGTGTAAAAGCTACAGTACCTTTAGTTTGTCCAATATATATTTTTTTTTCAGTCATCGACTTGTGCACTTTTTTCTATATATAAAAAGAGCGAATAGGCTCATAAATAGTGTTATGAAATTTTGGATTAGTTAGTCATTTTTTTTTTCAAGTTTTGTACAGTTGCTACAGTGCCACTTTGGTTTGTTCAAGTGGCACTGTAGCTACAGTAATTAGAGCTTTTTTTTTTTTTTTTTCAATCTTCCGTTTGTACTTTTTTTTTTCTTTTAAATATTTATAAGAACTCACGTATATATTGTTATACTGACACAATAAATTTCACAATATTTTCAGAATTATTGAGGTGTCAATTTTTTATAAGTCAAAATAAAATAATAAAATATGAAACTGTGACCAACCACAACTGAAAATAAATATTTTGTGAAAATGTTGTGACACTTATTGGGTGAATGTGTAAAAGCTACAATACTTTTAGTTTGTCCAATATATACTGTTCATCATTTTTTTTTAGTCATCGATTTGTACTCTTTTTTCTATATATAAAAAGAGTGAATAGGCTCATGAATAGTGTTATGAACAGTATTTTTGGTTTAGTAACTTGTCTTCCCCTTCCCCCCTTTTTTTTCAAGTTCACCAACTTGGTTTAAGCTTTTTTTTTTTTTTTTTCTTAAAGGATATTTATATGTTTACTTTCTACTTGTAATGTAAGCTTACATTGTATACACAAAAAAGTAGCAAATACTATATACATTTGATAATCTCATGAACAGTGATATGAACAATATTTTTGGTTTAGTGAGTTGTCTCTTTTCTCTTTTTTATTTTATTTTATTTTTTATATATTATTTCTTCAAGTTCACCAACTTAGTTTGAGCTTTTTTTTTTTTTTTTTAAAGGATCTTTATATGTTTACTTTCTACTTGTAATGCAAACTTACATTGTATACAAACAAAAAGTAGCAAATATTATATACATTTGCAAGAAAATAAAAAAAAATTGTACAAATTTTGCAAATGTGTACAACATTTGCCAATTTTTGTGTTTACAATATAAATTTACATTGTAAGTGCAATGTATATTTCTATATATAAAAAGAGTGTTGAAGTACAAATTTTCGGGCCCTAATTTCATTAGCCCACTTACAAAATACCCACAGGAGCCCACACATTTTTTTAAACCCACATAAATATTCCCCATATATATATTACCCAAATATTCTCCATGTAATTGGGCCTTCACAAATATCCCTATATAAGCCTCATAAATTACCTTGGGCCCTCTCATACATATTATCCACATATTATCCAATCTAGATTTTTCACAAAAATACCCATCATATTACTACCAATATTAGGCCACAAAATTACACTATCTCCACAACAAAAGCCCAAACCACTTAACTTGTGGGCAAGATATAAAAGAAAGCCCAATAATACCCTTTACAAAGCTTGTTGCTACACGGCACCTCTAAAAAAGCCCGTTGCTACATGGCACCTTTACAAAACCCGTTGCTACACGGCAACTCTAAAATCCGTTGCTACACAGCACCTTTAAAAGCCCGTTTCTACATGGCATTTCTAAAAGTCCGTTGCTACACGACAATATCTCAAACTATTTTACTAAAACCCAAATACTAATTTGGCATTATTTTACAAAGCCAAATAATAATTTGGCATCCATTTTATTAAGCCCAAATACTGATTTGGCACTATTTTACAAAACCCAAATAATAATTTGGCACCTATTTTACTAAGCCCAAAAACTATTTTGGCACTAGTTTTACAAAGCCCAAATATTAATTTGGCACTATTTTAACAAAGCCCAAAAACTATTTGGCACTATTTTACAAAACTCAAATAATAATTTGGCACCTATTTTACTAAGCCCAAAAACTATTTTGGCACTAGTCTTACAAAGCCCAAGTATCATTTTGGCACTATACCCATTTTTGCAACTATTTATATAAGCCTAAATACTAATTTGACATTATTTTAATAAAGCCCAAATAATAATTTGACACTTATTTTGCAAAGCTCAAACGTTAATTTAACAACTATTCCATAAAGCACAAATACTACTTTGGCATATATTTACAAAATCAAGTATTATTCCAACACCTATTACACTTATACTAAGTCCCTTAGAGCATGTTTGGTAGACTGTAATAGGCATTGTAATGTAATAGTTATTCCTATGGTTTAATTATTCTTTAGTTTGATTATGTTTTTATTATAAGAAATAGTCATTCCTTATGAATAGCTATTCTTCAAAATGAGGAATAACTATTCCTCTTTAAAAGGTTGTATTAACTATTCCTTAATAAGTGCATTAATTTTAAAATTTAATATATTTCCAAATAAACAAACTTTCCATATACATCTAATAATTATAAGAATAAAAAATCATAAAAAATAACACATATCTCTCTTAAATTTAAAAATAACAATTTTTAAGGAAATATAATTGTATGAATAAGATATTTCCTAAAATAAATGTTAAGTTTCATTCTAATGTTATAACTCACAACCAAATTAATGAATAGGTTTAGTTATTACATTACAACACATTTTATTACTAGTAATAAAGATTACAATTTCCATTGTAATCCTCATTCAATGTACCAAACGTACCCTTACTCATGGGAAATATAATTACTCATTCCTCGAGAAATACCTCTCTTACAAAATTTATGAAAGCCCATGTATATCACCCATGGCAAAACTCTTCATTTTGTAGAAATGTTCAAACCCAAAGGAGCTCAACTATAAAGCCTAGCTGAACCGGCCCAGTCTACACACAAATCCCAGCAGCTGGGAGTCATGTGAGCTGACCAACCAAATTTCAGCAATATCTTAACAGTTGGAGCCCACTGCCACCAAGTTCCAACTTGTCCAATTAGATCAGAAGGGGGACACGTGTCCATCAGGAGTGGGACACGTGTCCATCAGGAGTGAAACCCTTCCTCTATAAGCTGAACTTCCATCATTCCCCATGTGACATAAAACTGAAACTGATGTGACAGAAAGCTGGGAAGCTTCAGCCAGCTGTCCTAGCTGTCCCTTCTTTCTTCTTCAACCCAGCTGGTCAATAGTCATCAAGCAGCCATGATCAGACCACTAAAGCTCTTGAAACAACATGAAAATAATCCATTTTTATACTAAAAATGTGTATTCTCTGGTTCAAGGACCAAGCACATGAACCTCAAATGGGGAAACTTAGAGAAGTGTGGTTTGGAGGGCACCAAGGGGATCCCAACAGAATTTCCAGCAAGGGCTCCAAGGTTGACACCAAACTTGGGGTGATGCAACCTGCCCTGAGGAACTCTGATACTAGCAGCAGCATAACCAAGGTCATTAGCTTAAAGCATGCTCTAATCCCATCAGTCAAGGCTAATCAGCATTCAATGCTAAGGTAGAATCCCAGTTGATCTTACCCAAAACAGCAAAATCTTCTTACCACTATTGGCTAAAATCCTTGAAACGATTCTCTAAAGATTTTTCTGAAGATTGAGTAAGATTTAGCAAAGATTATTTGCTAATCACTCCCTAAAATCCAACTATAAATGGAACTCTCCATTAACAACATGAGGACACAAGAACATACAAGGATACACCCAAAAAGAACTCCCTCTTAATCTTTCTGAAAAAACCTTCTCTTAGTTCTAAAAAAGTCTCTAAGTTCTTAGTTTCAAGCCCAGAAACTAAGTTCCCCCAGCTCCTAGCTCGAAATACTCCTCATACCTCTACTCACAAACATTTATCTACCCCAGCAGAAAGTCTCAGCAACTCCACTGAACACTATTCCATACTACACATACTATTTGAAATGTCTCTCACTACTCATTACTTATACTATATCCATGAGCATGACTTGGCACCATAATGATCTTGCTGTGCTAGCTGGAATCTCTCACTCTCTCTTCATCTCATACTAAGTTTTCCTCATTATTTGTTACAATGGATCTCGTGATATTTACTTATTCATTTACCATTGATGGCTATGATGTAACTGTCACTATAGTATTTTTCCCTCATATTAATATTATTGTATTAGAGGACTCTTCTCTAGAGCTAACGGATGATGAGTTTGAAATATAGAGACTTTTTTTGATTCGTGAAATAGCTAGGCTGTTTTCTGCAGAAACATTTTACCGCTGGTCCATTTTCTGCAGAAACATTTTACTGCTGGGTTATTTCTTGAAATATGCATTTTGGCTATGCTGACGTGTTTGCTGCAGGAACTGTTTATGGGCCATTCTTGTCAGTCCCAAGGCATAAAAATGCAGTGAATTCTTTGGATTTTCGCCGATAGCCTTTGGGCCATGCGTCAAGCCCATCGTCGAGTTTCGATTTAGGCTCCGACTCATCATAAATCTTATTTATCGGAAGGAAAACTTTTTCCGCCCCTGACAAAGAGTGAATGGGAAAAACTACAATAATTTTGCTACAGTAATTTTGGTTTGTTTAACTTTCGCTGTTTTGCTGGCCCTTTTTTTTTTTTTTTTTTTTTTTTTTTGCGAATGCATAAAGTTGTAGTATATTTACTATATTATTTTTGGTTTGTCCAATTCATGCTGTTTCACATTATAATAAAATATTAACATCACAAATTGGCACAATATTTTCACAATTGTTGAGGTGTTAATTCATTGTAGGTCAAAATAATATAATAAAATATTATGCTAGAACCAGTTACAACTAAAAATAAAAGTATTGTGAAAAAGAAGTGCTATATCCAAAATAATTTTCACAATACTTTCATAACAAATCAAATATAGTAAATTATTATTAGTTCCAATTTAAACTTACCAATGAAACTACTTTTTTGCCCACCAATAACAACTTGTAGTAACCTACTACTTATAATTTATTGTGAAAATGTCATGGATATAACATTTTTTTGTGTGAAAAATGTTAAGACACCTTGATGTCGTCACAATATTTTCAAAATTGTTGAGTTATCAATTCTTTACAAGTTAAAATAAAATATAACAAAATTATAAAGGTATTATGAAAATGTTGCGTCATTCTGTTGTGTTTTTAGAAATTTTTTGTTGGTTTAATCAACTTTGTTGAGCCAAAATTCACTATTCCACATACAATTTTCTTGGGTTGACTTTTTGTATATATTTTTTTCTTTACACACTATTTTTAAGTAAAAACACATAGTTTTACACAAAAAAAAAAAAAAATAAAAACAAAAACAAAAACTTAGGAAAAAAACATTTTTCATCCTTTATATTTGGGGTAGTTTACAATTCTTCCTTAAACTTTAAAATCAAGCAATTTTTCCCTTAATATTTTGGAAAAGAGCAAATATGTTATATTATTATTCTCTCAGTTAAATCCTAATGGAAGCTTATGATTCTTAAAATATTTTATTGTGTAATGTCTAAATTACTCCCACTAAATCTTAACATCCTAAAAATTTTCTTTATGTATTTTGAGTTTTAAATGATAGAATTTCTTAGAAAGTTAGAATGATGATATTAGGTGTTTTATTTGTTATCTAAAGAACATTGATTTTCTAGGTTTAAATTTTCAAAACTTATAATTTATCTAATGAAAAATTCAATGACACATTCCTTTTGTTATCTTTTTAATTTATTTATTTTTTATTTTAAATTTCTTAACAAAACTCAGTTATTTATTGGTGGAAGATAATGATATTCGTTATCATTCTTAGAAGTATTAGAGAGTTGATATATTGTCTTTAGCATGTAGGTGCTATAAAACTATTATACTTAAATAAATATTTATATGTTAAATAGCAACCCTAGTTTTGTGATTGATCAAAATTCTTATGCGAATGAGATTAACTTTTTACGATATAATTATCAAAATTCTTAAAATTAATGTCTATTTTGATTAATGTAAATCTCAATATACTTTAAAAATCAAATGATTCATATCTTTGTCTTGTAATACAAATAAAATCTAGAATTGACCTTAATTATTACTTTTTTTTCCATGGCAAGCACATGTCTTGCACGTGTTGCCCTAACTAGTAATATTAAAGTATCTTATCATTAATTTTGAAATATTATTTTCACATGAGATTATTATTGACATTATATTTGTTGTGCAAATCAGAATATATTATCTTAACGATTATGAAAAGAAAAAGATAATAAATTTTTTTCTTCTGTGTAGATAAACAATGATAACAAAAAGGTAGATAGAGTAGTTCCAAATCAAAGTACTTTTCTTTTCCGTCAAACACTTAATTCCTTTCCTTTAAAAAAACACACTTAAATCCATGGGTTTTTTTTTTTTTTTTTTTTTTTTTTCTCTCTTACAAAGAAGAAGGGATTGGAACTCAAGTTTTCGGTCCAATAGAATTGGGTTGTCACTAAATCAGTGAATCACAAGGCCTTATAAAAAAAAAAAAAAAAAAAAAAGTAAATCACAAGGCTTTTGGAAATACCTAATTATAGTTGTTAATATTATTGCGATGTCATATAAATGCCCCACCCTCCCTTAAAAGTTATCATGACTTCTAAGTGGAGTTGTTGTGTGCTTTTGTGTTAGAACCCCTTTCTCTCTTCCTTGTGTGTATGTTTGTTTCTCAAAATGGACATAATATATTTATTTTGAAGAAAGAGGATAGTGCATAAAAATAAAATTAAGAAGATATGAATATGTTATAAGAGTTTCTAGCCTTATCAAGGGCCAATAAATTCTCCACCATAGTTGGTGAGTTATCAAAAGTAATATAAGCAAACATGGAAGAGAAGTTCTTAGTTTGACAAGTGTTTCTGCACATTGATTAGCTTCACATTAGATGTTACTCTGTCCACTCACTAAATAAAGGATCCAAGAAGTACATATTTATTTTTAAAATGATTAGAAATACTTACATACAAAATATGTTGTTCTCATGATTCGAACTCATACTCTCTTCTTATTTCTCCAAACACTGTATTTAGAGAGGTATCAACTTATTCAAATAAGGACAAATTTGAAAAGTGTTGATACTCATTTTGAAAAAGCCAAACAGTAGGAAGAAGCCTAACAATATGGGCAAAAAAGAGTTATTGGATTAATAGGAAAAAATTATTAAGCTTGAATGACAGGAATAATGGATCCCAGGCCTATAAATAAATAAATGGGTCTTGAGGAAAGCAAATGAGCCTAAAGGAGCCCAGAGAAGAAAGTAGTAAACTCATGGATATTATGTGATGTAGAAAAGTAAGAATGGGCCACAGTAAGGCCGAAGTAATGAAGTAAAAAAGTAAGGAGTTAATAGAAAGCTCATGAGCCCCAAGGATGAAGGATAAAGTAATTGGGCCAAGGAAGCCCAAAAGAGTTAGTAAAAGTCCATGGGAATGCAGAATTAGGAAATTGGTTGAGGATGCCCAAGGAAAGCAAATGGGCCAAGGATGCCCAAGAAGAAAGAAATGGGACAAAAGAGTCCATAAACAATGTAATGGGCCAAGAAAGCCCAAAAGTAGCATGAGTATAAGCTCAATAACTAAAGTAGGGCATTGTAACCAACTGAGGGAAGAATACACAGCAGGCCTAGCAAGCATGGATCAAATAACACCACAGCAGGAACAGCAGAATGGTATGACAAGAGTGGCAACAAGAATACAGAAGGAGTAAAGAATGGGCTAAAAGAGGGAAAACCCACAATCAAGCAAGGCCCAGCCCTTGAAAGGAGCAAGCCAATAAAGAATGAAAAATTAGAAAACAATTCACGCCATAAGAAGTCAAGGATAAACGGCAGAATGCACAGACGAGCTTCTAGACCATAGCAAACGCATGAGCAGCAGACAAGCTTTTAGCATACACAGGAAGTAGAGCATGCGCAAGGCTCAGACACTACCAACTTGTACCCAGCCAATACAGGAGTGGTGAGTCATGGGTCAGAGGTAAGAGGGGGAATTGTCCTGCTAGGATGACATACCACTCAAAAGAGGGAGGATGAGTTGGAATCACTAAGTGCATGCCATGAGGAATAGCAAGAGAGAATACCCACACTGTGATGGATGAGAATGTCACAGTGAGCAAGTAAACAAAATAGTCTTCTTTGTCTGGTAATGGGAAGTGACACAGCCAACATAGGTAAGTGGTAGTGGCTGGACAGCTAACAAACTAGTAGGTGGTCGGAAAAAACACCCTAAACTAGACAAAAGTAGTTAAAGGCTAAAATGATAAAAACCAATCACGGTAGATAGTATATAAAGGGCCCTTGCTGTGCACAGCAAGGGGGGGGGGGGGGGAAGAAAAAGAGAGAACAATAGCAACCTCTAGGAGAATCACAACACCACCATCAACATAGCACCTCACGAGTAAGCATTAATGAAGAAAGAAAAGAGTGGGAAAGAATCCTAGTGATAGAACGGAGAGAAAAGAAGAAAATAAATAGTGAGTGTAGAATAGCAGGCATACACCAGTAAGCTAATCCATTCTCTCCCTCTCAAAGCCTACCCTCTGTTGAGGATAAACTCGTTTGGGTGCAAGCCATTTAGGCCCATTACCTCAAAATGAATAATTTCTACGGCAGGATCATCCTGTGAGGTTACTCATATTGAGGAAGTGGTTTCCTCCTTGGTCCTAGCCCCGTAATACAATTGAACACGGCAAACCGATCTTTCTCCTCTTTGATTTTTACCACTTATTGCTATTGTTTCTTCTCTTGTCTTTACAATTTCACCTATAATGTGTTCATTTTCCTTACTTTAATTAAGAATCTCTTACTTATTTTACCTAACAGTAACGTATTTCTTTTATCATTGTTTTATTACATTTATCTGCAAACTTTTTCTGTAGCAACTTCGTCAGCTATGGCATGTGACTAAAGTTTCGGCAAACGGGGCATAGTTTGTGTGCAAACTGGACCAAGGTGAGTTGCAATTAGACTGGTCCCAATTCTCTTATCTAGAATACTTGGACCCAGCATAGCAGGAGGCAGTCTAGCCCAAAATCACAAAAAGGCCCACCACAGGAAAAAAAAAAAACCTTTCAAACTTTTCCAAATTCCACTTAAAGGTCTGTTTGAATACTGCTTATTTTGTTGAAAACTGAAAACTTATTGTTGAAAATACTGTAACAAAATATTTTTTATTGTTAAAAATACTGTTCATGTGTTTTTCATCACTTGGTTGGTCCATGAACAATGTCATGGGACCAGCCAAAAAAAAACGCAACACACGCAAATGCAGAAATGCCGCTACGCAAACGCACACTTACGGATGGATCACAAAAAAATCATATAGGCGGAATTCTTTGTTTGATTGAAGTGGATATTAGTGGCTATCTTAAACTCTATACTTCCAGAAGGCGAGGAAAGAAGATGGGTATAGCCTATTGGTTACTCTTGCCCACCAATATCATATCCAGGACCACTTGATAATCTGTCTGCGGATGCTAAATCTTTTATTTTCTGTTCTTATTGTAGACACTGTTGGCTTGGCTTTGTCTTGAGACTCATTTTTCTGTGCATTATCTTTTTGTCTGTTTTCAATGTGTTTGTTCCCATTTTTGTCTGGTATCCTTTTTCCAATGTATGAATCAAACTGTAAGATTTCTGCCAGATAAATTTAAAAAAAAAAAAAATCAGAGTGTTTTTGAGTTTGGAAGGGCATTGGAAATTTGAGGGTAAAGGACTAAAGGGTCACAGTCTGCTTACAACTATGCATGCGTGTGCACAGATGTTTCCACCAAAGTCTTTCCACTCCCATCACCGCTTTCGGACTTTTTATGAGCTACTTTTGCATGTGCACCCTGCATTTTTTATTATCTTGTTGTTTGTAGGAGCTCAATTCCTGGTTTATTTCAATATTTTGTTCCTGGTTTTTGAGCTACTGATGTTTAAAGAGCTCTATATATACTTTCATATGCCAATTGCCTATACATTTTCCTTGTTTTGCATGGTTTCTTTACAATAAATCAGAAAGAGGAAAGGAGGGGTAAAAAAAGGGAAACAAACAAGTTTGTTAAAGTAAAGCGTCAGAGCCATCATAGGAGTAAAAATAGTTAATAGTTCAGAAGAGCAGGGTAGATTCTAGATTTTCCATGATTACTATTGTCTAGAAAGGATTCAATATTAGTAAATAACTGATAACACACACAGGTACATATGATCTCTTTGTATGGAATGAGATTGGAATTCATGTTGATGAATCAATTCACAGTGCAATTCCATCAGGAGTCCCCCCAATAATGCTTTCATGCTATATGTAGGACTCTTTCCTTTTTTACACTCATGCTATAGGACTCCTACACTTGAAGAACTGAAAGATGCATGTTTTCACTGAATTACCATAAGATATCATCTTTACACAAAAAGCACAACGCCATAAGCAAACATAGGATTTGAATCTTAAAAGTAATTTCAGTAAAACAAATTCAAATCTAAGAAAAGTCGGAACTTTGAAATTAACCACCCCCACCCAATCCCTCTCAATTTCCCAGAAAAACAGAAAACATTTTTGTTGGGACTCGTTCATAATTGAGACTTTCAAAAATGGTATAAGCACAGGTGTCAAACTAAGCAACACGTGGCACCCAATGGACCTTACAGAAAGAGTGAGGTATAGCGAAAATTACTGTCAATTTAAAGCCTTTGATGGCCAACGTGACAAAATGGTCACCTTCAACCAAGTTGCATAAGACATCAACACGTACAATCAACTCCCACCACCACCACTCACCCTGAATTGGAAAGAGCACTTCTCCAATAAGAGAAAATATGGGTTTTCTTTCCCAGCCAAAACCCATCTCTTCAATGCCATTTCTTTGTGCGAGTCTCTTAATATTGTTACACTTCTCGACCCCATTTGCCATTGGTGATGATGACACACCCTCAGCTTACGAAGTTCTTCAAGATTATGACTTTCCAATCGGCATTCTTCCTAAAGGTGTAACTGGCTACGAATTAGACAAAGAAACCGGAGAGTTCTCAGCCTACTTGAATGGAAGTTGTAGCTTCGCAATTGAAAATTCATATGAGCTCAAGTACAAGTCCACCATAAAGGGTGTGATATCCAAAGACAGGCTCAAGAATTTGAAGGGTGTGAGTGTTAAGGTACTTTTGTTTTGGCTCAATATTGTGGAAGTGGTTCGTGATGGTGATGAACTCCAGTTCTCTGTTGGGATTGCTTCTGCTGACTTCACAGTTGATAATTTTGAGGAGTGTCCCCAATGTGGGTGTGGATTTGATTGTAACAAATTCAATGCTTTTCTGTCCTCTTCTTAGGTGGGACAATTAATTGTATTAAGGAGCAACTGATTGCCACTTGTTTTTTATATTTTATTTCAATGCGTAATTGCCACTGGAAGGCTATTAGATGGGTCTTAAGTTTAAGTGCAGCTTCCTTGAGTTCTCTATTATCTTTCTTTAGTTAATAAAGACTCTGGATTCCCTTTGAGGTTTTTAGTTATTTTATATTTTAAAAAAAATTGGATTGTATAAGCTAAATTACAAATCTTTGACCTGGTTTTTTTTTTGGGTTATATATATTTAGTTAATAAAAGACCAATAGAGAGAGTATACAAAATAAATATTACGATAAAATGTGAAAAACTTGTTTGAGATATATTAGCTCAATGTAACATGTTTAAGCTCAATTCTTTATGTATATAAGTGAAGTCTCCTACTTGTATTAGAAATTTATTAACTATAATTAATGTATGGTTAGTCTTGTGTATTCTTGTCTTTTATACTTTGTGTTTCCACTTTCACATCTATATTAACGTATTTAACATGTCCATCAATACTAATATTTATCAAAACTATAAAGATTTGCCCAAATTTAAAGGGACAACATACAAATATGTACACCTACTCTTCTATTAAAGGCTTTAAAGCTCACTTTTCCATTTAAAAAAAAAAAAGAAAAAAAAAAGGAGAAGCTTAGAGCTCATGAGTCATGATTCACGAGAGCGCTGCTTTTATTTTTTTTATTCTTATTTTTTTTTTATTGGAGAAGAACAGAGGGATTGGCTTGAACGAAGACAACTGTGTCACGTGTTTTCAAGGTTGGTGGTAGTAAATTAGTAATTGTGTAGACTAATTAATAATTAGAATTATCCATTGCTGTGAGAAAAATGTTACCTGTTTCTATCTTCTCTCTTGTAATAATCATGGTTTAATAGGTAAAATTACAGTATAGGATACTCCTTATTCTTGGAAAAAAAAATTGAGGATGTGGATCCTGCTAGGATAATATCCTTGATGGATTATTTTGGACTGGTGAATTTCCAAGCCTTTTTTAATTCTTCTTTAAAATGATTGTTTGTTTCCATGAAAATTATTTCCGACAATAAATTTACCCATGAAATGGTAATTATTGAATTCTTAATATATATATATATATATATATATATATACTTATTAGTATATTTCAATTCTTCAAACCAAAAAAAAAAAAAAACCTTTGAATAAGATTATTATTAGTATTATTTAAATAAAGTAAAGAGGTCAAAAGAACATTATAAATTAATCCAATAAATATTTGTTTTAACTTCAAAAAAGAAAAACTTTCTATTGTCACTTACCCATCTTTCTGTTTGGACTCACACATAATGCAGGGCCCAGCTAAGCCCTTAACTAATAATCAATCTTTCAAATGATTAACACAAAAAGGCAACTATTCAATTGATATTAGTTGAATAATTTAAGAGTCTTATAGTTTAACTGTCATCTTATAACTTAATTAGTACCTCTTAGGCATCCAAGAAATACGTCTAAAGTTCAAATCTCCTCCTCTTCGACTATAATAATCACATCATACAAATTAAAATTAAAAGTTGAATAATGAATTTAGTTCTGAATTCCACTTTCATATATTATCAGTTGAAACTGTTTTGATCCAATTGTAATTACCATGAAGTGAACATAGGTTATAAAAATACTAAATGCACGTAATAGTATATAAAAGGAATATCCTTCCATTTATCCAAGATTCTTTTCCATCTTTAGCCCTTGCATGAACTATATATATCTCCTTAACCTAAACCTCCTACTCCTACTACCTGCCTCAACACACACCTAACAGTCAAAACTCCGTCTGAAACCTTGAGTTTCAACACAAGAAAAAAAAAATGGTTTCCATCTTCCAACCAAAACCCATGCCTCCAATGGCTATTCTCTGCCTAATCCTCTTCTTTCTCATCTCTTTGTCAACCCCATCTGCCTCCCTCAAAGACTCATTGACTGCATACGAAGTTCTTGAAGAATATGACTTCCCAGTTGGTCTTCTTCCCAAAGGCGTATTAGGCTATGAACTCGACAGCTCCACAGGTAAATTCTCAGCGTATTTGAATGGTACTTGTACTTACACCATTGACTCTTATGAGTTGAAATACAAGTCCACCATAACGGGTATAATAGCCAAAGACAAGCTGTCAAGTTTAAGTGGTATCACAGTTAAGGTGCTATTCTTCTGGCTCAGCATTGTGAAAGTGACTCGTGAAGATGATGAGCTAGCATTCTCTGTGGGGATCGCATCAGCGGATTTTCCAGTCAGTAATTTCATTGAGAGCCCAAGTTGTGGATGTGGTTTTGATTGTGTCACTGCTGGGAATGGAAGGAAGATTAAGCTCAAGAATCTTGTTTCCTCCTCTTAGTTAATCAAGTGAGCTTGATTAGTTTTAGCTTCAAAATGAATAAAAATTGCTGTAACATGTGGTTAATGGAGAATTAGATGTAGCATGAATCGGTAATCACCCTCATTACCAGTAACCGTTTGGAAAATAATCCAAAAAATGTGGTTGTGTTAATGTGCATATTATGTATTATTATGATATAATTATCTTTGATATCTGAAATGACTGTTTTCTTCGCAAGTTAGAATTGTTGCATCTAAATTAATGAGTTTGTGACATGCGACCAACGTTAGCTCAGCTAACTGTGTTGGCTGAATTGTTGGTGTAAGAAAAGCACTTTGACTTGCTGATTATAGACCACAAAGCGCAAATGGTACATTCTTTTTTAGTAAATTAAAATTGACCTTTTAAGCGTGCGTTTGCCTTCAAAATAAAAAGTCAATTTATTTTATTATTTAATTTATTTTTGTTATTATTTATAAGCTCTATGCACTTTTTGATACTATTCATGAGTCTCACTATACTATTTCAACTAACTTTTATTTTTATCTACAGTACTTTCAGCAAAAAAAGCGGATCTCAAACAGACCAAGTTTAAAATTGTTTTTATTTTAAGAAATATCCATAATATTTTTACAACAAATTTTAAGTAACACTTTATTTCGTTGTTACTTGCTACTAGTAGGTAAGAAAGTAATTTTAGTAATAAATTTATATTTAAAGTAGTAATAATTTGTCACTTAAAATTTGTTGTGAAAATATTCTCAAAAATATTATGGACATAATACTTCTTCTTTATTTTAGTTTTTTAAATTGAAGACTTTTTACCATTCAAAAATTTTAGAGTCTGTTTGGGATCCGTTTATTTTACTGAAATTGAAATTTTTTTACTAAAAGTATTGTAAATAAAGGTAAAAATTAGTTGAAATAGAACAGCAAAACCTATAAATTGTGCCAAAAAGTGCAATAAGGTCATGAATAATAGCAAAAATAAGCTAAATAGCCCATAAAATTTGATTATGTTTTTAGAATAGTTATTCAATCAATTTTCGTAACTAATCCGACAATTTTAAAAAAATAACTAATCCGACAGTTAAGTGCCAACAAAACATTGACTTATCCCTTTTTATTTCTACCTTACTATCTTTAAAGAATATTTAATTATTTATTCTATAGACGTGATTGTAAAAGCAAATTTTATGTATTTCGAAAAAAGGGTTGCAAGTAGGGGCAAATGGGCTGCTCGGAAATTAACTGTGTTCTAATCAAAGGATTTGAAATTTGAAACTCTTCGGTCTTAATGGAAAGTTTGGATTTGTGTAAAAATACAAGAGTTTGTTCAAGCCTCGAAATAAAAATTACGGCTAGATAGCTATTACTCTAACTTATATTAAGTGCGAAACAAAAGTAAATGAGCACAAATAACCTATATCACTACCCTAAGCCATATTCATCCATTATCAACAATAAAAGGAAAACTTAAAGAGTAAGGAAGAGTGATGCAAACATAAGATAACACTGAGACGTGTTATCGAAGAGGAAACCGAAGAATTCGGCAAAAAACCTCTCCGTGACCCTCTAAATCGAACTCAATCCACTAGAGAATAAAATTAGAATACACGAATAATAAAAGACCCTCCAAGTCTAGTCTACCCCATGTATTTGAGCCCTCCAAGCTCCTCCTACCAATTGGCTTCTTGGAACCTTGTATTCTCTAACTTTTCAAATCCCACAGTTCAGCCTGATTGCATTTGCCAATGAATGGCTCCTTCCAATGTTTCCCAGTAGCACCAAATTCTTACTTTACACTCTGAATGAGTGTGGTAAGTGTTTGAGTTATCAACCTTTCAAGGATATGGATGGAGAGATAGAAGTTGAGGAAAACCACAAGGAAATGTGTAGATGATTGTGGATATAATAATCTCTAACTCTCAAGTGTATATTCTAGGGTTTTCTTTTTGAAAAGCACTCCTTACAATTTGTTGGTAATAAGGGTATATATATAGTGTGGGTAAAGATTTGGTAAAACAAATATAACATTTTGCCAAACAGAAAGTTTCGTGAGTATTTCGCAGGATGGCCTTTCCCACGAGATACTTGTGAAAACCTCCAGATTGGCATGACTCTTCATCTTCTGGTCCTGTGCTCTACATGTGGCTCTTTCGCGGTTAGGCTTCTCGCGAGACACTCGTAAAATACACTTGTTCATCATTTTAAGCTTGAGTCTTCACATTCTCTCACACCCATCCCTTACAATTAAAACCCACATACATACAAGGAAATATAATTGAAGAAATTACAATCAAATTTGGCACAGAATTAAAGCCAACACAAAATAGTTGTAAATTATAACTTTACATTAACCATAATAGTTTGCCCAGCACAAGGATTAAAATTATCAATACTAAACTCTCCAAAGTCCTACCTAAAGCTAAACTCATGTTACGATGACTTTAGCTTTTCATACACAGAGCATCTATAATATTGGTGCTAAAAAACTAAAAAGCTATTTTTAGCACCACTATACACAAAAAAGGCACTACAATAGTGGTGCTATAGGTAAATATTTTACCTATCTTGCTACAGTGCATAGCTATATATGGCTGCAATGTAGCTGAAAGCTAAAAAAAAAAATCAATTTTTTATTCTACCTCTGATTAAAATACTTTTTTTTTCTATTTCTTTTCTTCTCAAAACTCTCAGAACTCTCAACTTTCAGACCTCTCACAACTCTTACCTCTCTTTCTCAACTCTCACCACCGCCAGCCTACCCATACCCAACTCTCACCAGCCTACACCCCTGACCCACGCCTCCACAGACCCAGCTCGCCTACCCAACTCTGACCCACCCCTTCCGCCGACCTAAGCCCCAAGTCCAGAGCAGACCCACGACGTCATATATCCGACCCACGCCGACACCATCCTCCTCATCGAAGCCCAGCTTTATTCATATATCCGACCCACGTAGGCGTGATTGGTGATTTTTTATTTTGTTTGTGATTGGTGATTTTTGATTGTCTAGGTTGGGGAAAAAGATTAGGGTTTTGGGTTGCTGGTTTTTTTTTTCCTACTGTGGACAGGTAGTGGTGGTGGTTGTGGGTGTGGTTGTGGCTAATGGTAGAGGTGGTTGTGGGTGGTTATTGAAGTTTGCTGTGGATGTTTTTATTATTATTCTAATGAGTTATTTGTATAATTTTAATCAAATAGCTAAAAATATAGATCCATTGATGTTGGGTGTGAAGAGGTAAAAAAGAGAAAGTGACTTTTGTAAGTGCCAAATAGCTAAATTTTTAACTCCACTGTTGTGCATGCTTTAAGAGCACCCACATTGGTGGAGCTATAATTTTAGCTATTTTGGCACTACAAAAAACTACTTTATCTATTTTACTTTCTTACTTTACAAAACATCCAACATCAATGGTTTTATTTTAACTTTCAACATAATAAAATAATATAAACAACATAATAAACTAATATATTTACTACAATAAAATAATATATTTACTGCAATAAGCACCCATCGCAACCACCGTAACCACAACCTCCCTGCACACAGAAAATTCCCGAACAAACATTTACAAGCTGAAAAAATAATAATCACAACAATCTTTCTCTTTACAATATTTTCCTCAATTCAGTCTCATCCTGATCAGAAAATGTAGGAAAAATACCATTTGACCTAGCAAAACCCAATTTCAATTAACAATCAAGTTATTAATATATCCTCTGTTTTTTTCAGTAACCAAACAAAAGGGTTGCATGACCCCAACCCAAATCCCGAATCTTTTTCATCAACCCAGACCATCAAAAATCATCAATCACAAACGAAACTTCAAAAAATTTAGGATCTTTTCAATAAACCTAAAGCAGAATCAACAACCCTAAAGCAGAATCAACAACAACATAAAATAAACACACACAAAGATGGTGATGGGGTGTGGCTTGCGTGGGTTGGCAACAGACCGTGGGTTGGTGATGGCTGATTGAACAAAGAGCTTCGGTGAGGATGATGGATGAACGGAGCTAGGCTTCGAAGATGGGAGAGGAGGATGATGAATTGGGTTGGCGATGGTTCGTGGGTTAGAAAGGGCGAGATGGGTCAAGGAGAAGAATGGGCGAGATGGGTCGGATATATGTCGGCGTGGGTCGGATATATGTCGGCGTAGGTTAGCTTGGGTTTGTGGCGGCTGGGCTCATGCAAATCAACAATGGAGGCAAAGAGATACTCAGAGTGGAGATGGAGAGAAAAAGTGAGGAGAGCGATAGATGAAAGAAATGAAAGAAAAGGAAGATAAAAAAAAAAAAAAAAAAAAGAAGGATAAAGAGAAAGAAAAGATATCAGTAAAATAATTAAAGTAGTGTGAACGGAAGAATAAATTTTTTTTTTTTTTTTTTTTTTTTAACCTTTGAGCTACAATGCACAACCTTCTTTGGCTATGCACTGTAGCAAAGAAGCCAAAAATTTTGACTATAGCTCCACCAATGGAGCCTCAGTTTTGCATTTGGTGGTGCTAAAAATAGCAATATAACTTTTTAGCACCACCAATACATAGCTCAGCCTTTAGGCTTTGGTTGAAAACTACTCATTTCGTTTCCTATTTATTTAGATACCTATTCCATTAAAAGAAAAGAAAAACACTATACTCATATTCTGCTCGAAATCATGTTGAACCATTTAAAATTGTGAGACAAATCTGTTAGTTTAATGCATTCGAAATCATATAACCCAAAATGGAAATTCAGCACCATGCGTTTCCTACATAAGTCTTACTCTTGTACCCTCTGGTGAAATTATTCAGTTGTATTATAAAATGAATTACTCCATAAGCAGTGCCCATTCTTATACATGAATGATGGTTTTCACCACGAATTTAATTAATAAAATCCACTATTATATGAGAGGAAGTAACATTAATTCCAAAGTATTGAATAATTACTATTGTACATAAAACTCATATTCATATATGAGAGGAAGGATGTACCCCACCCCACTTAGAAAATGATCCTCTTCATCTCATTAGAAATGCATAAAGTTCATTTCATAATTCATAAATGTGTATAAACTATCACGTTATTTAAAATTTTAAATAAAGCGGGTCATTCGATATAGTATGTACATATGTATTATGATGTAATAACCCAAATGTGATTTTGTGTTAATGTACTATGTACGTATGTATAATTATGATATAATTATCTTTTTTTTGAGATGAAAGATAGAAATTTTATTAATGTATGAAGTACACAAATAATAAGCAGCCCCTAAAAACAACATAACAGGGGTTGGACAATGGTAATAGTAGTACAAGAAAGTGAAAAACCAGGGTATACACAACATAGTTCGGTGCTACTGGTTTGTTTGAGCAAGTCTGTGTGACTGGCTTGTTTGAGCAACTACAAATCTCTGATATCACCCCAGGAAGCTGACAACCCCAGCCAAAATAGATTTAGGATGGTCTTGAACCTTTTCAAAGTAAAATCTATTCCTAGCATTACATATTGCCCAACTGATCACAGCCCACCGTTCAAGTTCCAAGCATGGGAGCTTGTCCAATAGGCAGCGGAAGAGGAAGAGAAACTCCTGAGCATCATTCGAGAATTTCTGTATTTTGCCTCTGCATAGTGCCCACACGTTTCTTGCAAATGGACATTCCTACAAAATATGAGCAACAGATTCAACATGCTGGCAGCAGACTTCACACTTTGGACCGATTTGGACCTTTCGCTGATGCACATTAGCTTTAGTAGGAAGAATATTTGAACATGCGAACCTTTAGGGGAGCATTCAAGGACCAAATATTTTTCCATAGGATTCGATCCAACCTTACACTAGAATGCTCCATCCATGACTTGTTCTTCAATCACAGCGCAACTTGGTATGCAGATTTTACAGTGAAAACTTTGGACTCTGTCTTCTTTCTGATGCGGGAGACAAAAGAAGATTATTGTTTATTATTATTTATGTTTGCAAGCCAATTGTATTTTTATGTTTTAGGATTTATTAGTTTATTGGGCTATTAGTATTTTAATTTAGAAGCAAGGGTATTTTTGTAATAAGGCAATTAGGGTTTCCTAGCCAATTAGAATTAGGGTTTAGCAATCCTTTATAAGCAACCTATTGTACTCCTTGAGGAGATAGTTGATATTTTGATGAATGAAAACAATGGCCGTTTGGTCTTTCTTTAGTCTGGTGCTGACTCCAGGTCTACCCTAGGTGCTGACTCCTAGTGGTTTCCCCGCTTGGTGCTGACTCCAAGCAAGGCCTAGGTGCTGACTCCTAGGTCATATCATTTATTTTTCCGTTGTTTCAATTTTGTTCTGGTTGTCCTGCGTCACTTTCATACCAATATGTCACGTGAGAAGGCATTTGGCAAAGGTATTTGCAGAATTTCCATTCGAGTCCTATGGGCAAAGAGATCGAAAACTCTCTCTATCCCATTGACCGGTGGCAGTATCAATTAAATCCTTCACAAACAGGTTAGGCTGAATCTCCCCTAGGAAAAATGGTTTATGGGATATCCATTTGTGAGTCAAAACTTCTATACGGCTCCCATCCCTAACCTCCCATTTTGAACCTTCAATAATGACATCCCTAGCTGCCAAAAGACGACTCCACACATAAGATGGGTTTCTTCTCACCTCAGCATCCATAAAAGAACAATGGGGAAAGTATCTCGATTTATACACACGATAAAATAAAGAATGGGTATTATAGATCAACCTCCAAGCTTGTTTAGCTAGCACGGCTAAATTAATAGTATTGCACAAAGTTGATGGGATTTTGAAGATGATCATAGAGTATGTGGGAATGGCTTGTGCTACTATTTTGATCAATACCTCACGTCCAGCTTTCAAAATATATTTTTCCTTCCACCCTAAGACTCTCTTTTTTTAATCTTTTCCCAAACGTCCTTGAAAGAGTTAACTTTTGATCTTCCCCTAACCATTGGCAGCCTAAGATATTTTTCACAATCCTTCATAATTCTCCCACCCATCAAGCCTTGTATATCCTGCTTAACTTCCGCTCTTGTATTTTGGCTAAAGAAAATGGACGTTTTTTTGTTTATTTATAACTTGGCCTGAAGCCATTTCATATCACAAAAGAAGGTTCATGAGGCGTTGGCATTCCTCTGTGGTAGCCTGACAAAAGATAAAACTATCATTCGCAAATATGAGGTGAGAAATACATACCCCATTTGTACAAGATAACACGCCATGGAGACTTTAAGCTTGCACTGCCTTTCTAATCAATGAAGATAATCCTTCTGCAGACAAGAGAAATAGATATGTTGATAATAGATCACCCTGTTTGATACCTCAAGATGGGGTGACATACCTTTGAGGTTCTTCACTAATGAGCACCGAATAGGAATACATACTGTTTCCATTGCCAGGTTGACCCAACTACCATCAATACCCAAGGCCAAAATTGGGAATTAAGTCCAATTTCTAAATTATTTAGTTAGTAGGCACAGTTTCTAAACTATATTTTTTGCTAACATCTCGAGTCTAAAAGACTCGATTTTGAGCTTATAAATCAAGTCTCAAAAACTCGATTTTAGTGTTTTGAGCACATTTGATGTGGCATATTTTCCAAGTAGCATCCACCTGAAAATTGAGTCTCTGAGACTCGACTTATAAGAAAAAAAAAAAAAAAATTTAAGTCTAAGACTCCATTCCCCAAAATACCCAAAAAAAAAAAAAATTCAAGAAATCCCAATACAATCCCAGCACAATGAAACACATTCGCTATTTATTTAACAATGAAACAATTTTTCTGGGTTTTTCTATTTTGACTACAAATTGAACTTGAAAACCCAAATCAGATCAGAGGGAGAAAGAATCTGAGGAGACCCAGATTAGATTAAAGAGAAACTCTGAGAGAGAGATACCGACGGTGACCCACGGCGAGGTGAGGTGACCCAGGGCGACCCACGGCGATCAAAACCAGACCCACGGCTAGCCACGACCATCAACTGGCGATCAGAACCATCTCAATCTGCTTCCGATCTTCTTCTCCTCAGTTTGTGTGCGCTGGGTATGGGTTTGTCTTCTTCTTCTTCTTCTTCTTCTTCTTCTTCTTCTTCATCTTTTGGGTTCTTCTTCTTCTTCTTGATCTTCATTTTTAGATCTTCTTCTCCTCGGTCTCAGTCTGCTTCTTACCCACGCTCTACGGAACTCTTTTTTTTTTTCCTCTTTCTTTCTTCTCTGATGAGAAGATGTAAATAGTGTTTGTAAATGGAGTATATGTTTTAAGGAAATCGAGTCTTAGAAACTCGATTTTTAGATGGACGCCACGTGGAAAAAATGTCACATCAGACTTAATCAGACCATGAAAATCGAGTCTCTAAAAATCGATTTATAACCCAAAATCGAGTTTTTGAAACTTGAGATGTTAGTAAAAAATATAATTTTGTAACAGTGCCTACTAATTATATTATTTGAAAAACACTGTTAATTTCCAATTTTAGCCCAATACCCAATCTTAGCATAATTCATCGAAGAAACTCTCATTCGACACAATCATATTCCTTCCTAATGTCCAGTTTAATAGCCATCTGCCATTTTTTCCCTATTCTTTTATTTCTCATCCTATGTAATATTTCAAAAGCTACACTAATATTATTAGTAATTAACCGGTGAGGTACAAAAGCACTCTTTGAGTCAGATATCACATTTGGCAGGATAAGTTTTAGTTGATTGGCCAAAACATTAGATACAATTATGGAAATAACATTACCCAAACTAATAGGGCAATAGTCAGCAACATTTTTGGGGTTTTTTTTTTTTTTTTGGTATGAGAACAATGTGGGTATAATTCATTTTATGTAACATGTGACCGGAATGGAGTACGAATAACACTGTATTAGTCACATTACTACCAACTATATGCCAATATTTTTGAAAAAAAAAAAGGAACATACCATCAAGTCCGGGTGATTTGGAGGGGTGCACGTTGAATAAAGCTCGCTTGAAAGCTATTTTCTTTGCAAGCTAGAATTGTTGTATCATAATCATAATTAATGAGTTTGTGACATGCGACCAACGTTTCCTCAACTATCTATATGTTGGCTGAATTATTGGTGTAAGTCCACTTTGACTTACTGATTATAAACCGCAAAGCGCAATTGGTCCATTCTTTTTTACTAAAATTAAAATTTTTATTTTTTAAGTCTGGAATTGTTTCTATTATAGTGCAGAATTTTTACCATTCAAAAATTTTAGTCCATTAAATTTGATTCTATTTTTAGAATGGCCATTTGATCAATCTTCATGACCAAAAAATCTAGTATCACAAAAAAATGAACAGTTTATGTCACAATTGGCAGACTATGAGTAATGAAGAAAAAGTTGTAGTACATTTAAAAGTTTTAATAGGCAATTAAATATAATATACTACATAGTGGGTTCCAGTTAGTTCAACTGGTAAAGTATCTGGGGTTTAATCCTTGTCTATATCAAAAATTGATTGATATCTTGGTTTAATGATAATGAGTTATCATCAGGAGCGAACGCCATAAGTTGAAACTCTCTGAAAAAAAATTACAATATACTACATAGGATAATTATTGCAAAAGTTACAACCTCTTATGCGGTAGTAAAATTATTACTTCGAGACTAATTTAATAGTTTTTTTTTTTTTTTTTTTTTTTTTTTTTGGAGGAAGGACTAGTCTGATAGTTAAGTGCCAACAAAACGTTGATTTTCCCCCTTTATTTTTTTTCACCTTAATCAAATTTATTCCGGAGACGAGATTGTAAAATCAAATTTTATATATTTCAAAAATATGGTTGCAAGTTGCGAGTAGGGGCAAATGGGCCGTTCGGAAATTAACTGCGTTCTAATAATATGTTAGATAATGAATAAAATAATTTAAAATGAGTTTCAAAAGAAAATTTTAAATGAATAGTAAAATCATAATAATATACTTTAAAATTGTTCAAATCTCTAATAATAGAAATTTAATGGATATAAAATTTGAACCTATCTAAAATTAATAGAGTTTCACACCTCAACTATAATTTTAATTTTAATTATTGTTACTGTACACGTAACATAGGGTAGAGTCCATCTTTTTTTTTTTTTTTTGAGAAACATCTTTTTTTCTTTTTCTTTTTTTGTTAAATGTTACAACCAGGAATTTTCAGGACCAATATTTATTATATACGGCATATGATATTTTTCATATTACTCTTTTTTTTTCCTCTTTAAAATAGTTATGTTTTTTCTAGCTTAAAATATAAATTGCACACTCTAATTTTGTTTAAAATTCAGTTTGGTCTTTTAATTTTACTTACGCTCAATTCAATCTTTTAACTTTAAATTTTGTTAAATTCAATTCTTCCATTAGTCTCAATTAAAATTACATTGTTAATTTTCAACTTTATTCAATACAAAATTACGAGTTTTATGAATATTAACGGCTCAACTTTGACAAAAACTAACGCGAGAACTATTTTGAATAAAACTAAAAATTTCTAGACAGAAATAAATCAAAGTAAAGTTACTAAATTAAAATTAAAGGATGTAATTTGTAATTTATTTATTATTTTTTGGGGGTATCATCCGATCAAAGTCATTGAGTCTTGGATAAGGGTTGTCAATGGGCTGGGTCGGGCCAGCCCGACCCATTTTTTACTTGGCCAATGGGCACAATGGGCTATAATGGGCTATTAACTAGTTAACGGGCCGGATCGGGCTAGGCCGAAAGAGAAAACATCAACCCATGACCCTGCTCATGGGTAATGCCCATTTTGTCTTTAGCGAGCTAGGCTTAATGGGCTATCCATGAGCTTGTGTTAGCATATTACTTTATTATTTTTGTAAGGAACGAATCAATTTTTTATAAAGAAATAATCAATCTATTTTTTTTAAAGAAAAGAATTAAAGAATTTAATACTTAATTACAAATTTTTTTCTAGTCAAATCTATTTAATTTTTTGTTTTGTTGATGGAAACCTATTTAATTTTTTTTATTAAGGCTTTAAATAGTTTTTTATTTTTATCTTTAATAAAAAAAATGTCAAATGGTTAATTCAAATTTGCTATACTACTAGAAAAACATATATTTAATAAACTAAGTTTAGCACAATTACTTTGGGTATCTTAGTGGTTGAAAGAGTTCTCCTAAGAAATTTCTCTATAATATTTCAAGATCAATCTTTCATACATTTTCTATATATTTTTGTTATGAATTATGAGTTATTGGGCTGAGCCAACGGGATAGGCCAACATGCTGGATAACAGGTTGGGCTATTGGGCTAACCCATCAAATACCCATGGGCATAAAAACTAGCCCATAACCTGACTCATTGGGCCAATAAGCTACTCATAGACCTCAATAGTAACCGGCTGGACCACCTATTAGCCCAGTAAGCCATCAAATTTTTGGGTCTGACGGTAGGCCGCAGGCTATTTGATTACCCTTAGTCTTGGACTCGTTACTCTTTCTTCCTAGAAAGTCTTCTATATTATCCTAAGCTACCATCGAAATAGAGCCGTACTTGACCATTTCTCCCAGAAAACAACAAATACTGAAATTCTCCATTGCCAGACTCCAGACACAAACAATCACACGCACAGAGAAAACCAAAAAGCAAAGCTGTCCTTCTCTATTATGTCTCTCATGGCAACGAATCTCACCCTCTTCTTCTTCTTCTTCTTCTTCCTCCTCCTCCTATCACCACTCGCCACGTCATCCCCTACCCCCATAACCATCACCAACCCCATCGAAGATGATACAAAGTCGGCATACGATGCCCTCGCGGATTTCAACTTCCCACAGGGTCTACTTCCAAAGGGTGCGTTGGGATACGAACTGGACCAAAACACAGGCAGATTCAAGGCCTTTCTCAACGGTTCCTGCAGTTTCTCTCTTGAAGGTTCCTACGATTTGAAATACAAGTCAACCATTTCAGGCTACATCTCGAAGAACAAGCTCACCGGCCTCACTGGGATCAGCGTCAAGATCTTGTTCTTGTGGCTCAACATCATCGAGGTGGGCAGGGATGGTGATGACCTTTACTTCTCTGTTGGGATTGCTTCCGCTTCTTTTCCTATCGATAATTTCTACGAGTGTCCTCAGTGTGGCTGTGGATTGAACTGTGGTAGTCAGCAAGTAAGGAAATTTAGATTCAACCCTTTTGTTTCTTCTAGTTGAAGATCAATTATTTTGAAATTGTAAAGTAAAAAAAAAGTCTGGGTTTTGTTTTAAATGAGATTATTGGAACTGGGTTTCGGTTATTTCATCAAAATGATGGGATTTGAAACTTGTTTAAGTTGGTTAAAGATCGAGTTTTTATTTTGTGCTTGTCTTGTATGTCTTTAATTTGATATGTCATTGGTAATAATTGAGCGGAATAGTTTTGTTGAATTTGATCAAAGTAGATCTGTTTGAAAGACTGGTGACAACTGATGGTCAAACTCCCTCATATAGGGAGCTGTGAAGTGCCATTGGGTTAGCTATACTTATGATCTGATTGTACTCCTTAGCAGTTAGCCGATATGTTAGATTGATACGGAGGCTTTGGGATTTATCTTGTTGTAGTACATACTGGTTGAATACTTGGTTGTTTTTTGGGACTGTCTTGTTTGTTTCCAAAGTGTTTTGACTGAAACTGTCCAACCAGGGAAGCAACCTTGCAGCACTACTTCTTGCACAGAATAGTGAGGTTATTTTTGTACTAGAGACATGCGTTCTTGTACCTATATTCATTGGCAGTATTGCTAATGAGCTCTATCTCAACTGGCACCTCCTCCCGTGTTAGGTTGAGGGGTGAGATCATGGATTCAAAACCCATTGGGGGTGTGTGTGTAATTTACGAGTGTGTCTGTGGCTTGGACTGCGTTAATGGGCAAGTAAGGAAATTTAGAATGAACCCTTTTTGTTTCTTCTAGTTGAAGATCAATTTTTATGGAATTGTTAAAAAAAAAAAAAAAAAAAAAAAAAAAAAAAAAAAAAAAAAGGAAGAAGAAAAGGTCTTTGTGGGATTTTGGATGTTGGGTTTCTTTTGATTTGAGACACTGGAAATGTGTTACTGTTATTTCTTCAAAATGTGTTTTTAGTTGGCTAAAGGTTGAAATTTTATTTTGTGCTTGTTTTATGTCTTTCATGAAAAATCTGATTTGTAAACAGTGGCCAAAAGGCAATTGGCTATAATTGAGAAGAATAGTTTGTTGAATTTGATCAAATTAGCTACATTTGAAACAATGTGAGAACAGGTGTCAAAGTGCTATAAGGTTAGCTTTACTTATGATTTGGTTATACTCCTCAGCAGTTAGCAGATATGGGGGCTTTAGGATTTATCATAGCTTATTAGATATTGGTTGATTTTTGGGACTCTCTTGTTTGTTTCCAAAGTGTAAGCAAACTTGTAGCAATACTTCTTGCACAGAAAAAATAAAGTTCTTTTTTTACTAGAGAATTGCTTTCTTGTAGCTAAATTTATGGGAAAGTATTTAGGTACAATTCCATTATCATGATCAACTTGTGAGTATTTGGGTAGTCTTAGCTGAATTATGGCTTGGAGTTCAGTGTGGCAAAAAGGCTTTGATACAAATAGCTCAAGCTTGTGACGTTCAAGCTACTCACTGTGAAGCAAACGAATCCCTGCTTGATCTAATTTTTATGTTTTAGCTGTTCCCATAAAAGTTTCCAGACCTTCAGGGCTATTGGATTAGTTGTAAATGGATGTGATGGTGGTGATCAGCAGTTATTATTACCATTAAAGTAATGCATGATAGGAAATTTTTTTGGTCTTATTATCATTTATCAAGTTTCTTTACTGCTAGATAAGGAATACCAACTTCTCATTGAATATTGCTCGTTTCCGACTAAACCTTGATAGTGTGTACACATGCTTGGCGCTTATTGAAGCTCATCCGTATGTTTTTTTTGCCGCTTCTACCTAGCAGATAGTCAACACTTTACATATTTGATATAAGAAATTTTTAGGATCAGATCTAGCCCATAAGGAATATTGATGAATGTTACAGTGGTCTGTAAATTCAAAGGATCTCTGCCTTATGTTAAAGCTAGATTTTAGAGTAACTGTCTTGAGCTTAGATGTGAATCAAGTAGCACAAACACTTGGAAACGATTGTAGAATTTAGAGACCAAAATTTATAGTAACTCACAAATGTGAGACAATAGGAACTGGTGTTGACTGAAATTTTCACGTGCTGTGGGCCTAGAGATTAGGGCAATTCGGCGATTAACCTTTGCTTATCAGAATATTGAGATTAACATTAAGTAATAAAATAAGTGTGGTGGTAGCTTTGAGTTAGGAGCTGATTGTGATATTTTCTCATCAGTAAGTTTAGGAGTTGATTAGGATATTATCTCATCAGTTAGCCGATTGGCTATATGTTTAAACTTTTCATTGGATAACCTGCTACCTGCACTTTAAAAAGAATTTTATGAGCCAGTGTTTTATCCCTTCGTGGGGGCCCACCCGGTGTGAGCAGTGATTAGTCTCTAGTTGAAAGCTTTGAAGATACACTATGCGAAACAAAAAAAAAAAAAAAAAAAACTTTTCATTGGATAAAAACAATAAGAATTCCACTTTTAACTCTCTCCCTCTAACCTACCTCGAATTGGACCATACTGTAGAGCTGAAATTATATAATCTTCTCATGATACACCCTTCGAAGCTGTTTTCTTTGTTATGCTATTTTAAATTGCTGATTAGATATAGGATTTGAAACTCATCTGGGCAAGTTCTCGAAGTTGGAGCAACCGAGTCCGCATTTGATCAGTGTTTACATTTTGGATGAATTGCGTTGTGTTGGTGATGCAAATAAGTTCCCAAGTTTGCGTTTCAGGAGAACTGCATTTGGCATGCTTGTGGAAGAGACAAAGAATCGAGCTGTAAAGCCTGTAATGACTTGTTCTGTAAGTCAATAGTAGATCCAGCAATAGGTTGTTAACCAAGAAGCCCATTATTGCAGTATTAGACTGCATCTGTGGTAGAGATTTTTGCCATTTGCATGAGACTATATTCATTTATTTTTTAGGGGGTTTGGGCTTCCTTGCAGCCCATCTTTTATAGATATATATATATATATATATATATTTTTTTTTTTTCAAAGACACCATAAAACTTAAACCTATGATGTAATAAATATGATTTTTTTTTTTTTTTTGCATAACATTCTACAACCTTGCATAACATTCTACAACCTTCACAATTAAAAAATTACAATACGTTTGTACTCTGCTTCCAACAGATTCTTCTATTCTTCATCCAAAAGCATGCAATATCTATTATATGATCCCTATTTATTCAATCGGGCTCCTATTGTATATCTTCCAGATAAATGGTTATGAATTGTTATAGACACATAGAGGTTAGAAAATGAGAGAAATTATTCATTCTTATGAGAGCAAGGATATCACCTATAGGTGTGAATAATTTCTCTAAAAGATGCTAAGTGGCTCACATTCTTGTATTTATTGATAAAAAATTATAGACATTCAACTTTGGGCGTCTAAAAAAAAAAGTGTTTTCAAAAATTATTCATCAATCAAAATTGGCGAAAAGTTATTGATTTGAATCAATCAATGAAATTACTTTTATGCCTACCACCAACAATCAATATTAACCTATCACCTAGGATTTGTTAAGAAAATATGGTCGCCTATTCCTGTTTCATTGAAGCATTGCATATTTGATTATTTTTCCTGTGTTCAAAAAATATGTGTTTAATTACGGTTATTCAAATAATTAGGCAATATTCAAATAATTAGGCAATATTGAACCGCATAGTAAACTTGACATGATAGATGAGGTGAATTATGACTTATGAATGTCTCTAGTTTTGTTTGATTGTTTGTTCATTTTTATTTTTGTTTTTTTTTTTAATGGTTGTTGAGTTCTTAATTAGTTTCTAACCCCTTTTTCATGAAAGAATTTCCTGAAAATTGCAGACAACGGTAGGCATCCTGTACAAGACAAAGAGAAATAGCAGTGCAAGTTACACTTTTACATCCATTATTAATAGAGTGCAAAACTATCCTTCCCCTACACTTTCATTTCATTTAAGACTCATCAAGTCTAATTGATTTTTCTTCTCAAAAAAAAAAGTCCTCTTTTTTAATAGACACAATAGGATTTAAAATAGCTCCATAAAGATTGCTTTTAGTCATCATTTTAAAACACATAAGCTAACTATAGCCCTTGATTTTTTCTTTCATTATTTCTTTATATTTTGGCTACAAAGTCCCGTTGAAATTGTATTCAACCTTCTTTTGCTAAACATAGACTACCCAATCAAGCCAAGTATATCAGTTGTTAAACGTAACTTAGATTCATGTGCATGGTAGTGTATTAGAAACTTCCTCTATTATATGTACAAATTGATGAGGCTGAGTTCTTCATATATAGCAGACAAGTTGTTGCACGTGTTCTATTACAAAGTTGTGCACAACTTGTCCACATGTGCTTGTTGTTGTCAACACCAGTTGTCTCTCTCATTTTTAAGGTGTCGGCAAATCATCGCATCTTGCTTGCAACACATTGTCACACACTTTGGATGTTCATTGCTTTGTCTCATTGAAATATAAAAAATAATTTATGTATATGGATATGAGGATGGATTTCATTATATAATAATTAAATAATACTCCCCCTTTTATCAGAATAAAAAAAATAATAATAATAATTCATTATATATGCAGAATAATAAGAACGAGATTTGATTCCCTGCATGATATTTAACATGTTTTCTTTTCTTTTTTTACTGGTAAGCTTTATCAACTTAGATTACGTCAATTGCTCATAGAAGCAACCACTTTATTCACAATTAGGGATAAGTCCTAACAAAATAATCATTTATATTAACGTAACCCAATCCTTACATTATAGTGTTCCCCATTATTCCTTTAACCAGATCTATCTCGTCGACCATGGGATTCTCAAATATATATATATATATATATATATTTTTTTTTTTTTTTTGAGAGAGAGGGTTTCAACCTATAGTGTCCGCTCTTGTATCATCAGACCAAAATACAAATTAATTTTTGGTGTAGGCTGATATTGAACCTCAAATCTCTTATTCTCAAATATATATATATATATATATATATGTTTTTAATAATTGTTTTTTATCATCTTACCAAGACACAATTAGTTTTGGTATAGGTGATAATTGAAATCATTGAATCCTATATCTCTTTATCAAACATTAATTGGTTTTGGTACATAAGGGGATTAAAATCTAAATATTTTATTTTATTATAAAATTTTTTACTAGTTGAGTTAATTACAACTCAAATTTATATAAATATATATATATATATATATATATATTATCGTCGAATATGGAGTATTTTATAATATGGCGATGGAAGCAGAACTTAGATTATTGTTCGTGGAACCTTCATGAAAACATGCTGGCAAATACCAACCGCGAAAGTAAAAATCACCTAATTTCTTGTTTTTTTTTTTTTTTGGAAAAAAAAAATGACCTAATTTTATGTTAGGTATGTAGGGACCGCTCATAGACTATAGAAAAGATTTCCATTTATTTTATTTTTTATTTTTTTTTAAGAGAAGATTTCCATTTATAGAGAATGAGGGGGACACAATCATTAAGTAAATGGCCATGATTAACACCGAAATTACACTAATAGTAGGACATAATATAATTAATTAACACATTCCTTAAGTGAATAGGCAAAAATAAATATAAAAATTTAATCCCTCATGGTAAGATATTAAGTTAAGAAGAGGTTCAAAGTAATAATCCAGTAATATTGGCATCTTTTGTAGTGTGACATATTTTTGGTTCAAAACTCCTCCGGTTTCACTTCTCGCATTATCTACCTATCTATAAATAATAATAATAATAATAATAAGGGCCAATTTTTTTTTTATTGGTATCCTATATAAGAAGAAAACATACAACTGCTTTGGGACCGAGGAGCCATGGGCCATGGCCTCCTTAACCTCCAATTTTGTTTTATAAATAAAATATATTTTTTAAAAAAATTATTCCAACAAAAATTAATACATATAAGTAATACATATAGTTTAAATTTGAAGCTGAATTTTCAAAAGTTACATCTGATTCCCTTTAAAAAAAATTAAATTGACCCAAAATGACCACAAAAAAAAAAAAAAAAAATTGTAAATAGCCAACCCGCTCACACCTATAGCCCACATTCTAAACAAAAATCATTTTTATGCATTTATGGTATATTTGGTACACTGAATTGGAATTACGATAGAAATTGTAATCTTTATTACTAATAATAAAATGTATTATAATGAAATAATTAAATATATTAATAAGTTTGCTTGTGAGTTGTAAAATTAGAATAAAACTTGTGAATTATTTTAGGAAATATCTTACTCATACAATTATATTTCCTTAAAAATAAATTTTTTTTTTAATTTGAGATAGAGATGAGTTATTTTTTATGATTTTTTATTTTTATAATTGTTATGTGTATATGAAAAGTTTGTTTATTTGGAAATATATTAAATTTAGAAATCATTGCATCTACTAAAGAATAACTATTATAACCCTTTTAGAGAAGAATAATTATTTTTCATTTTGAATAATAATTATTCATAAAAAATGATTATTCCTTATAATAAAAACATAACCAAACTAAAGAATATCTAAATTATAACAATAACTATTACATTACAGGTGGATCCCTCATGGTAAGATATTAAGTTAAGAAGAGGTTCAAAGTAATAATCCAGTAATATTGGCATCTTTTGTAGTGTGACATATTTTTGGTTCAAAACTCCTCCGGTTTCACTTCTTGCATTATCTACCTATCTATAAATAATAATAATAATAATAAGGGCCAATTTTTTTTTTATTGGTATCCTATATAAGAAGAAAACATACAACTGCTTTGGGACCGAGGAGCCATGGGCCATGGCCTCCTTAACCTCCAATTTTGTTTTATAAATAAAATATATTTTTTAAAAAAATTATTCCAACAAAAATTAATACATATAAGTAATACATATAGTTTAAATTTGAAGCTGAATTTTCAAAAGTTACATCTGATTCCCTTTAAAAAAAATTAAATTGACCCAAAATGACCACAAAAAAAAAAAAAAAAAAAAAATTGTAAATAGCCAACCCGCTCACACCTATAGCCCACATTCTAAACAAAAATCATTTTTATGCATTTATGGTATATTTGGTACACTGAATTGGAATTACGATAGAAATTGTAATCTTTATTACTAATAATAAAATGTATTATAATGAAATAATTAAATATATTAATAAGTTTGCTTGTGAGTTGTAAAATTAGAATAAAACTTGTGAATTATTTTAGGAAATATCTTACTCATACAATTATATTTCCTTAAAAATAAATTTTTTTTTTAATTTGAGATAGAGATGAGTTATTTTTTATGATTTTTTATTTTTATAATTGTTATGTGTATATGGAAAGTTTGTTTATTTGGAAATATATTAAATTTAGATATCATTGCATCTACTAAGGAATAACTATTATAACCCTTTTAGAGAAGAATAATTATTTTTCATTTTGAATAATAATTATTCATAAAAAATGATTATTCCTTATAATAAAAACATAACCAAACTAAAGAATATCTAAATTATAACAATAACTATTACATTACAGGTGGATTCCAGCTAGCTTAACTGGTAAAGTCTCTGATGGTTGAATAAGAGATCTGGGGTTCAATCCCCGCTTACACCAAAAACTGATTGGTGTCTTGGTCTGATGATAAAGAGCTATTATCAGGAGCAGATGCCATTGGTTGAAACTCTCTCTCAAAAAAAAAAAAAAAAAAACTATTACGTTACAGTATCTATTATTATCTATCGAACATGATCTTTTTAAGTGTAATGAGAGGTAAAATGGTAATTATCATAATTATCAAATTTAATATAAATATGATCATAAATTCTTATTAATAATTATCATCGTTATTGAATTTCATATATAAACAAAAAGAGAATAAAAACTATATTTTGTTAAACTTTATGTGTTGCATAAATTATCGACTAATATGTATATATCAATATGGATATATGCTGTTACAATAATATTTTTTTTTAATGGAATCACAATGAAACTTTGGTAATTAATAGCCCATGTACATGTTGAAAATCCTAAAACCTTTTGTATTCCATTCTTTTTCAACAAAAAAAAAAAAAAAAAACACTCAGAAATTATTTGTTCTAGTTCTTTTTATTATATAGCTAAGTAAGATGTTTTTAACTTTTTATTGAAGGACCAAAAGCAAAAAGTCTATCAGAAGATAAGTCTACAAATTTCTCCAAGGAGGGAAAAAGAAATGCATGCGTCAGTCATCCAATCATACAATAACTGTAATAACAATAGTTTGAGCTGAAATAAAAAGACGTCTCCCCAACCACTGGCTAATCAAAAAATCATTGGTCTAGTTCTAAACAATTTGTGTATATATTGTCATCAATATATTCGCATAAGTTATAACTTTATGGCCTTAACAAATTAATAAAAAAGGCTGCAATCTTGAATTGTCCAATTTGAGAGATCCTAATTTAAGACAAAAACAAATTAGCAAGCCTATAACCAAAATCAAGCATAGAACCGCATAAAAGAATTAGGTGCCTCAATAAATATCCATTCGAGCTTCACATGCGTGTCAAGCCTCATACCCACAAACAAAAAAAAGGGGCATATTGCTAGACCCAGCGATGGTTGGCAGCCGCATAACTCGAACTATCTTTAACCTTAACATATGAACCCAAACCACAGAATTCTGACCCAATTTTAGAAATGATAGATTTCTCTTCCAAGTGATTGGAGGAAGTCATTCTTTCCACCCATTTTATTGTTTTCCTTTTTTTAGAAGAAAAACTAAGAATTTTTTTTTTTATTAAGATAAACCGGCTATATATATTAGCATGAAAAACCACCTAAACTTGTGGAGTAACATTCCCCATCCTGAAAAATCTAGATATTTAACGCAAATCTAGCCAAATTATGAAAAACTTAACTTGGAAATAGATTTATGTAATGGCTCGATTTCTCAAATAAATATCCACCACAATTAACTAGGACTCCAACCTAATTTGAAGGTTAAGTGAACAGCTTTTTCAATTTAAAATATCATATTGAACACAAGTACTAAAATTTAGAATAGTTTTAGTACTACATAAACTACCATAATCTTGCCACAACTATCTTATCTGACTGGTTGCTTAACACTTTTACATGGACCTACAACTCGTGGACAATTGTGATACAAATTGTACCATTTTATGTGATTTCAAAATTTTCCCGAAAATTAACATTATGTTGTAGACTCATAGTCACATAGCATAAGAGCGGACACATAGTCGTTTAGGAAATACTAATCAATAATCATTAATATTTCTTTCCTCAATGGAAAGAATAAACAAAAAAGTTACATCCTTCAATTTCCTTCAATTAACTAATCGTTACCACAGAGGAGATAAAACAACAATAGTTTAAAATCCTTTGTGGTCCTATGATGATGTCAGAACCAATATTAATTCTGTGTTTTTTTTTTTTTTTTTTTCTTTTTTCTTCTTTTGGGGTTTGGTTCCAAGCAATGACTAGAAGGTGCGTTTGTTACATTTACACGGCCTCAAAAAGCCATGAACTTTAGTTCTTGTTGTTTAAGAAAATTGCACGTAGCTCAGCCACGTCGATCTCGTCGACACGATTCTCAGGTCTGTAGTAGCCGGTGACGGGGTCTGGGACCCACGAGACCTTCTCGGTGGACCCCACAATCTCCTCACCTTGCTTCTTCACCATACTTGATCCTGAATTACCACTTCTTGCCACGCTTGAAGCAACTCCTTGTGAAGCCGCCGCATATCCACGTCTGTACCAAACACCACCGATCAAAAATTAACATCAATATTTTTAATCAATGGATCTCCACCGTTCAGATATATACGTGTGCACCGAAAGTGAAATATGCTAAATGATTGATTTTGATTGTGTGCCCACTTTGCTAAAATCACGGGCTTTTCCTTTCTTTTTGTCAATGTTCTGGGTCAACCTAGATTCTCTGAGTTGAGCTTAAAAGAGCGTTTGTAACTCTCATTTTAAACTTTTAAAACAAAACAGCTTATACAAATGCACCCTTAATTTAATTATACCGAGTTTTTTTTTTTTTTTTTTGAATTCACATTTTATGAAAGAAATTCGGATCTGTTTGGATGTTCAGAAAAACAAGGGAAAAGAGAAAAACCCTCTGTTTCTTCATTCCTGTGATTTTTGGCCAAACAGGGCATTATAATACAAGCAAAATAAGAGGCAGGGAGATATGGGTTTTTGGGTTACCTGGTAATAGTGTTAGAAAAGCCATCAACAACGAGAGCAGAGAGAAGCTTAGCGTTGGAGAAAGAGCGAGCCATTGTAATTCAAATTTTTTTCTTTTTCAAAGACAAAAGAGATTAAAAATCTACGCCGCCGCAGAGAGATTTTTTTCCTTTTCTTCGGAGAGAAGAGAAATTTTCTATCGAAGGAAAGAAACCTTCCACAGCAGCGAAAATCTCCTTCTTTTTGGGAATTGACTCTCCCAAACTTTGTCTAAGCTTCTTCGGAATTTGCTAATGTGGTTTGAAGCGTTAGAGTGCAGGGGTTTATATAGGAATATTATGAGAAATTGTTAGGGTAGGAACGCGCTCTGAAATACAGCGCAATAGGCGGCCCCACCGTTTTACACGCTAAAGTTAATTATCAGTGCGATTGTTTTTTTCCCACAAATAGTGAACATATAAAATACTAAAATTTGTCGGTAATTTTTTTTTTTTTTGAAAGGAAATTTGTCGGTAATTTGTATAATAGTATAATAGTATAAATTTTCATTAGATATAAATATATATTATTAATTTTAATTTTCTTCGTCTCATGTCAGTTTATTTTAAGTTTTAACTTGAAAACAGATTTTATTTTTAGTAATATTCTATACGTGTGTGTATATATATATATATACTCACTTTTTTTTAGTTTCATTTTTTTTAAAGATTGATGTTATGATACACAATTTTATGATACACAATTTTAAGAGATGTTCATTGATTTTGGTTTTGAATAAATTCCCAGGCTTTTGGTCTGGATTCTCCCCCAAAAAAAAAAAAAAAGTTATGATACACAATTTTTTTTATATCATAACTACCTAAATATTAATCTATGTTATTGCCTATATTTTATAATAATAGATTAACTATTAAGGTCTTATAACTCAACTTATTTAAAATGAGACATTCAGAGTTCAAATGTCTTATTTTTTAACTATCAAATGAAAAAGTAAAAAACAATTAAAATTATTTAGGTATTGTGTTGCAATAGTTGATAGTAGAAACTCAAAATATTACATATTATAAAGAATACTAAGTATGATACATTAAGTATATTACATATTATAAAGAATGCTAAGTATATTACATATTGTGTGCATGGTCATTGTTTTATGTAATTTATGATACATAAAAAAAATGGAAAGAAAAGTGCTGTGTGCCATAGTCATTCGTCTAATAAAAATAAATTGCATCCTATAAGCCTCATTCCATGTATTAAAAAAACCAAAAACCAAAAACTTCTTTAACTGATTAATGTGTTACACACGCATGCCAAAAGCTAATCGATTATAATAATAAAATTTAACATTAACCGCTATATTTGGACACTCGCTAAGGCCACAAATGGATTACAAATGTTATTGATTTTACTTTTGACTTTAATAGCAAGTGGTCGCCTAGAAACTTATGGCATAAAAAGTTGTTTAAAACGCATGCTTGTTGGTTTGTTTTTTATTTTTCAACTTATAATGAATTATATTAGGTTTTTTTCTCGTAGGTATTTGATTATAATTACTTTGACGAGTGTACTTAAAATAATTATTAATAAATTATATTAAAAAAAATTTAACATTACTTTTATGAAAAGTATAAAAAATTGTCAAAAATTTTTTTATAATCATTTTCTCTTAAATTTTTTATAAAAATAGTTCATAAACTAATTCCCTTAAATCATCAATTAACATTTTCCTTGATTACAAACTAAAAAAGCAATGTAAGAGATGCAACAAATCTTACAATTTTTTAAAAACATTTATTGAGGTGAAAAATTATAGAATGATTTTTCAGTGGTTATGAAAAATTATGTAAAATTTGTTGTTTCATTAAATTTATTGAAGCTAAAAAAATTAATCTCCAACTACGCTTGTCTAAGTTATAAATTAACTTTTTTTTAAAAAAATCGGTTAATATGTAGTATTTTTTTTTTTTTGAAAGCGTTAATATATAGTATTTTAAAATGCCATTTTATTTTAAATATAGATTTACTTTTATTTACTTTATTGTTCATGCCAAATAAGTTGTTCCAAATGGATACTTTATTAAATAAATTTTAATATTAGTAAGAAAAAAATGGAAAAGAAAAAAAAATCACATAGAATTTAAAGTAAAATTATAGAAAATACAAAAAGTAAAATGAAAATGTTCAATTTATTTGAAAATCTGTATAAGTAAATGAGGAGGCAAAAGCGACATAAATATAAGAAAAATTGTTTTTTTCATCTCTTCTTGTTTATATTTATTTTGTATCTAAATTTCTCCAATATATTTCAAACCAAAAAGTGATTGGACACAATTTTAATAATTTTTTTAGGATATTATGTACTTTTATTTGAAAAAAAAAAATGTAGGTTTAGTTTACATTCAAATTAAAACAAATAATTTCAAAACCCACTATTTTTTGTATTTTAAATGAGGATAAAGCAGATGATCTTTCCTCAAAAAAAAAAAAAAAAATTTGTGAAAAATGTTTGCTAAATCTAAGGAAGAAATTGACTCGTGCCTAAACTTATATCATGCCATGTACGCTCTGTCGGCCTTAGCCACACCCCCACACGATTCCAAAAGCATTGTGAATTTAACTTAAGAGTTAGAGAAACTCAGACCGATGTCACACCAAAAATCAAAACTAAATATGTAATCGTTAATTTACCAATTAATCTAATTGAAACCAACGGGTGTTAACTAAAAATTAAGTAAATATTATTTTCATTAAAATACTAATTTGATCCTCCAATTATATGAGAAAGTTTAATTTGGTCACTGTTAATTAATGAAAAATGATATGTCCATAATATTTTTACAACAAATCCTAAGTGGCAGGTTGTTACTGGTTGTTATTGTTAGGGCAAAAAAGTAATCTTAGTGTTAGGTTCAAATTTAAACCAATAATAACTAATCACCTATGATTTATTATGAAAATATTGTAAAAATGTTGTGGACGTAGCCCCTCTCTTAATTAATAGTGCCAAATTTAATCTCTTAAGAATAAATAAACTATATTGATTTAGTCCCTCAAACTTAAAAAAATATATATATTAATTTAAATTCTTATTAATTAGTCTACTCTATGTTCCAATTTTAACGTTAAAAAAATGGAGTAGAAGCACAAAGTTATTGTAGAAAATAATAAATATAAAAACTTTAAACCCCAATCATTTTATTAACTAATAATTTTGTTAAGCTTTTTCGCATACCAAGACCTAACAAGAATGAATGACTTGTTTTTTGAGAGTGAGGGAATAATAAAACTTTACATAGCTGTTGGACAATGAAAATTAAAAATATGACCCATTATTTATTTGTAAAACATATTTTTTTTCTCCATAGATCTTTCTAAGACTTTTTCTTTGTAAAATATTACCAAAAGGAATCAATGATGCAGTCACCGTATGACTTATGCAATGTCACGGAGGAAACGTGAGAGAGAGAGAGAGAGAGAGAGAGTACCGTCCACTTGGTTTCTAAAAAGAGCCCCGTCAAAGCTTCCAGTACCTCTCCTTTTCTGCCACCTGGTCCTTATTGGAGGGAGCCGGTTGCACCGAAACTACTAGAATAGCCTTCCTTGACCCCTCATATTTCCTCCAAGTCAATGTGAAGAAAATGAAGGATTAAAGTTAATCGGACGGTCAAGATTGACTAATAGTATGAGGTGAGGAAAGCTTCTTTTCTGAGCAAATAGACATCAAAGTTTCAAACACGTGAAGAAGAAGCGAGACGAGGAAAGGTCGGCGTGGGTGAGTAGGGGAAATGTAGAAAGGCTAGGAAATCACATCCGTTGACGAAAGTGGCAACGTCACGTCAGAGCCGTCCACGTGGAGTGGAAATAGAGAGGAAAGAGGCGGCGGAGGGGTTTGATCTTTACGTTACTTCTTCATATGTTCTGGAAGCCCTGACCAGCCCAATAATGTCCCGGCTAAGGTATTATTATTTTAATTCTTATTATAAAATAATAAATAATTTTTATAATTTTTTTTAATAAAAGAGTCCTATTTAAGTCAAGGGTTCTATGATTAGTCCAAAGACCTAATTCATCAAAAAAATGTGAGGCAGTGAGTGTTTGTTCTTGCTTTTCTATTAGCTTTTGATGAACTTTATTAATTTTATTTCCCAATTGGTTAAATTTAGTGGCAGCTATGAGCTATCTTCTTCGCAACTATGCACTGTGAGTCACGGACTGTGTTGAATGTTTCACTATCGGCTCACACAGGGAATGTGCTATATTCAATGAACTCTTTTTTAAGTTTTCCACAAGTTCCACATGTTGGGTTCTCTATTCTCTACTACAATTTGCTACAAATTTGAGGTGGCTATAACATCAAATTTTCAACGCCCATCTTTCCAACATTTTATAATTGTTATTCAACTTTATTTCTTTTAGGATCGACCATTGGAGACAGAGCGTAGTCAGAAATGTTCGTTTGGGTGCTGAGTTACAGTGTTGATACAATAATTTTAATTCAGAAATTTATTGAAAATTCTACTATTATTTTAAGCATATTTAACCCATCATTGATCATATTATTAAAATTTTATTATATTTTAATTTTTTTAATGAATTATTTGGCACCTAATTTTGAATTCCAAAAAATAAACTTAAAAAACACCTAATGATATACTAACTAGAAGAGAAATGTAATATAATAATATACCATCATATAATTATAGAAAAAAAAATGAACACAACCTTAGTAAACAAAGCATATTCTTAAAAATCTAAACACCGATGGTTTTGTTTAAATGTGTTGAGAATATTGGGATGAGATGAGTTGATAAGAAATAAACAATGGATTGACAGCACTACAGAAAAAAAACAAGCAAAAGCACATATAGGCTGTAGTTTCCTTGATAGTGAGAACGAATGGAGAAAAGTAAAGTTATGTTTTGAAATGATTAATGGATTGACATCTATACTATTGAAGAGAGTAGTTATTGACCATTGGATTAATTATAAGTTTTTGAACACTAATTGAAGAGGCCAAGCAATATTATTTTATTCGAGAACAAGCTTCTTTAAGCTGTTGGACTAGTACAACTTTAAGAAACAAATAGGGGCAGGTTATAATTTTTGAGTGTGCCCATATCATTTTGTCATGTATACTATAGGAGAAATTTTAAATTTTGGGGGGCCAAGGAGTTGTGTGACTCCGCCCCTGATTGGAGACAATTGATTGCTATTCAGGAAGTGCTTGATGTTAAAGTTCAACCAATGTTGGAATGGGTCACAAAGATGAATATATTCTCGGTCTTATTAGACTTCTTTTAATTGGAGAGTTCATAGAGGATTGGAGCAGAATATAACAAGTAAACTATAATGGAAGAGAATGTAATGGGGGTATACAAATGGGAAAAAAAATGAAATAGGAAAAATTATGTTAGCGGAAAGTTTTAAAGTTTATGAATGAATAGGAGTAAAAAGAAGACACTTTTCTTGGGAGAATCACAAGAATGAATGTTAAATAAACATTTTATAACAACATAACATTATTAGCATGCCTCTTATAAGGACTTTGTTAACAGGTGCAGGCTATAAGGACTTTGTTAACAAGTGTCAGCCTGCACCTGTTAATAAACCAGTTATGATTCATTTATGATCTATCACAAATCTCACCTGCATTGAAAATTGGCAAATGTGTACTTTGGTTTCTTTAATACTCCATTTAAACTGACATACATTTAATACATATTCAATTTTTTTCATATCCCTAAAAAAATGTGAATAGTTTATTTTAAATTTTATCACATTAACTGGTGTTGTACAGCACCCGTTAACAGCACCCTTCGATAAATACTAAGCCATTGTCATTTATTATTGTAAGGGAGGCTCAAACCCTGTATTGGGCCTTGGCCGAGAACATAGGAGATCCGAGGACGATTAAATAGTCATTAATAATTTAAGCCTAGACCTTCATGAACATGATATGGCTGGGAGGGTGGTTCGAGGAAGAATACCTTCTCGGACAAGCTAAACACGGACCAGATATAGACTCCATCAATCAAAACTATCTTCTGGAAAGCTCCCGTGACAGGAAAGTACACCTCGAGCGTACCAAAAAGTGGAAGCTAGGAGGTACCTAAGGAAAAACTATTACCATCGTATTTAATGGGTTGCAGCTACTTTTCTGGCCACATATATGTCGAGAAGACCCCTGAACAGTGTTGTCTTGGCCACCGTAACTCACAGAAAGCCAAAGGGAGTGTCTGATGGGACGGGCACTCAAGTGGTGGCTTAAATGATCAACAAATGGAGGATCAAGATCACCAAGAGGGAGATATATAATGCAAAGAAGCCCCTGAAGAAGGAGGGAGAAAAAAAGAAGGAAGGATGAGGGAAAAGGAACACTGTATTAATCAAACTAGTACTTATAATCAATGGTTGTTGATTTATATGAAAAAGATATCCTCGGATAAGTGAATTTATTTAATTCTATTCTCCTTGTCCTTGTTCGATCATTCTCTAAATTCCTACTAGCCATTTTCCAGCTCATTAGGGTCTAGTTCTTTGACCCATTCTCTACAAATTTATTGTATTGAGCTTACTGGGCCAAGATCCCATACAGCTTGGGTTTGGTCTCAAAATCGAGTCCCTACAATTATTATTACAATTTCTCATATCTATAAACTATTTTTTTAATAAATTTTTATTTTTATTTTATTTAAGAACGTTAATAAGTTTTTGAAAGTTTATGTTTTTCAATTTCATCATTAAAATATTTCTATTTTATAGTTTGTTTTTTTAAGTTATAGAAAATGTTAAACTATGTTAGTTTAAATTAATTAGAACTTTATTTTAAATAAATCATTAATGCAAAACTAAACAAATTATAATTGTAGGAGTAAGGGTCCAAAATCATATAGCGGGCCTTGGGCTTGATCCGAGGACGTTGACAAGTCCGAAGAGGGATAAAAAGTTATGAAGGATCTCGGTCTAGAGTCTCATAGACACGAGATGAGTGGAAGGAGGTCCGAGGAGGAATTTCTCCTCAAAAATGATAAATATTGCTCAGATGTGTATTCCAACGATGAAAGTAATCTTCGTAGAAGTCTCGGCAGTAGGAACGTGCCTCATAAACATACGAGAAGGAAGGAAACCCAAAATATCTAAGGAAAAGCTGCTACCACCGCATTAAATGTGTTGCAGCTACTCTTCTGGCCGTATTTATGTGGAGAAGACCCCTGAACAGTGCTGTCTTGGCTACTGCAACTCACAGAAAACTAAAGAGGGTGTCTGATGGGACGGACACTCAAGTGAGGGGTCAGATGATCAACAAGTGTAGAATTAAGATGACTCAAGAGGAGCTATATTATGTAAAGAAACCCTCACCAAAAGGGGGGAGAAAAAAGAAAAACAAAAGGAAAGGAGAATACTATAGCAATCAAATAATATTTGTATTCAACAATTATTAAGATACATAAAAGGACCTCCTTGGATAAGCAAATCTGTTCAGTTCTACTCTTCTCGTCTTTGTTCGACCACCTCTTAAACCCAAACTAGCCATTGTCTAGCTCATTAAGGCCTAGTTTCTTGACCCACTCTCTACAAATTTATTGTATTGGGCTTGTTAGGCCAAGATCCCATACACCTTAGGCTTGGTCTGCAAAACGTGTCCATACAATTGGCACCGTCTGTGGGAAGAGCTTGTGTGATAGTGAGTGCAACGGTTAACGATGGTGGGATCAGGTTCGCACCATGCAGAGTCTGCGTGTTCCCAGTGGAAGGATGGTTCTCCTAGCCTTGAGCGTGACAGAGATCGAGAGGGTAGTGTGCATACCACGCATACTGATAGAAGCCAATCTCACGTGGGAACTCACATATCTCGAAGGCCAAATAATGAAAAGGCCATGCAGATGAAGATTGACGATTTAGAAAGAAAGTTGCGCCGCGCGCAACGGAAACAAACTCCTTCCAGCTCTGACAGTTCCTCTAGGGACGAAAAGGATGCTAATTATAGGCAGAGATCAAGGACTCCCTCGAGCAAGCCTTCCGCCTATGACGAAGAGCACCATCATAGACGTAAGCATAAGAGCTCACCTCGTAAAGGCCTGGGAAATGTAGCCATGAGCAGGGTGCTAAATTAGATCTCCAGATCACCTTTCACACACAGGATTGAAGGGGTAAAACTTCCTCGGCAATTCCACCAACCTACGTTCACTGTTTACAATGGTCGAACGGACCCTGTAGAACATGTAAGCCACTTCAACCAAAGGATGGCCGTACATTCCAAGGACGAGGCCTTGATGTGCAAAGTCTTCCCATCTAGTTTGAGACCCGTAGCAATGAGATGGTTCAACGGCTTGAGAGCAAATTCCATAAATTCCTTCAAGGAGCTCACCCGAGCATTCGGCTCTCATTTTATCACGTGTAGCAGGGTGCCACGGCCTTTGGATTCCTTACTATCCTTGTCCATGCGAGATGAGGAAACCCTGAAAACATACTCGGATAGATACTGTGAGATGTTTAATGAGATAGACGGAGACTTCGATGATGTGGTCATCAGTATTCTTAAGGTCGGCCTCCCATCCGGGCACAGTTTAAGAAAATCCTTGACCAGAAAGCCTATCACCTGCGTACGCCAACTCATGGACCGGATCAATAAATACAAAAGGGTCAAAGAAGACCAGCAGCAGGGCAGAGGAAAGGCAAAGGTTATCCCCTAAGAGAGGAGGGATTTCGGGTCGGACCGACATAACAATAATTGGCCTAGGAGGGACTTCGTTGGGCAATCAATGCCTGTCACTGCTCAGGCGGTTAATGCTGTGTTCCAAGAGCCGGTGCATTAAGTCCTTGAAAAGATCAAGAATGAGCCATTCTTCAAATGGCCGACCAAGATGGCGGGAAACTCTGCGAGGCACAATTAGAGTCTTTATTGCCATTATCACCAGGACCTGGGACACACTACTAAAGATTGTAGGAATTTGTGGGATCACTTAGACCAGCTAGTCCGAGAGGGAAAGCTCAAGCAACTCTTGCATCATTCCAGTAATCAGGGGGGCCAAACAAGTTCAGAGCCCCAGAGAGACAATTCTTCAAGGCCGCCCATGGAAATGATAAATGTCATTTTTGCTACTCTAGGAAGGATCGGCTCATGTCCTTCCAGAGTTATGTCTGTGGCTCGGCAACTTGCCGAGAATTCCAATGCAAGCCGAAAAGGGCCAAGGCTGATATCCAGTCGGTACTGGGCTTTTCGGACAAGGATAAGGTTGGAACTATACAACCCCATGATGATGCTTTGGTGGTCATGCTCAGGATTGGGGGCTACGATGTGAAGAGGGTAATGGTAGACCCAAGTAATGCCGCAGAGATTATATACCCCGACTTGTACAAGGGGTTGCAGTTGAAACCCGAGGACTTGACAGCTTATGATTCCCCTCTCGTAAGCTTTGATGGGAAGATTGTTATCCCGAAGGGTCAGATCAGACTACCTATACAAACTGGCTCCGAAGTCGTGGAGGTGGATTTCACTGTGGTGGATGCTTATTCCTCCTATACAGCCATTGTAGCCAGACCCTGGCTTCACGCCTTGAGAGCTGTCTCTTCGACTCTACACCTGAAGGTGAAATATCCGTCGAAGGGCCAGGTTAGAGAGATTATTGGGAATCAGACCATAGCTAGGCAGTGCCTAGTGGCTGCCATCTCGCATCAGCCCAGGGTTGAACCCTCGACCTCGGCTACAAAGGGCTTATAGCAATTAAAGGCTCTAGGGTCGCCTGTAAAGGAATCAGGCGAGGCGGCGAAATGCGAAGATCTAGAAACGGTCATTATTGGTGATGACCCAAGGAAATTCTTTCAGATTGGAGCTCAGTTGCTTCCTTCGAAGAAGGAAGAACTGATAGAATTCCTTAAAAGGAATGTTGATGTGTTCGCGTGGAATGCGTACGAAGCCCCGGGGGTGGATCTGAGTTTCATCTCCCATCATTTAAACGTTAATCTGTCTATCACCCCTAAAAGGCAGCCACCTCGGCGTTCGTTCAAGACTCATGCAAATGCCGTTAGAGACGAGGTAAAAAAGCTTAAGCAGGTAGGAGTCTTCAAAGAAGTTTTCTACCCCGAGTGGTTGGCCAATACTGTGGTGGTAAAAAAAAAGAGTGGAAAGTGGCGAATGTGTGTGGATTTCATAGATCTAAATAAGGCCTGCCCGAAGGATCCCTTTCCTATGCCTTGGATAGACCAGCTCGTGGATGCGACTGCGGGCCATCCACGGATGAGTTTTTTAGACGCATTTTAGGGATATCACCAAATACCTCTAGCCCCGGAAGACCAAGATAAGACAACTTTTGTCACTCCCACCGGAAATTATCATTACAAAAAGATGTCATTTCGATAAAAAAATGCGGGATCTACCTATCAGAGGATGATGACCAGAATGTTCGAGCCACAATTGGGCAAGAGTATAGAGGTCTACATAGATGACATGGTAGTAAAGAGCAAGGTTGTGTCCAAGCACGTGAAAGACCTCAGAGACATTTTTGAAATCTTGAGGAAACACAAGCTGCGCCTTAATGCTTCCAAGTGCACATTTAGTGTGGGATCGAGCAGGTTTTTGGGCAACTTGGTCACTCATTGTGGAATTGAGGTCAACCCTGACCAGATTAAGGTAATTAACAACTTGCAGCCACCTCGGAACCCCAAAAAGGTCCAGAAACTTACAGGCATGATTGCTGCCTTGAGTCGGTTTATCTTTCGATCAGCAAATAGATGCAGACCTTTCTTCCTGTTGATGAATAAATGGAAAGGATTTAAATGGACCGACGAGTGTGAGCTGCCCTTTCAGCGACTTAAGGAATACCTTTCTTGACCACCAATCATGTCCTTTCCTGAGATGTATGAAGTTCTGTTCGCCTACATTGCTGTGGTCCCTCATGCTATGAGTTTGGTATTGATATGAGAGGACAACGACATACAAATGCCAATTTATTATGTGAGCAAGTCGTTGCATGAAGCTGAGATCCGTTATCTGCCATTAGAGAAGGCAATCTTGGAAGTAGTACATGCTACACGTAAACTTCTCCATTATTTCCAGGCACACACGGTTGTAGTCCTAACTCAGCTCTCGCTTAGGGCTCTGCTCCGAAGTGCTGACCATATGGGAAGAATTGCCAAATAGAGTACGATCCTAGGGGCTTTTGACGTCAAGTACATGCTGCGCACTTCTATCAAGAGCCAAGTCCTTGCAGATCTGGTGGCCAAGTTTGCTGAACCCCCGTTGGAAGAAGTGGAGATGACATAGCACGTGGATGGAAAACCAGTTAGCACAGTCTCTCTTCAAGAGCCTTTGTTCTAGAAGGTGCATGTTGACGGTGCAGCAAATTAAAGGGGCTTTGGAATACGGCTAGTCCTGGTCTCTCATGAAAAAATCACTATCGAGAAGTCACTAAGATTGGGTTTCTCAGTCACGAATAACGAGACCGAATACGAGGCATTATTGGAAGGAATGTCCATGGTTCGAAGAATGGGTGGAAGGGCAATACAAATGTTCTCAGATTCTAGGTTGGTTGTGGGACAGGTAAACGGGGATCTAGAAGCAAGAGATGCGAGAATGCAAGGTTACTTAACTCAGGCTAGGCGTTTGCGGTTAGAATTTGAATCTTTCAGCCTACTACACATCCCTAGATGTGGAAACACGCATGCTGATTTGCTGGCCACTCTTGCAACCTCCTCGGTGCAAGGCCTGCCTCAGGTCGTCCTTGTAGAAGACTTGTGCAGACCCACCGATGTAAAGAGAAATGTGATCCAGGTTCACCAAGCTAGAGTGGGGCTTAGTTGGATGGACCCCGTGGTGCTGTTCTTGAAGGAGGACACCTTGCCCAAGGAAAAATCAAAGGTGCACAAGGTACAGAGGAAGGCTCCTCGATTCTGGCTGTCCGAGGACATAAATTTGTATAAGCGCTCCTTTTCTGGACCGTACTTGCTGTGCGTACACCCCAAAGCAATGGAATTACTCCTTGAGGAATTACATGAAGGGATCTGCGACAGCCACACTAGAGGTAGGTCTTTGGTGCACAGAACCATCACTCAAGGCTACTAGTGGCCAAACATGCAAAGGGAGGTGCAGGAATATGTAAAGAAGTGCAACCAGTGTCAAAGGTTTGCGCCGAGTATGTACCAACCAGGGGGAGTTATCAATCATTTGTCCTGCCCTTGGCCATTCGCCCAATGGGGCTTAAATATTGTGGGCCCCTTCCTCAAGGCAGCAGGAAACAAGAGGTATCTACTGGTCGGCATCGACTACTTCACTAACTGGGTTGAAGCTGAGCCCCGAGCGAACATCAGGGATGTGGATGTCAAGAAATTCGTTTGGAAAAACATTGTCACGCGATTCGGGGTCCCTCGTACCCTCATCTCGGACAACGGCCTTCAATTCGACAGCAAAGCTTTCAGGGAGTACTGTTGTGACATAGGAATCACTAACAGGTACTTTACCCCAGCCTATCCCCAGGGAAACGGGCAGGCCGAGGCAGTTAATAAGGTCTCAAGAAGAGGCTGGACGATGCGATTTCAGGGAGTACTGTTGTGACCTAGGAATCACTAACAGGTACTTTACCCCAGCCTATCCCCAGGGAAACGAGCAGGCCGAGGCAGTTAATAAGGTCTCAAGAAGAGGCTGGATGCTGCGAAGGGAAAATGGGTTGAAGAGCTGTCGCATATCCTCTAGGCATATCGAACCACACCTCACAGGTCAACAGGGGAGACCCCCTTTTCGATGACTTATGGAGCCGAAGCGGTTATTCCTTTAGAAACTAGTTTCCCAACGCTGAGGACAAGCTCTTTCAATCCGAGCAACAACGACGGCCTACTGGAAAGGAACTTGGACCTCATGGAAGAGAGGAGAGAAAATGCAATGGTTCAGCTAGCGTATTACCAACAGAAGCTCAAATAGGGTTATGATGTCAATATGAAGTCGAGACCACTAGCGCCCGAAGACTTGGTGTTGAGGAAGGTCGTTGGAATTACAAAGAATCTAGAATGGGGAAAGCTGGGGCCCAACTGGGGGGGACCATATTGTATCACCTCCACGATTGGTATAGGAGCGTACACCTTTGAAGACTTAGACGAACGGCAGATACCACGGCCTTGGAATGTAAATAACCTGAAAATGTATTATTATTATTAATGAAAGTTTCCTTTAACGTGCACTCAATGGCTGTGTAAACACTTCTTATGTCTTGACATCGTTTTTAGAAGTGATTAAACAGAACCTAAGTCATGCCTGAGTCCTCGGACCAGATGCTTTGGAGAAATTAACACTGCATTGCCTTTATAAGTGGTTAAACAGAACTTAAGTCATGCCTGAGTCTTCGGACCAGATGCTTTGGGGAAATTAACACTACACCGTTTTTAGAAGTGGTTAAACAGAACCTAAGTCATGCCTGAGTCCTCGGACTAGATGCTTTGGGGAAATTAACACTACACTGTTTTTAGAAGTGATTAAACAGAATCTAAGTCATGCTTGAGTCCTCAGACCAGATGTTTTGAGGAAATTAACATTACACTATTTTTAGAAGTGATTGAACAAAACCTAAGTCATGTCTGAGTCCTCAGACTAGATGCTTTGGGGAAATTAACACTACACCGTTTTTAGAAGTGATTAAACAAAACCTAAGTCATGCCTGAGTCCTCGAACTAGATGCTTTGGGGAAATTAACATTACATCGTTTTTAACATTATGGTACCTTTTTATTTCTCATCATGTGTCAAATCAGATACTGGATCTTGCTAAAAACATTGGATGGCTAGCTCAGAATAAGTTTGAGTCCACAATGAATCATCTAAATGCTGGGAAATTTTATAAAGTATATTTCATGTTTTATTTAAATTTGGCCTTCATTGCGGAGAGGTTTGGGAAAATTAACGCTACACCATTTTTCTAAGTGATTAAACATAGTGATTAGTCACTATTAAAGACAGAATGGCAACGGTTCCATACAAACATGAAATAGTAAGTAAGCTTGAAAACGTGTGAAGTGGAAACACAGAATAAGGGAAAGATCTATTCATAGATTGAAATGAAGTACAGTCATATCAGATAATAAACACAAAAAAAAAAAAAAAATCCTACGACTAAGCCTCAGCTGAATGGGAGCCCTCCTTAGTGTCAGCGGCCTTGGGCTTGGACTCTTCAGCCTCCTTAGCCTTGGAGACCATGTCCTAGATTGTGAGGGTATCCTCGGATTGGCTAACTTCGACTGACGGTTGGGTCTCCTTACCCTTGCTCGCCTCTGTTGGCACCTCAACTTGGAGAGAAGAATCTTAGGGGGCAAAATGTCCCTCAGGAGGGGGCAAGGGAGGAGGATCCTGAGGAGTAGGCACTGCGGGGGGCTCTCAGACATCTTCAAGGAAGTAGACATTCCCCGTGTGCCCATACTTCGGTGTAGTAGTCCCTGCACACGCCAGTAACTTCCTCTATAAGCTGTGCCTCCGTATTGGATACCCCACGCTCGTAGGATGCCTTCACCGCGGCTTCAGCTACCCCCTTGGCTACCCGAGCTGCGTCCTTGGCTTTTTGCAGATCAGCTTTCAGATCCAGTACCATTTGCTTCTCGGTGGCCAGATTTATCTCCGTTGGGTGGAGTCACTGGCATTGGTCCTCGGCTTGAGCCTTGGCATTCTTCAAACCCGCTGCAGCACTTTGACGCTCCCTTTCTGAGATGGTTAGCTTCTTCCCCAGCTCGGTGTGCTCCTTTCTAAGACCTTCCAGGGTTTTCTCAACCTCATGGCGGGAGTGGGCCTCAGTCTTGACTTCATCATGGGCACTCCTGACCCACTCCTCGGCTACATGAACTTGCTGGGTAACCTGCATGAGAATAACGGAGAGATCATAAAGGTGTATCTCCATATGTGACAAGAACCATTTCTAGAAATATAACAATGAAAAGAGAGGTGATGCCGAGCGGTTTACCATTGCAAGATCCCTCTTCAATGACATATAGAGGTCTGGCTGCCTTGTACTCCTTAGACCGACCATGTCCCTGGGAATGAGAAGTGGTTGTTCTAAGGCCTCGGCAAGATGGGTGGCATGCTCCCTCTGAGACTCCCAAATTGTGGCATCCTAAGGAATGGGAGCGCCCTCCAGTTCTAGCCGAGGGGTCTAAGTGCGTGGCACTTGGCGTACATCAACCCCGCCAGTTTCCTCCTTGCTCTCCACGGAATGAGCCCGTTTATCTTTGACGTTCTTGGGTTGCTTCGAACCCTTTGAAGGAATTATCTCCCCCTCCTTTCATTCTTGTACTTTCCTTTTCTTTTTCAAATCAGCACCGGGGAGCAGCCCCGACCGAGGTAACAGGAGGAGGAAGAGGAGGAAGGTTCGGGGAAGTCTGAGTCTTGGGAACCTCTTTGGAAGTAGGCCCTTTGTTCCTTCCGGCTAACAGGCCCCTTAAGCCGGTCCTTGGCTTCGAATCCATTTCTTCTTCCTCTTCTTCCGAGCTGGTGTTGACCCGAGCGACAATCAACCTTGATGAATGGGCTGCCAAAAATCTGTCAGACTCGGTCTTAGAATTCGAGAGCTCCACGGGCCTCTCTCGTGCCCCTTCTCCTTTTTCTTCTTCCTTTTCGAAGCGAAACTTATCTATTTCCACTTCCAACAACAAGCGTGAGGAGGCAACCTCTTCCTTTGCTGCTACTGCAACTTCGGTCGGAGCTCATTGCAGTGGTATTGCAAGCGGTGGAAGACCTTGCCAGATTGGAAGTACAACCGGAGGAAGGTCGTCTCTGGCAAGAAAGTCCAGTCTTGAAACGTCAATCCGATATATCCGTGGATCGCCTGCTCTAATGCTGTGGCCGATCTCTTGGAATATCCTAGAAATGGGCTCGAAGTTCAAAATCCGGTGGACGGCTCACAATTGTCCGTCCTCGTTCTTAAAAATTTCTGACCGGAGTAAATAGTTAAGAGCCGCGACGTTGGTGAGGCTCAGTCGAGAAGCTACCTGATTCCTATCTGCGGATATGGCCGAAAAGAAAAACATAGTTAGAAAATTAAGATCCACCATCAGAAGAAAACAAGATGCAAAGGAAATAATGACATGGTTAGGGTTAAAAAATCTAATATTCTTGCTAAAGATCCTAACTCTAAGGTATCCTACCTGGCTCTCCCTCTCGGACTGGGCAATGAAGGCCATCATGCCACGATCCCGAAGCAATTAGGTAATCGTCTTTCATTCCCTTGTTGGATTTAGGGAGGCACGAGATGAGCCTGACAATATCTGATCGGGACTTGAGGTAATACCCCTTGGTCTTGAGGTGGTGACACTCGTACATGTGGACCACATCATGCCAGGTGAGCCCTAAGCCCAGGTGCTCGTTGAGAGCATCAACGCTACCTAAGATCCTAAATAGGTTGGGCGCACATTGGGTGCATATTCTACGGTTGAAGAGGTAGTCCCGTGTTATCCTACCCGTAGGGAGAGTCATTCCGCCTTCAATGAAAGCTATCATGGGGATAACGACTTCTCCCTCTCCCCTGTGTGTTACTATTTGTTCCATGGAACAGTATCGTAGGGCTACTCCCTGCGGTATGTGATACTTCTCCTTAAAGGTCTCTATGTTGGCAGGAGAGTCCACTAAATACTTGAATCTACCCATCTAGATGAATCTAAAGGAAACAACTCAAATTGGCAAATGAAGGAGTAAGAATTGAAAGGCCGAGAAGATTGGTCGAGGAGAAAAGGAAAAGTACAAAGAAATAGAAACTTACGAGAGCTAGAATGTGTGTGAATCCCTGGGGTCTTTAAAAAGACCTTTAAGGATCTCTTAAGGGAATATGCGAAGAATATGGTAGTTTGGAAAGCTTAGAGAGTTTGATCACTTGGGATCTCTAGAGGGCTTGAATAATGGAGAAATGAAGGAAATGATTTCTCCGGGCGTTTTATATAGGGGGCGAGTTTAAGTGGGAGTTATCCTGCTCAAAACCCAAGGGGAAATGTCAACCATTGTCTTAGCGCCTCGCTGTTGGATGCGGGAAGCATAACGCCACCTGAAGCAATTAATGACGCCTCGTGACTCTAAAGCGTTAGTAGCAATCATGGGACGCGCAAAACGGTAATTTCACATGTGTGAACCAGAGAAATAAATGGGCACATCTCTTAAAATCAAAACCCCGCTTTTTCTCCTCGAAAGAAAGGGAAAAATCAAAATTTTGAGGGGCTATTGTAGGGGTAAGGGTCTAAAATCATATAGTGGGCATTGGGCTTGATCCAAGGACGTTGACAAGTCCAAAGAAGGATAAAAAGTTATGAAGGATTTCGGTCTAAAGTCTCATAGACACGAGATGAGTGGAAGGAGGTCCGAGGAGGAATTTCTCCTTGAAAATGATAAATATTGCTCAGATGTGTATTCCAACGATGAAAGTAATTTTCGTAGATGCCTCAGCGGTAGTTTCTTAGGCTTTGATATAAAACATGGTGTTATCAAACCCATCAGCAGAGCCATCCAATTTGCTGACAAGTTTCCAGATGAAATCCTAGATAAAACCCAGCTTCAGAGATTTCTAGGATCTCTCAATTATATCTCAGATTTCTATCAAAACCTTAGGCAGCAATGCAAACCCCTTTTTGATAGACTTCAAACCAATCCATCCCCATGGACCCCAATTCATACAAAAATTGTCCAGGACATTAAAAAATATGTCAAGACACTCCCTTGTTTAGGAATTCCCTCAGTCAGTTCCTTCAAGATTGTTCAAACTGATGCCTCAGACATAGGTTATGGTGGCATTCTCCTCCAACGTGTCAGTCCTAATTCTCCGGAACAGATAGTCTGTTTCCATTCAGGAATTTGGACCTCTACTCAATTAAATTATAGTACTATTAAAAAAGAAATTTTATCCATAGTACTTTGCATTTCAAAATTTCAGAGTGATCTTTTGAACCAAAGGTTTTTAATACGAATTGATTGCAAATCTGCAAAACATGTTTTAGAAAAGGATGTTCAAAATATTGCATCAAAACAGATTTTTGCCCAGTGGCAAGCCATTCTCTCAGTCTTTGACTTTGACATAGAATTCATAAAAGGAACTCAAAACAGTATCCCTGATTTCCTCACCCGTGAATTTTTGCAGAGTCCAAACCAAGATGTCGGGAAAGAAACCCGTCCCCCCAAAGTTGCCTAAACAGCAAACCCCAGGTAGCATTAGTCAGGCAAAGAACCCTGGCCAGTTAGTTCCAGCATCCTCAGTTTCAGTTTCTAGCCGTTATATTACATCCACCATCTCAAGACCCAACTATAACAGACCAGTCCAACCCAGTTATAGTTCTGCCCTAGCCTCCTCAGCCCCTAGGCAAATCACACCCTACACAGTTGATGATACTTTTGGCCCCCTACAGTCCCAAAAATCATCCCAACCATTGTCCAGAAAGAATAGGTCACCCTACTTCAAGAAGCCATACATCCAGCACATCTCTTATACTGAACCCCACATAGTTCATATAAAAGATCCTCTTGCTTTAGCTATGGAAGTATTCCCAGAAGGATGGCACTTTCTCCCAAAACATCCGGAGAAAAATATCAAGTATTACAGACAAATCCTCATAGAGGAAGAGTCTGCTAGGATAGAAAATATCATGAACAAAGCGGACCCCTCAGTAGTCCTCTATCACAAGTTCATCTTCACAGGTATCATCAGCAGCAAAGATTGGGGACAGCACCCCTCTCTCCTAAGAACTCTCAGGGGACTTAAGTCCATCACAGGTTCAGATCTCCATTACAGTTACCATGATTACATGGATGCATTTGAAAAAGTACTCTTTTATCAAAACAAGAAGTTTGATCACTCCTGGTTCATTATGTTTGATAAGAAATTCAAATGCCCAGTTCCAACTTGGTTCCTGCATTGGTGGGACATGTTTGGCCCAGTACCACAGATCCTCCCAGAACCCCTACAGGATACTCTCAGATACTTCAGTTCAAGGTGTAAGCTAAATTCTCATGGTGGACAATTCCCAGCCATTCTACACATGACAATCATGTATAGGATTCACTGGATCAGCATGTGGAATTATGTCTTACAAGGCAATTTGTTGAATAGACTATTCTCAGTCAAATGGTGGGATTCCCTTAAGATTGATCCAATCATCAGTCAAGTCTATGAGGATTTCCCCCTCCCAGTCCAAAGGAATATTGTCACAAGGTCCCAATCCAGTTTAGATTCTTTTGCAGGAAAGTCCAGCAAAGAATTAAAAGATCTTGCTCACCAGCTTCTTCTTCAGAAGAATTACAGTCTCAGGAGAAAGGTTCTCCTGTTTCCTCAGAAGCCTCAGCAAACTTTGATCCAAATGATCCTCTATTCCAGGATTCCCAGGATCCAAATGATGCTTACAGGCTAGACAGCCCCTAAAGAAGATTCTGGATAGTACCCAGTCACTATTCAGAAAAGCAGCCCCAGACAAGTTACTATTCATCTACAGTACCAGTCACTATTGATGAACAGTAACCAGCACTCAGCCGACGCTACAAACAAGGGACAGAACACTATTCATGAACAGTAAAAGTCACTATTCATAAATAGTACCCGACAGAATCATTCAGAGTTACTATTTGCTTTCGGTGGAAAATGTTTTCACCTCAGTAAAAGCATTTTACTCTCCGGATTTTCAGCATTCAGTCAAGGAATCCGAGGCTCCCAGCCCCCTATAAGTACCAACTCCCATTCCAGTTGAAGGCAGACTCCAAAATTGCAAGAACCAATTTTAGGATACTCTCCCTTCTTTAAAAAAAAAAAGATTGTATCAGTTAGTTTTCTCAGCTTACATTTGTATTACTTCAGTCAGTTTTACACTTGTAACCCAGTCTTCCGCTCCGCTTAGTTGTAACTCAGTTGTAACTTGCTCCCTTTCAAATTAGCGTTTCAATTTTGTGCCATATGTCTAGATTTGTATTCTCAATTTTGTGCCACTTGTCCTAACCAAAACTCAAAAAAAAAAAAAAAAAAATCTAATAAGATTATAAATTGGACTTTAATTTTATGTCATGTATCTTATCTAAAATTTCTAATTTTTTGTGCCCAAATAAATGATGCATTAACATTTAACACGAAAGTCAAGAAAACCACAATTAATCTAATTAGATTATAAATTGGATTCCAATTTTGTGTCAGGTATCATATCTAAATTTTCTAATTTTTTGTGCCCAAATAAATGATACATTAACATTTAACACGGAAACCAAGAAAACCACAATGATAATGCTCATTGGCCTAAGCAAGGACATCTCACCTGCACACTTTTATGGGTGAACTCAATAGAGTTTGAAGCCCTTTTAATCCCACTACTAGAATCAAGGAGTCCAACGAGAAAGACTATAAAAGTAAAATATCATCTCCTCCAAATGCCATATTGTCATCCCATGTCTCCTCCTTCTCTCTCAACCTCTACCAACTAGATCCACACACTACCCTTTCCTCCTCCTTTTGGATTTCTAAGAGTGAGGTCAGGTTCAAACACAATGTTCAATTTCACTCTTCCTTGCTTCACACTCTCATACATTACCGTTTCATTGGCGCCTCTAAAAAGATTACAAACTCAATGATCAGATCTTGTCGTTAATTTTGTGCTATGTGTCCAATTCTAATTGTAGTTTAATTTTGTGCTGTGTGTCTAATTTGATTTTAAAATTTTGGTGTTAAGTTACCTCTATTCATAATGTTTAATGTGAAAATTGAATCTACTAAGATGAATATCTTAGTGTCACAATTATTAATATTTTCATGCGTAAGCACGGACTACGTGCTAGTGAATATAATTGATGAAGCTTGACACCTTAACAAAAATAATTGTGAGTTGTATTAGTGATAGGTGATGCATAGTTTCTATCATCACCGCCCAATCGCTTTTGTGAGATGGTTATGTTCTACACAAACTAAATATGGGGGTATAGCCGTATAGGCGAATATCTATTAGCCAATACATTAGGCAGTGCCTAATATACAAGGCAAGCATCATAAAACGACACTCGTTTATTTCGAAGAGGATCGTGGCATCGTGAAAGCCATGAATCCCCATAAGCATTCCTCGTGGTGCTGCAAATATCAAAATACCAATAAAAACCATTACAAAGACAGAGCGCTGTGTCTTCAGTGATTTATGATAATAATGCAGCTAGCTAGCGCCGCATTTTTAATGCACCACGTTAATTTACGTCACTGACTCACTGCAGCGGCGCTGAATTATGTTATGCGTTTACTGTGTCTGTGACGATTCTTTTGTTTCGAGGTTCACTGCCGCAGAATCAAATTGCTTAATACAGCATATATATAATGGGCTCCACCCACTGTCTTCGTTTGTTTCAGTGATTTTGCAACTTGTTCAATCCTAATTAGCCATTTAATTATGGCCCATTACAAAGTTCATAGTATGATGTGATGAGAGAGAAAGAAGGGGGAAGAAAAGGGCTAGAGGGATATTTTCTCTTTATTTATTTGGATTTTTTCTATGAGAGAGAGGATCTAAAAGAGACCGAAAAGGTATAATAATACTAATGCATTCTCTCAAGTCTCAACACTATTTTTGAGTTTTGACAGAGTGAAAGAGAGATGAAGGGTGAGCACTGAGCATATATAAAAAATTAAATATCAATGCCCATTTATTGATTTAATTCCAAGTCCAAGTCTATTTTATATCTTAATCCAGGTTTATATTTTGTAAGCAGGAATTATTTTCAAGTATAGATAAAGTAAACCTAGTATATCATTTTTTTGTTTTTTGTTTTTTGTTTTTTTTTAGAGTTTTAAACTATCACATCCGCTATTAATAATAATTTTTTATCATCAAACCAAAACACTAATAAGTTGTTGGTGTAGGCAGGAATTGAATCTCAGATATCTTATTCAACCATCAAAGACTTTACCAGTTGAGTTAATTAAAATTCACAACCTAGTATATCATTTGAAGTGTGTAAGAAGCAAGGTTTAACCCTCTCTCTCTCTCTCTCTCATAATATTTTCCCTAACTCTTAGTTAGACACGGTCCACTCTGGATTTCCTTCAAAAAAAAAAAAAAAAAAAAAAAGACAATGTCCACTCTCATTAATTAATATTTTCCCTAAACTCTTAGTTAGACACGGTCCACTCTCATTTCTTTCCATTACAGGAACACCCCGTCCCTTTCATTATAGTCATGGTTATTCGGACAAGCTTCTGGTCATAAAAGGTTGCTGGTGGCTGGTCAAGAGTTTCCCTCCATCAATTGTGCAGCAATATCTGAGTCTCGTGACCACCTCATCAGCACAAAAAAGTAGTTGACCCGTCATGTTTATTTCTCTTAATTTTAAATGCTTACATCATATTTAATGTTCAATAATCAATCCCAATATTGCCATTTTAGTGGATATGCTTACTAACTTATAGTTGATTTGATGATAGCGATCTTAGAGGGGGGCCAATTTATATCTATGCAAGAATTGCCACGTTAAAAAGTTTTAGTGACGGTATATCACACTACAAATAATGTTTCAAAAAGGCTGGTAGGTAAACCGCTTAACATCATATGTGTTTCTAGTCTAGATATCTAGAATTTAAATTTTCCCTCATAGTGTTACGAAATTACAATTAAAGATTTTAGTTTCTTGAATATGATAATAAGCAAAATGCCATGTCATTTAATGACATATCACTAAATACAATTTTAAATTATAATAATTTAAACCATAAAATAGATCATATTTTTTTGAGAAATAATTATAATATGCTGCTAACCTCGCAACTCAAACTTTTTTCTCTTTAAATCTCTTAACACTTTAAGCGTAATGAGGTATCAATTCAACTAAAAAGCCTTTAACAGATGAATTTTATAAAGATAACTCTAATACTTGACTAGTATTGGATGAAAGTGGCTTTTTTTCATCGATATTGCTGCCGCGTTGATACAATATTAAAGTGGCCAGAGGTTGCAACCCAATATCATACGTCAAATTTATTGATGACTTATTGATAGATAACTACCAATTCATAATGGATGAAGAATATTCTTACGGGGTTCTGTTTATTACTAATTATGTTTTACTTTTATCAATAATTTAATAGTTCAACAGTATTCTTACGGTTCAAATCCAACGTCCTTCGCTGTCATGCATACTCATAACACAATAAGATTTTATAATTCAAATATAAGAATCAATGCCGCACATGTATCAATGGCTTTTTTTCATTGGTGCTGCCACACGGTATTAAAGTGGCAAAAGGTTAAAGGCCAATATCATAGCCATCCTGTGGATGACTTATTGACAGACAACTACCGCGGTACATCCATAATTGATGAAGATATATAGTTCAATAGTTAATGGGATTTTTTTTTTTTTTGGAGAAATAGTTAACAAAGATTTAAATCATGAATATCTTGTTTAAAAAATAAAAAGGTGTTTGTGGAGACAGGAGCTCAAGACTGTGTGTCGGGCCTCATAAAACTTGGGACCTCAGAATTATATATTGGGTCTTGAAGAGTTAAAGGCCCAAGACCATGCATTAGGTCTCCAACTATGTCCGAGAACAAGATAAAGTTTGAGGAGAGGAAAACGGGCATGCAGAATCCTAGATCGCAATTTATCACGGTTGGGATAGATGATGGCAATCCGAGGAGTAACCATAGCTTTGGAGGAATGGATATCTCTAAAATATCTAATGGAAGAGTGCTACCACCGCATTGAATGTGCCACATCTATTCTTCTGACTGCATTTATGTGGAGAAGACCCCTGAACAGTGTAATCTTGGCCACCGCAACTCACTGAAAGCCAAAAGAAGATGCATGATGAGACATGTACTCAAGTAAAGACTGGGATAATTGACAAGTGTAGGATGAAGATAATCTTGAAGGAACTATATAAGGTGAAGGAATCCTCCTTAGGAGGGTGGAGAAAAAAAGACCAAGTGAAACCTATTTTCTAAAAAAAGGGACAGCAAGTGTTATAATTGACCTTCTCGGATTCTTATTTGAGAATTAGTTTACTGAATTCAAACTTGTTGCCTCACCATTCTGGTGATCTTAACCTATTGTATTGACCGTTTAAATTAATCTAGCCAAGCTTTTGCATCCTACTCTCTAAAAATTCATTATTTAGGAACCATTTAGGCTACCTCTTCTAGTTTGGGCCGGTGAGCTGAACTCGTGTCCTTACAGTGTTAAATAGTTTTTTTTTTTTTTTTTTTTGAGTAAAAAGGTGCTAACTAGTTGAGTTAAATTATTGGCATACTCTTATGAGCTTTTGTTTGTTAGTAATTATGCTTTATTTTTGCTAAGAGCTTTATAGTTCAATGGTCTCATAAAAGTTGAAATCCCACATCCTCCATTATTATAAGCACCAAAATACTATTAAAAAATGTTTAATTAATGTGAATGACAATTGTCTTTTTTTTGGATAGAAATAATAGAATCTCAATTGTAGTGTATGCCGATTAATTTTTAGTAGAGATAGAATTTAAATATCAAATTTCTTATTCGAGAATAAAATAATTATCAATTAAATTAATCGAAAATAACGTTAATGAGTGCGCATGGGTATAGTTTAAGCATACATTGGATGATATCTTATACTTTTCTAAAATATAAAGAAAAACACATTTGCATTCTTTTCGTGGTTCCATGGAAACAATGGTCGGAAATGTTGGGTCAACGATTATTGATTTCTCTTATAAAAGTATTAAAAAATATATATTCCACAGTAAATCAAATTAGAAAAACTAAAAATTGAAACACTACATATAAAATAAGGTATAGATTCTGTCTTCAGGTTGAGGAAGACATTTTCTTTTTGACTTCAAATAATGTGCCTGAGGCTGAGAGCGAAGACTTTCCAACTTGTTTTCATCCTTATCCCGAAAGCAATTGGACAAAAAGTATTACGTATCCATATTAATTCCAGCAACAAAAAATGTTGGACCAAGTATTAGTATAGTATCAGTATGATACCATTTCTTGCTTGCTTTTCTTAGGTGTCTGGTATTGTCTCGTTTTTTTATACATAAAAATGTTGATTTAGCTATAATTCCTTTTGTTAGACAATTTGGCTTTACGTCCATCGCAAGAGTTGGGGCTCAGGAATCTACCGAAAACGTATAATGGGGGTAAAAGGTTTTGGGGTCAGATTTTCAAGTTGTGTCCTGTCCAAAAAAGGTTGGACCTTGGAATTGCTAAATACTGGACAATGGACATATATAATTCCTTTTAAAAAAAAAAAAACAAAAAGATATTCGAGGGGATGACAAGTGCAGTTTTTCTATTTGAGCATTAACCATAATATTATCATAACTGCTTTTGGGCTAAGACCCCAAGCAATATTCAATGATGAGCTGGGTGAACAGTGTGCAAGTGAGGTAGGAGCCGCAATATACGCTGTTAGTGGTGGAATTCGAACCCATGCCCCCCCGCCCCGGAGGCATGTTTTACAACCAGGCTCACCAACGCGTTGGTATACTACCTCACTGTCATTTTCAAAACTAGGCTGTGCCTTGAATTTTTGTTGAGTTGGTTGGCATGGGCATAATCAAAACCCAATTTGGGTTTGGAAATTTGGGCCTTAGGCCTTTAATTCCAGAACTTGCCCTAGTCTCACGATTAAAAAAGAAAGAAAAGAAAAACTATGATCAAATAAGCCCAAGCCCATATCACACTGCTCTCTCTTAATTTCTCTTATCTCTATCCCCCCCTCTCTCTCAGGAGTCACTACTCTCCTATCATTGTTGGGACAAAAAAAGCCCTTAAACCCTTAAAAGTCACCGTTTTAACAATTTCTTCTTGTATTTTTAGCTTAGGCCTTTAATCCCAGAACATTTTTTTTAATCCCAGAACTTGTAGTCTCAAAATAATTAAAAAAAAAAAAAAAACTAAAATGCAAAACTCACCTTCTATGTTTCTCTAGAATTCATTTTAGTTCTCTAAGTTTTAGATTTATTTAATTATGGACTTTTCATCAAATTTTGTTAATTTTTTTTTAAAAAAATCTAGAAAATATTCTTCAATCATTAATTGTATTTTTTTAATTTAAAAATTTGAAGAAAAATTTAAAAAATTGAAAAATTAACCACAACATATAATCAAAGTTGATGAAAAAGCCTTCACATAAACTTAAAAATTAAAGGACTGAAATAAATAAAAATAAAATTAAAAACTGAAATGAATTTTGGTAAAATATAGAACTTGAGTTTTACATTTTAGCACAAAAAAAAAAAAAAATTTATGGACCTATATTTTTACAACCAAAGAAGCCCAGCCCATAACACACTTCTCTCTCTCTCTCTTAAATTCTCACATCTCTATCCCTTTCTCTCAGTACTCACTACTCTCCGATCACTGTTAGGGCAAAAAAAAAACCCTTAAACCCTTAAAATTCACCGTTTTAACAGTTTCTTCTTGGTGGTTTTTTTAGCTTAGTTCAGAGACCAGAGAAAGCAAAGATGGCAGAGATTAATACTACAGGCACAGAAGTCCCTCCGAACGTGACCATATACATTAACAACCTCAACGAGAAAATCAAGCTCGAAGGTAAACACTACTCAACTGTGTCTATCACTCATTCACTCACTCACTCACTCACGCTCTCTGCATAAACGAATCGTTTTGAATTTATGGGAATTGGGTTTTTATTTTTATTTTTTATTTTTTTATCAGAGTTGAAGAAGTCTCTGCACGCGGTGTTCTCGCAATTCGGGAAGATATTGGAGGTGCTGGCCTTCAAGACTCTGAAGCACAAAGGCCAAGCTTGGGTTGTGTTCGATGAAGTTTCCTCTGCCACCAATGCGCTTCGCCAAATGCAGGGCTTCCCATTCTACGACAAGCCCATGGTATATTTCTTTGTCAAAACTTGGAATTTTCTTTTATGCAATTTGATTCCTAATTAGTGTCTAAATTTTCATATTAGTGGGATAGAAGATTAATTTGATTTTGCATAAATTATTGTTAAGTTTAGGATTTGCATAGCAAATTGCCTCATTGTTTAGGGTGGATGTCTAAATTGTAATGGCTGTTGATTCTAAAATCCGCATTGTGTAATGTGTATGGGATAGGATTTTTCTTTAAACCCGTTTGGAGAAAGTTTCTAAAACTCATTATGTGGCAATGAAATGGCCGTACACATGTACTTTTTAAATACATGACTTGTTTAAATTGCTTAATGGGTCATGGGATTGAATTATATTGTGGTGTACTAGATTAGAGGCGATTTCTCTGTCCTTGCAAAATGCAAATGCCTCCATAGTTTATGGTGGATAGTTATAACTAACCCTTAATTATGAAAATCTTTACAATTAATATCTCGTTATCTTGGTCTTTGGCGACCATAGAGAATATAGGGAGATCATGCAATACAATAATTGGTTTATCTTGAGGTTAAAACATATTGCAAAGTTTTGACACCCAATGGCAGAATCTCTTTCCTTTGGAGGAGCATTTGGAAGAGAGTGGCTTTTTTTCTTTTTCTTTTTTTGGATTGTAGCGTTAAGTGAAATCTTATGGTCCGTTTGGATTGAGAGGGAGTAGAGTAGAGTGAAATTGACCCAAAATTAGCCTATTTTCAACCAACTCTACTCTACTTCCCTCCACTTCCCCTCCCTCCCCCCTCAATCCAAGCGAACCATTAATGATGGATAGTTTGAGAAAGTGCCATATGGTATTGTATGAGCAAAGAGAGCAGGGAAACCGCAGATCATGTACTCCTGAACTGTAAAGTAATTAAGAAACTATGAGCTGTTTTTATGTTTGTTTGGGGTGCAATGGGTCATGCCTTTATTCAATTGTTGGAAGGTAAGGTTTGGTTGTCACTGATATGTAAGCATATGGAATGCTATCCCTTCATGCATCATGTGGAGTGTTTGGAGATAACACAATGTGCAGAATTTGAAGATTGTGAGAAGACAATTATGGAGTTGAAGCTTTTACTCCTGAAGACCCTCTATGATTGGATGGTTGCAAATTGTTTTTTTTTTTTTTTTTTTGGAACTTAATCTTGTTAGAATTTCTTTTGATCTCTATACTTTTACTTGATTTATTGGTGCATCTCTTGTATACTTCCTGTATACCTGAGTTGGACCCCCTTTGCGTTACTGATGAATTTAATTTACTTAACCCATAAGGGGAGAAAAAGATTAGTTTATTGAAATACTCCAATAATCAGTTTTTTAGGGGTGTAATATTGATAAAAGATATGGTGGGTGCGTCATTAGTTCCTGTATATGAAAAATGCTGAAATGTCTTTAACTTGATTGGGTTTTAAATGCATCGGAAGAACGTGTTACTGGCTTGTAGGTCATATTCTCAGTATGTGTAATTGAAAAATAAATTAAGGTTTTCATATGTATTTTGCTTGTCAGGCAGACGGCTGCATGTGTCTTCTGCCACCCATTCTATGCAAATGAGGCAGGAAAAGGGGGCAACCATGTTCATGTTCTTGTTTTCTTTTTCTAACCTCTCTTATTACTTTCCAATATTCATGGTTGCAACCTCACGTTTTAAATGGCAACATAATGTCTCTTCTATCCTATAACTTTCCATAACATTGGAAAATAATGTCTCTTCAATCTAAACTACTTAGTCTCTCCTTCCTCTCAAAAGACTTTGCCTCTGCCCTCAATTTAAGGTGCCTCCTCCAAACAATTTTTAGTCGCTCCAAAAAGATCCTGCTCATTTAAATGATAAGATATAAAATAAAAAAAATAAAAAAAAATTATCTATGCACATATGCACTTGTTCCTTACCTCTGTGATAGGAGTGAGCAACAACCCACTCAGCCCAACCCATCCGATCAACCTGGATTTACTCGAAGGCTTTCAGATGGTTTTGAACAGGTGGGAGGTTGAGTGTTAAAGAAAAAAGGTGAGTTGCAGTTCAAATGGTGGTCTGGATAAACCTCTTATCTGACAAATCTGATCTGATCGAAAATATAGCTCATTCCGACTAGATTTTAGCTGGTTTCGGCCTTCAACACACTTGACTGCTACCCATGGACTTCTTGGTCAATTGGTTGTTTCTCATCGATTGACTGTGGGTTTCTTCCTCCCTAACATGATCAGGTCCAATAACAGCCCTCAACCTCTTCCAACTCAACTCGTGCTAGACCTTAATTTAAATTTTCTGGAATGGTTTTGCCAGTTACGTGAAATTGATTATTCTTTGTAAGGTTATTTTGTATTGTAGTTTCCATACAACTTGTGGTATTTTATCAATTTGAGCATGAATGAATTAAATGGTTGTCAATTTGGATGGTACACTTCTTTTCCTTGATCATGTTCATATAGCTTAGTTGATGGTTTTGCATGTGTTGCCTTAATTTTAAAACTGCCATTGCAGATGGAACTCTTTCTTTTTGCTATCAACTGAATTTAAGTGATGTTTGTGATTATCACAGAGAATACAATATGCAAAGACAAAATCAGATGTGATAGCCAAGGCTGATGGTACTTTTGTTCCACGTGAAAGACGTAAGAGGCATGAGGAAAAGGGTAAGAATCCCCCCCTTCCTTTCCTTTTTGTTCTGTTTTCTCCTACTAATGTTTGTCCTCTCTGTTTGGACAGTTTGAACTCTTTCACTTGTTAGGAAAACTTTCTTGAGCAATAATGTCATAAATGCATTTTTTTTTAGATAAATGCATATTTGTATTGTATTTGTTATCTTCTCTTTGTACCAAGACTCTAAGTGATGCTTGGGATCTTATGGTATTCAATTTGGGTATACCCACTGATCAACAAAAAAAAAAAAAAAATTCAGGTATACCTACCATTTTAGAATCATAGGATAATAGCTTAGTAGATAAAGTGGAGAAGCATATCTATAGTATTGTGTGATTGTAGGATACCTATTAAGGGTAAAACTTAGGTAGAATACCTTCTGTGTAGTACGTTAGGTTCCCCAATTAAATTCAAAACACATGGCTATATTGAATATTGAATTTGATTGTTGTAAGAAAAGAAAACGCTATTTGTATTTCATTGGTCAATTCAACCATGTGTTATAATTTAATTAATGGAACCTTATGTACAACACTCAAGGTATTGTACCTAAGATTTGCCCTCAAGTTAAAAGGAAAATTTTTATAAGACCATCCATGCTCAATGATACTGAATGCTAGCTGTGAAGAAGCAACATATTCATAAAATGAGAATGTTAGGATGGATTTGTGAAAATATAAGGAAAGATCAGGTTTAAAATTAAAAAAATACGCTAAAGATAGGGGTGCGCCTATTGATGAAAAGATAAGGGAGTCACTTGAGATGGTTTGGTCATATTTAAGGGATAGTGATTAATTCATCAATGAGAAAAGAGTGTGTTGATTAAAATTAAGAGAGCATAGAAAAATAGAAGAAGACCAAAAATAATATTAATAGTAATGAAAAATGGCATCAATTGAGGAATTAATTGAGAGAATAAGTTCGGATAGAATAGAATGATGGAAAAGAGTATACGTGGCCTACTGTAACAAGTGTGTTAATGATCCATAGATGACCCCATATTTTTAGGACTAAGCTTTTTTGTTGTTGTATGTAGTTTTTCACTATATATTATTTGGCAGTTTTTTGAAGTTTTTGTCATGGTTCTAAGGGTAAATCAGGTGTTGACTATGAAGCATTGATGTGGATTCAGGATTTGGATTCAGTATGATATGGATATTTTGATGTGAAAATTCCATAAGTAGGATGAACTAGGACATTGATACAATGCTTAACATAATAACTTATTGTTTTATGTTAATCAGACAAGCATCCCTTCTTTGTACATTGGTCAGAACATATGTTTTAAACCTTTCCCGTGCTTTAACTTGTAATTATGTTCCTTTAAACTGAAGGTCATGTCCTAATGTATGTTCAGGACGATGCAAGAAGTTATTCCACACGTTCAGAACATTAAAATTTTTATTTTAAAAATAAAATTTTAAGTATTGGATGCTTATCTCGGAGTATATAAGAAGTACTGGAGACTCCCTTGTTTGTTTCTTTTAGCTAGAGTGGCAAATGTATGGCCTACACCTGGTTTTCTTATAACTTGTTTTTTTGTTTTGCTGAGATTTGCATGTTTCCTTATTGTTGCAGGAAAGAAGAAAAAAGAACAACATGATGCTCAAGCTGGATTGGGTCTGAACGCTGCTTATGCTGGAGCTTATGGAGCTGCACCTCCAGTAAGCATGCTTTCTTTTTTGGGACCACTTCTGAGTTCATTTGAAATGTGGTTTCATGTTTTAGTCATTTTTCTTAATCCCTTGTGCTCTATATGCTTTCATATGGGTGTGTCAATACTTTATATTTTGTAATTCAATCCTTATCGTGTTGCTCTCTCTCACGCTCTCTCCAAAATGGTGCAGCTATCTCAAATACCCTATCCGGGTGGTGTAAAGTCTTTGGTACCAGAGGCACCTGCTCCACCAAACAACATACTGTTCGTGCAGAATCTTCCCCATGAGACAACTCCTATGATGCTGCAAATGCTCTTCCACCAGTATCACGGTTTTAAGGAAGTTAGAATGGTGGAAACAAAGCCAGGAATTGCCTTTGTGGAGTATACAGATGAGATGCAATCAACAGCTGCGATGCAGGCACTCCAAGGTTTCAAGATAACCCAACAGAATCCAATGTTGATCACATATGCAAAGAAATAGACAAATTAGGTTTTAACTTTTCTATGCACATGGGGGAAGGCTGAAATGCATTTTCAACTAGGAAATTACCTATTGAATTAGATATGATATCTTCTCATTTGCTAGTTATCTTTGTTATATTCTCATTTTTCAAAAGTAGCCTTTAGATGCGATCGTGTATCATTGTAATTGTAATCTTTTCATTGTTGTTCTACCCCTTTGAAAAAGAATTAAGTAGCTTATCTGACTCCTTTTTGAGTTATCAACCTCCTTTAAGTTTCATTTCCGTTGTGCCTCTCAAGTGCCATGAAATTTAGTGACATCTCAGCTGTTTGGAACACGATGATGGTTTTAACTTATAACCATATATTGAAAATCTGTACTGGCGTGAAGTGCCATGAAATTTAGTGACATCTCAGCTGTTTGGAACACGGTGATGGTTTTAACTTTTAACCATATATTGAAAATCTGTACTGGCGTGAAGAAATGGTGGCAAACTGCAAGGCTTATCCTTTATTGCCTTCTTCGTATTCCACAAACTTATAAAGCCAAAATTGTGCCTCGAGAGATCTCAAAATTATTGCCCTTCGGCTTGCACAGCAGTGCAATTTACCAGCCAAGTCTGCTTATGATACTGTTGACATTGCATTTCATGATCATTTCATTCTGCACTGGTATACTAAAATACAACTGGATTGGCAAATTTTGTTGTTGATTGTTTTTTTTTTTTTTCAATATATACAAAGGAGAAAGGAGGCGTTGGAAACTCTAAAAGGTGCCAATTGAAATTGTCAATTGGCCAATGTTTAATGAAGAATATTAGGAAAATCAGTCTTTAAAGATGACTGTTCACTTTTTTGCTAATTTAAGGCAAATCACATGCATTGCGTTGCATGGAACGCTACAGCTTGCAACACTACGAGTTTAAAATTGTTAGGGATTCGAGAAATGTTTCTAATTCACATTTACAAGCTACACAGGCAACAAGATCTTTTAAAACATGCCATCAGAAGTGCCAGGCGCATGATGCCCAAGAAAAGTTAGCCACCAATTGGAAGAATCGCTACAAGCTTATTGCTCAAAAACCACACTCTATACCCTCTCCAACTCGGCATTGTGCTTGTCCAATTGGTCTTTCAGCTCTTTTCTCCATCCTTGGATCAGTCTCTCCTGCTTCTTGATAATCTCAGTCTTTATCTTTAATTCTTCCTCCATCATAGCAATCTCCTGTTAAAAGCAGAGATCACAATGAAAATGACTTGTCATCAAGTTCCCAGCAAATTTCTGAATAAGTGGGTAGGATATACAATATCAACTGCAAATAGCCTTTGAGTTACCTTTCCAAGTGTTTCAACCTTGGTTGGTTGATCCTCCCGTTGTAGGCCAATAAAATACAGCTGAAGCTTCTTGGCAGCATCCATAAAATCTCTGGCATGCCTTTCTACATCAACTGAAGCACTCACAAATTTAACACCTTTCAGCATGTACTAATAAAAAGACATATAAGCACTTCAATTAGCTATTCCAATACATTTGTTATTGACAGATTAGAGCCACGCAGTCTAAGAAAGGATTAATAAACAGACCACAGTAATTGATCCAAAAACAATATAGATGATGTTCCAAAGCATAATAATGAGGTCAAACACTTGGGAATTAGGGAAAAATATTCTTCAGAAAGAAAGGTTAGAAATATTAGAGGTTTTGTAACTTCACTGTAAGCTATTTCTACAATCATTTGCACGTTCAGAAATATGAGAGAGGTAATCTTTGTCCAAGGGACTCTAGCAGTCCACTACTCCACTGGCTTGAGATGTTGATGACTTATTTTATATTTTTAGGGGGGGGGGGGGGGGGGGTATCTATTTCATGGATAGATCAATTGCCAAAGCATTAATCAATGGCATTGGACCTTTTTTTTTTTTTTTTTTTTTTTTTTTTTTTTTTTTTTTTCCTTAAAAAAAAAAAAGGATAAACCAGAAGTTTTATGAAGGAAAATGAAGGCAACCCAGGTACACAGGAAGTCTACTGTAGGTACAGCCCCAATTAAACTCTAAAGATACAATGACCAACGAAATCTAAAAAATTTGAAAGAGCAAATAATCCTGACACTATCATCCATTCAAACAAGGTTCTGAAAAGTTGCAATTTCAGATCTAAGATAGTCCATGCTTTCAGGATAAAATGCAAGCCATGCAAAAATATTCTGTTAGTAACATCATATTCTCCATTAAATGAATTATGGACTTTTGGAATCTTAGAGGATGAGATGTCAAAAAATTTCCTACAAACAAGTTTTCTATGATAGACTCACATTTTCAAGAACCCAGTTAATTCTGTTGAGTCCAATGTTAACTTACAGAACAACCCTCAACTATATGTTATGATAGCTAAGCAAGTGAACTATCATTCCTTCCTCCTTTCAAAGAGCTCACTGTTGCTAATAGCATGTAGTTGGTCATTCGTGCATCCCCCCACCCCTCTCTCCTCACATCTTGCAATACACTATCCATTTGAAGAAATAATTTCCCAGTTAAACTCCAGAATAATCAATCAAGCTGATTATTATCCTTCCAAATCCAAGACCAACCCAAAATAATTTATCACAGACAATAAAAGTTACCCCAAAATAGATGAAAATATTACTCCTCCTTGGACATTTAATGCCACAAATAAAAGCATCTCCATAACCAAAACACTAAATAGCTTAAGAAACTTCTCGGGCATTAACCACCTAGAATAACTCAGAATTTTCCATGCAGTTCTTAGCAAAGCAATAGATAAGAAGTCAATTGGCTACAGGAACAGAACTTTTATGTTGAGCTCTTATTGGTATCTCATAAAGGCATCTACAATAGTCAATAGCATCCCAGTAAAATTCATTCATAGCCAAAACAAAAGGTCCGCAGTTTGCTACCAAACTCCAAATTATAAATCTTAGTAAGCAGCCTTCATTTTGCAGACCTCATATTTGTACCTTTCCTTTCTGCAAAAAGTGAATATAACGTTCTTTACATAATTCTAATTTTCCAACCTCTCATTTAATTCTATGATATCATCCTTTCAATTCAAACTTATCCAAAAAACACAAAGCATTCTATGTTCTTTCCTCACAATAATTTTATCACAAACAGAAAATTTTGGAAAAATGCCCTCCAATATAAAATCTAGCTCAAAAAAAAAAAAAAAAAAAAAAAAAAAAAAAAAAAAAAAAAAAAAAAAACGAAACAAAACAAAATTAAGAACTTCAAAATGAGCCCATTGTATAGATATCAAAAGTATTCCTTCCATTATATCATATTTGTACGTACATGACTTCTCTCACATTTTAAGTTTTCCAAGCATCCACTTCTAGCCAGGTTGTAATGATTTTCTTCCCAGAAGATGTTTCTACATCAGCTTTAAAATAATAAACATACATCTTATGTTCAATAATTAATCAGAAATTAGTCCTGTTTTGTTTCAAAACAGGGTTTTTCAAAGTTACCTTGCAAAGATTCTAAGAATTAATATAACACTATAAGCATCATGTGGTTACTTGACCGTCTCCAAAATTCAAAGCAAAACACAAAATATCAAGTCTACAAGTCTAAACCCTTATATCCGGAGGAGGATATGGATTACTAACTCTGATGAGAAGGGTGTGGAGAACGGTCTATAGCTTGAAGCTCTCGCGCAGGCAAACATGGAAGCAAAGCAGCCTCCAATGCCGTCACACATGCAATCATGTCGTCCCTCGGAGGTGGTGAGGATTGCATCTGTTGATCAATTTGGTGCTGCTGATCCAGTGTTTGTCGCTCAGCCATGTTTATATTTCACAAATTGATACCCAAAGCTGCAAATTTTTAATGTGATATATAAAATCAGACATTGAAAAAAAAAAAAAAAAAAAAACTCAGACGGCCAAATTACTAAAAATTAACTCACACCCCATGAGAGGGAGAGGTACTGGGAAAACAATTCTCTTCAACTCAGAGAACCTTTGGACTAAAAATGTTTTTTAGAAAATGGCTTGTTTTCCAGAAAATATTTTGAGGAAAACTTCTATATTCTCTAGCGTTTGTTTGCAATCCTGAAAATGAGTGAGAAAACATTTTCCAACAATTGGTACGCGCATAAAATCAATAATATTTCCTATAATTTCAAAAATTCATATGAATCAAAACATTCATTCATAACATAAATAGTTGACAAAACCAATAACACCCATATAATGCTATTCTATTAGTGAAATTGACCACAACTCTGTCATATCTTGTCAAATACACCAATCGGCCTACTATTTCTCCGACCACGAAAACAAAGCAAAAATCTGGATCATACCCATTAAGATTATCTCCCCCCCCCCCCCCCCCCAAAAAAAAAAAAAAAAAAAATTATCCTCAGCACTCTCTTGCAATTTATCAAACACCCATGACCCCAATTAAAAAAACCAAAAGCTGAAAGAATGACAATGAGAGAGAGCGAGAGAGAGAGAGAGTCCAACCTGAAACAGATGGGACTTCTAGAGCGAGTTCTGCACTAACTTAAGCTTCTGTCTCTTCAACCTGTCCTTTTTCCTCTACAACTCGAACTCGAATCCCGTAGAACTTGGTACTACTTCTATCAATGTCATCCACAACAGAAGAAACATATGAGAGAGGCCTTGTGTTGTTTGATTTCAGCTGGGTTTAGAAATATAGGCCTTGGGCTGCCCAAGTCACTAGACACTCGACTGAATAGGCATAGGCCCAATCTCAGCCTACAGAGATTGATTTTTTTTTTTTTTTTTAATTTAAAAAAATGGGTGTTATGTTGCAATTGACATGTTTATTTAAGTCATGGGGTAATAGACCAACTAATCCACCTAAATTTTAGGTTTTAAGGTATGATCACCTGATTAAGTGTGTTGCTGATGCCTTAGCAAAGAGAGGCTATTATTTTTCGTTAAACTTTATTTTATTTGAGGAATCTCTTCTTGATGTTTTTGCATTTTGAACTTTTATTTATGAACGTTGTATGTATTAACAACAAAAAAGTTTCCCTTAAAAGTTATCATAGTTTTTGAGTGGAATTACGATGTGCTTTTATGTTAGAACTCCTTTCTCTCTCTCTCTCTCTCTCTCTCTCTCTCTCTCTCTCTCTCTCTCTCTCTCTTGTGTGTGTGTTTGTTTCAAAAAAAAAAAAAAAAAAAAAAAAAAACAACAACAACAACAACAACAACAATAAAGTTTGATAAAATTTTTACATCTCATCTTTTTTATTTTTTAATAAATGGGTAAAATTTAGGTAAAACAACTAAGAGTTGTGGGTCTTAGTTAGCTCAACAAATAAAAATTTATTTTATAACCAAATATTCAATATTCATATGTATGATATGATAATTATTATATGTGAACTTATTATGGTGAATCAAATGCATGTCCCCTTTTGAATGATTGCAGGACCCTGATCAGAGGCTTCCCTAACTACACAATGACTCACATCTTTATGGAAGTTAATAAATAAGCTGATAGGCTTGCTAAAATGAGAGCGGTTTAGCTAACTGACTTCCTTATTTTGAATCAACTACCGCATTTGGTAGATAATCTGCTAGCTTTTGATAGAGTTGAGCTATTTTGTAATAGACTGGTTGTTGCGTACTATTATAAATTAAGCCGGTTTAACCCAAAAAAAAAAAAATGCATGTCCTCTTGAATGATCAAATTTTAAACATCACATCAAGTATAAGAAGTTACAAATGATTGTGGCTAATATTAGATGAAATAAAAACATAACACAATTCCAAAAATAAATAAATCATTACTATTCTATTAAAAGTTGAATCTTGCCTTGCCTTGTGTAAGTTTATAAAACCTCTCTATAGAGATGATGAAACTATATTATATTTTCACTCCATATAACATCATACTCATATTGTGTGGGGGCCGTCCAACTGTGGGACCCACAAATTACAAGTGCCATGTTATATGGAGCAGAAATACCATATACAGATATACCTTCTCCTAGAGCGGGATCTTTTTCAGTTTCTGAGGTCTAGTAGTTAATAATAGATAATATTGTGGTGGATGTGAGAGCGTGATTTTTTTTTTTTTTTTTTTGAGAACAAACGTGGTTTTAATAGGTGTAGCAATCCAACTTTTACAACTACCTTCAGTTTTTGTTTGTTTGTTTGTGAAACGTAAGATATATTGGAGAGTTGAAACTAAAATTTAGGACCAAATAGTTTGTTAGGGTAGATGTGGTTTTTTTTTTTTTTTTTCCTGTACGATAAATGTGTTATTTTACAAAAAAAAAAATGTATTTGTTTTAATTTTAATTTTTTTAAATGGATAAAGTAATTTGAAAATCATCAGAAGAGTGATCTTATTTTGTAGGTAACGTTTTAATGGAAATTAAAGATGTATTTACTTATAAAAAAAAAAAAAAGTGTGTATATCTATTTAGTATAGTTTTTTTTTTGTTGATAACTATATATATCTATGTTTTTTTTTATATTTAGTTTTGATTTTTTTTGGGATAAAAATTAAACTAAATAGATATATACACCTTTTTTTGGATAAACTTAGGGTGTCTTTTTTTTTTTTTTTTAAAATGATAATAAAGTAGTATTAGAAACGTAGGTAGTTTAACTAATTTTTCTATTTAAAAAAAAAAAAAAACACGTATAGTTAATTTGAAGAAGTGGGTCAGTGGGAGAGTGTTTCTATTTTGTAGGCAATGTTTTAGTGCAAGTTAAACATGTATATTTACCAGACTATCATTTAGTTTTGTCTCTACTTGAATCTAGGGGTGTAAGGGTATTTTGGAACAAAAAAAAAAAAAAAATCCGGTTTAAACAGGAGCAGCCCCTTAAATAGTAGTATAGATAGACTAGCCTCTAAGCACGGCTTACACGCGTGCTCAGAGTCTCTTTCTATTTTTTGAGTAAAAATTAATAATTTGCATCTATTATAATTTGAGATTGCTACATTTTCCAATTACAAAAAAAAAAAAAAAAACCTAGGAGTGTGATAAGTATTATGTGTGGCGAATAATTCTTCATCACACCCCTAGGTTTTTTTTTTTTTTTTTTTTTTTGTGATTGGAAAATGTAGCAATTCCAAATTATAATGGATGCAAATTATTAATTTTTATCCAAAAAATAGAAAGAGCCTCTGAGCACGCGCTCTTAAAGGCTAGTTAGAGTTTGTGTTTGATTAGGAAACCAAGTAGTAGCGTAATCCCTAAAAAAAATAACATAAATTCCTAAAAAAAAAAAACTAAACCCAGTAGCGTAAATACCTTTTATTTTATCTCTCCTCCTTCTTTTGGCTTTTCTCTCCCCATTTCTTCGTGCCTGTCAAAAAAGATTAGATTTAGGAAAGGATTATAGTTGTCTTACTCTACCATGAAAGAGTCAAATGACTATCATCCTATCTCATACTAATATTTTTCCTGTACACTATCCACATTAAAGAATTCAAATCAAACACAAACAAATAATACCATAAATTTTTGTGTGGAAGTTAATTTTTTTTATTGAAATGGATTTAAGATTGTTTACATCTTTGGCTAACACAACAACAAAATACAATGAACATTCATAGCAGTACATTAATCCTAAATTCGGCCAATTGATGAGACATTCAAGAAATAATTACTCTAAAAAAAAAATGTATGAAGTGAAGGCATAATGTGATTAGGACCATCAGACACCCTTGAATAATAACAACAACAAAAAAGTTCCGAATTATAATTACTGCAAATTGAAAGGTGTATTGATACCCTTAATAATGCTTCTAGCAAACAAAGTATCATAATCTCCTAAACCCACAGCCGCAATCTATCCAGTAAACTAAAAATAGAGGATGACGATGATGATAATCCAATGAAATTAGTGAGAAAGTGTCCAAAACCAAAAACCTATCCCCGACCTTCCTATTGAGGACCAACAATGACCAAAACACCACATTGGAGCCACTATTAGAGCCTTTGCCCATTTCAAATTCAGAGGCCTACCATTTTGACATCAAAACATGTATCGATTTATGAATAGGATTTGAAAAAACTGTGAAGACTTAACAAAGTGAAAGTGAAAGATGGTATTATTATTATTATTATTATTATTATTTAGAAACTGGCATAAATTATTGTTGGCAAAAGAAGAAAAGGACGAGTGCGTTTGACCAGTTGTATAAGCGATAGAGTATCCACAGCAGTGGAGTTAAAAATTTAGCTATTTAGCACCACAAAAAGTTACTTTATCTATTTTATCTACACACATGCTGCAGCAGTGGATCTATTTTAACTTTCAACACAATAAAATTATATAAACATCACAATAAAATAAGATATCTACTATAATAAAATAATATATCTGTTATAAACATCACAATCACAAATAAAATAATATTTTTTTTTACCTTTGAGCTATAGTGCACTTCTATCTTTAAATGTACACTGTAGCAATGAAGTTAAAAAAAATACCTTTAGCTCTACTGCTATATGATTAATTTTTGTGTTTTAATGGAGCTAAAATAGCTATTTAGCTCATTTAGCTCCAATGCTACAAGTGCTCTTATGTTATATAGAGCCGAAATACCATATAAGGATATACCTTCTCCTAGAGTAGGTTCTTTTTATGTGGTTTGATAGTTGATAGAAGACAACAATAATTGTGGGTAGAAATTATTGTTGGCAAAAAAAGAAGAAAAGGATGCCTGTGTTTAGCCAGTTTAATAATTTATTTACTTAAATGTGAGATAAAAAGTACCTCCAACAAATAAGCTATATCAGAAACTGGTCAAATGCTTCTTAAAGTACCTCCAACAAATATAGCTTCCTGTCCTAACTTGCCTCCATGAAGTTAACATTTCTATCAAAACACATGTTAAAGATTTGAAACTGTATTCTTTTAGTGAAACAATATTGAAAGAATAGGTGACTTTAAGTATTAATGAATGCCAAATTTCAGATAAATCGCAGCTTCAGAGTGCCGAATCGATTATCTTGCCTTAAGTGTATAAAATCTTCTTCCCCGCAAAGTGCTTTATTAATGGGTTTGCTTGCTACCCCTCAATTCAACATTACTCGTTAAAAAGGCAGAAATTTTTTATTAAAAAAAAATGAAGAAAAGATTCATTATCAGTGTGTTTCCCTAATGGTTTAGCACAGTTAAGTTGGACACAAACTAATAGATTCAAATCTTACTTCCAATCATTTCATACCTTTGGTGCGATGGTGTGAGAGACAAAGGTCATGGTTCAAGTTTTTAGTAGGAGACTTCTCGCACATATACACTTAAATTAAACTAGAGTATAATTTCTATTTTTGTATAAAAAAAAAATCTTACTTCCAAAAAACGAGAAAAAGAAAAAAAAGAAAAAGAAATCCGTGTATCGTAATTTGGGCTATTGAATATTGATTACTTTGATAGCCAAATAACAATGCAAATGCTCTTTAATAGTCATCAATAATACCACAAACTAGATATTGCAGAAAAGAAATTGACAAATCTAAACACGATGAGCACAAAATAATTAACTAACATATTAAGCCACATTTCTTTAATTTCATTGGGTCAAAGCTCATCATTATTAGTCATGCAAAATGCCAAAATGTTATAAAGCCACATTTAATTTCTTTAATTTTATTGCATGTACCAACCATAATGTGATAATAGACATTGAAATCATAATAAATGAACAAGTTAAATATTGATGGCTTCACATACTCAAGTTAGACATACACACAAAAAGTACTTTCTCATCCTCCAGCCACAACAAAAAGTTTAAAATATTGTAACTTGATAACTTGATGTGTACGCTGTCAAAAACCTTGTAATTCAATTGGTACCTGATGATGCCAAGAATCAACTCAGTAAGCCGCAGGGTCTTTGCGCATTCCGGGAAAACCTGTACGAGTGAAAAGAACCTCAAAGGGGAAGTACCGGTGCGGTACCGACCTACGACCCTCTGATGGTTAAGTTAATATTGCTCACAACTTCGGAGTGCTAGAGTTGGGGTAGAAGCGTGCGTACCTTTGTTCATGAGGGTCGAGGATATTTATAGTGGTGTAGAGTTGGGGCCTTTGGCGTGTCTGAGGAGATGACCTCTGATCGGAGCCACGCCCTAATGCGTGTTCCTTACGGAATTCCTCCCTCACCGGAGCCATTCCCTGTTGCGTGCCACTCCTAGGATTTCCGACTCTTCGGAGGTCTCCTTAATTGCGTGGAGTACAAGTTATTTTCGCACGTGCGAGATGCAAGTCACCCTTGCACTTCCAGCTCTCTGGGGGGACCTTTGCCCCGTCAATCCTTTCAGCGGGTCTGAAGCTCGCCCCGTCGGCCTTGGGACTCGACGGGAAAAAGGACTCCTCCCAGCGAACCCGTCAGGCCCCCCCTGACGGGTGAGGGTGTTCTCATTTCCCTTATCAGTTCCCCCCCCCACTCCGCGGAGTCGTCGGTCAACGTTGACGACCCGTGGGGTGGTTTTTGTCGTCTTCGTCGCCTGCTTTGAGGAAAGTCATTAATGGCGATTGCCTTGAGCCGCCACCATTTAATGCTGCGGGACGTGGCGTAATCCAATTGGATCCGCTTTCGGATGAGGGCGTCACTTCGTCTTCCGTGTGTGTTTGCATGTATATATACGCTGAACTCCTCTCACTTTTGCTCATTTTCTATTTGCTGATTGTTAGAGCGAAGCCGTCACTTCTGAAACTTCTGTGCTCCCGTCTTGAGTAAAACCGTCAACCTCAAGGATCCGTCAGTCTATCTTGGTAAGCTGTACATTTCTTTTGCCTCCTTTCTCCTTATTTATCTTCTATCCTTATTCTGGTCGATTTGTGAAAGGATTTCATAGAGAGGACGTCAACATAGGCTCTTAGAATCAATCCGTCGCTTGTAGGTAGTTGGATGTCTAGTGAGGTGACGAGTGCGCAATTGTCCGTTGGCGAGGGAACGGGCTACGATGAGGTCTTTGGTCTGAGTCGTGAGCCTGAGGACCTCTCCTGGTCGTCGGAGAGGGAGACGACGGCCCAATCCCCTGACGACGTCGTCGAGAGTGACGACGAGGAAGACGAAGAAGGGGTAACCGAGGGTGAAGGGGAGATGGTAAGTGACGAGGAGAGTGGGGACGACGAGAATTCCCCAGAGGGGTCCTCAGGGGGTCTCGAGGGTAATCGTCCCATCATCCTCCCCAGCGATTGGGCCGTTAATAGGTTTTTGCCAAAAATGAGTGACCGGGTCTTCGGGGAGTTACGTGCTCGCTGGTAATCGTCCCATCATCCTCCCCAGCGATTGGGCCGTTAATAGGTTTTTGCCAAAAATGAGTGACCGGGTCTTCGGGGAGTTACATGCTCGCTACCAAATCCAGGACAACGTTCCCATCCGTCTCCCCAAGAAGAATGAGAAGTGTTACACCGGGAGGACCGCTGATGTTGGCATGTACGATGCCATGTTTGCAGCGGGACTGAGGCTACCCCTGAAGGCCTTACACCATCAACTGGCGGATTTCTTGGGGCTGTCCGTCAGCCAGATCGCTCTGAATGCCTAGAGGCTCTTTATTAGCGCTGAGGTGTTATGGGGCCGTCTGAGTGGTGGGAACCGTCAGCTTACTCTGGACGAGTTCTTCTACTGCTACCGTCCCCAACATATCGCCTCCTCCCAGGGAACTTATCATTTTGCCCCCCGGGAGAAAGACCTAAGGCTCGCCTCCGACATGCCCGATTCCAATAGGAACTGGAAAAGTAGGTTTTTCTTTGTAAAGGGGACAGATTGGGTGTGCCGTCCGGAAGAGTGGGTTACCATTCCCAATGGTTTTGACAACACATGGGGGGTTATTAGAGCTTCAGGTCGTGCTTCGTCAACCTTTACTTGCTTCTTTCCCGTCAAACTCATACCCGCTCATTTTTAATGTGCTGACGTTTCTACCCCCTTTTCTTCTTTTTTAGCCAACACCCGTCCAAGTATAACTGATGGCCAGTGGGACTTCATCCGGCGTGTTCTGGAGATTCCTCTCGAGCAACGAAAGTGCAGGGATTTAATCACCCTTGACGACCTATATTTGTATTGTGGGGGCCCAAAGCCGTCGGAGGAAGCTCGTAAATTGGACGGGCATTGTCGCCGTCGTAAGTACCAGGCTTTCCTCTTTTCTTTTGCCGTCAGTTTTTTAACGACCGCCTGTTGACCTTTGCAGAAATGGAAGCAGCCAGGCAGAGGGTGAGGGCAGCTGCAGCGAGGAAGAAAGAGGAGGAGAGGAAGGCCAGGGGTGAAGGCGCCTCCACTGCTGCCCCCAAGACCGTCACCAAGGTCCTACTGAAGAGGAAGCCTGACGGAGGGAACCACCGTCCACTCAAAAAGGTGGCCGTCACCTCCGGGGATGGGCCCCTCATGAGGTCCCCTTCCAAGTCTGGCCGGGGTGCGGGCAAGGGAGCGATGACCTCGTCAGGTCCTGCGGTTGAGGGCCCCCGTCGACTGCTGACGCATAAGGACTACACCGTCGAAGAAGTCGAAGCCTTTTTGAAGCCGGCGGACGTGGAGCCCTGCGATCAGCTGGGGACGGAGGACCTGGGAGCGTTAGCCCTCTTCGACCTTACCCGGGTAAGCTTGTCTATACTTTTACCAGTAACCTTTCTTCGTCAGCACCCTTTAACTGACGGCCATCTCTTTGCAGGCCTTAGTGCGCGTGAAGGCACTTCAGGACCAGTGCGTCGCCAAGGAGGGGGTCGTCACTCGGGTTAGGAAGCATAATAAGAACCTGTTGGACCAGCAGGAGCAGTATAAGGATGCCGTTCGCACCTTGAACGGCGAGCTGAAAGAGGCGAAAGAGAAGCTGGAGGAATCGAGCCGTTAGGTTCAAGCGCTGCAAGGGAAGCTGACGGCCATGGACGAGTAGGTGAGGAAGGCGGGGGCTGACGCCGTCAATGAGTTTAAGGAGTCGCAGCTCTTCGTTGACTCGTGTGCCGAGTATTATGGCACGGGTTTCCAAGACTGCCTCAAGCAGGTCGCGTCAGCCTACCCGGAGCTGGATCTGTCTGGAATCACTCTGGATGACCCGGTGCCGATGACCCTTGCCGCCGACCCTACCGTCAGGGAGAGTGACGACTCGACGGGCTCGAGCATCCCTTCCCCAGGTGACGGCGTTGTCTTGGCCCAGCCTGCTGCCACCCCTCTCGAGACGTTGGACCCAGAGGATCCTTACGCCCAATCCAAAGACGACGGGGCCTCCGCTGACGCTCCTACTGCCCGATCTTAATTGTTTCCTTGTATTTTTGCATGTTTTATTGTATTAAGCAACTTTTTAATCCCTTGACGACTTCTGGGCCACAATTGTAAAAACTCTGTTCACATTTATGGTATTTTATATTTGTGATGTGTGGATGATTTCTCTCCTCTCCTTTTTTATTCCATGGTAGTTCAATTTTGGATTTTTAGTGTTTTTTGTGTTGAAGCCATAATCCCTCTATGGGGTCGTCAGTCTTCATGTTCAACAGGCTTTGATGCCTTTTATGTTAAGATAGGGCTGTCGGTACGTGAGCCGTCAACTCTTAGGGTCGTCTGTTTTTTGCCGTTGTATTCGATTTTTAGGCTTGTGCCCTTCACCCTTTTTGGGCCGTCATCTCTCAGACCGTCAGCTTCTATGCTTGGTATCCATTTAGGAGATTGTTAGATTCTAAGCCGTCAGCTTTTATGCTCGACGGCTCTTATGCATTATGTGGCTCTTTTAGGACAAGACCGTCAGCTTTTAAGCCTTGCTTGGTTCTGTTAGGATAAGACCGTCAGTTTTTTTTTTGGCCGTCGGCTTTTATGCCTTGTGGATTTTTGGATGTTGGCTTCTAAGCCGTCAGCTTTAGTGCTTGGCGCTTTTATGCCTCGTAGATTTTAGGTATGGGCTTCTAAGCCGTCAGCTTTTGGGCTCGACGCTTTTGTGCCTCGTAGATTTTAGGTATGGGCTTCTAAGCCGTCAACTTTTGGGCTCGACGCTTTTGTGCCTCGTAGATTTTAGGTATGGGCTTCTATGCCGTCAGCTTTTGTGCTCGACGCTTTTATGCCTCGTAGATTTTAGGTATGGGCTTCTAAGCCGTCAGCTTTTGTGCTCGACGCTTTTATGCCTCGTAGATTTTAGGTATGGGCTTCTAAGTCGTCAGCTTTTGGGCTCGACGCTTTTGTGCCTCGTAGATTTTAGGTGTCGCTTTGGTATACCTGTTTTAAGATCCAAACACAGTACAAGAGAGATTGAATAAACTTCTGAGCCTTGCATCAATTTTAAGAAGGGAAAAAGGTGCCCGTTGGGCTCTCAAGATACATTTGGGCAAATTACAAGCAGGAGCTGCCGCTCTTTTCTTATTGGTAGTACTTTCGTAGGTGCTCGGCGTTCCATGGATGGGGTAGTGTCTGTCCTTCCAGCGTTTCCAAGTGGTAGGTGCCTTTTAGATGCCACGACGTGACTCGGTAGGGTCCTTCCCAGTTGGGGCCGAGCTTTCCTTGGGCAGGGTTTCTGGTAGCGCCCATGACTCTTCTTAGAACAAGGTCTCCGACCCGAAAGTCCCTGTGCTTGACCCGGGAGTTGTAGTGCTTGGCCATGCGATCTTGGTACCGCGCGAGTCTTTGTTCAGCTACTGCTCTGTCTTCGTCAATTAGGTCCAGCCGTAGGCGCAATGCCTCATCATTCTGTCTTCGTCGTGGGCATTCACCCGGTAGGTCGAGAGTCCTACTTCGGCCGGGATGACTGCTTCGCTTCCGTAGGCTAGCCAGAATGGAGTTTCTCCTGTTGGGGTCCTTGTCGTCGTCCTATACGCCCAAAGTACGCTGGGTAGTTCCTCAAGCCATATCCCCTTTGCCCCCTCGAGCCGAGTCTTGATAATCTTAAGCAAGGATCGGTTCGTCACTTCTACTTGGCCGTTGGCTTGGGGGTGGGCAGGGGAGGAGTAGTGATTTTTTATCCCCAACTGTGAGCAGAATTCTCGGAAGGGGCCGTTGTCGAATTGTTTGCCATTGTCCGAGACTAGGACCCTAGGAATCCCGAACCTGCATATGAAGGACTTCCAAACAAAGCTCCGCACATTCTTCTCCGTAATGGTAGCCAGAGCTTCAGCTTCTACCCACTTTGTAAAGTAGTATATGCCTATAATCAGGAACTTCAGCTGCCGCATAGCCGTTGGGAAGGGTCCCATAATGTCTATTCCCCATTGAGCAAACGGCCATGGGGCTGTCATGGGTGTCAGCTCTTCGGGCGGCTGTCTGATGATGTTGCTGAACCTTTGGCATTTGTCGCAGGCTTTGACGTAGGCCTGGGCGTCTTTTTGTATAGTGGGCCAGTAATATCCTACCCGAATCAGCTTGTGCACCAGTGATCGTGATCCTGAGTGGTTTCCGCAGACCCCCTCGTGGACTTACCTCATGACATAATCTGCTTCCTCGGGGCCCAAACACCTCAGGTACGGGCGAGAAAAACCCCTTTTATATAGGTCGTCCTTCATTAATACGAACCTTGCGGCTCGGACCTTCAGCTTTCTGGCGGCTTCAATCTCGTCTGGCAAGGCGCCATCCTTTAGAAAGGAGACTAGTGGCGTGGTCCAATTACCCTCGGAGCCTATTTCCTGCACACTGACAAGGTCTATTAGTGGCGACACTTGCACGAAAGAAAGCACATTGTCGGGGGCAGTCACGTGTTTTGAAGAGGCGGCTTTTGCAAGGCGGTCAGCTTGTTCATTTTCTTCTCTAGGTATTTGGACCACTTTTGCCCTTAGTTCATCCACTCTTTTCTTTGCTTGGTCAAGATACCTCCTCATTCTGTCGCCTCTACATTCGTAGTCTCCGCTTACTTGGTTGACGACGACCTGGGAGTCGCAGTAGACTACTACTATTGTGGCCCCTGCCGCTTTGGCTAGATCGATCCCAACTATCAATGCTTCGTACTCCGCCTCATTATTGGTGGTGGAGAAATCCAGGCGAACCATGCATTCTATCTGATCTCCCTCGGGGGAGCGGAGTACAACCTCTACCCCCCCGACCCGCCTGGTTGACGATCCATCTGAATGTAAGGTCCATAAAAGGTACTGGTCTGCCCCCTGGTCTTCGCCGCTTGTGAATTCGGCGATAAAATCTGCGACAGCTTGCCCCTTGATGGCGGTGCACGGGTTGTACCTAATGTCGAACTCAGTCAGTTCGATCGCCCATAAGGCCAGGCGACCGTCCGCTTCGGGGTTGTGCATTGCCCGTCGCAAGGGTTTGTCGGTTAAGACAACTATCGTATGAGCTTGAAAATACGGCTTAAGCTTGCGGGCCGCAGTGATCAGGGCGAAGGTGAGTTTCTCCATAGGCGGGTATCTTTCTTCTGCTCCGCAGAACGCCCAGCTGGCGTAATACACAGGCTTCTGGACCTTGTCTTCCTCCCTGGTCAAGGCCGCGCTGACTGCTGCCGGGGAGACAGCCAGGTACAGGAATAGTGCCTCCCCCGGCTGCGCGGGACTGAGCAGCAGAGGTGAAGAGAGATATTCCTTCAGTTTTTCGAACGCTTTTTGGCATTTGTCCGTCCATTCAAAGGCTTTCCTCAGCGTACGGAAGAAGGGAAGGCACTTGTCCGTCGCCCTTGACACGAACCGGTTCAAGGCGGCGACCTTTCCATTCAAGCTTTGTACCTCCTTCATGTTTTTCGGGGGGGCCATCTCCATTATGGCTCGGATCTTATCCGGGTTGGCCTCGATGCCCCTTTGAGACACCATAAAGCCTAGAAATTTTCCCGCCGCCACTCCAAACATGCACTTTGACGGGTTGAGCTTCATGTCGAATGTTTCTTCGAAGTCCTTCAGGTGGTCTTCCTTCTTTCTGCTTTTTACTAACATGTCATCGACATACACCTAGACGTTCCTCCCTATCTGGTCGGCGAAGATCTTGTTCATGAGCCTTTGATATGTGGCGCCCGCATTCTTTAGTCCGAACGGCATCACCTTGTAACAAAAAAGTCCCTGGCTGGTGACAAACAAGGTCTTCTCCTGATCTGCCACATCCATCCGTATCTGATTGTACCCCGAGAAGGCGTCCATGAAGCTTAGCAGTTGGTGCGGGGCCGTAGAGTCTACCAGTGCATCGACTCGAGGGAGGGGGTAGCTGTCCTTAGGGCACGCCTTATTCAGATCCGTGAAGTCTACACACATCTGCCACTTCCCGCTAGCTTTCTTGACCATCACCACATTGGCTAGCCAGTCGGGGTAGTACACTTCTCGAATGAATCCTGCTTCTCGCAACTTGCCGACCTCCTCGGCTACCGTTCTGTCTCGCTCTGGGCCGAACACCCTCTTCTTCTGTCGTACGGGCATGTAGGTGGGCGACACGTTCAGCCTGTGTACCATGACGGACGGGTCGATGCCCGGCATGTCCTCATGACTCCATGTGAATACATCCTGATTTTTCTTGAGGAAGGCCACGAGCGCCTAGCGAGCCGCGGGGCTGCTGAAAGCGCCTATCCTGGTGGTTCTGTCAGGCCGGGATTCGTCTAATATTATTTCTTTTAGCTCCTCCACAGGTTCCACCCCCGCTCTCTGCTCAATGTTCATCGCTTGTAATTGGCTATCCATCTCTACCATCGCGACGTAGCATTCTCACGCGGCTACCTGGTCTCCCCATAGCTCCCCCACGCCATGCTCGGTGGGGAACTTGACCTTTAAGGCATAGGTCGAGGTCGCAGCCTTCCAAGCGTTGAGGGTGGGTCGTCCTATGATTGCGTTGTAGGCAGAGGAGCAATCAACGACGAGGAAGGTAACATCCCTTGTGACCTGCCGAGGGTACTCCCCGATAGTGACAGGCAACGTAATCGAGCCGAGGGGGTATACTCTCGTCCTTCCGTACCCGGTGAGCGGGGCCTTTGTGGGGACCAGGCGTTTTTTGTCGATTCGCATCTGTTGGAACGTCGGATAGTAGAGGATATCCGCAGAGCTTCCGTTGTCGATCAAGACCCGGTATGTGTTATAGTCTCCTATCTAGATGTTGACGACGAGGGCATCGTCGTGCGGATGATGAAGGCGCTGGGCTTCCTCCTCCGTGAACTCCATAGTGGGGATATTGACTCGTGGCTTTTTCTGGACTAGGCTCGCAGCGTGAACATTCTGAACTGCCCTGAGGTAAGATTTCAGAGCCTTCCTTGTTGAACCGACAGCTGGTGCACTTCCAACAATCATTCTTATGTCCCCTATAGGTGGTCTGGGACGCTCGTTGTCCCGGCGGGGAACCTGTTCCTGTCGGGGCGCTTCTGTTCTTTCTCGGCTGACGAACCTCTGTAACTTCCCTTGCCTAATCAGGGCTTCAATCTTGTGCTTCAAATCGTAACAATCAACAGTTTCGTGATCGTGGTCTCGGTGGAAGCGGCAATATTTGTCTTTGGAGCGTCTGTCTGGGTTCCCCTTCAGCTTTCCTGAAAACGTCAAGGACCCGTCGTCCTTGATCTGCATCAGGACTTGATCGATCGGGGCCGTCAGCGGGGTGAAGCTTGTGAACTTCCCAGCAGGGGGTTTTGGGCGTCTATTGTCTCGGCCTTCTCCTGTCCTGGGTACCTTTCGCCTTTTGTCTTGCCGTACGTCCTCATGCCTTTCGCGCCTCTTAGGGGGCCTCTCTTCCCGGGCTCGTAATGCATCTTCCGCATTCATGTACTTCGTTGCCCTGTAAAATACATCCGACATCGTCTTCGGGTCATTCTTGTATAGAGAGAACAAGAATTTGCCCTCCTTCAGCCCGTTGGCGAACGCGGCAACCTGTATTTTATCGTCCGCTTCATCGATCGAAAGTGCCTCTTTGTTGAAGCAGGCTATGTAGGACCTGAGCGTCTCATCCTCCCGCTGCCTAATGTTCATCAAGCACGCGGTGGATTTTTATATCTGTGCCCCCCGATGAAATGTGTAGCGAACTGAGCACTCAACTCCCTAAATGAACTGATAGAGCCGGGTGTCAGCCTGCCAAACCAAGTCCTTGCGGAGCCTTTTAGCGTCGCCGGGAAAGCCCGGCACATAATTTCGTCCGGTACGCCGTGCAAGTGCATCAATGTCTTGAAGGATTCCAAGTGGTCTAGTGGATCCTTGGAACCGTCGTAGCTTTCTATCTGGGGCATGTGGAACTTCGGCGGTGTGGGGAACAAAATGACGGGTGCGGTGAAGGGAGAGTCTGTGCTGTGGACGAGGTCGTCGAGGTCGCTGGACACTCGTCCTTTGAGGGCGTTCATCATAAAGTCCATACGCTCCTTCATCAATCGCATCTCCTCGGTAACGCTGGTCGGAACGTTGTCGCCGGACGACGGACGGCTCGTCCCTTGCCCTTCAGGTCGGCTCAATGCGTTGCTTCCTTCTGGGCCCCCATGATCCCTCTCCTGGGCGATGCTTTCCTCGTTTTCTCCCTGGTTGTCAACCGTCGCGTTCCTCCGCAATATCTATTCTTCCAAATCATTGTTACGTTTTGTGAGGCGTTCCACCACGGCTGCCAGAGTCTGGACTTGTCTCTCGAGGGCCGTGGTGCGTTGTTCGTTGCCTTGATCGTTCATGGTGGTAACCCTTGAACGCGTGAGTACCATGCAACTCTTTGTCCGGAAAGCATAGAACACAGCCTACGTATGTGTGCCTTCCCACAGACGGCGCCAACTGATGATGCCAAGAATCAACTCAGTAAGCCGCAGGGTCTTTGCGCGTTCCGGGTAAACCTGTACGAGTGAAAAGAACCTCAAAGGGGAAGTACCGGTGCGGTACTGGCCTACGACCCTCCGATGGTTAAGTTAATATTGCTCATAACTTCGGAGTGCTAGAGTTGGGGTAGAAGCGTGTGTACCTTTGTTCATGAGGGTCGAGGATATTTATAGTGGTGTAGAGTTGGGGCCTTTGGCGTGTCTGAGGAGATGACCTCTGACCGGAGCCACGCCTTAATGCGTGTTCCTTACAGAATTCCTCCCTCACCGGAGCCATTCCCTGTTGCGTGCCACTCCTAGGATTTCCGACTCTTCAGAGCTCTCCTTAATTGCGTGGAGTACAAGTTATTTTCGCACGTGCGAGATGCAAGTCACCCTTGCACCTCCAGCTCTCTGGGGGGACCTTTACGTATCAAAATAATATTTTAACCTTTTTAAAAAGTTAAGCACTTACAAAAAAATTAAAATGGAAGAATCCCCTCACGCATAATATCATACCATCTACTTTTTATTTTTTATTTTTTTTCTCTTCCATTTACGAACAGAGTTAATGACATAAAACCGTTTCTATCACTTCTATCAAAAAAAAAAAAAAAAAAACCTAGCCTCATCACATGCGCTTTGCACGTGCAATGAGTCCTTTTTTTTTTTGTTAGTGGTCCTATTTTGTGGAAAAAAAAAACTATGTTTTTATTTTATTTTATATATATAATTTTTATTTTGAAAATCTAATTTATAAGTGAATAAATCAATTTGAAAATTAATTGGAGAGTTGTCCTATTTTTTAGGCAATGTTTTAGTGGAAGTTAGAGTTGCATTTTTACTGAATTATCCTTTAGTTTTGTCTCTACTTAAACATAGGAGTATAGAGGTATTTTTGAACTAAAAAAATGAAAAATCCAAACATGAGAAGCCCTTTAAATAATAGTATAAAAGATGACATAAAACCGTTACAAACAGAGTTAATGATAAAACCGCTCAACTCTTAAGAATTAGTGATAAAACCGTTACAAGAAGAGTCAAGTCAATTAGTCAACCGCTTATCTCCCTTGCATCAGTTGCATGCATGCCGTCACATTTTTTACCTTCTTGGATATTGGGTTACCTTTTAAAATAAGTTTAAAATAATGGTTAATTTGACATAGTTCCTAACTTCATATGAGTTAGGCTTCATTGGATAATTAGTTCGGTAATTTATCATTAACGAGTCCGAACTTTTTTCTTTTGAGGAGAAAAAAAGGAGTAAGAGGAGGGAATATCTTGTGAGACAGTCTCATAAGACTTTTATCTTACATCACATGTATTTGTCCTACATGTTGTGAGAGGGTGATTTTATAAGACTATACGTCTCATTAGATATCCTCCCTAAGGAGGAGGTTGATTTTATTATTTGTAGCATCAAATCACAAGTTTTAGTCTCACTACTACCAAATCCTTTTAAATACTTGCAAATGAACATTAAGACAATCATGCAATCCCTTAACTTTTCTTTAGCTCATTATGCTAATCATGTAATCTTCCAAAAAGTTATTGTGGTGGGCCTTTTTGCAACTACGGGCTTGGCTGGGCTGGGCTGCTTCTTGCCACGCTAAGGTCCAAAGGTTCTAGGTAGGAGAGTCAGGACTGACTTGGCTGCGACACACCCCAAACCGGCTTGTATGCAAACTGAGGCCCCATTATTAAAACTTTGGTGACAAGCTCACGAAAGAGAAAATTGTTACAAAAGGGTTATGACAGGCAAATATAATACAACAACAATAAAAGAAAGTATGCTTACTGTCAACCGAAAAGTAGAAAGTATTGAATGAAATAGAAGGTAAAGCAATGCAGCAATATAAATGCAATATAAATAAGATAATGATAATAAGAGAGAAATAGCACCAATGCTTAATCAATAAAACGAAAAAAGAAATGGTTAGTTAGTCTGCCATGCTTGATTGTCTTACAGAGTTAGGTCTAAGAAGGACTTTTTCAATGTGGGTAACCTCACAGGGAGATCCTACCATGGAAATTACCCACTTTGAGAGAATGGGCCTAAATGGCTTATGCTCCAATTCCTTAATCCTTAATAGAGGGTAGGCTTTTATAGGGAGAGAAGGGATTAGCCTATTAGTGCATGCTTGCTATCACACTCTTGCATACTTTCTTTTGTTTCTTTCTAACTCCTTCTTTCTTTCTAAGTTTTCTTCACCTTTTTCTCTCTTTTTCTTATTCCCTTGTGGGGTTGTTATGTTCATTCTTTCTTTTCTTTCCAGTTGTTCCATTCTTCCTCTTCCTCCCCTCCTGTACACGGTGGAGGGCCCTTTTATACTGCCCACAGTGAAGGGTTTTTACTGTTTTACCTGTTAATTGCTTATGTCTGGGTGTGTGTGTCCTTCCAGACCACCCATTGGTCTTTCAGCTGCTCAGTTACCACCACTTACCTGTGCTAGCCATGCCACATCCTATTACCAGACAAAGAGTCTTATTTTGTTTGCTTGCTCACTGTGGCATTCCCATCCAGATAATGGTGAACATTCTCTCTCACTATCCCTCATGGCATGCACTTAGTGATTCCAACTCATCTTTCCCTCCTTTGGGTGGTATGTCATCCCAGTAAGACATTTCCTCCAAAAAATTTTGAGCAGGAACCCCAGAATAGGCTCCCCCCTTCTCCCTACCACTAGACCATACATTCTCTTACTTCTGACCCATGGCCCACCACTTCCTGTATTGTCTGGGTACAAGTTGGTGGTGCCTAAGCCTTGTGCGTGCTCCACTTCCATGTGTGTCCATGGCTTGTCTGCTGCTCATGCGTTTGCCATGACTCGAAAGCTTGTCTGTACATTCTGCTGCTCGTTCTTTACCTTTTGTGGCGTGAACGTTTCCCTGAGCCTTCATTCTTTATGTCTTACTTCCTTTCTAGGCTGGGCCTTGCTTAATTGTGGCTTATTCCTTCTCTAATCCATCCTTTGCCCCTTTCGTAGGTCTGCTAGTACTTCTGCCATGCCATCCTATCATTTCTGCTGTGCTATTGTATGACCTGTGCTTGCTGGGCTCATTTTGGGCCTGCTGTATACTTTCCCTTTGCTTAATTCTCGTGGCCCAGTATTACCATTGGGTTAGTACTCATACTATTTTGGGCTTCTTGGATCCATTCCATTGCTTCTAGGCTTCCTTGGCCCATCTTGTCATTTTGGGCATCTTTGGCCCGTTTCCTTTTCTTGGGCATCCTCGGCCCCTTTTACTCCCATGGGCTTTTGCTAAGTCTTTTGGGCTTCTCCTGCCTAAATTACCATATCCTTTACTTTTAGGGTTCATGAGTTTTCATTCCATCAAACGCTTACTCACTTAATTCATTACTTCGGGCATTTTTGGCCCATTCTTGCTTGCTTTCTATTTCATTTAATGTCCACAGGTTTACTACTTCTTTTCTCTGGGCTCGCTTAGGCTCACTTGCTTTCTTTGAGGCTCATTTATTAATTCTAAACCTATGATCCATTATTCCTGCCATTCGGGTTAATGGTTTTCTTCTCAATTTACTAACTCTTTTCCTCCGGTATTGTTGAGCTTCTTCTTGCTATTAGGCCTCTCTGCCAAAGTGGGCATCAACGGTTATTAATCCATTTCTTTAGTTGTATTGCATGTTTTAATTTAACCAAAATGTGACAATAGATGTTGAAGTCATAATTTGAGTTGTACACAAAATTTAACACTTATAAAAGAAGAACAGAGGGAGGCCTTAATCCTTTAACGCATAATCTCTCATCAACCACGTACCAAATCCTCCCTCAAACCTCTCCTACATTTAGTTTATCTTTTTTTCTTTTACTTTTTCCTATTACGTGTCCGTTTGAAAACAACTTATTTAGCTGAAACTGAAAACTTTTTGCTAAAAGTACTGTAGATAAAGATAAATGTTAGCTAAATAGTACAATGAGACTCATGAATAGTACCAAAAAATACAGTGAAACCCATGAACAGTAGCAAAAATAAGCTAAAATTGTAAATAAGCTGAAACTTTCAGCTTGTCCAAATGCACACTACATAAATACTGAATCATACACATCCAAATCTCAAGCAGCTTTATGCAAGAAATGAACGTTTTATTTTTTATTTTTAAACTATTATTCCAAAGATTTCATCACCCCAAAAAAAGGAAGAAAAAGAAAAAGTATGCCAAAAGTACGTAACGCACATATTATTCAAGGATTAGGATCAACTCTTATGACTTCATGATAAGAAAAAAAAAAATTGCCACAAAGAGAGTAAGCCAATATTTGTCTCTAGGGGTGTGCGCAGTTCGGTAATGGCGGTTTTTTTCTAAATTTATTACCGAACCGATAGAGATCGGTTTTTTGATAATTGAAACCGATGCACACCGCCTAAGGTCGGTTTTCTGACCTATAGCGGTGATGTTTAGTCTGTTTGATCGGTTTGAAATATTAGAAAAAAACTATTTTTTTAATAATAAAAAAATTGAGCTTTCAAGCCCAATATCAATATATCAACCTGTTCAAAAAATCTGTGCCAAATAATTCATGAAATCTGTGCCAAATAATTCATGAAACCTGTGCCAACCTAGTCAAACATAAAACAAAAGCAAAAGCATTAATGTATTTTTCATTTCATAATGAATAATAATCACATAATAATTCAAAATTTCAAACCAGTGCAAAATTTCACATAATGATCCAAAATTTCAAAACTGTATTTTTCATTTCAAACTTGTGCAAAAAATATGTTCACATAATGATCCAAATTTTTTCATTTTATTCACCATGCAAAAATATATTGAAATTGCCTCAATAAGAATTCAACTTCCAGAATACTATCATGTAGCATATAATATCATTAGTGTCACTGTGTGTGTCAGTATCAATAGCATTAAGCGTTAATGTATCTACTTAATAACGTATTACAGAACCATTTGACACTGTCCACAAATGCCAAAAGCAAGATATACAAATTAAATTAGCATTTAGGCAAAAGAATGCTAATTACTTGTATCCCCAATAATAATCCCACCGATGAATACCTAAATAACTACCATTAGTGAAAAGTCCATTACCAGTAACATGTACAGATATAATTAGCATATAGCTAATTCTTGTAAATCCTTTGTCCAGTAAGTCTGTGCACTATGTATCATTCTAGAACTCCTACAAAATACTAAAAAAAAACAAAATAAACATGTGTTAATAACAATAAATCGTTTATGAACAATATAAAATTTATAATTAACACAAACGAATGAGAATAGCAAGTATACTTACATAATACTAACTACTAACTAAGTCCATGCAAAGAGCAGCACATCACTCATCATCATCCAACACAACGGTGCTTGGATCCTCCTCCATAGGCATTGGGCAAACCGATGCAATTTCTACAAAATAAAATGATTTGTAAGCTTTGAGCAAATAACTAAACAATTGATATATACAACAAACAAAATGAACATTTATTTACCAGTGTCAATCTTAAAACCATCCATATCCTCCACATTATCCATGCACTCCTGAAGCTTTATTGGTCTTTTTTTCTTTGCATCCTTCAACCAATTTTGGGTACAAATAAGGGCTTCAACTGTATTAGGAGATAGTGAACTACGGAACGAATCCAAAACACGCCCCCCGGTACTAAAAGTAGACTCGGATGCAACTGTAGAGACAGGAATAGCCAACACATCACGGGCAATTTGAGAAAGGACTCGGTATCTAGAAGAATTCATTTTCCACCACATCAAGATGTCAAAATCTTTCATATCAGGGTCCTCAGAAGATTCCAACAAATACCTATCCAACTCAAATTTGTTTTCCACACTGTCCTTGTCCGCCAAGTGTTGCTTAAACCTATTATTATAACTTTTAATGCGATCAGACAATGAAGCATTGCCAACACTTGGCATGGAGTCCCTAGACAATGAAGCACCACTACCACTAGAACTCGAAGCTCCATTTTGACCCACTCTCTCCACATACAACCTCTTCAATGCATCTCGAACCTTAGAGCTCATCGCATCCCCCTTGTCCTTTCCATACCACTCCCGAAACCAAAACTTTACATACTTCAATTTATACCTTGGGTCAAGAACAACAGCAACAAAAAGCATCAAATTGATATTATCCACACTTCCCCAATACTTATCATATTTTTTTTTCATCTCTACCGCCATACTCTTCAAAAGTGGATCCCCATCAACACTACACAACTGTTGCAATTGATCTTCAATGCTAATTAGATCATGGAAGTATGTATTAGAAGTGACAAATAAAGACCCAGAAAATCTAAGTGTCGCCTCATAAAATATGCCAAGAAATTTCACAAAAGTCTTAACATTTTCCCAATCAAGATAGTTAGGAGGACCAATAGGCTTTTTCCCATTCCCATCCAATTCACAAAAATAAAGTTTGTAATGCCCATCCTCCTCTTCCAACCTATCAAATGCTTTCACAAATTTCAAAGCACAATCTAACATGAGATAAGTGGAATTCCACCTTGTTGGCACATCAAGGGACAACAAACATTTGGCTTTGATTTTCTCATTTTCAACACATTCTTGAAACTTCTCAAACCTTGCGGGAGAGGCTCTCACATATCGCACTGCATTCCTAACTTTGGCAATTGATTTATGAATAGACTTCAACCCACTTTGCACTATCAAATTCAAAATATGCGCACAACAACGCATATGCATGAACTCACCACCCAATATGCTACTATCTCTTTCTTTTGTTTTCTTCTTCACATAATCAATTGCCACATCATTAGAACTAGCATTGTCTGCGGTGATTGTAAACAAGCGGTCTATACCCCACTTCAACAAACATGACTCAACCGCTCTACCTATGGTGTCCCCTTTGTGATTAGCTATAGGGCAAAAGTTCAAGATTTTCTTTTGGTAAGTCCAATCCCCATCAATGAAGTGAGCGGTGACTACCATGTAGTTCAAGTTTTGTATGGATGTCCAAGTATCGGTTGTCACACAAACTCGTTGCCCAACAAAAGCCCTTCTCAAAATATCCACCTCACTAGAATAAATCTTCATACAAGCCCTTGCAATGGTAGTGCGATGGGGAATAGGAAACCTAGGCTCAACTATTTCCATAAATTCTTGAAAGCCTTGATGTTCCACAAATTTAAAAGGCAATTCATCAATAATGATCATCCTTGCCAATGCCAACCTTATCCTCTCTTCACTATAATTTGCAACCACTAACACATTTGAACCACTTTCACCTTCTCTCTTCGCTTGGAAAGACAAAGTTTTTTGCTTATCATCACGGGGAAAAGGCCACTTCTTACACACCTTCATGTGTTGCAACATGTCCGAAGTACCATTTTTCTTATCATGACATTTATATTGATTTTTACAATACTTGCATTGAGATCTAGGATTTTGGGGATCAAAACTAGCCAACTTAATGAAGTGTTGCCATACTATAGACGGGTCCTTATCACCTTGTTTAGGTGATAGTGAGGGAAGTGATGCACGAAGCCCAATTGGTGCTGCAGGTTTAAGTGGGTTAGGGTTGGCATTACCAGGAATAGGAGGAGGTGGGTTAGGGTCCTCGAGTGCACCAAATCCAGAAGGAGCACCGACATTCATCTAATAAAAAAATTTCCAAACAACAAAAAAACAAAGTTTCCACAACAATATCAAATTATAATTTTTTCAGCAAATGTAGTATCAAATAGCTCACTCTCAATCAACACAATAATAGACTAACAATTATTAATCATTAGTCATTACTCAACAATTCATGTCACTAATATTAAAAACAATTCAAAACTAGAGAATTAGCTTTATTTTATATTTATATTGAATAAATATAAAATAAAAGCTAATTTTATATATAATTATAGGGATAATTACAGTAAACCCACCTGTGCTATGGCCCGTTTTCACTTTGCCTACCTGTGGTTTAAAACTTTACACTTTGCCCACCTAAAGTTAGCTCCGTTAGCCTTCCGTAACCCACCTCTCCGTTTGCCGTTAGAAAAACACATTTTCAGACAAAAACAAATATAACAAGAATCAAAAAGTTAGAAATTTTAAAAACTAAGCCTGAGTTTTCATATCTAAACTTCTATAGTACACTTGCTATCAAATCTCTATCCCCCTCTTCAACACAACCTTCTTTGAGAGAGTAATGATTTTTGGCCTCAGGCAATGGCACCTGAGAGGTCTCGTGGACAGAAAGCAAGTCGAGCTGAGAGCCATCACGCTTATCGAAGAACAACTTGTTCCCGACCCTCTGGACCACAATGTCCCATGAGTAAACTGACCTGGGCGCACACATGAGGGTGGAGAGGATGGTGTCGGTGACGAAGACGGTGGCTTTGTCCTCACTGGCGAGGCGGCGGATGACAGGGTCATCAGTGGTGGTAACCTTGAAGAAATTGCGGTTTTTGAAGCGCTTAAGGCGGCGCTCGTTCTTGGGAGTGAGTGCGCCGCAGAGGAGGAGATCCTCGGGTTCGGGGACTGAGAAGGAGAGCTTGGAGAAGGTGGAGAAGGGGATCTGATCGAGCATGTTCCATTCGGGTTGGATATCGACAGAGGATTTCAAAGGCTCTCGGCGCATCATGTTGTTGGCGTTGGAGCGGTTATTATTGTAGTGACGGTCGCGACAAGCGTGTTCCTTCTCTGCCTCGCGCTTTTTGGCTTCGACTTCCTCGTCGCGGCGTTGAGGGAGCTGGCACTATTGCTGGAACCTCCACTTGGGGCCGAACTTGGGCTTAGGTGGAGGCTTGCCGTCGACGAGACGGAAGGAGGAGTCGTCATCGGCGGCGCCGGAGGAAGGGAAGGAGTCATCGTTGGAGAAGTCGAAGATGTAATCGGAAGGGTTCTTAGAGCAGTTCTGGTTGGGGTTGTTGAAGTTGGTGCGAGTCTAGTCGGCGATACGGCTAAGCTTATCGGAGCGAGAGAAAGGGGCGAAGGGGACGTTGACAGGGAGATTTAGGTTGAGATTAGAAGAATCGGGTGGGCCCCATCCGTCGGGATTGAATGAGACTTCTCCAATTTAGGTTATTATTATTGGCCAAGGACGATAAGTTTAGATATGAAAACTCAGGCTCAGTTTTTAAAATTTCTAACTTTTTAATTCTTGTTATATTTGTTTTTGTCTAAAAATATGTTTTTCTAAAGACAAATAGAGAGGTGGGTTACGGAAGGCTAACGGAACTAACTTTAGGTGGGCAAAATGTAAAGTTTTAAACCACGGGTAGGCAAAGTGAAAACGGGCCATAGCACAGGTGGGTTTACTGTAATTATCCCATAATTATATATAAATTTAAAGCAATTGTTGCTAATTACAAAAAATTTAAAATCATAATGTTGAATATAGTGAGTGTTTAGTGATTACCTCTCGGTGAAGGATTGAAAGCGTGAACTCTCTCAATCTCGTCTCCCTCAAAAATTAAAATGCTGAAAAAAAAAAACATTAGTGCTACACTGCTACTTAGTAAACTGAGTCAACTGACTGAATAAATAAATAACTAAAAACTAAGCAGTAAATGATAAGCTGTAATAAGTTTGATTCTATTTCCTAAGCAGTAAATGATATATACAAACATGACCTCGCATTTATATATATTGGTTACTTAGATCCTAAGCAGTAGATGCTACACGTTTTTTTTTTTTTTTTTTTTTGTGGGAACTTAGATCCTAAATAAATTAACTAAATAAATAACTAAATAAATTAACTCAATCAACAACTCACACTCACACAGTGACACTCACGCACATAAATTAACTCAATCAACAACTCACGCTCACACTCACACAGTGACACTTAGTGACTCACAGTGTCACAACTCACACGCACATAATAATATAATATCACTTTCCTCCTAATCCTTTACCACTTTATCATCAGATTCATCATAACACAGCACCCACTCACACGCACAACACACTCAAACAGTCAACAACTCAAACACTATAACTCTAATCTCCATCTCTAACTCCCAGCCAATAACTCACACAGTCGCACTCAGCCACTCACATGCACAACTACAAACAGTCAAGACTCAAACACAATATCTCTCTCACTCCGTTTAGATTAAAACCAAAAGAAAGGGGCTGCTGGCTTAGGCTTACCGAGGTTTCCGCGGGGAGCTGCTGCCGCTGCGAGGCGCGACTCAGGCCGGCGAGAGGCTAGAGGTGAGGCGGCTGGGGCGAGAGTGAGAGAGAGAGTTAAGGGCCCCAGCTGCGTGAATAGAATGAATTTATAGTGAGGAGGAACTGGGTATGTGTCTGAAAACCTACATAAAACGCTGCCGTTTTGTGTTTTGTGTGTGTGTGTGTTTTTTTTTCTTTATGATAACCCAAACCAATACGACGACGTTTTTTTTTTTTTTTTAATTTTAAATACATACGTATCGATTCAGTTCGGCTCTTCTCGGTAGGGGTGTGCGCGTCTCCGATGTGCTCACCGCACCGGCATCAAAGCTCCGTTCGCGTTTCGATCTCCGGCATCGGCTCCGTCGATTGGTGCCAATGGCGGTGCGGAAGGGTCGGTGCTGATCGGTGATGTCGGCTCCGGTGATAGTTTGCACACCCCTATTTGTCTCCATTACATGCATGTGTCAGGCTTTCACCGTCCAGTTTCTCAATTCTCATTGGTTCCACAACACGTTTCCAGTAGCACTTCAACCTCTTCCTTGATTTACATTCAATTCATCTTCTTGAAGCTTTTCATAACCTTTGTTTTATAAAATATTACGGCAGAAGAAGAAAAAGTATCGTCTCCTTTACATTTCATTAGAGTTGAAGACAGTTCCGCCCACTTGGATTGAAGGGGAGGGAGAGGGAGTAAAGGAGAGTAGAGTAGATGATAAGAATCAACAAGCATTCAAGGATCCGTTGCATATTCCAGTTGGGCCTATTACTAGAGCAAGATCCAAGAAGATCAAAGAAGCACTTAATGAGCTGACTTAAGAGATTTGGGCTGATTCTAACGCAGGACATTCCAGGCTGGGCCCAAAGGAAGATAAAGGCATAATAAATTTAATCCAAACTATTGAGGGCTGATTTGGCTTAATTGGGCGTTATTTATAGCGTGGATTAGTGGCTGATTGACTTTCCAGCTCTATATTAGTTAACATACATTTTTCTTATTTTGGAACTTCTAATTTCAGACTAGATCTACCTTAATTTTAGGTTTTTATTATTTAGAATGTTTTTTTATAACTATTTTCCTATTTTGGATCTGCTATTTTCAGACCAAATCAGCTTTTATTTAGGGTTTTATTATTTAGTACGTTTTTTGTATTTTCTATTTTTAGTCATGTCTTATAAATAACATGTACTCATTGTAATAGAGGATTAATTGAATAAAAATCAGAAAAAAGGTAAGGCTTTGCTCTTCTCTTTGGTTTTTCAAGAACTGTGAACTTATCAAGGATTCCTCCTTGTGGCGTTCAAACTTTATACCTTTAGTTCGTGATTCAATTATAATCATTGGGTCAAGGTCTGTTACTTATACATTTGGTTCGCGTTTCTCTTATAAACGTTGGGTCAGGGTTCTATCAAAAATCTGAATTTTAGCTTTTTTGGGCAAATATTCCAATATTGTTTGTTGGGTTTCAGAGCGTGTCGATTGAGGTTTGCATCATTTGATATTAGAGCTCAGGTTCTAAAATCAGTTTTCTATCCTTTTATTTTTTGTTTTTGTTTCCTGTTATCATCATATCTTGTTCGTTTTGTGTTCTTTATTCCTCGTTCTTATTTTTGTGACGTGCACAAGGTTAAAATCGTGCACCAGGTTCTAAAAAAAAAAACGTGAAAAAAAAAGAAAAAAAAAAAAGAGACTTCAGAAAAGAAACAGAAATTAAAATTTTTTTTTTAGTTTCCGTTCTCTCAAACCAAAATATTGTTTTCTTTTGTCCTTTTCTTTGATTTAGTGTTCCTATCATATTTTCTTGCCGTTGGTATTTGTTTAAATACTACAAGTTGAATTTCTTGATCAAGTTTATTAGTTTACTGCGGAACTGAAAAGAGGAAGCTACGAGTGAAAAAAGGCAAGAGAGTGTGAGACTAATATCGGGAAAAAGCCAATTTAAGAGTGAAACACGAGTGGGAGTGACATAATTTGAGTGCAAACATGTGAGGGAGTGTTGTGAGGAATTATTTCTAACATTTTTCTCTGTATTTTCAAAAGTATGTCTTCCAGGGGTGAAATATCAAATAAGGAAGGAGGGGAGGAGTTATCCATCATGTTGCAGGCTATGCAACAACAATTTGAACGCATGAACATGGTGTTTAATGAGATTCGGGATCGGTTGGACAAGCAAGATACTGTTATTGCTAA